>JAFMSR010000001.1:3631427-3641871 GCA_022818135.1 Saxidomus purpurata | reverse complement strand
AGGTTACCAACAAAAATAGGAAATAGGAACAGAATTCCGTTAAATCAACGCATTTGTTTAAAATGCAATAACGGTATTCTCATTTTTATTAGAAAGCAGAAAAAAATATTTGAAAAATTAGTACTAAAAACACCTTATATCCTCCATTTTGAAAAACTTATTAACAATAATATAAACAAAAAAAGTAGAATATAGAAAGATCTGTGAGTTTATTAAAGAAATTATATGTTCGTTCTAGAATTTCTAAAAAGTTTACACAAAAGCAATGATTTGGTTACTCTCACATTCTTTTAAAACTGTTTTCATATCATATAGATATTATTTATCAACCCTCATTGAGTAGTAATGTTATAATAGATGATTCAGTTTGTTTACCTCATATTGTCATTTATTTACATGACTTGAGTGAAATAAACTATTTGTATTTGTATTTGTATTGCAAAGTAAAAAGAAACCATCACCAGAGAAGCAGACAGTTTTTCCACCGTAGGTTTGACTTTCTGTTTTATAACATTTTAAATTTTTTATATGTTAATATAAGAGTATTTATATATGAGATAATTTATATAAGAGTACATCTAGCAAATATTAAATTATCTTATGTTTATTTCACATTTGGAATGACTTTAAACGGTTTTATTTGAAACGAACAGTTTCTGGACATATAGTGTTTAGATTTTTTGTTTGATTGTTTAAATTTACACCTTTAGGAAACCAACTCTTCAAGTGAAAATTAAAGAAACACCATTGTAAGTATTGGGCATCTATGGATGTTATAATATATTTCTTATTATTTTTACGTAATCAAAACTATTTTATGATTTATGCTGTAAATTTCCTCTTTGTTCTTATTAATTTAAATTCTTGATATATTCGAGCTAAATTTAAAATCGACTTAGATAGCAAGCTTGCATAAAGTCATAAATTTGTTTTACTGTTGTTCTATACAGTATAAGAGGTATTCATATCCGCTATATCCGCAGATTTTAATAATTTTAAAAGCCGTGATTTACATTCATACATTAAGTACAAGATGTAAGTGAAACAAGAACTAAAAATGTGGTCGGCTTGATTTTGAGTTTATGAAGAGATCGGTAGCTAGATTTCACGGTAAAATGTTTATCTTTATGCAGTAAGAAGGCACGAAATGTCACCCTAGCCGGGACTAGAACTCGGAACCCTTCGCTTACAGGGCGAATGACCGACTAAACTCTCTGACCGTTTACACATTATCTCTTTAACTGTATTTAAGTCAGAACCGTGACATGTGCATCAGGAAAACACACGTAATCTTTTTTTTTTCGTATCAAATATGTTACTCGAACTATTACATGTAACTGATCGAGAAAGTATAATCACACTCATACTTAAGATTAGTTTGTAGGTATAAACAGATTATGTTTGTAGGTGTTGACTGTTTACGTACTAAAATTATAAACCACTTTAAAAGAAAAAGTATTTAAAGAAACTTTTGATGCGGTATTATCCAGCTTAAAGGGCATACAGAGTTAATTTTCAATGACCCTTTTCATGCGGTATTGGTTGAAATTCCAGTCTAAGCGCAAATTGTTACATAGAGGGGGGGGGGGGGGGGGGGCGGGGGGAAGAAACCTCACAATTCTATCGCATCAGGAAAATAATCCTTATTCTTATAATATGTTACGAAATACTGGCTGTTATACACTGGTCGGGAATGTATAATTATTCTACACCATACTTGTACAAAAGTTTGTCTATGGACAGTTATAGCTATTTACTCACTAAAATTATTAAAAAAAATTATTAAAGACTTACCGTCTCCCTTGGTGGTATAGCATCCGCCTTAGGAGCGACAGGTCGAAGATTCGAATCCCAGCAGGGGTCCGGTTGGTGAGCTGCCAGCTAGTTAAAAAATTGATACCGCATACCTACCGCATACTTGTATTAAAGGATGGGATTTAGGAGAAAAATGTGCTCAGAAAGGTGTCTCATAAATCAGAAATGACTGGGGTGACATTATAATAAACAAATACTTTATCTTTTATACTTTTTATACAAAATATGATGGGATGAATTTACACCTGACTACCCCTGACACCTTTTTTACATAAAGTTTAACTTGATTATTGTAGAAATAGCGAATTTTACCTTTATACGCTTAACAAGTGTAACAAACCAGACAGGTGGTTTTGATAGTAGTTAAAAGTTAACGAGCATTATTTTATTATCTTCTCGCGTTACCGAGGTAAAGAACTGACGCATGCGCAGTGTAAAAACTCGACCTTCGTAACCGGAACGTATACGTATCGGGCAGGTATCGAGTTGGCGCTTTGTCAACTTACGTCATTTTCAAAAACTAAGGCTTTAGTCAAAGTAATTGAAACTTGACGATTAAAAAACATTCTTCATGACTTTACGTGATAGAATTTTAAGTAAATAATATTTTGTCGAGCGGACATTAACAAGTACAAACAGTAGATAACTCGGGGTACACGGGTTGAGTAGATTGAGCACATGCACATTTGTTTGACTCGACCAGTTCGGATAAGAACTCTGGTCACTCGAGTTTCTTGAGTAACTTATCTGAAAATAGTCACTAGCCGCCAGTGGGCAGACATACCGTATCCGTATATATGTCAAACTATGTTTAGTTATCAGGACGAAAGGTTTTATAGAGTAAATAAAAATTTGGATTTAAATGACTTATGAAATGTTTTCAATCAGTTAGACCTAGAAATAATAGAACATTTACTGGTTTTTGTTCGATATCGCCACTAACATACATTTTGATCATAATTACCTTCAGGCGTTTTCAACAGTGATTAAGATAAAAAAATGTTAGCGATGGTGTATCGTTAAGTACATGTACATACTTTCGCGAATATTGCAATTCGCGTTTCGCAAAAATGCGCGAATTCAACAAATCAGCCATCAGGTTCATCAAGTCATTTTAAAGTCAGATGCGCTCGTATAGATGCATCTTTAAATGATAGTAGTACTGACGGATGGTGATTTTTCCTAGCTAAAGAAATTTAAGTTACAATGAGTGTTATTTAAGTCCGCACTTAAAACATCGCAAATACTTTAATCCATTGTTTAACATTGTTATAACATGAACAACATACATAGGTTTCAAAACATTGACGACAAATGTTATACAGTTTGTGTTTTTACTTGATTTTTACTGCTCATAACAATTTATCATTCCTTTGTTTCAAACTCATGACAACAAATTGACTGAATGAGCATCGTTACTCTATATCGTAAAGGAAAGTAAGCGTCAGTATGAAGTATATTATGATTTTGGGCCACTGAGGCAAAGGTCAAGGTCACAGGGACCTGAAAATAGAATATCTTATCCGTAATTCGTTGCAAAAAAACCCTTGCTGGATTTTCAAAAACAATTGCAGGACGTATAAGTCTAGTTGTGCATATTATAATTTGGAGCCACCAGGTCAAAGGTCTAGGTCATATGGGAATAAGACATGCGGTGTTTGGTAAAAAATAATCTCTAGTTAAGCAGCTTCTCTTGAAAAAATGACGTTGTCGTATGTCGGGATTGCGTCAAACACTTGGTTTCCACTCGATAACCTTAGTTAGAAATGCGACTTGGTGTGCAGGTAGCTTGCGGGGAGAGTACGCTTGGGAATGCATATAGGGTCACTAGGGTCAGGGTCACTGTAAATATAAATAGAAAAATGGTTTCCTCTCAAAAACTCGAGTTAAGCGTGACCAATTGCAATAAAATGATCTCTTTTTAATTTTTTAAATTGTTTTAGGCTAAAAACAAAATGTGACAGGTATTTTGTCTCACTAGGGTCAAACCCACTGTTACTAAAACCAGTTTTATTAATTCCTAAATTTTAACAGGCGCCGTTGAAACCTGCTTTTGTGGTAATTTGTCATTTTTGTTTTAATTTGCTTGTTAAAAAACTATGGTTTCGATTTTTTGAAATTGTTTACTTTTTTGTGTCTGAATCAGGAAAGGTCTGCGTAGATAGGACGCGTATTTATTTTTTTTTTTCAAATTGTTTTAGGCAAACACAAAATGTGAAAGGTGATGTTTTTCTCACTAGGGTCAAGCCCACTGCTACTAGAACCAGTTTTTTTTTAATTCTTAAATTTCTAAAGGCGCCGTTGAAACCTGCTCTAGTGGTATTTTGTAATTTTGTTTTAATTTTTTTTACAAAAACAATGGTTTCAGTGTTTTGAAATTGTTTACTTTTTTGTGTCTGAATCAGGTAAAGTCTGCGTAGATAGGATGCTTATTAATAGAGTTTTGTAGCTTACACGGACGTGGACTTCGGACTACTGCTGACTAGTGAATATTCTCAGGGGTTTTCTCAAGCGTGTGTGTCATCTTGTAATTAAAACCGTATTGCAGTTTAAGGAGTATTAAATGAACGTTGACAAAAATATATAAATCAATCATTTATAACTTCAACAATTCAATTCAATTTCTTTTCTTTTACAAACAAGCCCAGAACATATGCATCGGTCTTGGGTGCCGCCAAACAGAACGTATTGAACTTTATGACTTAATTAAGTTCTGAAATTGCACGTGAAACACTCAGCTTTCTATATAAGTGTACATATATGTTAAGTCTGAAACAAAGTCTTATGGCTATATATTCATAAACCTTTCTCGACCCGGTTTCCACCAAAGAAGGCTACGCTACTTGCCCTCAGTTGGTAAACTAATTATTAAAGTACTTTGATTAAGTTGATTTATTACTTTAAATATTCACTGGCCCATCACATATGCCTAACGGTCCCTTCCTTGGTCGATGTTTAGTCTAGGAACGTTTCTGAGTGTAGCCATAAATTTTCTTTCTCGTTTCAGGGTTATTTGTGCAGCTTTTACAGTTTTACGCTAGTCATCACTGGATTCCTGTTAGCGTGCATCTTATTACTTAGAAGATAGGTCGAGCTGTTCCCCTGGACCAATATGTTTTCTGAATTTGGATGTCAGTATGCATAGATCACCAGAATTCCTCGGGAGCTAATGCTTTTGATACAGTGAAATGAATAATTAAACATTTCCTCTTTAACTCGCTGTTTGTAATTTGAATCGCACGACATGTATAGACAGTTTCGTATATCAAGTACATGAGTACATTAAGTATTGTTACCATGAGTCAAGGTAATTGTCCTATTTAAGTATATACATGTAATTGTAAACTCAGTTTCTATTTAACAAAAACCATTTAAAACATACTTCTTTATACACATAAAATACCCATGTTTGCTTTAAATAATTCAATAAGTCGAACACAAGAATTATATCAATTTTAGAAACAGGATTTTACCTCAAAGAATTATATCCCTGGCCTTTATTGTTGAGAGAAGAAGTAGAGAATATCAAGCAAGTTCATCCCGGAGGTTGCGGGTTCGAGCGCCACTAGAGTCACGACCGTACCTCCTCATATGACACCAGTACTGGTTTTTCCAGGAAAGCGGACTCGAGAGTGACTCGATAAGCTACAAGCTTTCTTTACAATCGAGCTAAAATAAATTAGTATAAACTAAGCAGAGAAGCGTTTCGTGCAGAGTTCGGGACAAACTATTCCGCCACAGGCAAAAGACCGAAGGGATGACAAAGTCAATGCTATATCTGATTGAGTCCGAAAGTGATCAGATTGGTGAATAATAAAATGAGACAAGAGATGCATCAGGTCCTGTACGACCCCAAACGTCTGAAATACCACCTTTGCATCATAAGTCTTGGCTCTCAGCATTGTTTAAAAAAAATCTTAACAGGTTTATTTTAAGAACAAAAATCACATAGAAGCAATATCAGATTGTGCGAAAATATGAAAAAATACAATGAACCCTGCTGTATAACATTTAAACCTCGGATTTTCTATTTCTTTGTGTCATACTCATTACTACCTCTAAGAAGTAATTGGATTTTTAATTTTTGTACATTTTTCAAGTGCGGGGCCAGGCTAGAACCAGACGTCGGGCAGCAAAGAGGCCTTTAGCTACACTCAGTTTGCCTATAAAAGATTGTTCAGAAAATTGTACTTTGATACTGAGAGAAATTGGCAAAAGAAGTAGCTTAAATGATGAGTAATTTAAACTCATACGGTTTAATAAAGTTCTGTCAGTGGAAATTGGTGTTTCCTGAATGCCACACAAAAATAGATTTATGTGCCGTAACTGCAGATGTATTTAAGAATATTTCACTTTTGAGAAAACCCCCTCCCTTATTCACTAGTCAGAAGTCCGCTGTCCGAGTCCGAGTAAGTTACAAATCTCTATTAATGTAAATGTCTTGTCGACCATATGTGTGAACAAAACTTTTTTATAAACTTATTTTAGACCTGACAATCCGATATTTCACTCGCCAATGGTATTGGTGTCAACAGTCGATGGTAAAACAACATGCGAACAGTCAACATTGACGAAACTCAGAGAAATAGAGAAATCTTTAAATGTGGTGTCTGTTGTGGGGACACTAAGAACGGGAAAATCATTTATTTTGAATAAACTGGCAAGACATGGGTCAGGTACAGCTCATATTATATTTGCTTTCTCTACATGTGCTGGTAGGTTATAATATCATAGGTATTACTGTATACAATTTAAGCTTACAGTTTTTCCAGTTATCCATATGCATATAAAACCTCCAGTACATTTTAGATCTTAGGCGCTCACACTGGTTTTTCCTTTATTTTATTTTTCTTTCTTAAGATTCTATCGGGAAAATACGCGAGTTTTATCGTTATCGTGGCAATTACCAAATGTTCTTTTGTTACAATGTGTTATCCATAGCTTGTGTTTAGAAGCACAACACAATCAATTTTATCCAACGAAAATGTATCATGTAAACAACCTACAAACCTTCATAATTACCAGATATTTAGAATTGATGAAACTGATTTGCTATTGTACATTGTGTAAAACTATTTCAGTCGGTGATAAACGTGGGTTTGAAACGGGTCACACTACAGACGCTGTGACAAAAGGTATCTGGGTACTGTGCCGACCCCATCCAACACAGGAAGATCAAGTTCTTGTCTTACTTGACACAGAAGGAATCGATGATCCTGATAAGGTACAGATTGTAGATAAGGAATACGGGCGTTAGATATATATGTATCAGATATCATATGTTTGCAAATGCTGGATGAATATACATAATAATATTATATATTATATACCTATAAATATTCTGTCAAAAATGCAGCCTTTATTCAGCCATTAAATACGACCTGACAGAAAAAATTCCGATTGTATGTACGTGCACTATGAATATAATGCCTTTATTTGTAAAAGTGCATTCAACTGGCCCGAATAACACATGACGTTAATAAAGTCGCTTTGTACTGGATCGTTACTATTTGTTTATACGATGACGTCAATACAATAACGTCGCACACAACGCATATGTCGCGCTAAAAGCAGTTTTCTTCAATTTTATGCTTAAACTGTCATGTAATGTGATCCATAAACCGGATAGGCTCTCGTTGAGGTCGGATGGTAATCGTGCACTCGTATGATCCGACGCACGACTCGAGCAAATCCGGCATTCTGGATCATGTTACTACACTTATAACCCTATAATATCAAAACTAGCATATGGATAAAACAGCAAACATAGCTTATTCGCCTAAATTCGTTTTCAACTAGAAAATATAAACATCCGTTTTACGATGTCTTTATTAGCAAGTCGTAAAATGATTTAAATAAATATTCAGTTTCATATTGAACAAAAAGTTACATCATATCTATCAATAAATAGCTTCGATATAATTATGTAACGAAATTTATCATAAGCTGAGCTGTTTATTGTATTTTTTTGAATTTTTTATATAGGTAGACGTAGAAGACGACAAGAACTTGTTCATACTGGCAACTCTGTTGTCAAGTACATTGGTTTACAATACGAAAGGAATTTTTGATAAAAACGCAATAGACAAATTCAAGTATCCTTTGCATCTCTATTATATGTCATGAAATTGCTACTGAACACGTTAATTATAAATAACTATTAATTCAAAGAAATATCAGAGACTGTAATTACACATATATTTCTTTTCTGAATCATTATATTGATAGCTAATGCCTTTGTCACATATACGTACATTGTACGATGACCGTACGTTTTATTTAATACGCATCGTTCGATTACTGATAAATTCAACTTTTATTTTTTTTTTGTTTTTTGAATTTCAATTTATTTTAAATACGATAACAGTATTTATTTGGTTTCCTGTTGGTGTACGATGACCGTACGTTATAAAAACGTTCGATTCACGATCTTTTAAACGTACAATCGTAGTTTCTGGTCAGCCAGTGGCCCGGTACGATATAGATATACGGACGGACATCGCAGACAAGTCGTGCGGAGCTTGGAAGGATCTCGGACGTACCTCGTACGATGCACCTATATTCTTACGGCGCTCGTACGGTGCCCGTACAAAGTCCGCACGGTGTCTGTACGACAAGAATAAACCTGTTCGGCGATAATTTCACATTTTTCGCTAGAATCGTTAAGGATGTCGTACGGAACCCGTACGGCGAACATACCGTCCTGTGGGCCTCATGAAGACATCGCAAGATCCCCATCCAGTGTCCGTAGTATCGTACGAACATCGTACATTGACCATGCGTCTCCCTTGCGATAGACGTGCGAGCACCGGCAACCTCTTACGGGCCTCGCTTTGTTCCATATCCGCACTGACATCGTGCGATGCCCGTACGAGCTCTACCGGGGCTCTTGTGGTGCCCGTACGGTGCCATTGCGGGCTGCTCCCGACTTCGAAAATTATTTCGAGCTGTGCAAGAACTCGAAAGCTCGATGAAACATTTTCACCGAGGCCCCGAGTTCTCTTTGAGTTCAACAAAAACGTACGATGCTCTTAAGAGTCAACGAAGTTCGTACGGACTCCGTGCGATTTTGCAAAATTTCGACCGAAAACCTTCTCATACGGAGCTCGTAGCGTTAATGTAAAGACAATTGATTTTATGCATATATTCTTGCACTTTCAAGACTGCTTTGAAATAAATTTTCCGTCACAATTTCTTAACAAATGTTAGATTTTTGACTAAAGTTAAGACATCGATCAAGGTGAATGGTTCAGAGGAAGATGACTCGATACTCGATTTCTTCTTCCCCAATTTCGTACTTTCACTTAGGGACGTCACTCTTGAAAGTCGTACAAATAGTGATACCTATCTAGAAGAAGCGTTGATGTTGAAAGGTGCCAAAGAGGGATCAAAGACTAAAAGCGACTCGTTAAAGGAATACAATCTTCCAAGAATTCTGATAAGAAGATACTTCAAGAAAAGAAAATGCTTTCGATTCAGGAAGCCAGTGAAAACGTCAAAGTTGAAAGATCTAATGAAAATACCAGAGGCTGATTTGAAAAAAGAGTTCCTGATAACACTGAATGAATTACGAAAATTTGTCTTTTCTTGCCAACCAAAATTACTTAAGTCAGGAAAGGCAATTAATGGCAGGAGTAAGTGTAATATCATGAACTAGGATGATTTTAAGTATTACCTGTCAGTTTAGAGCAATTTTATTTCATCACTATGTTTAGAAGTTGCTTTTTATTTCAGAGGATTAGATCTACATACATAGATGACTATGTGGCATCGAAAGCTTTAAAGCATAATTGCTAAAAACTCATTTCATTTCGAAATTATCATTGATCATCCTGTCAAAATACCAAAACAGTTTTTGTAGTCTGATGTAAGTCACGGATACAATGAGATATTAACAACAAAAAAAGAGTTTCAAATGCAGATACTTTATGTACTGTATTTATATTATTTATACTACAAACACGTTGATATCTAAATTATAAATTTCCAACTGTAAATGTTTGATTCAACTTTTATTATATCAAACAAAGAATGGATAGGGGGAATAAATATACATCATGACTATTGTCAAGAGCTGGTTTGTACGACGAACGCATTTATAGTAGTTTATGACACTATCAAATTCGGATAAAGGTAATTGCATGGCGATTTGGCGATTTCGGTAACATTAATGCCTGCATATTTTTCTACCGATATATGAATGACTGTCTACCTACTTCTCCAAAAATAATTATCTTGAGGATGAGAAGAACATATGCAGCATAACTTTAATACATTTGAATGAGAATGAAAATACAAAGGAAACTGGTGAAAAATAGAAATATTTCATTTTAGTTTCTTTAAGTGCAGTGGTGAGTCCTCCAGCTGGTGTGCTCTTTTATTGTAACTACGATGTATACATGGCCCTTGTTATCTTTTCTGTCGTCGTTTCAGTGTTTAGCTCTTTGCTGCTGCATTACGTTCACTCAATACAAACGGATGAATCACCTTGCTTGACTAGCGCAATGACATCTATGGCGGCTGTTGAGAACACGCATGTAGTGAAGAAAGCAACAGATGTTTACAATGCTGAAATGAAAAGACGTTTAGCTTCATATACACCGAGCGACAAAGGTCTTGTTAACTATCA
>JAFMSR010000001.1:3595667-3630927 GCA_022818135.1 Saxidomus purpurata | reverse complement strand
AGTGAGTAAATAGCTATAACTGTCGACAAATGTTGCTACCGCCAAACTAATGTTAAGTATGAGTGTAGAATAATTATACATTCCCGACTGGATAATACCGCATGAAAAGGGTCATTAAAATACTCTTGCGTTTAAAGTGGTTTATAAGTTTAGTACGTAAACACCTACAAACATAATCTGTTTATACCTACAAACTAATCTTAAGTGTGAGTGTGATTATACTTTCTCGATCAGTTAATAGTTCGAGTAACATATTTAATACGAAAAAAAAAATGATTACGTGTGTTTTCCTGATGCACATGTCACGGTTCTGACTTAAATACAGTTAAAGAGATAATGTGTAAGCGGTCAGAGAGTTTAGTCGGGAGATCATTCGCCCTGTAAGCGAAGGGTTCCAGGTTCTAGTCCCGGCTAGGGTGACATTTCGTGCCTTCTTACTGCATAAAGATAAAACATTTTACTGTGAAATCTAGCTACCGATCTCTTCATAAACTCAAAATCAAGCCGACCACATTTTTAGTTCTTGTTTCACTTAGATCTTGTACTTAATGTATGAATGTAAATCACGGCTTTTTAAAGTATTAAAATCTGCGGATATAGCGGATATGAATACCTCTTATAGTACAACAGTACAACAGTAAAACAAATTTATGACTTTATGCAAGCTTGCTATCTAAGTCGATTTTAAATTTAGCTCGAATATATCAAGAATTTAAATTAATAAGAACAAAGAGGAAATTTACAGCATAAATCATAAAATAGTTTTGATTACGTAAAAATAATAAGAAATATATTATAACATCCATAGATGCCCAATACTTACAATGGTGTTTCTTTAATTTTCACTTGAAGAGTTGGTTTCCTGAAGGTGTAAATTTAAACAATCAAACAAAAAATTCAAAACACTATATGTCTAGAAACTGTTCGTTTCAAATAAAACCGTTTAAAGTCTTTCCAAATATGAAATAAACATAAGACAATTTAATATTTGCTAGATGTACTCTTATATAAATTATCTCTTATATAAATACTCTTATATTAACATATAAAAAATTTAAAATGTTATAAAACAGGAAGTCAAACCTACGGTGGCAAAACTGTCGGCTTCTTTGGTGATGGTTTCTTGTTACTTTGCAATACAAATACAAATAGTTTATTTCACTCAAGTAATGTAAATATTAAATGAAAATATGAGGTAAACATACTGAATCATCTATTATAACATAACTACGCAATGAGGGTTGATAAATCATATCTATATGATGTGAAAACAGTTTTAAAAGAATGTGACAGTAACCACATCATTGCTTTTGTGTAAACTTTTTAGAAATTCTAGAACGAACATATAATTTCTTTAATAAACTCACCGATCTTTCTATATTCTACTTTTTTATTTATATTATTGTTAATAAGTTTTTCAAAATGGAGGATATAAGGTGTTTTGTAGTACTAATTTTTCAAATATTTTTTTCCGCTTTCTAATAAAAGTGAGCACTCATCGCCAATACCGTTATTGCATTTTAAACAAATGCGTTGATTTAATGGAATTCTGTTCCTATTTCCTATTTTTGTTGGTAACCTGTGATTTCTTGGTCTGAATTTAACAATATAATGCAAATATTTCTGAGGAGTGTTTATCAAGTATTTTCAAGTTCGAATTTACGTTTGAATAGTTTATAACTTATACAGTTGCTAGAGTTTTCAATCACTGAAAACCATTCAATTGAAAATAAATATGTTACTTTCTGTTAGACTGTCGCCTTTAACCATTTAGAATTTGCAAATTCGTGCTTTGTCCATATATCAATCAAACTACAATCAATCAGTACATGGGATATTTTTAACATTACTTAACCATAGAAACCTATTACCCTGTGCATTATTTGTATGTTTATATTGGCTTAATGATAATGAGTACAATGTGCAAGATATTTTTGTAGTTGGTACATTGTATAACTAGATAACCCCAAAAAGATATGATTTTTGTTTTACTATCAATACTTAAATGTTTAACGCCAGTTTCGCAATAACGCAATTTCGGGTACTACTTTTCACTTTTTAAACAAGCTTTAAAACTTTCAATTGCATTCTTTTAATCACATCATATATATATATATATACTAATTATTTATTCTCGATTGCGAAACAAGTTCTTATAACTTAGATTAATCGCTCTCGAGACTCATTCCAGATGGAACCTCGAAGAGAGAGAGGCAATGTGGAATTATTTGTGTCTTGCCTAAGGACACTACCGACATGGCTATGGTAGGGATCGAACCCGGGGCCCTTCGATCCTGAGGCGAACGCGCTTCCACTGCGCCACGGCGGCTCCACTTAATCACATCAAGATTGCTATATCCCAAAATTTGACAACTTTAAAGTAATATAGGTTTGACAGTTTTTCATAAAAGGTCAATTTGCATATCAACCGGGATACAGAGGGA
Organism: Saxidomus purpurata; assembly: GCA_022818135.1. NCBI lineage: Eukaryota > Metazoa > Mollusca > Bivalvia > Venerida > Veneridae > Saxidomus > Saxidomus purpurata. The sequence continues at coordinate 3,628,483 of JAFMSR010000001.1, read as the reverse complement.
TCTTTCCTTTTTAAAAGTGAATACATTGCTAATGTAGCTTGCTGTGCAATGTCACGTTTTGCGTTATAGAAAATGCCACTTCTACTAAATAATAGACCTAGATATTTATATTCATTGCACTATTCTGTGAAATATGTTGACAATATAATTATTTGTCTCTTTTTCTTTTGAGCACTACTAATTTAAATGAATGCACCTAAATAGAATTGTTTCTATCTAGCAGAAAGGTTCCAATTGAATAAACGATTTATTTTCACCTGTCATAAAATATCTAGAAGAGGCTTGAATATGGTACGGAGGAAAATATAAAATGTACCTCAAACTTTAAAGGCCCATCTACACATTAAACCTTGCTTAATAATGTTTTATGTGAAACAGTTTAAAATTGAATTAAACATCGCAGAAATAAGCATTGCTTGTTTTTATAGTGTTTATAAAATTAGTTAACTATTAGTTTATACTTATCTATTTAAGCTCGAATGTGAAGAAAGATTGTAACTTATAAAATTATTTTGTAAATTAAAATAGTACATGCTATAAACAAAATTCATCTTTCTTGGCTATCCAGTATCTTCAATTATCTTTCTATAAATGATATCCCGACTAGAAACATTATTTTTTGCAAAACAAACATAAATTATGAAGATATTAAAGTTTCCACTGTGTGAAATACTGTTTTAATTAAAAAATGATACATAAGTGAGTCTTCTATAGCTAAGTGGTAAGAGCACTGCACGCAAGAGCGGAAGGTCATGGTTTCGAACCCCGCTAGAAGCTGGACTTTCCATTTTCATCATCTCTCATCATCTTTCGACAAAAACTGCCATGTCAAATTTCAAAGTTTCTCCATAAGTATCGAGTACGTCTCTGCTAACTTGTGACAAAGTCCGAAAAGAAGGAACGCTTGTAAACGGAAATTCTAAATGCATGAATTGGCGTGTCCGGAGTATACAGTGACATAGTAGCTAAGTAATAGCCCAGTATATAGCTAAGTAAATTGTGAATGAGTACCGTAGATTACCATGGGAAAAAACTGCCCCATGACAATGAGCGCACATAGGATAAAACGAGAAAGTAATAGGTAAAAAGCAGGTGAAAAGTTAAAAGAACCGTAGAAAAAGCAATGTTCAGCAAAAAGTACGTGAGAACGGATAGCCGGTGACTAGGGCGGGCGGACGGTGCAGAGAGGGAGAGAGAAAAGTGAGAGGACAGAAAAAAGAGATTAAGCAGACCAAAAGAAAAAGGATACATAAGACATGCTTTACTGTATATACGGTCATGATTTACACATTAAAATAATGTTCAACTCAGGTTATAAATCAAGGTTTACTATGTATACAGGCCTTAACAGTATTTAAATCATTGATTTAATCTGTGTGCTCTCAAACATATCAGTATTACGGTTAATTTGATTTGTCAATGATTAAAATTCTTGAAGGGTTAAGTAGAATGTAATCAAAACTTGCAAAAAATGTAAAATCGCTTTGCAACTGGTAGTATGCTTAATATGTTCAGATCGTAATTCAGAAGAGGATTAAAAAAACTTAATTCATATGTTTTCTTGCATAACTGTTTAATGCAATTACATCTGGCCACTTACTTTCTGGCAGGGGAAACTTTCTCTTGCGCGTCAAATTTTCCCAATCTACTTGCAGACAACTTTCCAGGTTTTCCCTGATTTTGTGCCTCGTTTTCGGCCATAACGGACTTGCCTGTCACTAGTTAAATAAAATATCATAGTTATTAGTATTTATAAAAACCAACATTGATTTGAAAACGAGATAACATTGCCACTTAAATTAATATTTGTTTCAGAAAGCTTTGTTCGGAGTGAATTTGATTGAACAGCTTTATTTACTTTTCTATGTGACATTTGACTATTATGTTATGAAATGTTACGCTTCATAAATTATAATAATGTGTGTGTTTAGTTGTGCATGGACTTTGTATTGCCACTTATAATATTATCGTATTTTAAATTTTTCCAAATGCAACCTTTTAGTAAAATGCAGTGATTGCAAATTTATCAGTTGTAAATAAACCTAGGTCAATTTGTAATCTTACCTAAACACCTTCCGTGTAACGTTAAACAAATCGACTTTCTGTTTCGTCGTTGCTGCAAAGACAAGCTTAAAATTACACAAAAAACAGTATAAATTATCCATTTAAATGTGCTCTTATCTGAAAATCATATTTATGTTTTTCATTCTCTGAAATTATTTCGGGGACTTAATTATATTTTAGTAATCGTCAGCAGTCGTAAAAGTAGTGCGAAAGTACAGTTGAAACAAATATAATGCTATCAGTTTTCAAAAGTACAAGGACACAACCGAAAAACATATAATTTTGGGTACTGTTACATAAAATATACTTCTTCACAATATATACTTGAACTAGGGCTATTAAACAATTACGACAGACACATAAGAAAACAAGTCTGCTTTCAAAACGAATCGAATGGGTTTTGCCTGATCGTTGGATTGAAGTAATTATGGTATGTACGTAAGAGCCGTCAAATTACTCTTGTTCTCATATTTGTTTATATTTTTACTTTAAGTTAAGCTAAGCTCTTCACTATGGTGATAATTAAAAGTCAAAAACATGTTTTTAAAGTTTAAAACACAACAGTAATCAAATGAAATGAAATTATATAAAAATATGCATCCAGTTTCGTTTCGACATGCGGGACGACCAGTTTCTTATCACATGACTGCAGTCATTCTGCTTGAAATCTGGACATAAAGTAATTTATAACGAGTAAACGCTTCTAGGAATCAATTCATAATTTAGAACTACCAAATCGCACCAATTTTCAGAAATTTAATTTTCACTGAAGTTTTTAACGGCTCATTTTTAACCAATTAAGGTAATTACAGCCTGTCGCCTCGTTCTTTGTTTATCTATCTTTCTATTGAGAATAAATTATCATTATAATAATTCAGTCTAGGACACAACCTTGAAACACTTTATAAACGTGTGAGATTAGATAAATAAATACAAGAAAACAACCGTTAATATGCGTGCTTCCTTTTAGAAATGCCCTATCATAAACATGCTGTTAAGTTCATCCGTAAACAGTTATGCGATAAACGATTTGTCTAACATCTGATTACTTAATATGCAAATAAACGACCTACCTGCCTTGTTCGTAGAAGCCCGTCGCGGTTTCACTTTGCGTCTACGCACAATGATACAAACTTAGAGCGAAGCCGAAAACAATTACAATTACAATTAAAATTTTTGTAATTATGTTAACGATTCTTTATATGCGTGTTACCTTTTAGTAATGTCCTATCATATTCATGTTGTTAACTTTCATCCGTGAATACTTAAGCAATAAACGTGGCCGCTGTCACCTGATTAATTGATATGCAAATTAGCAACCTACCTTTCCTTTCGTGGAAATCCGCCTTGGTTTCAGTTTTCGTCTACGCATAAATGATATAAACTTAGAGCGAAGCCGAAAACCAATAATTACAATTATGTTAACGACTCTACCCTTGTTTGTTACCAACTGCAAGTTGTCTTGCTCTGTTTTAATTGTGCGTCTTTAAAAATACTATTTCATTTTGGACTATTGATCATCAGTAGTAAGTTTTTATGAACTTTCACACATATTTCAATGCATTTTATATTTAGCATCAACTTTATCGTTTAAAAGCAAACATTTCAATAATCGATTATATCATAGAACGCGCGAGATCTACTACTTCAAACAGATATTTATCTGTACATAGTTTCAACAAATTCATACAAACCCATTAGTATAGAAAACTTAATAATAAACTTATTGATTTAGATAATCTTTAAAGCATCGTAATTATTTGTTCGCAGTCTGAAAGTAGAACCATCAATTGTTTAAGCATGGCGAAAATATGATGTCTATTTTTCGAGTTGGCGGGTTTTATACATCATGTTTTCACCTTAAAACTCGACAACTAGCTATTTTGTAGTGTTTTAGAATTTTGAACTTGGCGGGGAGAAAAACACAATAGAGTAAATGCGTAAACACGTCATGGCAGACCTCAGCCACCATGTTATGTAACAGTGAAGAGGAAACATCAAACACTCTTCTACAACAAAGAAAAATGTTAATATGAAACCAATGTACGTCGTAAATAATGTTAACATGCACTAGGTGTAACTACATTTTAATTATATCAAATACATTGTACGAATATTTCTCCATTGTACGTCACTGCAAATTTTATTTTGAATTATCTTTCCATACAATTCATGTAGTGTCATGAAATGAAAAGTACTTCAATAAAATATTTTCGTCAAATCAATGATACAGTGGCTCTTATTTGGTGCTTGAGTAAATAGAACGTCATGCTAAACATGATCTTCATGTGTCTATATTTATAACGGTTATGATAAAGTTAAAGTTGTCATAACTATAGAAAAAAATATTGTCTATCACTTATCCTTGCATACCTGAGCTCGTTTTTCTCATGATGAATTTTTCACAACTCCACCGTCCTGAAACACAATTCAGCCATTTTCAACCAAACTTCACGGGAATGGAGCTATGATGGTTCTCTGCCTAAACTGTTCATTAAACTCAATACCAGTTGTCAATGAACAGGTACACCTCTTAAAACAAGTAGGATATATATATTTAAACAAATAAATACTTCTTGTCAAAGCCTGCAATACTTAGAGCTTATATATTGATGCATAGCTCCACCAAGTTTGTTCAAACAATGTCCCTGATGTCAACATTTACCCTGTCCCAAATGTTGATTTTTTGTAGAAATTTATATAGCAAAAGGTTTTACATAGCTATTTATACAGCAAAAACATAAAGGATTCTACTTGTAAGAAAGTTCAAGGCTTTGATCTGTATCATTGTGTTGTATAAATTGCGCAACTGGGATCAATATTGTCCCCACCGGGAGTGTATTTCGTTTTACAAGAAAAATATATGAAAACTTCTTAAGATTGTCTAGTCACATTGTGCAGTGATCATTCACCAAGTTTATCCCAATTATGCCCCCGGGATCGAAGTTTGCCGCACCGCTGGTGTTGCTTTTTCAGAAAAAGATTTATATAAGAATAACTTTTTTCGTGTAACAAGCTGCAAAGCGTAGACCTTAGATATGTGAGTCGTAGCATTTTGTCATTGTACCCTATCAAAATTGTTGACGACGTATCCCTGAGGTCAAGACTGACCCCACATGAGATTGTCTTGGAATATCGTTAGCCAATTTCTGGAAATTTCAGTGTTGGGTTTCTCAGAGACCTTGGGTCTGACATTGTTGTAGTGGGCAGTTGCACAAAAATAAGCAATGTAGGACCATCTTGACCCACTTTTTATAGATTGTATAGTTCAAATAATCATATTTGTTTACGCTGCTTCCAATCTTTCTTCTAAGCTTATTTTTTACATCTTTATTACATTCTTTTTGTAAAGTATCTTTCGACAGGTAAGAATTTGTAATGGTGTCTAAAATATTGCGTGGTATGTACTTTTGTTTTTTAGAATATAAACTGAAACTGAAACTGAATTTGAGACAGAATTGATAAACAATTATTGCTATAAATGTTAAATTTTACGCAACCTGTAGATATTTTATCGCGTTCTGCTCTACTTATTGCATGCGAAAAGCGTTCAAACTTTAACGAAGTTGAAACTTTAGAACCCAATAACTAAAGTTTACACAATACGTAAATTGCAAAATGTATATTTGATCAGCCGGCAATTATTGAGCTATATTTGCTTGTGTTCCACTAATTATCGACCACCATGTCGTATTTTATTCAATCTCTCTTCAAAAGCCAAAGACAAAATAGCATAAAGCTGAATAGGTAAGATTGCGCTTTTTTGTTTGTATTGATAAAAAAGAAATGTATACCTACCAATAAATACACGTGGCTATTGTAATCTTCTATATCAGAAAAGGTTCATACTAGCTTTATGAAACAGATTTGACATATTAAGCGAGGTGAACCACTTGTCATACTTCGTAGTGACCTTGGAAGAGTTCCCATATCATAGCTATTAAAAAGCGAATTAGTGGCTGTTAGGGTAATGCGGTAACAAATAATGAATTGTCAACATCTCTCTTTACAATTGTAGCTATTGTACCTAGAAAACCTCACAAAGATAAGTGGATAATTACACGCTCAGTGTTTACAGCAATGGCAAAGATATGTAAACGAATCAACCAAATGTTACAATTATAGGATCTATAAAACTGAACATAATGATAAATAGGAACACTATGTAGATAATATTCCCCCATTTAGTGTCCATATTATCTGCCAGTTGAATGAGTTAGGTGGTTGGCAATTAACGCGAACAGCGGAAATGCAGTATCTGTAATTTAAACGATATTAGTGACGAATTCAACTATTTGTATTAATGTCCGTTCTTCACCGACTCACAGAAAAGATTCTACGTCTGTGTCGTATGTAAGTTGGGTCACGTTTAAAAACATATCGTATGAGAATGGTGAATGTCAACTGACAAATCATTGCATCTGTTTTAAAGCATTTTAAAACTCGACCTGGCAACAAAAATACATATTAAGCTGAATACAGTCAAACCTGTCTTAATGGACCACACAGGGCCGCTGAAGTTGTGGTCTCTTGAGACAGATGGTCTCTTAACTTATAAATTGCAATCATCGTAAAGTACAAGGGAGGAATATAACGTGGTTGCATATGTCAGGTTGCCATTTAACTCAGGTGTTCGCAAGGGTTGACTGCATGTACGGGTAATGTTTCTGTATACTCATATCATTAGTCGGGAGCCTTAGTATTTCCTAGTTGTTACACACAGCCTGATGCATATACATGTTTATATGTTCACTTTTTTCTCACCTCATGTCACATTTGTAAATACAGAGAGTATAAATAAATTGTCAAATGTAAATGTGTAACAAGCTGACACTACCTATAATTTTATAGACCTTGTTTTTGCCCTGAAAAATAAAAAATGTATTTTAATAACAAATCTAGAACAAGAGAATAGCAGTATTATGTTTAAACAGTCATAATATATAATCAGTTATCACCAATATTTCCAGTATGTAGTCTCTTGTTCAAGTTCAGTAACACTTCCAGTGCAAGAGTATTTAACCCATTCTTTGTGCAAGGTTATGAACATAAAACTTCATATAAAATTACATGTATCCAAATTGTGAGGTGTTGTTAGGAAAGTCTGAATATGTAACAAAATAACAGACATTTGATCTGGCAGTGCAAAATGTTTTTACTGTATTTCGGTAATAAAAGGCACTGACAGGATCAACTCAAACTGCCAGCCTGTTATACGTTCATGCTTTTTTAGTTTCCAAAGCAAACAAGTATTAAGGTCAAATCAGTTTTCAGTCTACAAATCTATAAACTATTGTTATCACTGTACAGTGTGAAGCAAACAATTAACGAAAACAACAATAAAACATTCTCACTTTTAGTAGACATAGTTTGTAAATATAGAGTATGTTCAAGTACTAATGTGATCTAATTATTCATACGGACATTTAAAATCTTCATAAAAGCATTTAAATATTAAAGTTTGTATCATGCTGATAAGATTGCAGTGTCACGCTTATACAATCATGTAAGCTACACTATGCTCATGCATTGCTTGTACTTTCTATAATTATATGTATATACTGTATAATAGTAATAACCGCCTCGATAGCCTAGTGGTAGAGAGTCCGCTTCGAGTGCGGGAGGTCATGGGTTCGCTCCCTGGCCGCGTCATACCAAAGACGTAAAAAATGGTACCAGTAGCTCCCTTGCTTGGCGCTCAGCATTAAAAGGGAAACTGGCTTCTCTTCTCTCATACCCTCACGGCGATGGATGCCATCAGAAATGAGGTGTCGAGAGTGATTAATATAAGTTGGATAACTTGTTTCACAATCGACCTAAAATAAATTAGTATAAACTACTGTATAATAAATAAATGCTTTATATAATTCATTGCATTCTATAATACTGCTTGTTTAAAGCATTACTTTAAAACAAAACAATGGTAATTCTAATGCTAATGCTTATTCAATGTTCCACTTTGGCAAGTAATTCAAATTGAATGCATTACTTTTGAAAATAATTCTCTCCAGGCTAAGCTTTGATAACATTAGATATTAGTATGCGTCAAAGAAAATCTTTTAATTGTCAAAGCATTGTACATGTATTTGCTTAATGACATATATTGTTTCAATACAAATGTTTGGTTCATTCTATGTGAATGCATAATTTCAAAATATTCATTTGGCTTCACAATAGTTGTTTGAAAAGATCTACAGAGAAAGGCACAATTTAATTTATGCTTGACTATGCAATATTTTCTTATTAACTCATACTTATTATCACAATTTCGAAATAACAAAGTATATGAAATTCGATATAGACAGATTGTACTTCTAAAAGGGGATCAGTATGGCGGAGAAAAAAGGACCACAGAAGCTTACGGACAGCCGACTCTCAATTTTTAAGGATACCGCGCTACCACCAATGAAAAAGTAAGCCAAACATATACGCTTGAGATACATAAAATAACTTACTATAAACAAAATTATACGTTTGAAATGGTCCGGATCTATTCATTCTTCATATTAAGACAGTTTATCCACGAAATCCATTATTATGTTTGAAAATGCAGTATATATTCAGTTCTTTGTCATGTAGTATAACTTACAAGCTCAATTAATAATGTCAATGTCAGTTTCAAATTTCTATTGTATGCAACGTACGTTGCACTTGCCTGAAACACATGTTTCATGTCTATTTCATAAATATTTCAGACCCAGTTCGCCATTATTTGAAAAGCCAATGCGTCTTATTGCCAATGTTGATGGGAAAACTATGTGCAACACTGAAACTCTGGCAGAACTCAGTAAAATTGAAAAAACTCTAAATGTTGTTTCAGTCGTTGGAAGTCTTCGAACTGGAAAGTCTTTCTTGTTGAATAAATTGGCAAACGTAGGAGCAGGTTGTATCATTTCTATATATTAGTTGATAGTTGACAGCCTTCTAATGCAGGATATAGTCGTATTGTTTGTTATAATTTATGAGAGTTACTGATATTCTTTGACGCATCAAGGCTGTCGAAAAGTTGGAATATTGCTTATCGTCGCAAACGTCTCATTCTCTGACATCGCATGCCAAGAACAAAATGTGTATGATTAATTGATTAAAATGATTAAACCCAGTTAAATGAATCTGTGTAAAGCAATAGCAATCAGATGTCTATCAGTTAGACTGACCTCTTATTTCTATAAACAAATTGTAGAGGATGGATTTGAGACGGGTCATACGGAAAAAGCAGTAACTAAAGGCATCTGGATAATGTGCCGGCCACATCCGACACAGAAAGATCAAGTTCTAGTTCTTCTTGATACGGAAGGCATTGATGACCCTGAAAAGGTGAGAAAACATAATAATAACATTATCCTTATTATCATTATTGTTATTAACGCTAACGCACAACTTTCCGTTTAGCTTAGTTTTAGCTATAGGTGCACGTAAACGTAAGAAGATATTGGGTAGAAACTTCCGTTACATGAATTCAAATGATCGAGTGATATAATTTTCATTTGGAAGAGAATTTTTAGAGTGTGTTTTTCGAGGAAGAGCATTAAGGCAATAATCAATGTTACGTATACGGATGTTTAAAAGTTAAATCGAAATTCTTTGCCATATGATTTGTATATCTGGACTTTTTGAAGTTCATTAACGGAAGAATCTACCAAGTCTCTTCATAGATGCAAGACATGATAGCTTTTTTGCACCGATAGCTAAAACTAAGCTGGCAGATATTTGTAGGGTTGATAATTAAATAAAAAAAGGAAAAGGGCAGGTGATGCGTTAGAAGTTTCGTTTAGTAACAGCAATTATCAGCGGAGGTTTTACGTCGGTATGACGTGTACTACCAGATAAGAGAAATGTCTTGAAATACACGAGTCATTTTTCCTTTTTGAGATTATTGAAACACTTGTGCAATTTAAGATACAGTTGTGTGTAATTTGAAGTTAAATCTAAGCCTATATATTTACAGGTGGAGATAACAGATGATCAGTGGCTTTTCATTTTATCAACCTTGCTTAGCAGCACAATGGTCTATAATACGAGGGGGCATTTCGACAGAACAGCTATTGAAAAATTTAGGCATCCTTTATCAGTTAATAGTGCCGTTTGCTGTTTAGTTTATAACTACAAGCTCTAAAGAGTCTCTACTTTTTCATTTATGTACACAAATAATTTTGTATTTCAACATTTGTCATAAGTAAGTAAGTCTAGAATATTTATGAATCAAATATCTTATGTCTAAGCATTTGACTGACTGACAATGTGAAACTAAACTGACGAACAATAGTTTTCACTTTTACATGCTAAACGTTTACCTTAACCATTAGACAGATTTCTCAGAGAAATTAAAACATCAGTAAGTGTTACAGGGGAGAAGACTGATGATTCTATTCTAGATTTCTTCTTTCCAACCTTCGTTCTCTCATTAAGAGATTTCACCCTTACCATACAAGACAAAACATCTGATGTATTTCTAGAAGGGAAACTAATGCTCCAGCGTGGACAGACTGACAGTATCAAGAAATACAACGAACCAAGGCAACTGATAAGACGATATTTCAAGAAGAGAAGATGTTTCATCTTCAAAAAACCTGCCAAACAGAAATTCATATCTCAATTGATGAAGATCTCAGAGAGCGACTTGAAACCAGAGTTCAAGGAGACTTTGAACTCTTTCCGAGATTATATTTTCTCATGCAAGCCAAAATCTTTGAAATCTGGAAGAGGCATCAATGGAAGAAGTATGTAGAGATAAGATTATATATCGCTGCAATAAGTAGTGTAATGGCATGATATTATCGTCGTCTGATTAGTTGTCTGTATTTAAATGTACGGATAAAGAGTGTTAACATTTTCAAATTATGAGTTTATCAACCGAAAATGGTTTAACTAAAAAATTTACCAATTGATCTAGAGTCAGACACAAAAAAAAATATTTTGTTATTCAGTCACGGAAATTTGAGCATCCCTGTTTCTTGATTGTAAGGTAAATCAGTAAAGGACTCATTTCATGTTCCTTTAATCTTTCCTTACAGTGCTTGCAACCCTTCTGTTGAGCTACGTTACGTCGATACAGGACGGAAATGCACCTTGTCTGCAAAAGGCTATGAAAACTATGACTGATGTTGAAAATAAGCATGCTGTTGAAAAGGCCACAGAAGTATACGATACAGAGATGAAGAAGCGTATAGCTGCATATAATATACCAAGCGATGCTGGACTAGTAAATTTCCACAAAGATAGCATGAAAGCAGCCTTAGACATTCTAAAGACAGAACTCGTCTTTGACGATGAGCAACTGTATGAAGAAGAGGCACTCGTAAGTGGTAGTTGTGTTTGTTGCATAGTAGTCCTAAGTGGTATTTGTGTTTATTGCATAGTAGTCGTAAGTGGCAGTTGTGTTTGTTACATAGTAGTCGTAAGTGGTACTTGTGTTTGTTGCATAGTAGTCGTAAGTGATAGTTGTGTTTGTTGCATAGTAGTCGTAAGTGGTAGTTGTGTTTGTTGCATAGTAGTCGTAAGTGATAGTTGTGTTTGTTGCATAGTAGTCGTAAGTGGTAGTTGTGTTTGTTGCATAGTAGTCTTAAGAGGCAGTCGTAAGTGGAAGTTGTGTTTGTCGCATAGTAGTCGTAAGTGGTAGTTGTGTTTGTTGCATAGTAGTCGTAAGTGGTAGTTTTGTTTGTTGCATAGTAGTCTTAAGAGGCAGTCGTAAGTGGTAGTTGTGTTTGTCGCATAGTAGTCTCAAGAGGCAGTCGTAAGTGGTAGTTGTGTTTGTCGCATAGTAGTCTCAAGAGGCAGTCGTAAGTGGTAGTTGTGTTTGTTGCATAGTAGTCTTAATATCTACGTATACATTTTGTACTTCAAAAGACAGTTAAGATTCTAAACTTACAATACGTCATCATGAAATGCCACATTACTTTAAATAGAGGCAATATCTTAAACTTTGTTAGACATTTAAAATCACAGATGCCATTTTGAAATAGTCAGGCATTCGTTGATCTTACTTCACAGGTTATGTTCAAGAAACATCTGAGAAAATTTAAGTCTGCTGCTGACAAGAACTCAAGAGCGATGTGCCTTAAAAGACTTGAAAATCTCAACATAAAGATACTGAAGAAGAAAAACAATCGTACTTATTGTCATCCCGCCGGCTACGACGAGTACATGAAAGATATAGAATGGATGATAAAACAATATAATAAGGATGCACCGTACCTGGGAACAAAGGTAACATTATTGGTTAAGGGAGATGAATGCTTCAGTGTTCAGTTACGAGGGTCATAAATCTAAACTGGTATCAACATTTAAGGGAGTTGCAAGAATATCAATCTGTGTAGGTTTGCATTAGGAAACAATGAAAAAATATATGATATAGTATATTATATTATTTTTGGAAATTAAGCACTTTATAAGTATCTTATAGATAAACATGTAGATATGGTAAGTGTCAAAATCAATATATGCTTTTATACAGTTTTCTCTTGATTTTGGAGAAGAGTGTGGATAGCATGCTACAAACGGATTTAATATCCTAGTTTAATATGTTTGGAAACCGATCAAAGGCGTTAATATCGAATTCAACCTATTACGTGTGCGTGTATGTTTGTGTGCGTCTGGCTGTTGTTGTGGGCTGTGTTTGATGGAATTCATATCAGGGATTACTTTATTCAAATTTATTTGAACTGTTTAAAATTTTACTCAGCGAAATTTAGGCATGTGTAAATACTGTGTTTGTACTCACTTCAGGCACGAGATACTCTTCAAGAATTTCTTGATGCTAAAGAAGGGGAAGAAGGAGAAGTTTATGAAATGGTCCTACAAGCCCAAAAAGGTAACATATTACAGATTAGATAAACTTTAAAGGTACAAATAGGAATTAAACAGTGACGTTCAGACAATTTTTGTGAAAGAGTAGAAATATGACATTCTGTATCAAACATCTTGAGCATCAAATAGTCGTGCTGTTAAAGTAAAGTAAATCTTTTGATTAATTGTCACTAATTCTTGTTAAGGAATGGTGCCAGTTATTTTTGAATAGGTTCATGTTGTCTTTTTGTTAAACTCTAATGCATGAATGAAGAAATTACACAGATAAATGTATCACTCTTAGATTTTTTTTAAAAGTTGTAAATGAAGGTCTGTTGAAGGAAAGCATGGAAAGCTTGTTTATAACCGCTGTTCTTTTTAACTAGTTACAAAGGTTGTTTAGTTCTTATAAAAGTCAGTTGGGTGTCTGTAAAAATACAATTGATAAACGGTTGAAAACATTGAGTTTTCGATTTTAATTAAGATGTGTGATTTGTTGTCTAGGTATTTTCACTGCCATAATGAAAGACTATTTTATGAACATATTGATTATGTATACTGCATGGATGCTCGTCATAGAAGAACAAGCAAAAGACTATTCACTGAAGCAATAGTCGTTAATAACATCCAGACTGCTAAATGTTCTTTAAAATTGCATGGGTTGTGTTGTTTATTGCCTTAAATATTTAAAAATACTATCTACACGTATCTCAACAATAGGATGGAGTATTAGAAAGATACACATGAATACTCCGTTTTGTCATAGGTATTGCCAAGGATAAAGTGTCAGGATATTGAGAGACAGTTAAAAAAAATTCGTAAGAGCCCTTTAAGTCTTTAATTATGCGCATTATAATTTATCAATTTTTACCAACTGTAATAGTAGTTATGCAATAGCCGATTAAGAAAGCAGAGACCCGTTTATCATTGACTAATATCCCCACTGTGAATACACAGGTCTGTCCGTCCCCCTATGACCACATATCTCACATTCCTTTTCAACTGTCTTTAAGCCCACTTACCACTTTATCATCAAGAAATCGTACCCACGTGCATAACGGTTAGGCTTACTAGTTGAGGTTGAAGATATAGACAAATAAATTTGGCACTTAGAAATAACGCAAAAAATAGTCAGTCACGTAGGAAACCTATAAGCTTTCCATCGATACCATATACATGTTTTCCCACAAGGAATCAAATTCTAATTGGACTTTTGTCACTGCTCAATGATACTCTTCGTATAAGAAAGATGCATCTAGATACTGCTTTTTGTCAAACTAAATTTACATTCAATTTCTTATGCTAGTTCGAAGATATTGCCAATGATAAATTGACAGGATATTTTAGCTTTTGTACCACTTCATTTCAGGAACTGATGAAAAACCACGCCCACGTGTACAACGGTTAGGTTCACTAGTTGAGGATGAAGGTGTAACAGAAACGCAACATCAAGAGAGAAAAGCTGCTGAAGAAAAGAAAATTGAAGATGAAATCAGTCGAGATATAACTGCTCTGCAAATCAATGGCATAAGAAGCATAGGAGGCCAATACCTTGAAATGTTGAAAATGAAAATTGAGGACCTAGAGCGCGTGAAAAACGAGTTGTCCGAAGATGATCCTTATTATGAGTCACTTCAGCTCGAGACAGATTACTGGAAGAAAATATGGGAAAAAGCAACATGGACTCTACCACAGTACAAAGATTTAAGATTGCAGCCTATTCAAGAATCGTCGGACAAAAACGATCAACCAGCATGTTCAAGCCAAGAATTATCTGGTAAGACTGACAAGAAAGAGACTAAAGAAGAACAGATACGAGAAGAAAGGGGGAAAACAATTGGAGGGAACTTCAAGCCGGTTTATGACAAGCATTATTTTAATGTCCAGCCAAATCCAGTTCCGATTGACCCTCAGTCAATTGATCCCAAGCTTATCGTAGCGCTTAGCTCTAAGAAAGGGGCAGCGAATAAAGATAAAGATGACAAACCATGTGCAATTCTGTGAACTGTTATTTTTGCATATCTTGAGTACTAACATAATTATGTTCAATGCTTATGATTTTCGTAATTGACTAGTTCTTCTTGCTCCCACCAATAACATTTTCTTTACATTAGATTTTTCAAAACTTTATACAAATTTATATACATGCATCTAGATACCTGGCTATTATAAACAGCTGAGCATTTCGGACTTTTCACATTTGCTTACATATTTGACTGCATTACAACTGTGTAACTGTATAAATAATAACAACCATTCATTACAATTACAATTGTGTAACTGTGTAAATAATAACATACCCGTGACATACCTGCTACCCTCGAGTTTAAACATAGGGCTGCAATACGTTAGATGTAAAGTTTCGTGCAGATGATAAATGTTGTATAAGTATTTATAAATAGGTTAACAAACTGTCAAAGTGTCGTTGAGATTGTTGGAATACTATTGTAATTTCCCTAGTGTGTGTAAGCCATGCTTTATCGTTAATAAATTGAAGCAGATGTTTTGTATAAGTTTTTGGCTCAACTTCATTCGTCCAAACCAATATGGTTCTCTTTCTTGGGCTTCATGTATCATAAATGACAAAAACGTATTCCCAGGATGTGTACCTGAGGTGAGAATCCCCAAATGAAAGGCCACAGACTTATCCATGATGAATTGTGTGTGGTTCTTTTGTAATGCACATGAACAACTTCCGATGTCATATAGAAATCGACGCGTGCATGCGACTGTCTGTCCGCCTGTCTGGCTGTCTGTCCGTCGGTCCGTTCCCACTTCTTTGTCCGGTGTATTTAAAGGTAGTAAGTGGATTTACTTGAAACTTCATACAATTGTAAATCACAATAAGGAGTAGTACCGTGCCCAATAAGCGTAACTCTGCCTAGCCGTTTTTTAAATAATGCCCCTTCGTTTCATTTACTTGATTTTTCTTGTCCAAAATATAACTCTACAAGAACTGGAGGGAATTACTTAAAACTTCATAAAGTGATAATGATGGAAAGTGCAGTACCAAACAAGCATAGTTCTACCTCGCCTTCTTTGAAATTTATCCCCTTTTGTTACATTTTCTTGTACGGAGCAAAACTCGAAAGGTACTGAAGGAAATTCCTTCAACTTTCATATAATGAGAGAGGACACTCAAGAAAAGTGCAGTATTCAAGTACCATTACCCTGTGCTATCGTTTTTAATTGTCTCCCTTGTCCGGGGCAATTCTCCAGAATTACTGAAAGCAATTACTTGAAATTTCATACAGCGATATAACACAATGATAGGAAGTCAAGTGTTCAAGAACAATAACTCTACCTAGCTTTATTTCAGTTACCCCCTTTAGTAATGATGTACTGAAGAATATTCTTTCAAATTACATACAATGAGATAATGCATTAAGGGATGTGCGGTGATTCTTTCAAATTTGGCATGGTAATTTTGAATGTAGAAAAAGATAGAATAAATATTTCATGTCTACATTTTTAGGATAACAGTTAGAACTGACTCTATAATTGCAGTGTCTTGGGAAAAAAAACTTTTTTTGTTATAATATGAAAGTTATTTCGGCTGGTAAGTTAGATATGTTTTGCTGGGACTGTTACATAAAATGCATTCAAACAAAAAAATACATACTTAAGAAATAAACAAACTAACCACTACAACTTAGAGATAATCAGCTTCTTTTGTTGGCTAATTATTTCTTTCAATGGAAAATGCGCAAACAAATGATGATATGCAAACAATCAAATTTGATGAGAATTGAGAAGCTCAATTTTATATATTTTAAATTCTTTGTCTGCAGTCAATCGACATGAATTACTCAATTATGTTAGATGCCACTACAATGTTGTTATTGTCTTAAATAAAAAAAACCCCGTAGCTTGACCTTCTTTATGTTTGATAAGATAAATTAAAAGATAATTAAAGTCATGAAAACGAAAATAATGCGCAAAGCCTACGATGACCAATCCGGTACCAACGATAAAAATCTCAAATACATACATACTGAATAAAGTCAAGTAAAATAAATAGACAATAAAGAGGTAAACATTTTATTCCTGTTGATGTAATAATTTTTAATGAAGTTATACACATTTTCCTGTTCCCGTTGTAACTTTGTAATACATTGAAGGACTTCAAAATAAATTTGCATAAATTTTCAGCACATAGAAAGGTCAGGGTCACATACTGCAAGAGACCACTTCGGGAGCATCTGTCTCGTACAAGTGACAGCTTTTGTTGTCTTAAGAAGCAGATGTTCAAGTTTGTAAAATAATCTGACTTCGCATTCAACTAATGTGTAGAAATAAGCACTACGACGTTTCGGTTCTTTTCAGCTCGTCTCGAACAAAAAAAAAACAGGGTAAGCTATCAGGACCACTCACCGTAACATAGCAGGAATATTTCTTGCATAGAGTTCCATCAAAGTTGTTTAAAGAATTCTATTCTATGCAAAACTCTGGTTGTTATTGAAACAATAAGGAAAAGTGTTTCTTTGAAATCACAAGGCTTAGAGCTTCTTCACAAGTCCTAGAGCTTAGATATTTAGCTTGTAGCATTGCCTAGCGGACTTTTATCGATATTTTTCACATATTTCTCATTGCCTAGGGATCCTCTACCAAGAGTGTTCAATTTATGACCCCTGTGTCAAAATTAACCCTGTTAGGGGGTTTCTTGACTTTACATAGATTTCTATCTTTAAATCCTTAAAATTCTTCTCTGAAAAAACTGTAGTTCTAGAGTATTTTGGCATATTACACTGTCTAGTTGACATCTATCAAGAAAGTTCAAATTATGACCCCGGTCAAGATAAGATTGAGGATGGGTGTCATTTGCCATAATATGTGGAAGCATTGTGCAGAGGACCTCTGCAATTATTGTTCAAATTGAGCACTCCGGTGATGCGATTGTTAAACCTATATATTAAAGCCAATGGTAAGCAGATGAGCGAAATAGGGCCGTCTTGACCGTCTTGTTTAACACCTACAATGCATATATCTGTAATAAACATACAAATCGGACATGTTCGTGTCTGATGTTAGTTCAGAGTGTGATGGGTGTTTTGTGGTTAAGGTAGAGAATTGAATACAGTAAATTCTCACTGATAGTTGTGCGATCGGTTCAGTTTTAAGTCCTTTTTATTTAATTCTAGTGATTCAGAAGATAGTTTGCCATTAGGTACTGCTATAAAAGCAGTGAATTAATTATTGTTCCTGAAATAAATAAGAACTGCCAGTTACTAGCAGACAAACGTCAATGGCAAGATTTTCTACCCGTTATTGGCTTCAATCAATAGTTTAGTTTCCTGTCGAACTGAGATGCTGTACAGTACGTCAGGCGAGGCTCAATAATGGTAGCGCCCAGTGGAAGCCCAAAGTATAGCTGTATATTTACTCAAAATGCTAAAAATAGAGATCATTCAAAACTAATATGTTTATTTCAAATAATCTTAACAAATTTTTAAGAGGCGATTTTTTTAATGCATGGTCTTCGGGTTTGAGAGTCGAGTCTAAACATGTTCAGATTTAACGCTGAAATAAGAACACAACACAGCAGAAAAGAGCACAAAAAAGAAAGTGGCGGTGGTCGGATTTGAACCTCACCTGTAAAATTAGAGAGCCAGTGACACACCAAGTGGGCTGCAGAGCACGGTTGAATACAAAGGGCTAAAAAAGACGTGTATGATCAATTCTTCCATATCAATATACAGACGAAGTGTCATCGAATAAATCACGTCCGAGAATACGGCTCCCTGATGTTTATTTCGCGTAACAGTTTATTTGACCATTAAAGATTTAAAGCAATTTACATTTGGCTTGTTTTGACAAATCACACGCTACAAGGTGTTTTGATGATAAATTCCTACATAAACAAATTTAAACTCAATGAACAGAACTGCTTGCGTGGACATCGCCACTATTGAGATTTTCCTGACCCGCACCATATGGATAGGGACTGTTAACAACAGACTATTCAACAAATTGTTTAAAAGCCTAAATAACGCACGTAGTGCACTACATATTTAATTGCGGTAAAACGACTTCAAGACAAGGACACAGCCTTCAACTGCATTTTAAAGTTCTCTATTTTACAGAAAATAACACGTTTATATTGAAATTCTTGTAAACGAATGTGACCCTCAGTTATAAACCCTTACTTATAAGTTTAATCAAACAGATTTAAAAATTAGTAGGAGACAACAATGCCTACGTGTAAATGATGCAAATTTGCTTCCCGTGCTTTTCGGAGGTACTTTTTAAAACAATACTCTTAGTTGCTGTATCCGTGGCAAACTGACGTCAAGCAACACTGTATCATCATGCAAAATGCAAACAACTCCAAATTACTATCACAAGACAAGACACAAACTAAAAGAGATAAAAGGTAATGGGCATAACTTTTCGATTCTTTTCTACTCGCCTCGCAATAAATACCAGGGTAAGCTATCAGGAACACTCACCGTAACATAGCAGCGATATTCCTTGCATAGAGTTCCATCAAAGTTGTTCAAAGAATTAAATTCTATGCAAAACTCCGATGACAATGAATACCGGAATCGGTTTTCGATTACCGGAATCTACCAAAATCGGTTTTCGATTACCGGAATCTACTTAGTACAGGCGTTCTATATACTTGATAATATTAAAGGTATATAATCAGATGTTGGCCATGTAACAAATTTGTTCGAAACTTCAACATCTGATCATTTTCACTCATTTATGTTCACTTCGCGCTTAATTCAAGTAAGATTTTCACTGGAGGTATTTTTAAAATTTGATTTCCCTATCCTGGTTGCCCAACAAAGATAGAGTTATTTCATCATAAGTAAAAATTTAACTAAATACTTTGCCTAAGAAAAGATATAAATATGAAACCTATTGTATTGTATTTGGGAAATATTTGCATGAAAAGTTATATATTTAGATGGAATTCATTAGAAATTCAAGTTTGAAAAATTATTATTACCTCCCTTTACCTATCTTGGGTGTGCTTGGGTGGAAATAAATGAATTCAGAAGCTACTCTAGTTTTAAAACTTGCATTTTGGTTCAGAAAAATATTTATATATCTATCCAATACAAACCGGCATGTAAAACCATGTTCTATTCGCTGTAAAACCATGCTTACATAAGCCATTCTTTGGTATTCAAGCCGTTCATTCATGAAAAGAGTTGCCAGAAAACCTTTCTTATTGTTTTCGGTATCATGGAAAAAAATCTGCTCTATATTTGTAACATAAATATTGCTTTAGAAAGAAAAGTTAGGAATGATTTTGGTACAAATAAAGATCATTTCCGCCGGTAAAATAAGAGCAATCTGTAATTGTGATCTTAGGACTTTAATGACAAAACAGTTTCCCTTCTGATCCCAACATCTCTTCTGAACAGAACAGAAACGATCAATGGTAACCCCTTCGAAAAGTAAATCATACATGTATATGTTTGGATTTCATACACAGCCTACTACATGTATAGGAAGATGATTGTTATGTATGATGAGATGTATGGTATATGATAAATTATTCACTGATTCGTTGAATGTTGTATGCTTTAATTTTTTGTATTTCATTTTATTTATTTTCTTCACATACGTTCATTATAATTATGCTCCATCAATTATATGTATATCTATGAGGTATTATTGAGATTCTCACAGATTTGCAGATGTTATGAACACCGAATGTAACATATTCAACTATAAACAAAAAAAACCTCCCAGTCATTTTTGGCTTAATATTATTTTCTAAAATTTTGCATACGAGTCAGATATCATAAATTCTATCATATTTACATGTATTTAATACAATCACGTATATATATAACGCTTGTATTAAGTAGATTCCGGTAATCGAAAAGCGATTTTGATAGATTCCGGTAAAAAGAGTCGATTTTGGTATTCATTGTAACCCCAAAACTCTGGTTATTATTGAAAAAATTAGGAAAAGTATTTTCTTTGAAATCACAAGGCCTAGAGCTTAGATATGAAGCTTGTTGTATTGCCTTGCGGACTTTTACCGATATTTTTTCAAAAACTGATCCGGGGTCAAAAATGACCCCGCCAAAGGAATCACATGATCTTTCAAAGGCTGTTTGAGGAAACACTTTTTAAAATCTTCTTCTCTGAAACCAAAAGGCCTTTAGCTTAGATATTTGACTTCAAAAATATTGTTCTGAGGACCTCTCCGAATGTTGTTCAAATTGAGCATTCCTGTGATGCGATTGTTTAACCTATATTATAGTCGCTGGTAGTCACGTGAGCGATATAGAGCCATCTTGTTTTATACATAAAATGCATATATCTGTAATAAACATACAAATCGGACATGTTCGTGTCAGATGTTAGTTCAGAGTGTGATGGATGTTCGATGGTTAAGGTAGGGCGGATTTGGGCGAGCGGCAAACATTGGTTTCTGTTCAATAACTTGAGTTAGGAGTGACCAATTACAATGAAACTTGATCTGCAGGTAGCTTGTGTAAAGACAAAGCTTATGATTACATTTGGGGTCTCTAGGGTCAAGGTCACTGTTAATAAAAATAGAAAAAAGTTCTGCTCAATAACTCAAGTCTGTAGGTAGCTAAAACAAATTTTGTGGGGCCAAGGTCTCTAGGGTCAAGGTCAAGGTCACTCTTTCTAAAAAAAATTTTTTAGATTTTTTTAGATTGTTTTAAGCATTTAAACATTTGGGGGATCAATGTCACTAGGGTTAAGGTTACTATTACTAAAAATAGATTTTTTTTAGTTTTTAAATTGTATTAAGCAAAGAAGAAGTTTTTGGGTCAAGGTCGCTGTTACTAAAGAATTTTTTTTAAACTTTTAAATTGTTTAAGCAAAAAATAATTATTTGAAGAGGGGGGAGTCAAGGTGATTGTTTTTTTTAACAGTTCTACAATTTCTACAGGCGCCGTTTAAACCTGCTTTGGCGGTATTGCAGCGTCTTCTTGTTATTTAATTTTAGTCAAGATAAATTCTTTCAATATTCCTCAGGGAATAATAATTATAACTGTTTTTCTATCTAAAACGACTCTTTAATTCAAATTTTTCGGCAATATTGCCTTTTTCAAGAAATTTGTCTGCACTTCTTAAATTCACACGCTGATCATACACATGACAAGCTTAGAAATGCAAAAACAACAAAACGTCAGGACTTATATGTTTCTTTCTAATAATTTTAACAAATTTGTAAGAGGCGATTTGTGTTGAATGCCTCGTCTTTGGGTTTGAGATACGAGTCTGAACATGTTTAGATTTAACGATGAAATAAGAACGTTACACAGAAAAGAGCAGAAAAGGGAAATGGGCGGTGGTTGAATTTGAACCTCACCTGTAAAATCAGAGAGCCAGTGGCACACCCACTGGGCTATAGAGCATGGTTGAATACAAAGGGCTAAAATAAGACGTAAATGAATTGCTCCATATAAGTACAGACTAAATTATCGAAATGTCAACGAATAAACCACGTCCGGGAATACAGTTACTTTTCCTGATGTTTATTTCTCGAAACAGTTTATCTGCCAATTAAAGTTTAAAGTAATTGATGTTTGACTTGTATTGACAAATCACACGCTACAAGTTTTTTTAAATGATCAATGCTTTCATAAAACATTTATTAACTCAATGCACAAAACTGCTTGTGTGGACACCGCCACAATTGAGATTGCCCTGACCTGTAACGTATTGATAGGGGCAGATAACAACAGATTATTCATCAAACTGCTAAAAAGCCCAAATACCTCATTTACATGTTTAACGGCAGTAAAACGTATTCAAGACAAGGACAAAACCTCCAACTGCATTTTTAAGCTCTCTTTTTGCAGAAAACAACACGTATATTGAAATTATTGTGAACGAATGTGGTCCTCAGTCATGAACCCTTATAAGTTTAATCAATCAGATATAGAAATTATGAGGAACAAAATGGTCTACTTGTTAATGATGCAGATATTACTTTATGTTTCTACTGCTTTTCAGGGGGTATTCTTAGTTGCTGTATCCATGGCAATCTGGCTTCAAGCAGCACTGTAAGAGATAAACGGCAACCACGCTGAGAAATGTTATTTATAATATCCCAATTACTTGTCTAGGAAAAACAACTGAATATCGTCTACTTATCACCACCCCTGAATGTCTAATAATCATGGACGTTTAGTTTGGGAACTTTAACTAGTATGTTTGGTAGTGTGCTACGTGTAATAGCATTCTACATTAGGTATATTACTTCTAATGCATATACATTTAAACATTACATTTAAAAGTTAACAGAATCTTATTCCCTTACTGAGGTATGACATTTTAAAAGCAACATGTGTCACAATTCGCAATGTCCAAAATCCTACTATCGAAACTGCCGAAACTGGTGTTACATTAAAACTCGCTGTAGATTGGGAATAATTTCTCGGAATATATCCAATGGGATTTGTGAAGTTTATAATAAGAATACAGTTTCTAAAAACAAAAATAATATCAAACAGGGAATGCCACGTAACAAAAACGCAGCCTCCCCAAAACGAGCCCCATAGTTGCACTATGGATACAAAATTTAAAAGTGGTTTTGACTATGTTGAAAATGAACACCGTCGTAGTAGATAAGTTAGTGTAGTGACCCTTAAAAAGTTTAAAGAGTGAAAGATATGTTGTCGAGTGATGCATAAGCACCCGTCAAACCTTGTTTTGTATCTCTTTTCAATCATCTTACACCGGAGTACGTAGATAATCATTCTAACACGACCTGCAACTTTTCCTGTATAAGTATAGAAGAAGTTTTTTCATCAATTCACTATAAAAAAATAGGGATGTCAACGATTAAAATTAAAAATCTTGTTTGTTTATTTCTATCACCGACCTTTAACACGTTGCAACGCGGTGCGTGGAGATAGAAAAGTGTGATACATGTAAGTGTCAATATGTTAATTGGACACGATCATGACAGCAAAGTTTGTTTTGACAAGGCATAGTTTTGTTGACTTTAGAATAATTGTTAACCTGTGATACCAAAAAAAAGTGCGAATGTTTGAAGCAAGTCGCAGTTTACGCTAATTAACCCATAAAACTAAAATTTATCGAGTAGTAACAATTATTATGAATTATGAAGAGCCATTACAATGGTGGAAAGAGCGTGACAGTAAATATCCCACGATTGCCAAAGTTGCTAATTAAGGCACTCTTAGCCGTGCCAGCAACATCTGTGCCGTCAGAGCGAATATTCTCCAGTGCTGGACTACTAGTTTCTAAACTACGAAATCAGCTCGCCAGTCTTAAACAAGAATAAATTCACGTTGTGAAATGTTACGGGAATGACTGATGACGCCAATTTAATGAACTAGCAAGTTACTTGTCATGTGAAACACTCGTCAAGGAAATATTATTCCGTTAATAATAGAAATAATCTCAGTAATATAATAATAAGTTTGTTACAGTTATTTCGTTTAAGGCTTATTGTGCAAGTGATGTCACTGCTTTATGTCTTTGTAAATACTATTGATATGCATTACACAGATGTATTTGATGTAGTTTTGTTGTTTTTTCTTGTTATACAGGTGTTTTTAAAATTAAAACAGTTGTATACCGTCGTGTACTCGTTTGGTTCAATGACAGTTTTCAACTTTATTTCAGTTTCATTTAGGCAAACAGTTTACTAGAGACCGTTTTCAACACTATTTCAGTTTTGTACAAATAGTTCATGATGCTTTTAATCCCCTGATTTCAAAACAGGCAGGCTGCAGTCCAAGGATTAAGTCGTTCATGCATTATACTATACCGTAGCAACGGTGTCACGATAAATAATTCCCAAGAAAAAAAGTCCCTATCTCAACATCCGACGATTTTGTCATTTTAAAGATTTTTCGGTTAACCGGTTAGTGAAATAACCGGTTATTGACATCCCTAAAAAAACATCACATTTTCCACGGATAATATGAGCGATAAGTGACGCACGGCGTCAAATTGAATTTTATGTCTATAAGTTACTATAAAATGTTGTTACGCGTTGAAGATAGTTCGGGGTAACTATCAAAGACATTGCCATTAGAGCCGAAATAATAAATTCCTCACAACTGTGATTTTGCGTGTACTAAATCACGGTTAGTCCTTCAAATACGTGCAATTAGATCACTTGCACTAACGGGCTCTATAACTACTAATCTGAAGAGTGATGTAATACACGTTAATTCATAGTAAGAGATTTATTACTTCATAGTCACAATACCAATATCAGGACTAAGTTTAGTTTGATGGTATAAATAATTCAGTAGCTGTAATTCATTTTATGGTATCTAAGAGTCATACGTTTTAAGAAACATTTAAATACCTTTATTGTCAATATGTGTATGTTGATCAGTCACCATACCTTTGAGGTTAGCAAATTGTATTTTATGCATTGTGTTATTGTGTATTTATCGACTCCGTGAGAGTGGTAAAGAAACTTTTGTAGCACACTAAAACGGCAGTTTATAACGTTCGCAATGAATACTTAATTGCTGTAGAAGATAAATATCATATGATATATTCAAGTGCTTATCCATTGCACTTTAATTACTCTCTTTTGCTCTTTTGCAGTATAGTATCTTTTCATTTTATTCTATGGTTATAATCACACACATCATGTTGGTTTTTTTTAGTTTATAGTTTTCTGCTAATATCAGTGCAATCTCCACACGAAATATCCTGTGTGAATATCTTTATAAATAAGCTTTCGATGCAAAATTTAATTATGATTTTGAGACCTCTGTAGGAACAAAGCCGAACGAATGCTCCAATAAGTTACAAAGCGATAAGAAAACTACCGCTTTACTTTTTTTCTGGTAAACACTCCTTAAAGTACCCCTAAAATTCCTTGTAAACGAAATGTTTATAATCTTAAAATTGATACACACATAAAAGTATGGCATTGTCTGTACAGTAAAGGTGAAGGCCTGTTGGGCAAAACCGTTATTCCATCCTGGTATTCCTGTTCTTCCTCCCCCACAAATTCTTCTGTTGATACGTCATCTCCCTCCGTTGATTCTCCCATTGCTTTTTTCCAAAGTGGCCCAATAACATCTTCTAAAACTGCGTCGTAGACTGCCCATTTCGGCTTCAGCATTTTTATGGTGGGACATGTTCCAAGTTGTCTTGTCTAAAATATCTTTCGAAGATATATATATTATACATTCCAATGTAAGTGCTTATCAATTGCACTTTATTATGTCCTTTTTATTAGATTTCATTACATTTAGTATTTATTCATTTTATTCTATGATAATAGCCACAAATATCATAATGGTATTTCAAACTTAAAGTTTTAGTTTTCTGCTTACTTCAATGCTTCTTCTTAATATAACATCATTTGTGAATATCTTTATAGATTAGCTTTAAATGCAAAATTTATATAATAATTTTGAGACCTCTGTAGGAACAAAGCCGAACGAATCCTCCAATAAATTACAAAGCGATAAGAAAGCTACTAATTTACTTTAATTTCTGATTAACATACTTTTTACACTCAATAACAATATAGTCGAACCTGTGTTAAAGACTACCTACGAATAGAGACCACCCTGTGAATAAAGACCAACGGAGAGATCACCGTGCACTATTAATATATAGTAGACACACCTGTGAATAAAGACCACCTCTTTGTCTTTGTTCACAGGTTTGACTGTACCCACAAATTGCTAGTAAACTAACTGTTTATAATGTTATAATTGACACCATGAAAGTGTGGAATTGTCTCGACAGTTAACAATATTCAATATAATATTCGATAATACAATGTTTTTACAAGATATCACATTTGTCTCCTTTCTTTTGTTTTCCGACTAACTCCGGATCACAATAAACTGGATCGTCAGAAATCCCCTCTGGCAAAGGCCTGTCGGGCAAAACTGTTATTCCATCCTGGTCTTTCTGTTCTTCCTCTCCCACAAATCCTTCTGTTGATACACCATCTCCTTCCGTTGATTCTCTCATTGCTTTTTTCCAAAGTGGCCCAATAACGTCTTCCCAAGGTGCGTCGTAAACCGTCCTTTCCATTCCTTCGGCTAATGGCTTCAGCTCCATTTTATTTTTCGACATGTTCCAGGTTGTCTTGTCGAAAATGTCTTTCCAGTGCTTCGTTTCCTTACACAGCTGAACGTAGTAAGAGTTATTACGGGAAAGCTCCTGTTTCACTCGATCTACTTCTTCTATCTTTGTCCTCAGCATATCAAGATACTGTTGACCGATGTTCTGTAGGCCATTTACTTGAAGCATTTCTATATCAGCTCTAACAGCTGCTTCTACATCTTCTTCCTCTTTCATCACCCTTTCATCTTCCTCTCTGAACATTGTCAAGCGTTTTAGTTTACGCCGATGTGGCCCTTCTCCTTCTGAAAATATACAACCTATCAAGTAAACGTTTTTGTTTCTTTAAGAATACACATATAGACATAAGACTAATCTGAAAACACATCTATTTTACATACAATTCAGATAAAACACATTTTACATTTGTATTTGAGTAAAATAAAATTGAAAAATGCAAAACAGAACGTATGATATACAGACAGTGTCTTCAAAGGTACCGCTATATTCAAAATGCACATTTTCGTATATTTCTTCAAAGTGTGTTTCACAGTCATGTTTTCAACAAAGCAAGTTTTGTGTCATTTTGAGTTAAACATTACTACAATGATCAGAAGGAAAACAGAATGCCTAACATTTTATTGAGTCAAAAACAAAAGACAAAACTACAAAATTATTTGTCCGATCGTTAGTATGTATTTGATTCGACCTGTTCAAATGTTTTTTTTAATAAGACATTGATTCTGGAAAAAAATCTAAATAAATAATCTTTTCAATAATTCAATATTTACAACAAATTATATCCCTATAAATTAACTTAAATTGTCAATATTTAATTATATAGTAACATTAATTTATTGATAGGATAATGGTAGATCCATGTTGTATTCACTCTAACACAATGTTGATACATGTATATGCTTTTCTTTAGTGTTCAAGATGTTTCTTCAAGAGAAAGAGTTGCCAGAAAGCGTTGTTTATTTTTGCAATATCATTTTAAAAATACTGCGTTATGTTTCTAATATGTACTGTACTATTTTAAAAGCAAAGTTAGGAATGTTTTTGGTGCAAATACATCTTTCTTGATAAAATGAGAGCTATTTGTAAATGTGATCCTGTGAATCTAAAGTCCCAGGGGCACTTTAAGTACTCCCATCGAAAAAAACTACGGTTAGAATACTGACAAAACTGTGTTCTACGTATACTTATTCTAAAATTACGTTGACGTATACCTTCTGTTTATACGTTTGTCGCTACGTCATTAAAAGTTTCGTCGGAAAGCGTTTTCCTATTTTTGCAATCAACTATTTGTAAACTTTCGCAATGTCAAGAATGTTCTACGTAAAATAATGGCCAATTTCGCAGGTAACACACCTGTCTTGATAATATTAGAGCTAGATACAAGAAACTTTACATCCAACGTGATCCAGGGACTTTTACCATCTTATATAACAATTGATAAATGAAAGAGTGCTGATCGCATTTCTTCCTCTGTAGAGATCAACTGAATTTACCTTGTATATCTTCAGCCTCCATCACCATTTTATAGACAACTTCCTCCTCGTCAGCCTTTTCATCAAGGAAACATTGCAGAGCTGATCTTGCCTTTTAAAATGATAACAATTGATATAGCAATAACTCAAATATCATCTTTTTATCACACATACGATAGTTTAAAAGCTTAAAAGTGGTATAACTGTTTTGACAGCTTTAGATAAAAGACACTTATCATTCTAACGAAATTAGACATCTTTCATTTTGCATTGCAAATTATTATCTTTGGGAGCTCACTTCTGTACTTACTAAAGACCCCATGTGACCGGCTTCTCTATTAAACTGCTGTATCAGGGAATCTATATCTTTCATGTACTCATCATATCCAGTGGGTGTGCAGTACTTTCGGTTCTTTATTTTCATTTGTATTTTCATGGTATCCAGTCTGTTCAGTATTGCCTGACATTTTTCTTGAAGTTCTTTGTTGACATTTTTCTTGAATTTTTCGAAGTGTCCTTTGAAACAGGCCTGAAATTACAAGCAGACTATTTAAAATCTTCAAGTCATTTAATGCAATATTATTATAACTATAGTGACACAATGTTGTAAGTTATTGGTTAAAGATGAAAAAAATTGTTTTTGCATTTTATGCAGATGATTCGATTTATTATGAAACAAAATATTCCAATCTGTAATAATTTAGCTGTCATGTTAAGGTTCGTCACTACCTATATTTAACAAAACGTTTCATTTATCCTTGTTAACGGTTTAAAGACGATCGCTACAGTTCCATCATTTTTTCGAGCATTGAAAATTTTATGAGAAGTCAGAATATAAATTAAAAAGTTAGGTCACAACACTTTTTCAGTAGTCGGAACTTAACAGTTGTCAAAATTTGCGTATATCGTGCGTTTAACGTGCGTATAACGTGCGTGCGCTCATCGTGTATTTTGTCAATCGTATATCGTGTATCATGCAACATATACTATACACGATATACAGTACACGACATACGATTACCGTTGCACGATAGGTCTATACGATATTCGAGTCGGATGTTTTATTCAGTCGTGAATTATTTTATTGAGCGTGTACATCTCCGCAAAAAGAAATAAAGTGGTGACTTTACATTGTTTTATTTTCATTCGTCAATAACAATACGGACAAAATGAATTTCGGGACAGGTGGAAGACAGTTTACACCTAAATCTGAAATGTGATTATATTTTATCGACGGAAAGGACATAACTTTTCTTCAATATCTAACGATTGTTTCACGGCATTTAATTTATCTTAAGTGCAGTAGACAATGTGTAATAAATATCATTAGGAATTATAACAGGACAGGGAACACCAACTACTTTAGAAGGTAAACTATTGAATATTTATTGGGTAAATAAAAATAATATGACGAATCGACGAATCAACGGTAGTTTTACAAAATCAGTTAAAGTTCGAGCAAATAATAATGAAATAATTGTACAGTACCTTATTTAAAACAATCCTGTTTAGGGAAAATCCTCGTTATAATCGTTTTAAATATAATCGCCACACGAATTTACTTAAAAGTATGAATGATTTATAGAAAGATAATTATGTTGACTATCAAAAAGACAGTGTCATTCGTGTAGTGGTGCTTTAAAGAAACGTGTTGACAGCAATTAACTTCGCCCATTTTTTCGCACCTAAAGATCAATATCCAAATTCAAATTTGACACTTCCTGTAAATTATTTCGTACTTAGGTAAACTATGACATTTGAAATTTACCGAAGTTTTTGTTTCTTTTATGTAGATGCGTAGCCTGTTATTAATTAGTCTTATTCTTTTGGTCTCATTGAACGGTATAAGGACAACAAATTGTTACAGAGAAACAAAACAAACGGATTTGGTGAAAAAAACACAGTAAAAATTTAAATACAATGTATGCGTGTATCGTGCGCTCCGTGTGACAACTGTTACGTTCCGACTACTGTATAAGTAATGGGCACTTTTTGAAATATACCATCGAAAACAATGAGAATGACCCCTATCTCATATTTATCAATAATATAACTTTAAACAAACAATTGTGTTCTAGTTCAAATGGTAAGCAATTGATTCTTTTTCATGAAACAACATGAATTTAGGTTTCGAAATGTATTCAACATGCAAATATACCATAATGAGAAACGAATTTCTGTTATAGATATACATAAAATATGATGACATTCATTAAAGCTTTTTTTTTCAATGTTTAAAGTGACATTATGCGCATCTTACTGTACATAGTGTATTTTTGGTGACAGTTGTATAAAAGCAATGTTCGGTTGCAGTGCATTTAAATGTGTTTAATTAATGATAAAGCCGCAATAATCTCCCTTGTGTTGTTGTTGCTGTTGGTAGAGATTTCGGCAGTGGATGGGAAGAAACTCCTGCATGCATTTTCTTTAAAACAAAACTGCCAGTCAAAATAGGAAAAGTAACATTTGGAAAGTTATTATTTCGTACTGGTAGCAGGAAGAGTTTGGTGTATTGGATTAAAAGCTATTATTTCCTCTACCGTTTTTATACACACCTATTTCAGCTGGATTTTTACTTGAAAAAAATGCGCATAATTCCACTTTAAGCATCGAGTACTCTTAGATTGTTTGCATCATTTTCATAAAACTAATTTAAATTAGCCATAATCAATGAGAAAAATTAGCTGTTGCCTCGTTTGGGAGGGTGGAGGCGGAGGGAGGCCATGTGTATAAAGCCACTTAAGAAAGTCAAATAGCTCAGTGAAATTTTAATCGTACAAATTGTGCATAGTTAAACATTTATACTAATAATGTGTTACAACAATGTTTCCTTTTGAAAGCATTTAAGAGGTTTTAAAGGTCGATCTTGTTTAAATGATAACCATTTTTATGTTTCATGTTTCTAAAGGGAGGTAATAAATGTTCGTGATATACTGATTTTTAGCTTTAGTTGTATATATTAAATATCAGCTTAAGATACTTCTTTTTTATGATTCTTTTAAAACAAAAGAGATTGTCTATCATATTTAATCAATCAATATTAAAGAATAATATTATTTGATGTCGAACCTAAAACAAAGAACTAAACTACCGCAATATTATTTAATTTAGAAGCACTTAAAAACATTTTGCAAATGATACAAATATATATAGATTATAATCTTTCATCAATAAACCTGTCTAGAACATATTATTTGTTAACATGTAATCTGCGATATGATCAACCATTATACTTTTCAGATGTAAACGTAATACTAAAGCATTATAAAATGGTTACCATTGCTTGATCCTCGTAAATTTGTTCATCGTCAATGATCAATCCTGATTTCAAAATTTCTAGTGCAGCCTGCATGCTGTCTTTGTGATAGTTAACAAGACCTTTGTCGCTCGGTGTATATGAAGCTAACCGTCTTTTCATTTCAGCATTGTAAACATCTGTTGCTTTCTTCACTACATGCGTGTTCTCAACAGCCGCCATAGATGTCATTGCGCTAGTTAAGCAAGGTGATTCATCCATTTGTATTGAGTGAACGTAATGAAGCAGCAAAGAGCTAAACACTGAAACGACGACAGAAAGAGATAACAAGCGCCGGGTACAAATCGTAGTTACAAAAAAAGAAACAAGTAGATGTACAGACTTGTTGGAGGACTCACCACTGTACTTAAAGAAAACAAAATAATTTTTTTCTATTTTCCACCAGTTTCTTTTGTATTTTTATTTTATTTGAAAAAAATATGCTGCATATGTTCTTCTCATCCTCAATATAATTATTTTTGGAGAAGTAGGTAGACAGTCATTACTATATCCGTAGAAAGATATTCATGCACTGATAACATCGCCAAGTTGCAGTGTACAATTACCTTTATCGGAATTTTATAGTGTCATAAACTTCTATAAATGCATTCGCCCTACAAAACAGCTCTTGATAATAATCATGATGTATAATCGTTTTACCTACCCATTTCTTTCTTTGAATTAATAAAGTCAAACATTTATCGTTGGGACGTTATATTTTAAATATCAACATTTTTGTACATGTAGGATAAACAATATATATATATATATACAGTACATAAAGTACTTGCATTTCGAACTTATCTTCTTTGTTAATTTCTTATTGTATCAATAACTTAAATCAGACTATAGAAACTGTTTTGATATTTGCACATTTAGATCTGTATTTATTCCAAAATTGAATGATTTTTAGCAATTACGCTATAAAGCTCTTGTTGCCATATAGTCATCTCTGTATGTAAATCGAATCCTCTTAAATAAAAAAGCAACTTGTAAACAGAGTGATGAAACAATATTGCTCTAAACTGACAGATAAAACCAATAATCATCCTAGTTCATGATGTCACACTTACTTCTGCCATTAATTGCCTTTCCTGACTTAAGTACTTTTGGTTGGCAAGAAAAGACAAATTTTCGTAATTCGTTTAGTGTAA
>JAFMSR010000001.1:3524860-3595167 GCA_022818135.1 Saxidomus purpurata | reverse complement strand
TGTGATAACGAGGATGGGTTAATGAGTAAATATTGCAAAGTCAAGATTAAATTTCATTGTGATTTTCTCTATAGATCTTTCCAAACAACTATTGTGATTGTGAAGCCAAATCAATATAACTATTTTTTTTTTATTTTACACATACTATTTAATGTTTTCGAAGCTAGACATGGGGCGAATTACTTTCAAAAGTAATGCATTCAATTTGCATTACTTTCCAAGGTGGAACATTGAATTAGCATAAGCATTACCATTGTTTTTTTAAGTAATGCTTTAAATAAGCAGTATTATGGAACGCAATGAATTAAATTAAGCATAAATTTATTATACAGTATATACATATATAGAAAGTATAGAAAGCCTGGTCATTCTGTTTTGCCAAAATGGAAACCAAACAAAATGTCAATGAAAGCAACTAAATATACGAAATTATCGATATTTGAGTACATCGATAACTGACTTTGCAGCACTGTATACGTGAAAAATATGTTTGTCTCCGGCAGTACGGAAACTCTCAATCTTTATTTTGCAGAGCGTCACCACAATTTAAGCGAAGTCATGGACAAGGAAGTAGAAGTGTCGTATTCTACTGACATACTAGTATCTAGTGCCGTATTCCACTGACATATCCAGTGCATATGAAAATACTTGCTTACCAAAATCTCTAATTTTTTACACAACCAAGTTCCTTTCTACTGCCGTCAGTGAGGACGGAAATTTTCGCTTATGAACTGTGTTTTCACTTCCAAGGCAACGGTTTCTCCTTTCCTTCAATTTTCGGAGTGGGGTTTGGGTGTCGAGTCTAAGAAAGAAATTGCAAATCAGTGAACAGGAACGTATTTACTTCGGGTATGAGCGTAGAACCGGTAGTTTATTGACGATAATCGAATTTATAATTCTTCATTTTATACATTTATTTGACATTGTATTTCAATTCTTTTTTTATGCAAACCCATATGGAAAATTTGAAAAAATTGTTGAATGTCTTACAGTAAACTTTTACAGTTGGCAATATGAAAATCTGTAGATGAGCGTAGGATACTGTACCCTGACCAATACCATTTACCACCCGCTGTCATGCATGAGCGAAATGTTGGTCATGCGACTGCAGAGTTATACTTTTAATCAAAACTTTGTTATAACTCATTAACGAACGTCAATTATTACGGCTATTGTTCACATTTTGATGTAGGAACTCAGGGGCGTAGCTGGGCAAATACAATTTGTAGGCACGCAGTTTCTAGGGGGTTTGGGAGCATGCTCCCACGAAAAAAAAATGCGATTCTTTATCGCCACAGCTGCATTATGGGGCATATTTTGACGCAAAGATAAAGTCTATAATAATTGTAGTTTTTGTCACATTAAAACGTTTGCTCATAAAAATCTTTAAATGTTTTGTCACGATTAAACGGTTATATTTACATGCATTTGCTCATAAAAGTTTCATAAAAATCATTTACACAACTGAGCAGAGACTGTTAATCATCTTTAGGATGATTCAAGAAATAAAACTGGAGAGAACAACAGGTGAAATCTCACTAGAGAAAATATATCTGCGTAATGTTACTGTGACCTCGTGTATGTTTAAGCTCAAACTTAAATGTTTTCTTTTATTTTTAGCTTTTGCCTTTGCCAGGGTGAGCTTTTCTAATGGATGATTACCCGTCGTTCGTCGTCTGTCAATATTTTGATTTAAACGATACTCTTCTGAAACGACTTGGCCAATGTTGATGAATCTATGCAAAAATGTTTCTTGCATTAAGCTCTACAAATATTGTTCAAAGAATTCTATTCCATG
Organism: Saxidomus purpurata; assembly: GCA_022818135.1. NCBI lineage: Eukaryota > Metazoa > Mollusca > Bivalvia > Venerida > Veneridae > Saxidomus > Saxidomus purpurata. Next base: position 3,593,369 of record JAFMSR010000001.1, on the reverse strand, counting down.
CAGAGCTATGGTTCCTATAGCAAAAATAGGAAAGACTTTAAAAATGTTCTTCTCTGAAACCACAAGACCTAGAGTTAAGTGTCATACGGCCTGTTGAATACATGTATCATGGAAACTGATGTAATGCAGATTTAGACATGTGCATATACAAAATTAGCTCATGGCGAGATTGAATTTCATTAGCTAGGAAATGGAAAACACGCGGTCGGCCTTTATGATATCAGAAACGCTTTCTGGATCACCAAGCGTACAGTATATGTGCACTTCCGATGTTTTGCGAACCGCCGAGTGCCCGCCGATGAAATATGTAAACACTGGCAGTTTTTGCACATCCATGCAAAATACTAAAGGTTGTTTAGTGTCTGCTTTTCCCCTAAGATGAATAGGTCCAAGTATATTAGATATATGCCCTTTCTGTATCATTTAGGAAACTTTTCAGTCTCACAAACTTAGGTGGCCGTTCTTTCATTAAGATATTACTATTTCTATAACTGAATTTTTGGCAACAAGTATGACTTCATCACAAGGTTATCTTTTATCGTAGATGCACTTTTTGGGTCTCATTTATGTTTCTTCTACCTGTGTAGTGTTGCTTTTTGCAGGAAGCCGATGCTTTTCGCCAATATTTGATATGAACTAATTATCCTTATTATTTTATTTTCAGTTTATCTAAATAATAATATGTTTTTCAAACAAACGCATCTGCCGCATTAAATTGCTTTAATACATGTACCTATATATGATATGGTCAGTGTAAATTGCAAGATTCTACTGCGCAATAAAAGTGCATGCACTGCTGCACAATAACTATTGTATGTCTCATGACAAAGCAAATAGTGTATTACAATACTGCAGGTATATGTTACCGCCTGACAAAAAACTTAAATTTTCCTTCTTTTAGGGCTGCTCAATTACAATACCCAGTCACGAGTATAAATATATATAAATAGCATATCTAGGGGTTAACGCAAAACTACAATATATGCTTCTATTTCTATATACACCTACAATGGTTTCACGTTGATCCATTGATAGGCGAAAAACCCGATTTGGCAGAAATCAGCCTCTAAGCTTCCATATTTAGCCGTTTCATTTATATATGTCTACTCATACCATAAAATCCATGCTTAAAACAATCGATGGTTCCAAATTCAGACTGCAAACAAATAATTACGATGTTTTAAAGCGTATTTAATTCTAGAAGTTAATTATTTAAGTTTTCTATACTAATGGATTTGTATGATTTTTCTGAAACTATGTGCAGGTAAACATCTGTTAATATAGTAGATATCGTGCGTTCTATGATATGGTCGATTATGAAAATGTTTGCTTTTAAATGACAAAGTTGATGCTGAATATAGAATGCATTAAAATTTGCGTGAAATTTCATAATAACTTACCATTGATGATAGTCCAAAATGAAATAGTAGTTTAATGACGTACAAAAAAACTTGCAGCTGGTACCAAAAAGGATAGAATCGTGAACATAATTATAATAATTGTAAATACACTTTAAATTTATATCATCGAGTGAAGACGCAAAGTAAAACCACGAAAAGGCAGGTAGGATGTTTTTTGTAAATCAAGTAACCAGATGTTAGATAAATTGTTTATTGCATAAGTGTTTATGGATGAAACTTACCAACATGTATATGATCGGACATTTCTAAAAGGTAACACGGATATAATCTGTATGCTGTAATTACCTTAATTGGTTACAATTTTTTTTAAAAACTTCTGTGACAATTATTAACAATATAGTGGTCATTATCTTTTATTCCTGTTTACTGTAGACGGGTTCGATTTGGTAGTTCTGAATTGGGAATTGATTACTAGAAGCGTTCGATTAAACTTTTATAGTTCTCAGTATTAATTCCTTTAATCCGGAAGACGTGTGCGATTTTGTAGTTCTGAATCGAGAATTGATTCATTAAAGCACTTCTGAAGCGTTTGATTAAGCCTGTTAACATCTCGAAATTGATTCCTTTACTTTCAAATTTCAAGCTGAATGACTGCAATTTTGTTTTAAAAAATTAGTCCCCGCATGTTAAAAAAAACTGGATGCATATTTTTATATCATTTCATTGGTACAGTTTATTACTTATGTTTTAAACTTAAATAAATGTTTATCGCCTGAAGAGCACACCTTCATCTGAAAAAAGAATCGTTCGATTCAGAATCAGTTCTGTCACATGCATTTTGATTCTAGAAGCACCAAGTCACACCCGTCTCGTGCCGTATTGGATTAAGCCACGGAAATTTGACTTTGTTGTGGTCCCAAGTCTCAAACTCCCTTCAGCGGTTATTTCCCTCTACAGTACTATATCGTTCGATGAGTTTTACTTAATGCAACATACATTAAAGCTGCTCGCGCACAGATTTTTAAATTGTATATATAACAGCAAATTTTATTATTTAGATCAATTTCAATAGTATTTTGGTCTAATCTGTTGTTCAAATGGCGGTCAACCCTAACGTCGTAAGCGTAAGTTTCAATACAAACGGAATATTATAACAGTCGATTGATCTGCGGCGTCGTATCGTTTGAGTTGGCTGTGTAGTTGGAAACACACGAGATCCAAGCAGTCAACGAGAAAGATACACACGCAGATTAACCAACTGTTTTAGTATCCGTTTTATTATATACCTTTACCTGACGTCATATAAAATTTCATATAGACGCCAATGTGTGTCATGAACGGCATTAAGTCATTGTATCGCGCTCTTTCGTGTGACGTTTTATATGACATCCATGACGTCAATTAAGTCTTAAGGGGGTAAGAGTGAGGTTGGGTGCGCACCATAAACCGGTTTAAGCTCCCCAGTGGTGTTTTTGCCACTGACCGTTCCAAGGCGGTGCCCCACTGTGTTCCTTTAATTGTTCGTTTTGTCCACGTGTGTTTGCTTTGTGTGCTAGTGTGTGTTGGTAGTGTATATGTGTGTGTGTACATGATTGTGTGTGGGTGTCGTGTGTGTGTGCGTGTGTGTGTGTGTGTGTGTGTGTGTGTGTGTGTGTTGGTGGTGTGCACTTCTGGGTGCTGTGGGGTTCGTTTTGGGGAGGCTGCGTTTTTGGTACGTGGCATTCCCTGTTTGATATTATTTTGTTTTTTTTGTTTCCATGTATAAACAAACAACAGCAATGAAAAGTTAATGCAAAATGTAAATCATCTATCTGGTTTATTTAATGAGAATGTGGTGACATCAAAACTAAACATAGTTTACTGCAGCAATGTGGATCTAGTTTCAACTTTTGGCGTAGAAACATTGTATTAATATGCATGTTTGTACAACCTATAGGATGGACAGCTTTGCTACGGCTTATATCATCTGATATGGAAAATTTGATAGGGGATGTTGTATTTTACTGCACAAATACTAAAGATTATTCAGATAAACATTAATATATGTGTTTGTCCGTAGAATAGTGCATAACAATTTGGAATTACTATGTATTCGGCAAGATAAGGAAATACCCTAAAGTATAATTATAAAAAAAATGAGAACAAGAGTAATTGGACGGTTCTTACGCACATACCATATTCACATTACTCCAACGATCAGGCAATACCGGTCAACTTGTTTTCTCTTGTCTCTGTCGTAAATGTTTATAGCCTAAATTCATATTAATTTACTGTATCAATCTTTTTTTCGGTTTTGCTTTTGTACCTGATTTGTAAACTGATAGCATTAAACTTGTTTCAAATGTACTTTCGCACGATTTATACGACTGCTGACGACTACTAAAATAGAATTAGAAAAGGTTAGATGATATGTTGGTTTTTATAAATACTAACAACTATGGTATTTTATTTTAACTAGTGACAGGTAAGTCCGTTATGGCCGAAGACAAGGCACAACACAAGAGAAAACCTGGAAAGTTGTCTCCCAGTCTATTGATCAAATTTGAAGTACCAAAGAAGGTTTCCCCTGACCAAAAGTAAGTAGCCAGACACAAATCTTAGAATGCGTTTAACAGTTTTATGTAAAATGTAAAAAATATGATAATTAAATTGTTGACTTTAATCGTCTTGAGCATTATGATTTAGTGAAATGAATGCAACTCTTACCAATAAGATTGATCAGTCTTTATAGTTGAAAATATTGATTCTCCACATAAATAATTCGAAGTAATTAAAGTGCATATACACTCATTTACTTTACAAAGTATACACAAGCTCAAATAAGTGCCATGTCAAAGTCATTTTTTAAGATACAAAGGAAATTGGTCAAACAATTATTACATTCATTCTCGTAACAATCGGTATAAAGTTGATGTAATGAATGGCGATTTCATTGTCTCACAGATTTTACGTCACTGCACACCTCAATAAGAAATTCACAAAATCATAAATTATGATAATTCTAAAAGTTCAGTTTTTGTTGCAAAAACTGTTTCTGATATCAATTTTAGATATATTCTATCCTGCTGTATTCAAATATCCTCCAATTACTAATTTTATTGACGGAGTTAATCTTTCTAGCATTACTGGAATTTCCCTTCCTGATAGATATCCAACAAAAAAACAAAAATAATATCAAACAGGGAATGCCACGTACCAAAAACGCAGCCTCCCCAAAACGAACCCCACAGCACCCAGAAGTGCACACCACCAACACACACACACACACACACACACACGCACACACACACAATCATGTACACACACACATATACACTACCAACACACACTAGCATACAAAGCAAACACACGAGGACAAAACGAACAATTAAAGGAACACAGTGGGGCACCGCCTTGGAACGGTCAGTGGCAAAAACACCACTGGGGAGCTTAAACCGGTTTATGGTGCGCACCCAACCTCACTCTTACCCCCACCATGTTCCAAAGTCACAGGACAGTGTAAATAAAAGTAATCCCTGCTAGGTGAATCTCTAACACACGCAATGGAAACAAAAGGCATGGTATGTAAAACACAAAAATGCTCGTGTATAAATATATAAAAAGCAAACCTTGAGAACCAAAAAAACGTATGTACTCAATGCCTTTGCAGAAGGCAGAGCACCAAGAGAAACACCCTTAAGGGCCCGACGAAACAGGCCAGAGGACAGAAATCAAAACAGTTTCGTCCCAGTGGGATTTAAAACTGCCCATCACAGAGTCCTCCCCCTCTTCCGTCAGACACAATCAAAGAGGGAAGCATAGCGTCCAACTGTAAACGGGTTGAACACCAAACATGCGGTGTGTCTCAAAACAGTTGGGTCGTAACCTCTTTTAACAAAACGTTTTATAATTTTAGCAAATACAGTTGGAAAATTGCCATGACCCAAAATCTTACGAAGTTTGTAAACCACATCCCCATAAAAATCGGGTTTTGAAATACCTTCTCGCAGAAGAGTCTTTAGATTACTATTGAATTTCAAAACCAAATCAGAATTACGATAGTAAAATTTAGCAAAATATTTACGCAATTTGTAATAACGGTAGCCCTGTTGAAGAAGTTTATTTGTAATATATTGATTACGTTCATTGAAATCCTCAACATAACTACACGCTCTGGCAAACCGAATTAACTGAGAAATGTATACCCCATAAGATGTAGCATGAGGTACATCCCCATCCAAATGGGGGAAATTTACAATACTAAAATTAAAATCATCCCTCTTGTCATAAATTTTGGTATGTATAATATTGTTATAAATAGAGAGATGTAAATCTAAAAATGAAGCACCAGTATCCAAATTGTTAGTTTAATAGTGTCCACCAATTGACCAAAAAACGGGTTATCCATATTAAGAATATCATCCAGATAGCGTGATGTATTATTAATAGTGTCCACCAATTGACCAAAAAACGGGTTATCCATATTAAGAATATCATCCAGATAGCGTGATGTATTATTAAAAGCAGTGATAATGTCTGCCTGCGTGTCTGGAGAAAGACTCAACATAAAGTCTCTTTCATAACAATATAAAAACAAATCTGCGACAAGGGGTGCACAATTTGTTCCCATGTAACCTCGCTATAAGTTGGATCCAAACGGTGCTGTTCTTTTTCTTCAAAGTAAGGTTTTAATACCACAAACTGACAATGAGTGATTCATGAGAAGTATCAAATGCCAATTCTTGAAGACGAGTACGGCCAAACTGCAAATGAGTTGAAAAAAATCAGGGTATTCAGGGTACTCATTTGCCATTCAATCTTTACCCGGTTGAGCATTATAATCAGTCAAGACTCTCAAAATTCCTTTTTACACTTTAAAGGATTTTAATTATAAACATTGCTAGATGTCTGCTAATTTTATATTTGTGATTCATAAATTCTGTGTTACACCCGTACTGATGACAGTTTGGTAATTTTAACGTTTTGTGACTTTTGAGTATTGGGGTTCCTGTGTTAACAGCGTTGCGGACCATTGAGTTTAGTACTTATCTTTATTACAATGATGGAATGTATATACATATGAATCTTTGATCTTATGATTATGAAATATTCATTAAAATGTATTGAAAATTGAATAAACTTCAAGATATCTTATAGGTGTAGTGTATTCTTGCTTCTATTTTTATCAATATCTTACTTGTAAGATTGTTACAGTTTTATTGACAATATTGATAATTAAAGTAATGTTACTTACAAAATAGTTTGGATAATGTGACAGTGACGTAACAGATATATGTGTACACACAAATTTACATGCAATGCGTAAACAGGTAGAGCACGGATATAGGAAAGGGTTATAGACTTTAAAATACATGAACATACGGTAGAACGGTGTGTTGGCGCAATTGGTGGAGCGCTGGGTCTCTACAAATAAAGATTTTAAGGACTGGTTCGATCCTCACCGAAGCTTAGTGTTTCTTTTCATTGAATTATTTCAGTATTACTTAATCTAAGGTAAAAATGTAATTGTGTAGATCTGTGTTTTTAAAAGAATCTTTTTAGACAAACAATAAACAGTAAATGAAAGTAAAATGACTAAAGCTTTGAAAGATTCTATAACCATTTCAAGCACAAGCACTTCATGCTTACTTGTATCTCGTGCAATGGAATGTGTATATTGAACTAGCATTACCAAAATTACGATGATTTTTGCAAGACAATTCTTCAGCGAGTAATGAAGGTACATTGTTCCTTTGAACTGTTGCTGTTTGATGGATTGTCAATAAAGGCAAAATTTGATTTTCATTTAATTTTTGGCCTGGGGACCCCTAGGCCTAAGTTAGCATACCACATTTCAAACACTGCAGACAATTTAACTGTGCTATGTGCGAATAACAACTGTAAACATGCGCTATGCGAAAGTAGTGCAAGACAGACCTGATCAATCTTCTGTTTGAATGGCGCATATGATAAGAACATATTACAAATAAAAAGAGTACATACAACTTCAAACGATTGCAGAAAGGTATATGTATATAGCTTACGGGCTGCATTACACATTTTTTTTTCTGTTTTAGAAATTAATGAGCTGTTAGCTGATTACGGAAGATAATCATATGCATATCACGAAAACGTACGGATATTTACGGAAATTTGCGGAAACATACGGAGCTCGATATAAGAGTTTGTAGTTTGATTTTCAAATTTCCGATATTATTTCATTGACAACTTTGTTATTTATGAACGATTACATATATATTTACCTAAAAATAAATTTCTCTAAAAAAAATGTTATAATGTTGACTATGTGATTATTTTTCATTTAACGTACGTTTTATAATAAAACAAACTTCCCTGCCACCCATATGTTTGTGAATCATTCATTTTGTGTCATATATTGAATTTCGTCCTCAATTCGACCAGCGCTTTAGGTAAGGTTCAGCGCAAAACACGTAGGTCAAAAGTTGTTTTTCGGGGAGTTAACCTATAGCCCCCAGGCCTTCAGCGCTAACAGCGCTTTGATTTAATTTGTTCTTAGTACAATTAGGAAATAAACATGAATTAAAATGATAATAGAAGTAAAGATGTCAATTAAACAAAAAAAGAAGAAATAAATAAAAATTATCTTACGGAAAAAAGATAGTAAAAATTTGTATGTACATGTCCCTATATGAAATGTTTGGCACAACCAACATAATCAGGAACTGGAGTCGTTCTATAGTGACAGCGACTGTATAAAATGTACTATATAATATATATTGATATTAATTACGCCAGGTAGAGTAGGATAATAGGTCAAACATTCATGCATACTTTTCAACTTGTTAAATAAGTAAACCAATGTCTTTCGGACAGCATTTTAATCTCTTATTCAGGTCGATTAAATTTTTTTTTATCTTCACAAAAAGCTAAGCAAAATAGAAATAGGACACTACTTTATTAAGGTAGTGGATGTGTAATGAGTACTTCCTGTTTAAGGATCATTTGGAATACTTTGGATTTTATAGCAGTACCTATTTTGTACTGTGGTGCAGTGGTTAGAGCGTCTGCTTTGAGATCAAGAGGCCCTGAGTTCAATCCCCGAAGGAGCCAAAACGTTTTTTCGTTATTTTTTCTTTTTTAGTTATTAAACTGAATAACATGAAAAATTAAGCCATTTAACAAGATTTGAGAACTGTATCTTAATTTTCCTTGGTTTTATCAAGTTGTACAGTTACTTGAAAATACAAAAATTGACTGTGCTCATTTTTAAAAGTTGAATATCTCAAAAAGTAGACGGTAAAACATTTTTATTTTTTCTTATATTTCAATTCATATACTACTTATAAAAGTTTTATAATCAATAGTGATGGCCCTACTCCGAATCTTTTGCTAAAGCCGTGTATTTGTACATGTGTGATATGTCTCGTGGCAAAATTAGGAAAATTGTATACCCTAGTTTTTGGCATTATTGCATATTTTTTGTTACACATGTTAAGCTTGTAGAATTATAATTCATGTTTTGTAATTCTACATTGCTTGTAGTACTTTTAGAACCTGGAAATTTTTTTTAATGTATATAGATACTTGCAAACATACCTATTTTAACTTTTATGGTACTTTTTAATATGGTCAGTATTTCTAAAGTGGGGGTATGGCAACAAAAAATGAAATTAATTTTTAATTAAGCGGTGAAATGTCTTTAAATTTTGCACACTAGTCGGTTAACAGATGTAGATCATATAAATGTTAAGTTTAATGTGTTTTGGAATAGTGTCCATTAGACCCCCAATACCTTAAGGGGATTTTTACTTTACAAAACAAACACATATACTATCTATCATCAAAATTGCTAAAAAATTGTTAGGCTACCACGATCCAGACACTCAAACTAGGTCAATCACACTCTGATCTCATTGGTCGCCGTGATTGGCCTAATCTTTGGCAACCAATCACAAACAACCTTTGGCTATACTGACCGGAAATTGCAGTCAGGTAAATTTCTCCTACTTTTTGGCAACAAAATTTATATTTCTAGGCATGACGGGAGACATGCCGGGGTCTCATCCCAATACTAAGCTAACATACATGCTCTTTGGGACGGACCTTGATAAAATTCTCATCAAATCAAAAATCAAATCAAATTACGCCAGGTACTCCCTCTTGTAATAAGATAACGTGTTTGCCCGAAAATAGTAGACTCTTCTGTTGCGTCACTGTAAAATTATCCTAACCGGACAGACACTGTGTTAAATGTATACCTGTAATGAATGAAAAAGTATTTAAGAAATAATAAATGTGTCCCTGTATTTTATCGTTTAATAAAATACAGTCAGGAATTCGGATGCGTAGTAATTAAATCACGAGTGCGTAGCACGAGTGATTTAATTTTTCGCATCCGAATGACTGACTGTATTTTATTAAACGATAAAATACAGAGATGCATTTATTATTTCGATTCTAACATGAATTAGTCTTTGAAAAAAAACACGAACTATGTTCGACGCGTAGCAGCATTCCATAGTAACTTACAAGCACGGAATGCGATTGGACTCGTGCGATATTTACCCCACGTTTTGCCCGTGGAAAACGTAATCTGTATTTTATCGTTAAATAATGTATAGCTTCTTTCCCTCTATATCTATATACGAAAAGTTGCGGATCGTGTTAGAATTATAGATAAAGTACTTGTTTCATGTATTACTATTACATGTTATCAAAATTTCATTTTACAAAACTAGCATTATACTTTGGCAAACATAACGTAATGGCTAAATGAAATCCATCTTTAAACAGTCACGGAACCCATTATTGGTAACGCAAGTTACATTCTATGCTATATAATGTTTATCAAACAAAACAATTCCTCAGAAGATTTCAAATCAAAGTAGTCACTTTCCCAGTTTGTGATGCAAAGTTACGTATTTATATTTAAAAACAAACCGTCATGTAAATTTCATGGCTTTTCTGTAATATAATATAATATGATTTATATATCTAACGAAAATAATCCATACGTTAAGCTTTATCGCGAGATACACATTATTTTATGAAGCCATTCTCACAATTTATATTTATAATAACATTGTAAACATTGCTATTTATGGTAACGTTCACGTTTATTAAATCCTCTAAACAAACATTTATGGTTTACCTATGTATAATTCCTATCTAATTGATTTTGTATAAGAATCGTTTGATAACTAATAGTCATTTAGTCAACTATTAGGTGTTTTTGTTAAAAGAATGTATAAAATCAATCATGAGAATGAAATATTAGAAGAACTTATTAAAATATCTTACTCGCAACGTACAATACATGGCTATAAAAATAAACCAAATTAAATAGCGTTTAACATGATTTCTAATGTATAACTTCAACATTGAATATGACTTAATAAGTAACTGAGCGCATAAAAAGTTTGTAAAAATATGTAATACACATATGTCCATCTTTCGAATGTGTTACTTATTTTGGTGGCCATCTTGGATTTCCCAAATTTTGAACACTTTCGCCGGCCTAAATCTTTCTACATACACTTTTTTCATTACAAGCATACACTTTTCTATTACAAAAATAACACCAACACTTGGGGAGGAAACCATGTACAGTAAAATGAAATTTAAGGCCGTTGGTCCCAGACTAGAAACCTGATCTGAACATTTTAAGCATATTATCAGTTGCAAACCGATCTTGCATTTTTGTAAAATTTTATTACTTTCTTGTTAACTATTCCCTTTCTACTGACAAATCAAACGAACCGTAATACTGATATGTTTGAGAGCACAACTTATCAGTTAGATTTAATCAATGATTTAAATAAATAGGACATTTTATATGCATCATTTAAATCAGAAGTGCTCAACAGAAAAAGAGACAAATAATTATATTGCTAATATATTTCACAGAATTGTGCAAATTGAAAAGAAACCACCACCAGAGAAGCCGACCACTTTGCCACCGTAGGTTTGACTTCCTGTTTTATAACATTTTAAAATTTTAAATGTTAATATAAGAGTAACTGAATAAGAGATTTTGAGTATATGGAAAGATTTGTAGTTAGATTTCACTGTTAAAATCCCTGTCAGGTTTTACATTTATGCAATAAGAAGGCGAAAACTGCCACAGGGTAAGAAAAACTGCATCTTACCGAGACTAGAACTTCTTTTTAGATGCATCTTTTAAATTAGAAGTGCTCAACAGGAAAAGAGAGAAATAATTAAATTGCCAATGTATTTCACAGAATTGTGCCAATTAAAAAGAAACCATCACCAAAGAAGCCGATCGCTTTGCCACCGTAGGTTTGACTTTCTGTTTTATAACATTTTAAATTTTTAAATGTTAATATAAGAGTAACTGAATAAGAGATAATTTATATAAGAGTACATTCAATTATCTTAAAAGTAATCAAAACTATTTTATGATTTATACTGTAAATTTCCTCTTTGTTCTTATTAATTTAAATTATTGATATTTTCGAGCTAAATTTAAAATCGACTAAGATAGCAGACTTGCATAGAGTCATAAATTTGTTTTACTGTTGTTCTATACAGTATAAGAGGTATTCATATCCGCTATATCCGTAAATTATAATAATCAGCGATATCAAAAGCCGTGATTTACACCCATACATTAAGTACAAGATCTAAGTGAAACAAGAAGTAAAAAGATGGTCGGCGCGATTGTGACTATATGGAAAGATTTGTAGTTAGATTTCACTGTTAAAATCCCTGTCAGGTTTTATCTTTATGCAATAAGAAGGCGAAAAATTATGATAATCAGCGATTTCAAAAGCCGTGATTTACACCCATACATTAAGTACAAGATCCAAGTGAAACAAGAACTAAAATGATGGTCGGCGCGATTTTGAGTATATGGAAAGGTTTGTAGTTAGATTTCACTGTTAAAATATCATTATGCTATAAGAAGGCGAAAAATGCCACAGGGTAAGAAAAAATGTACATCTAACCGAGACTAGAACTTCTTTTCAGATGCATAATTTAAATTAGAAGTGCTCAACAGAAAAAGAGACAAATAATTATTTTGCCAATATATTTCACAGAATTGTGCAAATTAAAAAGAAACCATCACCAGAGAAGCCGACCGCTTTGCCACCGTAGGTTTGACTTCCTGTTTTATAACATTTTAAATTTTTAAATGTTAATATAAGAGTAACTGAATAAGAGATAATTTATATAAGAGTACATTCAATTGTCTTAAGTTTATTTCACATTTGGAAAGACTTTAAACGGTTTTATTTGAAACGAACAGTTTCTAGACATATAGTGTTTAGGATTTTTTGTTTGATTGTTTAAATTTACACCTTTAGGAAACCAACTCTTCAAGTGAAAATTAAAGAAACACCATTGTAAGTATCGGGCATCTATGGATGTTACAATATATTTCTTATAACTTATAGCTATTATAAGTAATCAAAACTATTTTATGATTTATACTGTAAATCCTCTTTGTTCTTATTAATTTAAATTATTGATATTTTCGAGCTAAATTTAAAATCGACTAAGATAGCAGACTTGCATAGAGTCATAAATTTGTTTTACTGTTATTCTATACAGTATAAGAGGTATTCATATCCGCTATATCCGCAAATTATAATATTCCGTGATTTCAAAAGCCGTGATTTACACCCATACATTAAGTACAAGATCTAAGTGAAACAAGAACTAAAAAGATGGTCGGCGCGATTTTGAGTATATGGAAAAATTTGTAGTTAGATTTCACTGTTAAAATCCCTGTCAGGTTTTACATTTATGCAATAAGAAGGCGAAAACTGCCACAGGGTAAGAAAAAAAATGTGCATCTAACCGAGACTAGAACTTCTTTTTAGATGCATAGTTTAAATTAGAAGTGCTCAACAGGAAAAGAGACAAAAATTACATTGCCAATATATTTCACAGATTTGTGCAAATTAAAAAGAAACCATCACCAGAGAAGCCGACCGCTTTGCCACCGTAGGTTTGACTTCCTGTTTTATAACATTTTAAATTTTTAAATGTTAATATAAGAGTAACTGAATAAGAGATAATTTATATAAGAGTACATTCAATTGTCTTAAGTTTATTTCACATTTGGAAAGACTTTAAACGGTTTTATTTGAAACGAACAGTTTTTAGACATATAGTGTTTTGGATTTTTTGTTTGATTGTTTAAATTTACACCTTTAGGAAACCAACTCTTGAAGAGAAAATTAAAGAAACACCATTGTAAGTATCGGGCATCTATGGATGTTACAATATATTTCTTATATTTTTTTATAAGTAATCAAAACTAGTTTATGAGTTTTACTATTTACGTACTAAAATAATAAAGTCATTTAAAACGCTAGACTATTTGTATGACCTTATTCATGCGGTATTATGCAACTAAAAGGTGACATACAGAGTAAATATTTCCTTCTTCATGCCTTAACGTGATAGAATTTTAAGTTGATACAATTTTGTTGAGCAGACATAAATATGTACAAACAGTTGATAATTTCTGACATATTGAGGGCAACGGGGGTGCACGGCTTGAGTAGATTAAGCAAATGCACATTTGTTCGACTTGACCAGTTCGGATAAGAACTCTGGTCACTCGAGTTTCTCGAGTAACTCATTTTAAAATGGTCACTAACCAGTGGGCAGACAGACCGTAACCGTATATATTTCAATCTATGATTAGTTATCAGGACGAAATGTTTTATATAGTAAATAAACATTTTGATTTGAATGATTTATGAAAAGTTTTCAATCAGTAAGACCTAGAAATAATAGAACATTTACTGGGTTTTGTCCGATAGCGCCATTAACATACCTTTTGATCATAGTTACCCTCAGGCGTTTTCAACAGTGAATAAGATATAAAAAATATAAGCCATGGTGTATCGTTAATTACGTACTTCCGCGAACATTGCAACTCACGTTTCGCAAAAATGCGCGAATTCAACAAATCAGGTTCATCAAGCGATTTTAGAGTCAAATGCGCTCGTATAGATGCATCTTAAAATCATAGTAGTACAGACGGATTGTTCATTTGTATCAAAATCAAGACAACAAATTGACGTTACTCTATACCACAAAGGGAAGTAAGCGTCAGTATGAAATGTAGTTGGAAAAATTATAATTTGGGGCAACTTAGGCAAAGGTCAAGGTCACAGGGACCTGAAAATAGAAAAATATTATCCGTAATCCGTAAAAAACCCTTGCCGGATTTTCAAAAACAATTGCAGGAAGCACAAGTATGAAGTCTAGTTGCGCATATTATTATTCGGGGCCACAAGGTTAAAGTTCAAGGTCACTAGTACTATGAATAGAAAAATGGTTTTCTCTCAATAACTCGAGATAGGAGTGACCAATTGCAATAAAATGACTTCTTTTATTTTTCAAATTATTTTAAGCCAAAAGATATGTTTTTTAAGTGGCAACGGGGTGAAATGTGACTATTTTCCCACTATGCTCAAGCCCACTCTCACTAAAACCAGTTTTTTTAATTCTTAAATTTCTACAGGCGCCGTTGAAACCTACTTTGCCGTGTTGCCGCGTTTTGTAATTTTGTTTTAATTTTCTTTGAACAAAAACAATGTTTTGAATTTTTAAAAATTGTGACTGAATCAGGAAAAGTCTGCGTAGATAGGATGCGTATCAATGTAAATGTCTTTTCGATCATAGACCACATGTGTTAACAAAGACCTTTTTATAAAATAATTTTAGACCTGACAATCCGATATTTCACTCGCCAATGGTATTAGTGTCAACAGTCGATGGTAAAACAACATGCGAACAATCAACATTGACGAAACTCAGAGAAATAGAGAAATCTTTAAATGTGGTGTCTGTTGTGGGGACACTAAGAACGGGAAAATCATATATTTTGAATAAACTGGCAAGTTATGAGTCAGGTACAGCTCATATTCTCTTTGCTTTCTCTACATGTGCTTGTAGATTATAATATCATAGGTATGACGGTATACAATTTAAGCTTACACTTTTTTCCAGTTATCCATATGCATATAATACCTCTAGTCCATTTTAGATCTTAGGCGCTCAAACTGGTTTTTTTTCCTTTATTTATTTTTATTCTTACGATTCTATCGGGAAAATCGCGAGTTGTATCGTTATCTTGGCAATTACCCAATGTTCTTTTGTTATATTGAGTTATCCATATTTTGTGTTTAGAAACACAATACATTTTATACTACGAAAATGTATCATGTAAACAAACTACAGACCTACATAATTACCAGATATTTAGAATTGATGAAATTGATTTGCTATTGTACATAGTGTAAACCTATTTCAGCCGGTGGTAAACGTTTGTTTGAAACTGGTCACACTACAGACGCAGTGACAAAAGGTATCTGGGTACTGTGCCGACCCCATCCAACACAGAAAGATCAAGTTCTTGTCTTCCTTGACACAGAAGGAATCGATGATCCTGATAAGGTACAGTTTGTAATTTTAGGAAAAAGGCCGTTAAATATATATGTATCAGATATCATAGCGTTTCGATGTTTGCAAAATCTGAATTGATATACATATCTATTATATACCTTTCGATATTCTGTCAAAATACAGCCTTAATTCAGCAATCAAATACGACCTGACAGAAAAAATCCGTATTATATGTACTTGCAATACGCTTATAATGCCATTATTTGTAAAAGTGCATTCAATTGGCCCTAAATTACACATGACGTTAATAAAGTCGCTTTTGACTGGATCGTTACTACTTGTTTATACGATGACGTCAATACAACAACGTCGCACACAACGAATATTTCGCGCTAAAAACAGTTTTCTACAATTAAATGCTTAAACTGTCATTTTATTGCAGTTTCGTATGAAGACAAGTGTCAAACAAACGGTATATAATGAGGGGTAATGAGTAAAGTAATGTGATCAATACCGGATTGGCTCTCGTCGGAGTTGGATTATACTCGTGCTACGCACCCGTATCATCCGACGCACGACTCGAGCAAATCCGGCATTCTGGATCACGTTACTATAATAATAACCCTATTATATTAAAACTAGCTTCTGGAAAAAAACAGCAATTATAGCTTATTCGCCTTAATTCGTTTAAACTAGAAAATATAAACATCCGTTTTACGATGCCTTTCTTAGCAAGTCATAAAACGGTTTTAATAAATATTGAGTAACAGTTACATCATATCTAACAATAAAGTGCTTCGATTTAATTATATAACGAAATTTGTCATAAGCTGAGTAAGATTTTGCGTGCTGTTTATTGTATATGTTTGAGATTATTATACAGGTAGACGTAGAAGATGACAAGAATTTGTTCATACTGGCAACTTTGTTGTCAAATACATTGGTTTACAATACGCAAGGATTGTTTGATAAAACTGCAATAGACAAATTCAAGTATCCTTTGCATCTGTATTATATGTCATGAAATTGCTACCGAACACGTATGATTATATATAATTATTAATTCAAAGACATATCAGAGATTGTACTAACACATAGATTTCTTTTCTGAAACAATCTATTGATATCTTAGAGAGTGGATGTAAGAAAACAGACTTCTAACAGTCTAACAATCTCTCCTATTATGTTATATATACTTATTTCAAGTTATTTGTCTGTGATATGTCATCAATCGTAATAGAAATAATTTATTAAAAAGTTCGTTGATTAAAAACTTCAAGTTTATCTGGCATTTTCGACCACTTTCTTACAAACACAAACAATTCATACGACGGATGTTTTAATTTATAGTAGATTTTATGAAAAAATTGTTTTATGCATATATTCTTGCACTTTAAAGACTGCTTTGAAATAGTTTCTTAACAAATATTAGATTTTTGACTAAAATTAAGGCATCGATCAAGGTGAATGGTTCAGAGGAAGATGACTCTATACTCGATTTCTTCTTCCCCAATTTTGTACTTGCACTAAGGGACGTCACTCTTGATAGTCATACAAAGAGTGATGATACATATCTAGAAAACACGTTGAAGCTACAACGTGCAAAGGAGGGATCAGATATTAAAAAGGACGCATTAAAGGAATATAACCTTCCAAGAATTATGATAAGAAGATACTTCAAGAAAAGAAAATGCTTTCGATTCAGGAAGCCAGTGAAAATGTCAAAGTTGAAAGATCTAATGAAAATACCAGAGGCAGATTTAAAACAAGAGTTCCTGATAACACTGAACGCATTACGAAAATTTATCTTTTCTTGCGAACCAAAAGTACTTAAGTCAGGAAAGGCAATTAATGGCAGGAGTAAGTGTTATATCATGTCTTAGGATGACCGTTGGCTTTATTTGTCAGTTCAGAGCAATTTTGTTTCGTCAGTTTGTTTAGAAGCTGCTTTTTATTTAAGATGGTTAGACCTACACACATAGATGACTATGTGGCATCAACAGCTTTATAGTGTTATTGCTAAAAAATCATTTAATTTCGAAATTATCATTTATCATCCTGTCAAAATATCAAAACAGTTTCTGTAGTCTGATGTAGTCACGGATACAATAAGAAATTAACAAAAAAAAGTTCCAAATCCAAATACTTTAAGTACTGTATATTTATCATTTATACTACATGTACAAACACGTTGATATTTAAATTACAACGTTCCAACTGTAAATGTTTGATTCAACTTTTATTATATCAAACAAAGAATGGGTAGGGGGAACGAATATACATCATGATTATTATCAAGAGCTGTTTTGTACGACGAACGCATTTATAGTAGTTTATGACACTATCATATCTGATAAAGGTAATGGTATGGCGATTTGGCAATTTTGATAACATTAATGCATGAATATTTTTCTACGGATATATGAATGACTGTCTACCTACTTCTCCAAAAATAATTATCTTGAGGATGAGAAGAACATATACAGCATAACTTAAAACATTTCAATGAGAATGAAAATACAAAAGAAACTGGTGAAAAATAGAAATATTTCATTTTAGTTTCTTTAAGTGCAGTCGTGAGTCCTCCAACTGGTGTGCTCTTTTATTGTAATTACGATGTATACATGGCCCTTGTGATCTTTTCTGACGTCGTTTCAGTGTTTAGCTCTTTGCTGTTGCATTACGTTCATTCAATACAAACGGATGAATCACCTTGCTTGACTAGCGCAATGACATCTATGGCGGCTGTTGAGAACACGCATGTAGTGAAGAAAGCAACAGATGTTTACAATGCTGAAATGAAAAGACGTTTAGCTTCATATACACCGAGCGACAAAGGTCTTGTTAACTATCACAAAGACAGCATGCAGGCTGCACTAGAAATTTTGAAATCAGGGCTGATCATTGACGATGAACAAATGTACGAGGATCAAGCAATGGTAATCATTTTATAATACTTTAGTATGAAGTTTATATATGGAAGATATATTGGTTGACTATATCGCAAATTATATGTTAACAAATAATCTATTCTAGACAGGTTTATTGATGAAATGTGATATTCTATATATCATTTGCAAAATGTGTTTAAGTGTTTCTAAATTAAATACTATTGCGGTTGTTTAATTCTTTGTTTTAGATTCGATATCAAATAATATTATTCTTTAATATTGTTTAATCAAATGTGATAGATAATCTCTTATTTTTAAATAAATGATAAAAAAGGAGTATCTTAAGCAGATACATCGCTGTTAAATATTTTATATATACAACCACAGCTAAAAGTCAGTATAACACGAACATTTATTACCTCCCTTTAGAAACATAAAAAGGTTATTGTTTAAACAAGATTTAATTTTTGCTTGTAATTTCAGGCCTGTTTTAAAGGACACTTCGAAAAATTCAAGCAAATTGTTAACAAAGAACTTGAAGAAAAATGTCAGGCAATACTGAACAAGCTGGATACAATGAAAATACAAGTGAAAATAAAGAACCGCAAGTACTGCACACGCACTGGATATGATGAGTACATGAAAGATATAGATTCCCTGATACAGCAGTTTAATAGAGAAGCCGGTCACATGGGGTCTCTAGTAAGTAAAGAACTGAGCTCCAAAAGATAATAATTTGCAATGCAAAACGAAAAGGATTCTATTTTCGTTAGAATGATAAGTGTCTTTTATCTAAAGCTGTCAAAACAGTAAAGTTTTTACACTTATACCACTTTTAAGCTTTTAAACTATCGTATGTGTGATAATAAGATGATATTTGAGTAATTGATATTTTAATTGTTATCATTTTAAAAGGCAAGATCAGCTCTGCAATGTTTCCTTGATGGAAAGGCTGACGAGGAGGAAGTTGTCTATAAAATGGTGATGGAGGCTGAAGATTTACAAGGTAAATTCAGTTATTCTCTACAGAGGAAGAAATGCGATCTGCACTCTTTCATTTATCAATTGTTATATAAGATTAAGATAAGGTTAAAGTCCCTGGATCACGTTGGATGTAACGTTTCTTGTATCTAGCTCTAATATTATCAAGAGAGGGGTGTGTTACCTGCGAAATTGGCCATTAGTTCACGTAGAACATTCTTAACATTGCGAAAGCTTACAAATAGTTGATTGCAAAAAAAAGGAAAACGCTTTCCGACGAAACTTTTAATGACGTAGCGATAAACGTATAAACTAGACTTTAGATTCCCAGGATCACATTTACAAATAGCTCTCATTTTATGTAGTAAGATCTCTTACTGGCAAAAATGACCTTTATTTGTACCGAAAACATTCCTAACTTTGCTTTTTAAATAGAAAAGTACATATTAGAAACATAACGCAGTATTTTTTAAGATGATATTGCAATAAATAAGAAACGCTTTCTGGCAACTCTTTCTCTTGAAGAAACATCTTGAATACTAAAGAAAGGCATATACATTGTACATGTATCAACATTGTGTTAGAGTGAATACAACATGGATCTACCATTATCCTATCAATAAATTAATGTTAATATATAATTAAATATTGTCAATTTAAGTAAACTTATATGGATATAATCTGTTGTAAATATGGACTTATTGAAAAGATTATTTATTTAGATTTCTTTCCAGTCTTAAAACATTTGAACAGGTCGAATCGAAAAAATACTAACGATCGGACCAATAATATTGAGGTCTTTGTTTTGTTTTGACTTAATAAAATGTTCTGCATTCTGTTTTCCTTCTGAACATTGTAGTAATGTTTAACTCAAGATGACACATAACTTGCTTTGTTGACAACATGACTGTGAAACACACTTTGAAGAAATATACGAATATGTGCATTTTAAATATATCAGTACCTTTGAAGACACTGTCTGTATATAATACGTTCTGTTTTGCATGTATCAATTTTATTTTACTCAAATTCAAATGTAGTGTGTGTTTTATCTGAATTGTATGTAAAATATATGTGTTTTCAGAATATTCTTGAGTTTATATGTGTATTCTTAAAGAAACAAAAACGTTTACATAGGTTATACATTTTCAGAAGGAGAAGGACCACATCGGCGAAAAATAAAACGCTTGACAATGTTTAGAGAGGAAGATGAAAGGGTGATGAAAGAGGAAGAAGATGTAGAAGCAGCTGTTAGAGCTGATATTGAAATGCTTCAAGTAAATGGCCTACAGAACATCGGTCAACAGTATATTGCTATGCTGAAGACAAAGATAGAAGAAGTAGATCGAGTGAAACGGGAGCTTTCCCGTAATAACCCTTACTACGTTCAGTTGTGTAAAGAAACGAAGCACTGGAAAGATATTTTCGACAAGACAACCTGGAACATGTCCAAAAATAAAAAGGAGCTGAAGCATTTAGCCAAAGGAATGGAAAGGACGGTCTACGACGCACCTTGGGAAGATGTTATTGGGCCACTTTGGAAAAAAGCAATGGGAGAATCAACGGAGGGAGATGGTGTATCAACAGAAGGATTTATGGGGGAGGAAGAACAGAAAGACAAGGATGAAATAACGGTTTTGCCCGACAGGCCTTCTCCAGAGGGGATTTCTGACGATCCAGTTCATTGCGGTCCGGAGTTAGTTGGAAAACAAAAGAAAGACAATTGTGATATCTTGTAAAAACATTGTATTATCGAATATTATATTGAACATTGTCAACTGTCGAGACAATGCCATACTTTTATGAGTATATCAATTATAACATTATAAACATTTAGTTTACTAGCAATTTGTGGGTACATTGTGTATTTTTATCGAGTGTAAAAAGTATGTTAATCAGAAATTAAAGTAAATTAGTAGCTTTCTTATCGCTTTATAAATTATTTGAGGATTCGTTCGGCTTTGTTCCTACAGAGGTCTCATAATTATAATACAAATTTTGCATTTAAAGCTAATTAAAGATATTCACAATGATGTTATATTAAGAAGTAGCATTTAAGTATGCAGACAACTAAAACTATAAGTTTGAAATACCATTATGATATTTGTGGCTATTATCATGGAATAAATTGAATAAATACTAAATATAATGAAATCTAAGAAAAAGGACATGATAAAGTGCAATGGATAAGCACTTACATTTGAATGTATAATATCATGTATCTTCGAAAGATATTTTCGACAAGACAACTTGGAACATGTCCCACCATAAAAATGCTGAAGCCGAAAGGGCAGTCTACGACGCAGTTTTGGAAGATTTTATTGGTCCACTTTGGAAAAAGCAATGGGAGAATCAACGGAGAGAGATTGTGTATCAACAGAATAATTAGCGGCGAAGGAAGAACAGGAATGAGAAGCAAGACAAATACGATATCTTGTAAAAACATTATATTATCGAACATTTTATTGAACTTTGTTTACTATAGAGACAATGATATACTTTTATGTGCGTATCAATTTTAAGATTATAAATATTTGGTTTACAAGGAATTTTAGGGGTATCTGAAGGAGTGTTAAAGTTTGTTAACCAGAAAAAAAGTAAAGCGGTAGTTTTCTTATCGCTTTGTAATTTATTTAGAGCATTCGTTCGGCTTTGTTCTTACAGAGGTCTCAAAATCATAATATAAATTTTGAATCGAAAGCTTATTCATAATGATATTCACATAGGATATTACGTGTGGAAATAACACTGATATAAGCAGAAAACTATAAGCTAAATAAACCAATAAGATGTGTGTGATTATAACCATAGAATAAAATGAAAAGATACTATACTGTAATGAAATTTAAGCAAAAGAGAGATATTAAAGTGCAATGGATAAGCACTTAAATTTAAATATATCATATGATATCTTCTTCAGGAATTAAGTAATCATCGCGAACGTTATAAACTGCCGTTTTACTATTCTGGTATAGTTCTTTTACCACTCTC
The DNA here is from genome assembly GCA_022818135.1 of Saxidomus purpurata. Classification (NCBI taxonomy): domain Eukaryota; kingdom Metazoa; phylum Mollusca; class Bivalvia; order Venerida; family Veneridae; genus Saxidomus; species Saxidomus purpurata. Next base: position 3,570,796 of record JAFMSR010000001.1, on the reverse strand, counting down.
ACTAGTGTGGTCCTTAAATTCGTACGCGAAGACGATATATACACAATTGCACAATGCATAAAAACAATTATGCGAACCTCAAAGATATGGGACTGAACGACATATACATATTGCCAATAAATGTATTTAAATGTTTCTTAAAACTCACCACGTATGACTCTTAGATGAAAAAAACATGCAAATGCTGATATTTCTTATTTTGTTTCACCTTATATTTTGTGTGGCTACTATAAAATGTATTACAGCTACTGAATTATATATAACATTAAACTAAACTTAGTCCTTATATTGGTATTGTAACATAAGAAATAATAAATCCCTAACTATGAATAAACGTGTATTAAATCACTCTTCAAATGGGTAGTTATTATAGCCCGTTAGTACACGTATTGAAAGGACTAACCGTGATTTAAAAAGCACAGTAAGAATTTTATTATTTCGGTTCTAATGACAAGAGCTTTGAAAAACCCCAAACTATCTTTAACGCGTAACAACTTTTTATTGTAACTTATAAACATAAAATTCAATTTGACGCCGTGCGTCACTTATCGCCCGTATTATCCGTGGAAAATGTGATGTTTTTATAGAGAATTGATGAAAACAGTATTCACAGAGCCTTCTTCTATACTTATACAGGAAAAGTTGCAGGACGTGTTAGAATGATTATCTACGTACCCCGGTGCAAGATGATTGAAAAGAGATACAAAACAAGGTTTGAAGGGTGCTAATTCGTCACTCGGCAACATATCTTTTACTTTTTAAACATTTTAAGAGTCACCACACTGACTTATATACTATGACGGTGTTCATTTTCAACATAGTCAAAACCACGTTTGTATCCATAGTGTAACTATGGTTTTAGAAACTGTATTCCTATTATAAACTTCACAAATCCCATTGGATATATTCCGAGCAATTATTCTGTCAGATCAAATCGTAACAAAAGTAACAAAATTTAAAGCAAATAGATTAAAGCTAAAATTCTACCAACTAGTCAATGATAATCAGTTCAGAAGAACAATTAGCGCAGCAGTTTGAATTGCCTTCACGTCACATACCCTGTATCAATTTCAACATACATGCATTTCGGTATTCTGACTAATAATTTTTATTGTTATACTTAATCCTATCTGATTACCGTTTATTTTGAAGGCATAAACAATTGAAATGTCAAATATGCGCTGAAACCAGATCGCAAATTGAATAAGCACTTACAAAAATATATCAGATTTAATATTCACGAAAAGAAAACCCACGACTTTCTTTGCGTCACAAATAAGAAATAGGCATCTTTAATAAGTTTTTCTGTCAGTAAACAGTGTCTTTTTTTATTCACTAGAATTACAGTATAAAGATCTTTTCTATAATTATTTCTTTTTTAAGAAATATGTTTTGCTGATATATTGTTTAGTAGAAGAAATATTTTCAGCCCTCGGGAATGTTTTTGATGCAAGTCATGTCCCTGTGGCTACATACTTAACGTTCGGAGAATAAGTGCGACGGCAATCACCGCGACTTAATGTCTTTGGTATTCAATGTGGTGCTTCTGTAAGTAGAAATCATAGATTTATGGATAAAATACTTTTTAGTAGTAAGCCGAGAAACAAATTATCATATGCTACCGAGACCCTTGAAACAGACAGAGGTCTATGATAATTCAGTACAATAATGAACAGTTTTGGTATAGGCTTTATAGTTTAATGTTTACATTTTGATTGAAAATAGCAGAGCAAACGAACTGAACAAAATCACAAATTATCAAAGATTGGTATACCAGTTTTAAAAACGAGTGGATTTGGTTTGGATTGTATATTTTTTAGTTTACAAAGAAATATCAGTGAATTTAAGTTATGTATCTTGTCTTGTTACAGTACTTTGGAGTTGATTGACTTTTGCATGATAATTATGTGCCAAGCGGTTCAGCTGAGAAAACAAGTTTAAGGCACCATGACATTTTCGCAACAATAGTATGCATGTACATTTGTTCCAATACCTGCTTAGCTCAGATATGCATGACATCGCTTCCTATGGATGTATTATAAAACGTCTTAATTTTAGATGAACTTTTATAATTTTTAGAAAAAGATGAACTATTTATTTTTTTAAATTGTGTCTTTTTGCAAGAGATATATAGTTCATATAGCTCATATAGATACTTAGTGCATCCGTATAAACACTAAGGTATTTTTTGGCACATTTAATATGTTTTACCTGTTTATAACCAATTGGAATTAACATCAATATTAGATCCATATTATGTATAATAATGAAGTTATATACTTAATGTAGAATGCTAGTACATGTAGCACATTACCAAACATATTATTTTAAGTTCCCACACTACACATTCATGTTTGTCAGACATTCAGGGGTGGTAATAAGTAGATGTTTATTCAGTTGTTTTTCCTAGACAAGTAGCACAGGAATGGTCAATTTTGACGTGGTGGTCATGACTAGATCAATATTTTTAGAGGTCAACTACACAATGCTACATTCCAATTATCAAAGTTCTGGCTCCTGTAACTTTTGAAAAAGATTTTTGAAGTTTTTCCTACTTAAGCCTATGTAAAGTCAATCTTGACCGGGGTCATCATATGAATATTATTAGTAGGGTCGACTAGGCTGTGCTAAATGCTTGTGGTTTCAAAGACGATTTTTAAAGATTTCCTATGGAAATCTATATGTGAAGTTAAGAGACCGCCGGGCAGGGTTAATTTTGATCAAGGGTCATGAACTAAACAATCTTTGAATAGCACTTCTAGGCAATAATATATACATGCCAGCTATCTAAGTTTTAGGCGTTATGGTTTTAGAGAATAATTTTAAAGTATTTCTTAAATAAGCCTATGTAAAATAAAGTTACACTCCTTGGCGGAGTCAACTTTGACACGGTATCAATATTTGAAAATATCTTGGTAATATTTTAGTAAAAGTCCACTAGGTAATGCTACAAGTTAAAATGTTTCCTATTTGATGCCGCAACGACCAGAGTTTTGCGTGGAATGGTTTTCTTTGAACATCTGTGATATACTTATATGCAAGGAATATCCCTGCTAGGTTACGGTGAGTGGTCCTGATATCTTACCACATTACTTTATGCCAGGCGAAACGTTGTGCTTATAATTAAACTTAATATCTAAGCTCTAGGCCTTGTGATTTCAAAGAAGAACTTTTCCTAATTGTTTCAATAACAACCAGAGTTTTGCATAGAATAGAATTCGTTGAACAACTTTGATGGAACTCTATGTAAGGAATATCCCTGCTATGTTAAGGTGAGGGGTCCTGATAGCTCACCCTGGTATTTTGTGCAGGTAAGCTGAAAAAAAAGTCGGAACGTTGTGTTCATTACTAAACATTAGTTGAATGCAAAGTTAGATTCTTTAAAAACTTGGTACTCTTCTTCTATAGAAAAGAAAACAAAACATAGACATTTTACCCAAATAGAATGAAGTTAAGCAAAACACTTCTAAAAACATGTGCTTCTATTTATGAACTATAGCCGACGAAGCGTGGCTTGCACATACTGCAGAGCAATTACCATGGTATTTCAATGATTTGAACTTATTTGACTTATTGCAGCCCCATGTTTAATCTCGAGGTCAGCGGTTAAGTTACTCCTCAGTGACTGCTAATTCATTTCAGTGTTCATATTAGTACCAAAACTGAACTCACGGTCATCATTTCTTAATATTTACACAGGTACACAATTGTAATATATGTATAAGCCTTGTTCGGATAATGTGAAAGTGACATAACATATATATGTGTACACAATCGTTTGCAAGCATTGCTTAAAAAGGTAGAGCATGTAAATAAGAAAGGGTTAAAGGTTAAAATATATGATCATAAGATAGAATGGTGCGTTTGCGCAGTGGGAAAGGCGATGGGTGTCTACAAATAAAGATTTCAAGGACTGGTTCGATCCTCATCGAAGCTGAATATTTTTTTTCCATTTAATTCTTTCAGAACGTCTTCAGGTAAAAGTTTAATGGTGTAGATATATGTTTAGTACAATCAGAAAAAAACCCAACATGAATTGAAATGATGATAGAAGTAAACATATAAGTGAAACAAGAAAAGAAGAAATAAATTAAAACTATCTACTGACAGAAGAGAGTAAAAATGTGAATGTACATGTTCGTATATGAACACCTGTTCGGCATAACCCTAAATAATCAGGAACCGCAGTCGTTACCTAATGCACTAACGTGACAGCGACTGTATATAACATATATTGGCATTAATTACGCATAGTGCTCTCCTTTGTAACAAGATAATTTTCTTCACCATATAAAGGTAGACTCTTCTGTTGCGCCATTGTAAAATTATCCTAACCGGACAGTAAAATTCAATATTTCTACTATTATCATGTTTATTTAAACAAGGTATCAGGGGTAGACAGATTATTTTTATATGGACGCAAGTATAATCTTGCCACATCACCAAAGACGTGTGGTATAGTGGATAAATCGGCGACGACGAAACTTGTTATAACGAGTTGAGTCAGAATTCAGAATTTTTTCTACATGTATTAACATGAGGGTAGAAAAGATATATTCGAAAAAGAAAAGAAGCATAGATATTATGACTGAAAAATGTTATTAAAACTGCAAATGTGCAGAAATTGTCGAAAATGTAATAAATGTATATGTAATTGATTAAATAGTCGTTTTCGTTTTAGATAAACCCTTAAAACAAATTTATATTCATGCATAAAGAAAAACGATGATAATTAAAAAATAGAATTAAAATTTAATGATAATTAAAAAGTAGAATGGTAAAAAAACATCCCCAAACAATGAATGGATATTTAAAAAGAACATAATGAAACTTAAAAAATGCATTGCGTCTACACGTGGTCTTTCGGCAACAACGCCTAAATTGGTCCGAATTCAGGCACCTTATCATCTGGACCATGGCGGCTTTTCGACATTGCTCCATTTTCCCCAATACATCTATAAGTGTATTAATTATAATACTAGGCCCTTACCTATAACGTTGAAATGAGATTTTCCGATAATAGTAGCGTTATCAAATTAGATCAATACAGTGAAATATTTGTTATTATTTACACAGTTACACAACTGGAATATATTAAAATATGTAAGCAAACGTATTTTACTAAAACATTGAAAAGTCCGAATTGCTCAGTTGTTTACAATACCCAGGTATCTCGATGCATGTATATGAATTTGTATAAAGTTTTAATAAAAATGGAAAATTCAACAACAACACATTATTACTACAGCGTTTTTGTATCATCATTTTCATATAAACGTTTCGGCGAAAGCCTTCATCAGAATAACAATATAAAGCGGACGCGACGTAACGTCGTATACATTTTAACTATAGTCACGTCAAATTGCGGGAAAACTGAATATGAAATACATCACACACATCTATGCATAAATATGATCATTTGTTACATATATGTATCTTTAATGATTAAAGAAAATGCTGGGTTATCAGTACCGGATTGTGAAAATGCAAAAAGTTTCCTATAATAGTATAATATAAAACATCAATAATAGGAAACAACGGTAATCCCAGCTTGAAAAGTTATTTACATGTACAAAAAATATTCTTGATTTATACTGAAAAGTGCTTTAGAATTCAATCCTTTAAGTAATAGAGTTTGAAGTTTATGCATCCAAAATGTTTCTTTGCATAAGCGGTTGATGTTATTCTTAACAATACCAATGGGCATAAATGAAAAATCATTTAGACTATGCCCGTCAGAGTTCAAATGTGCAGCAACGGTTGATGAAAATGCGGGGTCATTAAAATTACAAATATCAAAACGATGGCTATTCATACGTTTTGAGACTGCTTGTTTAGTTTGTCCTTCGTACTGCATGCTACATGTTTTACATGTTATATGGTAGATTACATTTTTGGTTTTGCAGTCTATATTATGATGTAATTTGTAAGTTTCTCAGGTTACACTGCTACTTAATTTAGAACCAACTTTAATATTAGAACAGTGCGAACAACGAGATCTATTACAACTGTGAGACACTGGCGTCTCGTGAAATTCATGAATAGAACTAACAAGGAAGTCCTGTAAATTCTTAGGACTTTTACAATACTGGTTAGTAATTCTCATAAACTGACTGGGCATTTCATCTTTAGATAAGTGCAGCAAATCCCAGTATTGGTTTACCGTCTTTCCTATATTAGGCAAAGATGGATCAAATTGAACAGTGAAAGGTATAACATTTTTGTTCTCTTTCTTGTTACATTCTTAAGCGTCATTCTGTGACATTTGACTCACTGCTTCAAAAGCATTGTTGATAACTGTTTCCGGATAACCTATGCCAAAGAAGTAATCATGCAACTGGCTCAAAGACTTGACATAAGTTTCATTGTCAGAAATAATTCTATTCCATTTTAACATTTCTGTGAGTGACAGGAAGTATAATCTAAGTATTGGTGGTTATTTGTTTCTTTGATAAAAATATCTGTCTCTACTTGGAGGGTATCTCCTTTTGAAATTCTCACATCTAAGAATGATACAGATGTATCCGAAATAGTATGAGTAAAATTAATGTCAGGGTGAAAATTGTTGATATCAGCTATGAAAGAATGTAATTCATCCAAAGAATGATCATAAAGATATCATCCAGAAAACGTAACCATAATGTTGGTTTAATATCACTGGAACTAAGGAAATCCATTTAAAATTTTCCCACGAATAATGCAGCGTATGTAGGTGCCATAGAACTGCCCATGGCTACACCCATCTTTTGAAGATAAGTTTTATCGAACTGAAAATGGTTATTTTCAAGTATAAGTTTCAGCAATTTTGCAAGTTCATCTCCTGATAGACGACTGTAACAGTTCTTATCATTTTGTAGGAAGTATTTACATACCTCTATTCCGTCCTCGTGTGGAATATTAGTGTATAAAGATGACACATCTAGAGTGACGAGATATGATTCCTTGTTTTTAAATTGTATGTCTTTCATTTTATTTATGAAATCGCTAGTGTCCTTTACAAACGGCGGCAAATTCAACATACAAGGTTTAAGAACAAAGTCTACATTTTTGGAAATGTTTTCTGTTGGCGAATTACAGCCCGATACAATAGGTCTTCCTGGATACTTTAAGGGTAGACTTTCATTAGGGGTTTTATGGGTTTAAGGCAATATGTAAAAAACTGGAGAACGAATTTCGACCGGAAATATGTCAAATTCATCACTGATATGGGGTTAATAGATTCAATTTCAGACAGACAGTCTTTTGTATTCTTTTGTATGGTCTCCATCGGATCACTTTGAACGTTTTCATTGTATCTGTGATACTTCAATTGCCGTAAATCTCATTTGTGTAGTCTTCGCGACTCATCAGAACAATTGTATTGGATTTATCAGCTTTCTTGATAACTATGTCTTTATCTTGTGATTAATTTCGAAGTGAAGACAATTCTGCCTTTGAAATATTACTGAAACGTTTGTTTTTGTTGTTTGACTGTAAAATTTCTTCAGTCACATCATTTATATAAAGATCTAAATATATATCGCGACCAGACGGGGGAGTAAACGTAGACTCTTTTTTTTATAAAGTTTTGAAAAATATTTTGAAATGAAAATGTTATTGGTGGAAGCAAGAGGGACTAGCCAATTACGAAAATCATAAGCATTGAACATAATTATGTTTCATATACGTTATATTTATTTCAGCATATGAGCATACAATTACATCTGAATACAACATTATTCCATCTGACTTGAGCTAAATTTATACGGATGATTTTGCTTGATTTTATGCAGATAAAGGCCGCATAAATTTTTCTTTGGAACAGTTATGCAAGTCAGTACTCAACGTATCAAAAGTAATAGTTCACAGAATTTTACATGACTTGTCTTTATCTTTATTCTTTGCCTCTTCTTTTGAGCTAAGTGCTACCATAAACTGGGGATCGATTGACTTAGGGTCAATCGGAATCGGATTTGGCTTGACAGTAAAAAAATGCTTGTCATAAACCGGTTTGGCGTTCCCTCCTATTGTTTGACTTCTTCCTTCTTGGATCGGTTCTTCTTTAGTAGCTTTCTTGTCAGCGTTACCAGATAGGTCTTGGCTGGAACATATCGGTTTATTAGTTTCCCCATGCGATTCCGAAATAGGCTGCAATCCTAAATCTTTGTACTGTGGTAGATTCCATGTTGCTTTTTCCCATAACTTCTTCCAGTAATCTGTCTCGAGCAGAAGTGACTCATAATATGGATCATTTTCGGACAACTCGCTTTTCACGCGTTCTAGGTCCTCAATTTTCATTTTCATCATTTCAAAGTATTGGGCTCCTATGTTTCGTATGCCATTGATTTGCAGAGCAGTTATATCTCGACTGATTTCAGCTTCAATTTTCTCTTCTTCAGCAGCTTTTTTCTCTTGATATTGCTCTTCTGTGACATCTTTATCCTTATATAGTGAACCTAACCGTTGTAAACGTGGGCGGGGTTTTTCGTCAGTACCTGATAATAAACCGATATAAAAGCTTCAATATCCGAGTACTTTATCATTTGCAATAACTTTAAACTTAACAAAAAATTGATGTACAAAAAATTTAGCTTATTGATTTTGCTACGCGACTGACTAAATTGCGCTTTTGTATCATATTTTACGTCAAATAGTCAACCTAATCGTGTGAGGATGTTTCCGTCACTTCCTGATTATACAATGATATAAAGGCTTTAAAAACCTGACACTTTATCATTGGCAGTAACTTTGAACTAACCAAATAAATTGAAAGTGTATCTAATTAGGCAAAACCTAGTTTTTTACATGCAGCGTTCTGATACTCATATAATTCTATTCTACAATTTTCAAGATACGTTTAAATAGTCACTTTAATCAAGCTTAAGGCAATATCCAACACAACCCATTTTAAAAAGATGCAGCAAACTGGATGTGAGTACAGTATTGCATGTTCATCGATTGCATTTGTTTACAAATCGCGCAGATGACATTTATGAGAAACAAACTTTTTTACTAGTTAAAAAGAACAGCGGTTATATAATAAAGTTTTTACGCTTTCCTTGAACATACCCTCATTTACAACTGTGATCGAACAAACGAATCAAATTCTAATTTTGATTCAAACATTGAGCCTATATAACCAATCCTTATGAATAATACTTGCACATTTTTCGCTACTTCATTTAAGGGAAGGATCGTCATCATGTTAGCAAAACTTATGACCCAATCCATTTGCTTAATACATTATAACAGTTTTATTCGTATGATATTCCTGACATTTGTTGTATGATATTTGTCCAATATTATGTTCTTTGTAAAGCAATAAAATAAGATTAAACCAATTTAGAACTGATGAACTTATAAAATTAATGTAACTATCTGTGTAATTTCTTCATTCGTAAATCATAGTCTATCGAAAGCACAGCATAAATCTATTTCAATAGTAACTGACACAATTCCTTAACAGGAATTACAAGTACGTGACATTTCATCGAAATATTTACTTTACTTAAAGACCACGGCTATTTGGAAATCCCATTCGCTGATCCGGTCATAAAAATGTTCGATTCTATATGATATCTCTGTAATGTTTACAAAATCTTGTCTCAACGGCACTTTTTTCATTTCTACTTTTACCTTTGGAGCTTTATCTAAACTATACTATGTTACCTTTTTGTGCTTGTAGGACCATTTCATAAACTTCTTTCTCTTCTGCTTCTTTAGCATCAATAAATTCTTGAAGAGTTTGTTGTGCCTGAAGTGAGAAAAATACCGGTATCAAACACATGCCTAAAGTTTGTTGATGAGTAAAATGTACAACAGACCAAATAAATTAGAATCAATTATTCTCTGATATGAATGCCATCCAACACAGCACACACACACATCAAAGTATGGGTCCTTCAGCTATGAGACAAAGCAGCTGCAGCTTAATATTAACTATTTAAAGCCAATGCGTTTGCTAATTGCAAAACTAAAAACGCATACACAATAATGTAGACAAAAAATCACGCATGCACGGACACACGCACACACACACGCACACACATAATAGGTTGAATTTTGATGTTACCGCTTTTGATCGGTCAGTTAACTAAGGAATTAAACCCGTTTGTAGCATTGCAAGCACACTCTTCCACAAGCTCAAGACAAAATTGTGTCCAAAACATACATCTTCGCTGAATTAAATTCTAACATTAGCAAAACAATCTGAACAAAAGACTTTTTAAAAACTAAAGATAATTGTTCACCAGTGCACTCCTTAAATTAAGCCAGAGTACGTATAACCTTATTTTAAAGAGTACGGGCATGTAAGCAAAATGGACAAAATTATTTCCTCCTCAGCGCTGTGTAGTGCGAATAGGAGAAATCTCTAACATGACTAATTATTTATGTTATAATTCGTTTGTTTTACTATTAAACTTTGTTTCTGTAAACATTTATCCTATCTACATGTGTATCTATAATACACTTATAAAATATTTTATAAGTATTAAATACCATGTATACAATATAATTATATTAATGCACAAAGTAATATGCATGGATTGAAATACTTTCAACTTCCCAAAGTAACATGTAATGCCCGTTCAGATTTGTAACCCTCGTATCCGAAGCAATTATCTCCCTTAAGCAATAATGGTACCTTTGTTCCCAGGTACGGTGCATCCTTGTTATATTGTTTGATCATCCATTCTATATCTTTCATGTACTCGTCGTAGCCGGCGGGATGACAATAAGTACGATTGTTTTTCTTCTTCAGTATCTTTATGTTGAGATGTTCAAGTCTTCTCAGGCACATCGCTCTTGAGTTCTTGTCAGAGGCAGACTTAAATTTTCTTAGATGTTTCTTGAACATAACCTATCAAGTAATATCAACGAATGCCTGAATACTTCAACATTACATTTGTCTATTTGTGCTATTGTTCTAAATGTCTTGCTAAACAAAAAATCTTAGGCAATTATTCAGGTTATGCAGCATTTCATGATTATATATTATGATATAGAATCTCAACTGTCTTGAGACTGCTATGCAACAAACACAACTACCACTTACGACTGCTATGCAATAAACACAACTACCACTTACAACTGCTATGCAACAAACACAACTACCACTTACGACTGCTATGCAACAAACACAACTACCACTTACGACTACTATGCAACAAACACAACTACCACTTACGACTGCTATGCAATAAACACAACTACCACTTACGAGTGCCTCTTCTTCATACAGTTGCTCATCGTCAAAGACGAGTTCTGTCTTTAGAATTTCTAAAGCTGCTTTCATGCTATCTTTGTGGAAATTTGTCAGCCCAGTATCGCTTGGTGTATTATATGCAGCGATGCGTTTCTTCATCTCTGCATCGTATACTGATGTGACCTTTTCAACAGCATGCTTATTTTCAACTTCAGTCATAGTTGCCATTGCCTTTTGGAGACATGGTGTTTTTGTGTCCTGTATTGACGTTACGTAGCTCATCAGAAGGGTTGCTAGCACTGTAAGTAAAGAAAAATGTAAGAGACAATAAGTCATTTAGCGACTAACCTTTCAATCAAGAGGCAGGGATGCTTATACACTTAACGGATTTTCTAATTGGTCACTGTATATTTTTATATTATCTCATCCATTAAATATAGTACAAACATCTCGATGTTAATATTGTATTCAGAAAATATAATGTAACATTCTGCTCAAAAAGTACTGAAATTAATAACACAGAAATAACATAAAATTTCATTTTGTAGACACACTGTCTAAAATATAAAAATCACAGAACGCGTTTATCACAGTTAATAACGAGTATGACCGCCATTAGCTCTTATCACAGCCAGACACCGACTTCTCATTGACGTAATCAGACGTTGAATTTTGCGCTGGTCGATCATGTTCCATGCTGTCACCAGTCTCCCGTGCAGATCACGCAAGTTCTGTATTTCCGGTCCCTGGCGTATCTGGCGCCCAATGATGTCCCAGAGGTGTTCATGAGGGTTCAAATCTGGGCTCCTAGCTGGCCAGGGTAGCCTCCTAACATTGTTAGCGTCCATCAGCCGGATCGTTGCAAGGGCAACATGGCATGGAACGTTGTCTTGTGCCAACTGCATACCCCCGTTCCCAGCAATATGCGGAAGTAGAACTGGTCTCACTATCTCATTCTGATACCGTTGAGCATTGAAGTTGCCGTTGGTGTCTTTGTGTGCATGGAAATCCCACCCCAAACCATGACAGAACCTCCGCCATACTGATCCCTCTCCTGCAAAGCGTTCACCTCTGCGGCGATAAATTCGAGCCCTACCGTCGTTTCTACGGAGGCTAAATCTTGATTCATCTGTGAATAAGACGCTTGCCCAGTCAGCACGAGGAAATCTTCTGAGGCGTCTTGCCCATCGCAATCTCGCTACCCGTTGCCTTAAAGTTAAAGGTAAGTTCCGACATGGACGTCGTGCTCGGATACCAGCCGCTCGGAGCCTGTAACGAACTGTCTTGGGATCAATTGGAAGATTGTGAATTCCAATGATTCGTCGTGCAGTTTCAACAGCGGTAAACTTCCGGTTTCGTAGATGAGAAAACACGGTCGATGTATCGATCCTGTACCCGCGTTGTAACACACCGCTTTGGAGTTCGTCGTCTGTCTTGAACACTTCCGGTCTGAACATACTTCGCCCACAATGATTGGATTGTGAAAAGGCGTCTGTGAAACTGCCGCGCTACCTGGAATCAAACACCGTTACTCAGTTGTATGCAAAGTATTTCTGTGTTACTAGTAATCAAGTCCGGCCGAGGGTTTACAGCCCGTCGGTAAAAATGCTGAAATAATACATACTGTTAATGGCTGAATTTAGAAAATACACCATATTTATTAGAAAGTGAATGCGTACCCAGCACATACATTAAGGTCTGTCTTTTAGATACCTGATTACAGATAAAAGTCAAAGGTCGAAGTTTGGAGAAATTATTCGGTTTTGTCTATAATATGAAAAAGTATTAATCATTTGCTACAATGGATACAATGGGATATAGATAAAATATTGCTCTATGTGCATACCTGTGGTACTGAAGTTCCAGCTTCAATAATAGCTATGACACGATTACGCTCTTCTACACTCATGCGCGCCATTTGTGCATTAATTTTATAACTGCCTCTGGTCGGTCTATCGGTAAGCTACTGATTTAATTAATCATCCTCAGAATTTCCTGTTCCACGTGCGCCTCGTGACTGGAAAGTCGAGTCCGAGCCATGCGTTCCGGTGGAGTGATTTTGCACAAATTCGCTAACATAATCGAAACCGGTTTGTAATAAATCACGCCCTAATAATAATTCTAAAATATCACAATGATACACCAAGCAAGTTAAAATTTAATTCAATTTTAAAAGTGACCAATTAGAAAATCCGTTAAGTGTATTTTCCATGACTAAATGACAAAACAGTTATACTATACTATATACCATAATATAGCCCGATTGGTGAATTTGATAGTTTGAACTATTTTTGTGAAGGTTGGCGCGTTGGTCGAGTTATTAATACTTTTAACTAACAATCCGGAGGTCCTTAGTTCGAATTCCGGCCGGGTCACTGTAAACTTCCAAAACGCTTTTCAATGTTTCCCACCTATCTAAATATGAACTGGTTAGAAACCTAGAGGTAGTGTCACATGTATTGGTGCCATACATCGGGCACACAAAAGAACAAAGGGGTATAGTCGTGAAGGAGCTACGGTCTCGTATCCGGATTCCCTTGTATCTGCATCTGTCTCCTTTTCAACCTGTGTCTGTCAGTAGTCTTAGCAAATTCACACAGGGAGATATCCCTGTGTCGGCCAGGACTATAAACAATCAATGTAAAAGAAATAGAAATATTTACAGGAAACCAGGTAAAGAAACTAAAGATTTGACAATTTTAACAATTCTAATCCCTCTATACAAATCCCAGACAAGTACACAATCAGACATCACTTCAACGTTTGTTACAAGAGCATTTTTTAAACCACTGAAATGAAATAGATTTCAATGTTTCGTGTATGCTTAGTAGTTTCGTCATCTACAAGAGATGAGTATTGGAAAATGGTTACGTGAAATAATTGATGTACCTCCTAAATAGCGTACTGAGTTTTTGCGTTAACAAACACAAAAAGTGTAAGTCCGAAATATATGTCTCTGAATGACTTTGACATTGTAACGCGACCAAGTATGCGATTCCTGATGCACATTATAAATACAGCTCCGAACATAGTGTATTGATATCGCAGTGGAAATATCTAAACTCAATAACTGACCAAGTGACGCTAATATCATACTCTTACACTCCTTATTGCAGCGATACATCAAACAAGAAATTAAGTCTTATCTCTACATACTTCTTCCATTAATGCCTCTTCCAGATTTCAAAGTGTTTGGCTCGCATGAGAAAATGTAATCTCGGAAAGAGTTCAAAGTCTCCTGGAACTGCGGTTTCAAGTCGTTCTCTGGGATCTTCATCAACTGAGATAAGAAGTTCTGTTTGGCAGGTTTTTTGAAGATGAAACATCTTCTCTTCTTAAAATATCGTCTTATCAGTTGCCTCGGTTCATTGTATTTCTTGATACTGTCAGTCCGTCCACGTTGGAGCATTAGTTTGCCTTCTAGAAATACATCAGACGTCTTGTCTCGGATGGTAAGGGTGAAATCTCTTAATGCGAGAACGAAGGTTGGAAAGAAGAAATCTAGAATAGAATCATCAGTCTTCTCCCCTGTTACACTTACTGATGTTTTAATTTCTCTTAGAAATCTGTCTAATGGTTAAGGTAAAACGTTTAGCATGTACATGTGAAAAAACTATTGTACGTTAGTTTAGTTTTACATTGTCAGTCAGTTAAATGCTTAGACATTAGATATTCGATTCATAAATATTCTAGACTTCCTTACTTATGATAAATGTTGAAATGCAAAATTATTTGTGTACATTGATCGAAAGGTAGAGACTGTAAAGAGTAAGTAGTTATAAAAGTGAAACCGCAATTATAATGACAGATAAAGGATGCATAAATTTTTCAATAGCTGTTCTGTCGAAATGCCCCCTCGTATTATAGACCATTGTGCTGCTAATCAGGGTGGATAAAATGAAAAGCCACTGATCATCTGTTATCTCTACCTGTAGATAAATTATCATAAACTTAGTTTTAACTTTCAAAATGCACACAAATATATCTTAAATTGCACACTTGTTTAAACATCTCAAAGTTGTACAAAGGAAAAACTTAATTACTCATTTCCTTCAAGGCCTTACTCCTATCTCACTGTGCAGGTCATATTGACGTGAAAGGTTTGTAAATAATACTTTGTTTTTAATATTTCCAAACTATAATAATAATGATAATAATAATAATAATAATAATAATAATAATAATAATAATAATAATAATAATAATAATAATAATAATGATAATAATAGTAATAGTAATAATAACAATGATAATTATTATTATGACCTTTTCTGGGTCATCAATGCCTTCCGTATCAAGAAGAGCCAGAACTTGATCTTCTTGTGTCGGATGTGGCCGACACATTATCCAGATGCCTTTTGTCACTGCTTTTACTGTATGGCCCGTCTCAAACCCTTCCCCTACAATATGCTTACAAAATAACATATCGATCTAAAAAATATCGACATCCTATTGCTTTTGCTTTACACGAAAAGTAAACTAATTGGGTTAAATCATTTTAATAAATTGTTTTTGGTCATAGAATTGAGCATTTTCGAGCGTTTGCAACATCCGATCTTGTCGACAGCCTTTGAACGACAAAGAATACTAGTTACTTTCACAAATGATAACAAGCATTAAGATAAGTTCATACGTTATACAGGCTGTCACCTAATAATAAATACACAAACAGTATTACGCAAATAAAAATGATACAACCTGCTCCTACTTTTGCCAATTTATTCAACAAGAAAGACTTTCCAGTTCGAAGACTTCCAACAACTGACACTACATTAAGAGTTTTCTCTATTTTACTGAGTTCTGCCAAGGTTTCAGTGTCACATGTAGTTTTTCCATTAACATTGGCGATAAGACGCATTGGCCTTTGAAAAATTGGTGAACTGGGTCTGAAATATTTATGAAAAAGACATGAAAGATGAGTTCAGGCAACTGCAACATTACGTTCACCTACAATAGAAATTTGAAACTGACATTGATATTAGTAATTTATCTTATAAGTTATACTACAGGAAAAGAACTGAATGATATATTGCAGTTTTAAAAACATGTTCTCTTATTTTTTTACACATACATTTCGTGGATAATCTGTCTTAATCTGAGGAATGACTGGATCCTGGCCATAACAAATGTTTTATCATATTTTGGTTTGTAATATCTTAATTCATGTAGGTCAAGCGTATACAATTGTCATACTTTTTCATTGATGGTAGCGCAGAATCCTTAAAAATTGTGAATCGACTGTCTGCAAGTTTCTGCGGTTTTGTTTTCTCTGCCATTCTGATCTTTTTTTCAAGCACAAATTGTTCGAATTCCTTATACTTTGGTGTACTGAAATTGTGATAACACGGAATTAGATGATGAGGAAATATTGCATAGTCAAGCGTGAAATATAATGTGATATACTCTATAGATGTGTCCAAATGAGTGCTGCGAAGCTAAATAAAACTCTTCAATTACGCATTTGCATACAACCAAACATTGGTATTTAAACAATAATATGCCATTAACCAATTCAATTTTTGGACAATACTATTGAAAGACATGTAATGTAACTTTTATCTAAACTGTTTTTACTCATACTACTTTATGGTATCGAAGTTGCGTACTGTTTTTATATCGTGATTAGTTCTTTGAAACATTGGTTGTTTTGCATTCTTGTGTTACGTGTACAATTGTAAATTTTGCGACTTATGTTTTATAGGTTGTGCCACTACGGTATACATTTACAGTTTAATTATATTCAAAGCTCATACATATGTGTCATTACACGATAAAAAAACATACGAAGAAAAACGGACATTTAAGCAAATAGTGAAATTCGTCCCTTACATCGTTGTAATTCATTTCCACTGTTGTCGCATAGTGCTCGGCCACCTTACGCGTTCAACCAGTAGATAATTTTAACACGAAAACTAATAAAATTTGGACATGTAACTAGATTATATTCATATTTCTGTTCAGTTTTGTAGATAATTGTAACAGTAAGTTGATTCATTAACATCGTTTTACCGTTGTTGTAAATACTGAGATGTCTCTACCTTACGCAAAAAAAGTTCCTGAGAACCTTCAAAATTTTGATTTAACCAGATAAAACTTAAGCCACATCAACAATTGATTGAACATTAATAAACCACATATTTAAGGAAAGGAGAAAATAGCCAAGCGGTAAACTTTTACCTTGTCTGACACCTGAACTACATAGGAAAAATGTTGTTTTTTTTTAATTCGTCTTTTCATTATTTGCAAGGGTCAACAATGAAAATGATTTTATGACAAAAAAAAAACATTTAGTTCAATATCTTAAATGTGATTTCTTATGTAATTTTAGTAACGTTAGTAACGTTTGATATCGAGAACAAATTTTGTTTCAAGAAAACTACACTTTACTCGTTTTGAAAGAAAAAGTGAATACCATTACGGAATTAAATTGATAACGTACTAACCACCATATATATTAAATATGCGTAGATTCTATTGAAAAACATAATTAAACTATTAATATTCTTCATCTTTATTATTTTGTTTCAAATGAAAATTTCTTAATTATTTTAATTATGTATACAAATGTATCATCATTTATCAAATTTTACCTACTGAAATAGTAGTAATGCAGTAGCTAATTATGGAAAACAGAAACTGGTCTAGAATTTGCTAAGACCCCTACTGTAAATACACTGGTATGTGTCTGGCCACATACATCACATACATCACATTCGTATTCAATTGTCTTTTAAACTACAGTACCACTTCACTCGGACCATTTAGAGTAATGTGGTGCAACATTGTCTTTTTGATATTTAATGTAAAACAAAACTATTTGATTATTTAAAGATTAAAATATTTCTTTAAGTCACAAACTACTCATTCAATAGTTATAGTATTCATATTCAATCCTGTCAAAATTTAATATTTGTTCAATGTGAAAATATTTTGTTTGTAAAAACGCCAGAA
Organism: Saxidomus purpurata; assembly: GCA_022818135.1. Lineage (NCBI taxonomy): Eukaryota > Metazoa > Mollusca > Bivalvia > Venerida > Veneridae > Saxidomus > Saxidomus purpurata. The sequence continues at coordinate 3,552,660 of JAFMSR010000001.1, read as the reverse complement.
AGTGTTTTCTATCCAGTTAAAATAATTGTTTAATAATTTGCATCATTGGAAAGATGCTGTTTAGTTACGAAGGATTTCATTGTTTACTTCAAACCGATATGGCAGTGTCCCAATAAGGCATGATCGGTTCTTGTAAAAATGCTGTATTTTAATTGTTTGCCTTACACTTTATCTAAGATATACATTTTGCATTAACGAATTGTGTAAAATTGAAAACATTGTAATTTGGTTCTGAAGTTACAACTTCGTTAACGTTTCAACGTTTCTCGCATTTAATCAGTACTGCGACAGTCTTTCAATACAATGATGATCCTACGGCAGTGAACTTGGAGGGCAAGTTGAACTCAGAGTTGATATTTTAGCAAGATAAACAGACGGTGTTTATTTGTCTTTGCTTGTGTATGCCCGTGAAGGCATCATCCATTATAGTGGTGAGACTCTTTTATGCAAATAATCAACCATCAAAGCTTCTATCCTCCTAGCGCTTAACAATATCTATCAATGACTCATGTTTAGTAGTTACTAATACTAGTTTTCAACCTTATTTTCAGGTTTTTATTCGGCATCTTATATTGTTCTAAACAAGTCTGTACGTGTTTGTCAAATTATAATATTGGATAATTTACATGTATAAATTGTATTCGAATTAGCTGTTCAAGTACTTTGTCGAAATGATTTACACACATACATAGATTCTATATTTAAGCATTGCGTGAACAGACCCCATTTATGTAAAGGATAGGTTTTCTTTCCCGATGCATGATGATATGACAGTGTCAATATGGAAAGAAATGTAAGAAAGGGGTATAATTTAAAAGAATCAATGTAGAGTTATGTACTACAATGATTTTTTTAATTACCATCCTTTCTTACATTTCTTTTCCGGAACATAACTCTTTAAGTACGGAACGAAATTTGTTCAATATCTCCAAAAGTACTGAAGGGAATTATTCCAATTGCAATCACTGAGAGGACTTGCAGGGGACGTGCAGTGATTTTTTAGTGTTTGGTAGTGAATCAGTGATGCAAAAACAGATTGATTGATGATTTCATGTCTAGATTTGAATGACATGGTAGCAGTTAGTACTAATTCTGTTGTTGCAGTGTCTTGAGAAACAAATATGAAATTTTTCAGTGATTATATGAACGTTATTTCTGTCTGCTTGAAAATTATACATTTTGCTCGGAATGTAACATAACATGTATTCAAAAACAAAATATATATTTGAGAAATAGAAAAAATGATACCTTGCCAGTGCAGCTCGGAGATAGTCAACTCCTATAATTTGCTAATTATTGCCTTCAGTGGAATATGTGCACATACTTTAAAGAAAACAAATGATGGTCCAGAGTAACAAATACAATAAAAAATATGTGATGACAATTGAGAAAGTTTAATATATACTTAAGGACAAAAGTTCTGTCCGGTATAATTAAAGTAACACAAAAACTGAAATTGGATATTTTATTCATAATTAGAAAAGCATAAGAATATCATCATTTTCAAAACAATTACACATTTTCAATGTTCGTGACTTCGAATTGAATTTTCGTGGGCGTTTAACGCACGTGCAACATGTGTTGTAGGCTCACTGACCTCCAGTCGACATAAAACGCTAAAATTTTGCTATCTTGAAAGCTTCGTGATAACAACATATGTTGAGTATTTGTCTACATTTTTACGTCTCTCTATAGGATTATCTTTTGGTACCAAAAACCACTTGAAATTTTGTGATTATAAGCTTCATGTACATAAAATTTAGATAAATGTGAAATTCATGGTTTATGCCGTCACGGTTGATTGAACGTTTTTGTATAGAATTCTTAACACTGATGTATCAATTAGTCTCAAAGTATAAATTTGCAAATTTAATTAAACAATTTTGAACCGGACAGAACTTCTGTCCTTAAGTATAGTATAAATCCTCTGTCTACAGTAAATTGACACAAATTACTCAATTATGATAGATGCCGCTTGTCTTACAATATATATTATATAAAACACCTTCTTCAGTTTATAAAGAGTAAAATACAAGATAATAATAGTCATGATATGGCAATTAATGCCCAAATCCTGAAATGACCAATTAGGAGTGATAAACAGTTTGGATTCACTTATGATATTTTGAGCATATGAATACCGGTATGATTTTGGATCAGACTGTGCTGTTTCTATCTGGATATAGTCAAATAAAAGAGATTGTTAATTAGTAAAACAATGGACATGTTCAAAAATATTGGCACAAATGTTCAGCAGATTGAGATAAATTGTTGTGTTCAAGTAACGAGTCTACACATTGAAGGTCAAGGTAACAGACTGTGAGACATCACTTCGGGGACATCACTTGTGTACAAACTGACGACAAATGTCTAAAAAAACTGTAAAACCAAATAGCGTTACTTGACGTTCATTGTAAACTCTTCAATACGGACTCTATCGTTTTCTTACGTTTTTATCTTCGCAAATCATGTGCTTATGACCTTGAAACTTCGAGGAACTGTCAATAAGGGTTCCGATTTTAGGATAGCATGCCAAATATACATCTTTTCTTTAAACTATGGTATTATTAAGCCATTTCGAAAAAAACATTACTACCTAATTCGAATTGCCGCCAGTTTAAACGTGGTACATGTAACTGCTTGTTAGCGCAAACATATTTCAAGAAATATGCATTGGCATGTAGGTCTTTCATTGCTCTCAAAGCTGTTCATATTAACTTATACAAGTACAAAAACAAAGACAAATCTACACCCCTTGGTGTTATTGCTAAAATTGATCGGAGAAGTATCGCTGTGTTCACATGGTGCATTATTTTACATAGCAACAATTGTTTATCTATTCTGATTTCAAAAGTCAAAGACCGTGTAAAATAATACAATAACGCATTTAGACACTTAAAGAAATTCTTACCTGTGTAAAAATATTTCACAAAAAGCTTTGAATAAAAACCTGTATTGATAAAGAAGTATGGGTCTAGAAGGACATACGGAAAACAGTATATAAGACAAGCGGGAAAAAAGATAATCGCATCGCTATTCTACATCGCTCATTTTCGTGAAACTGCCAAGAACGACAACGTAAGAGGTATGTAAGGTAAAAAAAAACCTCTTTCAAGTTTGTGCTGTACGAATTCCTATTTGAAAAGCAAAACCCGGGACAGGGTCAGTTTTAATCTGAACATGGTGGAAGATCAGAGCTCTAAGCCTTGCAGTTTTTGACAAGAAGAATTAAGATTTTTTTATTACTTTGTGAAACAAGTTATCTCAGGGCGGAGCCAATTTTGACTCCAAAGACATGATTTGAACAACTTCGTACAGGACTACTACACTATCAAATACATATTTTAGAGTATGAACTTTACTGTTTTAAACTAAAAGAATTTTAACGGTTAACCTTAGGCTATTGATTTACAATCACTGTTCTGCATTGGATTGAATTTTATGAACAATTTAAGTAGATAATAATCAACATCCCTTTCATGCAGAGTTTGGTTTTTGAGGAGAAGAAGTTTACAGAAATTGTTGAGGACGGACGGTTGACGACGCACGACGGCGACTGACGACGCAGAAGATACGAAACGTTCAGGTAAGCTAAGGGAAAATGATAGTTATATATTGTTTTGACAAGTTTAATTTCATCCTAATCGTAATAATGATAGATATTCACACCACTAGAACACTTGTCAGCACGAGAAATATTTTGTTTAATCTGAAACAGACATACCAATACGCAGTTCTTCATTTATTGATTTATTTTGGCGGGGTATATGAATTCGATGAATTTTCTTGTTGAATCTCCATTGGGCCTAAGTTTTTACAATCTACAACATATCTGTGCACTTCCAATAAAACCAGCTATCATATATACCATCACAACCACAAACTCAACAGAATTGTGCTCTGATATTTCTTTATATTCGCCACAATATATTTTGTAACAACTTTTCTTTTTCTTCTTCCTGTTCCAGTTTCAACTGACGTATGACCTCTTCCTTCTCTTGCCTTGCAGTTGAGTTTGCATGTAAGTACATCTCCACTTGTTTGATGTGAGTGCTTTAAAAATTCCAGGCTTTGAAGAATTTTTTTTTGAATGAAATAATGCCATCTATATTGGAAAAAAATTGTGATTGAAAGAGACAGAGCAAATGGGCTGTAGTGCGACTGTGAGTTGATGATTGTGACACGTCTCTAGTAACAGAAACACTGATGACGGTAGCAGTAGGGGATGATGTACTAGGTGTATGTGCATCCAAAAAAGCATCTGGTTGATCACAAGGAGTTGCATCAACAGTTGTATGAGTGTATGTAGATGCAGTAAAACACCCAACAGGATTCCAAGGGTACCGTCTACTGTAACGAAAGTCATTTGTTAGGGAGTCACGTTATTCGAAGCATCCGATGCCACCATGTTACTTGCGTGTGCCGGTAGGCGATATTAAATAATGCCGTTATCTTTACAAAATTGAGTGGTTTGACTGGAGTGCCCATTTACGATTGACAAGACATGCTTTTCAAGTGGAATGTTATTCACAAAACGATTTGCAATCCACATGTAAAACACTTCGGAGTATTATGTATTTGGTACGCAACCTTGGAGAAGATTCTACTTGAAACGTTCACTTTTGAATATAATATTATGCATGAAGCGTAAACTTGAGTACGGTCAGAACTAGGTATTTCATACATATACAGATCCATTAATATAAAATAAAATGTTCAGTGACATACAAAGAAGAAATATTCTTAAAATATAAATGTATTTCATACAATTACAGTATTCTGGCACATTCAAATATTTCCATTATCTTCGACGTGCATTGTAGTTCATTTAGACATTTTCCTTATCAAGTGTATGCATTGACCATGTGTGTGTAACATATGTCTTCTGCCATTCGCCTTTTATCTTTCGTGTTTTAGGTTTTTGGCGCCGTCAAGTCAAAAAGTGAAAAACACGATAATTATTTCGACAACTCGACAAATGAAACCCGCTAACTGAAATCTCGACGAAATATACTCGCCTTCCAAAGTTGAAAAGTCAAAACACGCCAAAATAGCTACTTGTCAAGTTCTCTTGTCTAAGAATCGACAACACGACATGGCAGAAATTAGTCACCAAAGTTAGCCATTTTATGTCGACATTTAGACATGTCTGAGCCCATCAATATGTTTTCAATATTAAACCAGTACAAATAATTGACTGAATACGTATGATTTTTCTGAAACTATGTGCAGGTAGATATCTATTCATCAAATATAGATCTCGCGCGTTCAATGATATAATCAAATATGGAAATTCATGCTTTTAATCAATAAAGTTGATTCTGAAGATACAATGCATTTGGAGGATGAAAATCTGTGAAAGGCAATCATTGTAAGCAGAATGCATTGCAACATGCGTGGAATTTAATAATAACTTACCACTGACGATAGTCCAAAATAAATAGTGAAAAACGAGGCACAGCTGATAACAAACAAGGGCAGACACGTTAAAATATTACTGCACTTACGCAAAGTTAAACCGCGACAGGTTTCCACGAAAATGGCAGGTAGGTAGCTTATTTGCACATAAGGAAATTCAGACGTGAGATGAATCGTTTATTGCGTAAGTGTTTGTGGGTGAAACTTAACAACATTTCAGGTAAATCAGATGTGACATGAATCGTTTATTGCATAAGTGTTTATGGATGAAACTTTTCAACATGTACATGGCAGGACATTTCTAAACGGTAACACTCATATCAACGTTTGCTTTAATATATGTTTCATACATAATCGCACATAAATGTACTGTGGTATCAAATATCTTCAATTTAGTGTCCGAGGTTGACTTACAACATAGGGCATCACCATGTATAGTGGTCATTATCTGTTATGCCTATGGACTATACTTTATAGGATTAAACTACGGAATTTTGACTTCCGTTCGGTCTCGATCATCAACATTACATTAGCGATTATTTTCCTTTACAGTACTTTATCGTTTCATATGATTTTTACTCATTGCAACATAATTTAAAGCTTCTCGAGCTAAGTGTTTATAATCCCCCTAGCATATATATATTTAAACATGAAACGTACCATTAAATGTCAGAATGAAAAAAGTTATTTGAGAAAATCGTGTAGAAATATTGACGATTTTGGTTGAACGGCACTGCCATACTGTATGGTTATATTGAGGTTTCAAAAGCTTACGCAACGCTTTATAATTTTGGGGCGTATAATTTCATAAATACTCAAATACTTTGAAGGAATTTATACTGGAACCAATTATCTAATGATGCGTTCTCAACTACGATACTTTCAGAAATTTCAAAAAACCTTCGTCCTTAACAAAAGTCGATGAACGAGAAGCTTTAACAAAGGAAAGGTTATTACTTAGATCAAATTTAACAGTATTTTGGACTAATGTGTTGGCCAAATGACGGTCAACCGTATTACCGGAGGCCTCAGTAGCAGTGCATGTATGTATTTGTCCGTAAAAAGTGCATAAAAATAGAAGTTGATATGTATTAGGCAGATAAGAATATAAGTATAAATTTAAACAAAAATGAGAACTAAAGTAATTCGACAGCTCTTACATACAGACAATGATTACATTACTCCAACGATAGGGCAAAACCCATTGGATGCTTTCTGAACGCAGTCAACTTGCTTTTTCATGTCTCTGACGTAATTGTTTAATAGACACAGTTCAACTATTTATTGTGAAAAGGTTTATTTTGTATTATACTACCCAAAATTATATTTTCAGTTATGTTATTGAACTTTCGTAGATTAACGGCCTAATTTCAGGTTGAATATAGCAGTTTTACTCAGAAGAGCAACTGATTTGTTTTAAAATAGATGTGCGTATTTTTGAAAAGTGCAAACCTATACTAATGGAGTTTTCAATGTCTCGTGAACAATTTTATTTCATTTTAAGTCTTTATCGGACTAAACCGATGTTTTTCTAGGCTTTTAAGAATCATATTGTTTTAAGATATCAATTTTAAATGTATGAAAAAGAGTTAACAAAAAAAAATTTGATGGTAATACCAATTGCTGATAAAAAGGTTAGTTAGGATTGGTAGTTAAACTTGGTATTAAGATTAAAGACCCTTTAATGTTGTCTGTTCAAACCCTAAAAGATAACATAAGAAAGATAGATTGAATGTAATCAATGTTTGTGCTTAGATTAGATTTGTTTTAAACGTACTTTTGCACGACTTGTACGACTGCTGACGATTACTAAAATAGATATCAGAAAAAAAGTTAAATGATATCCTTCTTCATCAGGTCTCCGAAGTTTTGAAGGACAAATAAGTACAGAAAATGAAGTATTTTAAACGAGTTTCTGATAAGAACACACTTTAGTCGATCATTTATACGTTTATTTGCGCAAGACCATTTTGAATATTATCTTTGCAGCATTTGAACATTTTGAACTCGTCAAGTTCGATGTTTCTTATTGTAGTCTTAAAGTGTTTAGATAAGATGACAATTTGATCTAGTCTAGTATAAAACTGATTGACTTGCAATCACTGTTCTATATATTTTATGCAAAACTGGATACGAAAATATTTAAAACACGATTATATATAAGTGGCGATTAGTGAAAACACACGCATAATTATATGCATGAAGCGTAAAATTTCATAGCTTAATTGTCAAATGACGAATATATAAAAACATCTAAAGCTATTTAATAAACTATTCTCCGTACAAAGTTTTCTGATTCTTCACTTAGAACAGTAATAATAAAGAAAATGGTAATGGTATCTCGTTTTCAAATTAATGTTGGTTTTTATAAATACTAAACAACTATGGCATTTTTAGTTTAACTGGTGACAGGCAAATCCATTATGGCCGAAGACGATACACAAAAGCCTGGAAAGTTGCGGGCCAGTATACTGGAGAGATTTGAGTCAGACAGGCAAGAGAAAGTTTCCCCTGCCCAAAAGTAAGTAGGCAGGCACAAAGGTTTGTTTTAATAAATAATAATTTAAATAATCGCTGATTTAAAAGTTTTACGTAAAACTATGATAATAAAGTTTTTGTTTTGAATCCTCTCCTTAAACATCATCTAAACGTTTTAAGGATAGTTCAAGTTGCAATTTGATCTGCCTTATATCTTGTTAATCCTTTCATAAGCATTTTAACCGTAGGTTTATCTTTCTGTCTCACAATTAATAAAAAACTTTTATATGTTAAGATAATCTATGTGAGAGTTACTCTAGCAAAAGGTCAATTGTCTTCTGTATATCGCTATTCTTTTTAAAGACTTGATATGATACAATGTATCCCCTTAGGAAACCAACACTACCAAAGACAATTAAAGAAACGCCTTTGTAAGTATTTTAGATATTTAAAAGTTATAAAGTAGTTCTTCTTATTATCACATAATGAAAACTATTATAATATAGCTTTCACTGTCTATCACAGTTCGCTTTTTGTTGTTTATACTTAAATGCTTATTATTTGATGTTTGAGCAAACATTAAGTGTCTCATGCAAATAGCATGCAATGCATGTAGTCATAAATTTGTTTCACGTTAAAAACACATTTATCTGAATGTAAGCAATAAATGGCAAGTTCTTATACATTAGTTACTAGCGGTTTAATTTCTTATTATCTCTGTAACAGAACAAAGGGGTTTAAACTTGTTTAATACGTTTGTACCTGTTGAAAGGTTTCAGGAAAATTTGTAAAGGTAGATTAATTAATGTAAATGCTTTACTGGTCATATGCGTGTACAAATGTTTTTGATTTTATTGTACTTATATTTAGACCTGACAATCCGATATTTCACTCGCCAATGGTATTGGTGTCGACAGTCAATGGTAAAACAACATGCGAACAGTCAACATTGACAAAACTCAGAGAAATAGAAAAATCGTTAAATGTGGTGTCTGTTGTGGGGACATTGAGAACGGGAAAATCCTTCATCTTGAATAAACTGGCAACACATGGGTCAGGTACAGCTTTTACTATCTTTGCTTACTTCACGTGTAGTTACAATTATTGTGACTTATGTTATATAAAATGCATTTTTAGCTATTTATAAGCAAATCACGGACTTATATACACATTGATTGGCAACTGTCGTATTTCCCAATACACGTTTAGCCTTTTTGTCGTAGACTACGATATTTTATGCGAGATTTTAGCATTGATGGACAATATTCGTGGTTATCCGAAATCGAGAACGACCAGCTTCCGCCCGTCCGCCATATTGGAATAAATATGGGAAAACTGTGAAAAATAAATCAAATTTAATCGTGTCTGCTTCAATATGTATGGCTCAATGGTTTGTATTTTTCTTTCAAATGTAACTTTTATCTTATTCCAACATATATATATCTTTTTTTCGTAATGCGTAACTTTTCTCGATTTTGTTTGTTGTAAATTTTGTCAGCGCAATGTCGAAGGCTGGCAGAACCTGCCGAATATCGCAAATCGGGAGATTGACGAAATTTTCCGAAAAACACCGAGTGCCCGCGCAAAGCATGATGGGTAGCATCTTTCCTGGTATCGCATTACCGATTTTAGGAAGTTGCTAATCAATCTGTATATATGTCCGTGGCAAACTTCATGTTCAGATTGATAATAAGGCGCCGCTATGTAGTTTTTTTGTTTATACAAGCTAACTCTTATATTCTGAAAGCCCTCTGAAAATGTTGTTTCATGCTGTGTCAATAATAGTACGTTGATACATCTCTTTAACCTAAAACTTCACCGACTTGTATTAAACAAATAACCCAATGCTCTTTGTATTATTGAACACTTGTGTCATCCATATCTTTTTATCATATATTTTTTCATACGAAAATGTATAGTATAAATTACCAACAAACCATTATAATAAGCAGCTTGTTCAACAAACAAGATTGATGAAATAGCATTTATTAGTTTTCGTGAATTCAAAAGGAATAGAATATAAGAACAGTATAATTCCGTTGTCGTTATGAGTGGTATTTTGAATGTAAAATGTAAAATCATTTCAGCTTGTGATAACTCTTTGTTTGAAACGGGTCACACTACAGACGCAGTGACAAAAGGTATCTTGGTACTGTGCCGACCTCATCCAACACAGGAAGATCAAGTTCTTGTCTTACTTGACACTGAAGGAATCGATGATCCTGATAAAGTAAAGAAAATTGCAACAATTTGAAATTGTTTTCTTTGCGTTGGACACATGATATATGCTGTTGTTGGTATAAATTGAATTGAAATATATTTGTATATAATGAAATTAGCACATAGAAAAAAGAAGAGGGATCATTGCCTATTGACCTTGAATCGTTGTTTAACAAAATAAAATAGACTTCTGTTTAGCGACGTAATTCTTACCAATTCATTATTACGTTTCATATTGAACAAATGCTTACACCATATTTTACAAAATGTATGTAGTGAAATAAACCATAAGCGATTTAAAATTACGGGTACTGTTTATTGCATTTGTCTGATATGTTGTACAGGTAGATGTAGACGATGACAAGAATTTGTTCATATTGGCAACTCTTTTGTCAAGTACATTGGTTTACAATACGAGAGGAAACTTTGATAGAAACGCAATAGACAAATTCAAGTATCCTTTGTATCTGTATTATATGTCAAGAAATTGGTACCGACCACATAGTTTTTATAATCATAAATTCAAGGAAACTAATAAATTGATTACATTACTGAAATATGATATAACAAAGTAGGTGTTAGAAAAAGAAATAATTTTTTCAGGTCTTACTATTTCTTTATCAATGTTGGAGAGATTTCATTTTATGATTTTAACCTATACTATACTTGTTTATATATACATATATTAGCTTGTCAGATATTATCGAGATATATGTCATTAATCTTTATAGAAAAACACACATTTATCACAATTCGATTGAGAGTCTTGGAGACCACTTCCATTGAAGCCAGTATTTTAAGTACGTATGCCTTTTCGATTTTCAAGGTTGAAACTATTACGACGGATATTTTGTTTTTCTAGCATCTTTTGTAAGAAAATCAATGTATTTATTCAATACACAAATACCTCCACACGTTTAGGACTTCTTTGAAATACATTTTGTCCTGGCACTGGTCCTTAACAAATGTTAGATTTTTGACTAAAATGAAGACATCGATCAAGGTAAGTGGATCAGAGGAAGATGACTCGATACTCGATTTCTTTTTCCCAAATTTTGTACTTGCACTAAGGGACGTCACTCTTGATAGTCGTACAAACAGTGATGATACCTATCTAGAAAAAGCGTTGAAGCTGAAACGTGCCGAGGAAGAACCAGCAGCTAAAGAATACTTGTTAGAGGAATACAATCTTCCAAGGTTTCTGATAAGAAGATACTTCAAGAAAAGAAAATGTTTTCGCTTCACAAAGCCGGTGAAAACGTCAAAGTTGAAAGATCTAATGAAAATACCAGAGACTGATTTGAAAAAAGAGTTCCACAGAACATTGAACGGACTACGAAAGTTCATATTTTCTTGTCAGCCAAAAGTAATGAAGTCAGGAAAGGCAATTAATGGCAGGAGTAAGTGCATTATTACGATTTTGACTGTAGAACAACTTTGGTTTAATATGTCTGTTTAAACGTTGTCCTTGTTATTTCTAGGACTAGATCCGAATATGTAAATAAGTACGTGACATTAAAAGCCTTATACCGTAATTGCTAGAAAAAAAAATTTGATTTAAAATACGACAAACCGATATTCCTGCTATTATTTTTTTTAAATAGTTGAGCTGTTTTGTAAAAATACCTAATGTTATGTGTATATCAATACTTATTTTTCAAAGATATGTTCACGTGAAGGTTCTTAATTTGCTGTAAAGATTTAGTTTATACTAGAAAAAGAGCGCTTAATATTATTACGTTGCAACTGTAAACTTTTGTTGTATCAACTCAATGGGCCGTCCATTATTGTTATTTACTTACCATTAATGTTGCTAGAACTGATTGCCCGAACCATTTAATTCTATTGTTTTGTGTCATATGTCTGTGTTTTTCTGTACATATGCTCATGTATATGCAAGAAAATACGGAATTATAAAACTAGAACAATAATAAAAGGCTATTTTCGTACAAACGATTAATACATGTATATAGATATATACTATAATGAGAGTAGGAACAAACTCCTGATGAAAGGATACTGTTCACCACGATTTGGCAAATTCGATTTAAGTAGAACATTTACTACCCTTTATCCAAAATGCCATTGAAGATAGGCACTACAAATACAAAAATACTTTGAAATATGGTAAATTGCTGTAAAATACAAAGGAACTGTCGAAAGTATTTCTTTTTTAGTTCTATTAGCTCAGTTGTTTTCACCTGTAGTTCTAAGATCATCCTATACATTTGAATGTTTCTTTTGGTTGTAGCCATAGTGATTCATATTTTTTCCTTTAATATCATTGCTTACTACCCTTGTTTCAGTGTTAAGCTCTTTGCTGCTGCATTATGTTCACTCAATACAAACGGACGAATTACCTTGCTTGACTAGCGCAATGATATCTATGGCTGCAGTTGAGAACACGCATGTTGTAAAGAAAGCGATAGACGTTTATAATGATGAGATGAAAAGACGTTTAGCTTCGCATACGCCAAGCGACAAAGGTCTTGTGAGCTATCACAAAGACAGCATGCAGGTTGCAGTAGAAGTTTTGAAGCCTGGACTGATCATTGACGATGAACAAATTTTCCGGGAACAAGCAATGGTAATAACGCTATCATTCATTGTTTTTACTAAAATTTATTAAGTGAGATGGTATTGCAAATAAAAGGTGACAATATATATTTTATTTTCAATATATTTGAAAAGGTTCGCAAATTACACAAAAAGAACATTCTAGATTGGATTTTGTTTCTTTTTATTAAACATTTTGATCATCTGCAATATTTCTTTACATTTTAACATTTAGCCGGAATAGGATTTTGTTACGTCACTACAGCATGTGCTGAAATAACAGAGTTCAAATATCAACTTTACTGATATAACATGAAATTATGACTTCTTAAAGACCTTTTTGCAATTTCAGGCTACATTCAAAGGACAGTTCGAAAAGTTCAAAAACATTGTCAACAAAGAACTTGAAGAAAAATGTCATGCAATACTGAACAGGCTGGATACAATGAAAATACAAGTGAAAATAAAGAACCGCAAGTACTGCACACGCGCTGGATATGATGAGTACATGCAAGATATAGACACGCTGATACAGCAGTTCAATAGAGAAGCCGGTCACATGGGGTCTTTGGTAAGTAAAGAAGTGAATGAAGTGAAAAAGATGTGTTATTGCAACATTTTCCACACCAAGACAATAATTTTCGATGAAAAATGAACATTATCTTACTTTTCTCTTCTTTAAAGTATCCAGAAGAGTAAAATGTTTATACTATACTACCATTTAACCATTAAAACTTGATAAAAACGTAATACATTGTATGTACGATAATGTGATAATATTTGAGTTATTGATGTATTAAGTGTTATTATTTTAAAAGGCAAGATCAGCTTTGCAATGTTTCCTTGATGGAAAAGTTGGTGAGGAGGAAGTTGTCTATAAAATGGTTATGGAGGCTGAGGATATACAAGGTAAATTCAGTTATTCTCTGAAAAGGAAATTAAGTTTGCGTTATTCCCTCCAAAAGGCAGTTCTGATTAAGATGCCGGTTTACCGTTGATTAAACGTTATTTTAAACGATGTACGTTGAATAAAAGTGTTTGTATGTTATTCACCGGTCGCCCTGTAGTATTTTGTTTCCAAACGGTTAATGTGTTTACGCAATATAAAATTCATGTTTGTCAATATAAATTTACTTTTAACGGAGTTTATCTGGTGAATAACTTTACTTGAGGGAAAAGTCACTGCAGTAACGTTTTAATTAAGATGATACAGGCATGTGTTCTGGAAATAAACAATGCGAAGTACACCATAAAGAAAAGATACAAACAGGTGCATTGTAAACATGATAGTGATACTAATGTTTACATATCCTGGGTTTTGTATTTCTTGTTTCAATTTTTGATCAAATGGTATGTGTTTTGGCTCATTGTATTTAAAACAGATGTTTTTACAGATCTTCTTAAAAAGAAAGTTTACTGCATATGTTGTATATATTTCAGAAGGAGAAGGACCATATCGAAGAAAGATAAAACGCTTGGCAATATTCAAAGAAGAAGATGAAAGGTTAATAAAAGAAGAAGAAGATGAAGAAGCAGCTATAAAAGCTGATATTGAAATGCTTCAAGTGAATGGCCTTCATAATATCGGTCAACAGTACCTTAACATGTTGAGGACAAAGATAGAAGAAGTTGATAGAGTGAAAAGAGAGCTTTCCAGTAGTAATCCTTACTATATTCAGCTTTGCAAGGAAACGAAGCATTGGAAAGATATTTTTGACAAAACATCTTGGAACATGCCCCTTCATAAACGAGAGCTGAATCCATCAGCCGAAGGTAAGGAAAAGACAGTCTACGATGCACCTTGGGAAGATGTTATTGGGCCACTTTGGAAAAAAGCCATGAGAGAATCAATAGAGGGAGATGGTGTATCAGTAACACCACACACGTCTGTGGGGAAGGAAGATTGTGAAGCTATCCCGGAACTGCAGAAAAACCAGGATGGAATAATGGTTTTGCCCAACAGGCCTTCACCAGAGGGGATTTCTGACGATCAAGCTTATTGTGATCCGGAGTCAGTCGGAAAACAAAGGAAAGGAGACGAATGTATTATTTTATAAAGAGAACATATTTTCAAACAGTAATAAGTATAATTTACTGTTGAGACAATGCCATGTTTTTATGAGTACATGTATATCAATATGAAAATTTTGATAGTTGGTTTACCCGTAGTTATATTTTCAGAGTGTTAAATGTATGTCAATCAGAAATAAAAAAGAAATTGGTAGTTTTCAAATAGTTTTGTCATTTGTTGAAGCATTCTTTTAAACAACAAACCAGAAACAAAAGCAAATAGTCACTGTTGAGACGAGGAAATGTTGGTTCCCCTTGTACATGAATGGGTACATGTATCTCAATCATTCTTCTCAAACGAATTGTGTCCATAAAAGCACACGTGCTGTCATATCGTACTCGGTGTACGTTGTGACCATCGAATGTGAAGCACAAAAAATACTGATCGAGTATATGCACGCCCGTTAAACTTGCATTTGGAGTGCAAGTTGCACTTCGGTAAAAGAAGTATGAGAAACTTCCGGCATTCCAAATGCGCACCCGTTTCTGCGAGGTAAGTGGTTGAACATTTTGCATCTTTTTATATTTACCACGCATGATTTCGAGAAATCTCGAATGCTATTCGATTTCGAAGTGATTTGAGACTTTGGGGAGGCTGCGTTTTTGGTACGTGGCATTCCCTGTTTGATATTATTTTTGTTTTTTTTTACCAATGTAAGTGTTTCATCTGTGAACTGAAACTTTGATAGAGAAACTGTTTACGTCAGTCGCTCGAAAACGGTTTGAACGTGGCATTCCCTGTTTGATATTATTTTTGTTTTGAAAAATAGTTTCACTTCTTATACGACCAATTATTCGTCGTAAATGATAGTTCTGATGGGAAACTTATATCTTGGCATTATGAATGGATGCATATCTGGCATTACCGTATAAATAATTCCTCTTTTCCCTACAGAAACGAAATTATTGCAATTTTTATAGCGGCGCTCAGAATGAGTAGTATGCACTCCGTATGCGTATTTGAAATATAGAAGGAATTGGTGACAAAGGTCTGCGCTGTCATTATTTGTGTTGAACACAAATTTAATGTAATCCATTATATCGGTATGGTTATCAAATAATAAATATAGAATATACGAGTTACAAAATTGAAATTTTGATTAAATTCAATTGTTCAATTCAGTTGATTCATGTGCGATTCAAAAAAATACTAATATCTGAGACTCCCGGTTTTAACAAAATGGCTTTTAAGTATTTCATATATACGTATATGTAACCCCTATGGCGGGGCCAATTATGACCCTCAGATGCGCAATTTGAACAAACTTAGTAGCGCTCCACTAAAAACGTTTATGCACCAAATATCTAAGCTGTAGGCCTTGTATATAGTTTTGGAGACGAGTTTTTAGTGTTTTTTCTATGTATACGTATGTGTAACCCCAATGTGAAATATAATGACCCAAGGGTTGGGTCAAATTTGACCAGGGCTTCATGATTTCAACAATCTTGATATAGAATTACTACTCTATGCTACATTCCCGTTATTCACTTCGTATCATCCCTATGTCTCTTGCCATTTATGTGTCCCCTGAGTTCTTGGGGACGGGAAAATGTTTTGCCGCACAGGTCGCACTGGTTCACGGGTCTCTCTGTGTGCGCATACTTCTTGTGCTGACGTACGTCTTAAATGTCTTTCTGCATACAGTGCAGGGTAGTCTTTCGGACTGAGGGTTGAAGGTATGTTGATGATGTCTGAAATTCCCCCGAGCGTGAAAGACCTTCTAGCAGTAATTACAAATAAATTTTGGACCAACACCGTGCACCTTACTGTGATGTGTTTTCAAAGAATACTCGTATGCGAAAGTTTTGTCACAATCTCGGCATGTACACTTTTTAATCTCCGCATGAAAGAGACGCACATGACGATCCAAATTACATCTTCTGCTAAATTTGTTGTAACAGATAAGGCACTCATATTCTTTTTTCACGGTTGTCTTGGTTGCACATGTGCGTTTCTCTTTGTTTTGCATCTGTTAAAAGAAAACAATAATTATGAATACATTTCACAGTAGCAGTTGCTTTAAACCTAAACACTCCTCGTCAAGCAAATTACAACTTAGCATTCGAGATTTCTCGAAATCATGCGTGGTTAATATAAAAATATGCAAAATGTTCAACCACTTACCTCGAAAATGTCAGAAACGGGTACGTTATGGAATGCCGGAAGTTACTCATACTACTTTTACAACATTTTGTAATTACAAGTTTCGTTGCATTTTAAAGTGTTTGCGATCTTGATGCGAGCGATATCACTAGATGCTATATCACCACCAGACGTATACGAAGGATGTTCCGAATGTATTGTGAATTGTGATAACAAGCAATTGTCACAAGGCATTTTACGTCGATATTTATACAACTGAAAACCTTTATCCAATATCTTCGTACTAGTATATACATGTTTCCTTTGAACAACTGGTTTTTCAATTAAGACAGTTTTGACTAGTGTTGCAAAAACGGTTGGAAATGAATTGCAAATACTGAAGAAACTTGGTCTTACATAAAAAAATCGTAGAAAGCTCCGTTGTTCCGTGAAAGATTTTTTCCGAAATTTCTCGTGTACCGGGCGGAGCTAATTTTTACCCTAGGTCCATGGTTTAAACACACAATTTATCTTCTGGCCTGATGACTGAAATGTTCCTTAACTTATATGGCATGACATTTTATCATTATTATTTAGTAGCTTACATTGTAACATTATTTACAGTATAAGTATTTGCATGGATCGCATGTGTGTATTAGATCCCTGATACTTGGTATGACAAAGAAGTAATGTTTTCTAATATTATTATGATTTATACTCCCTCAGTTCTTGTAATCGAAACAAACATTTTACCTTCTTACCGGTAGACTAAGTTAACGAGAACTATTACTCGGACAAATTAACCTGATCTTCCTGACCTCTACTTGCATAATTTCAGGGTCGATTTATTATCTATATTTATCTTCGGTTTCCATTTCACCAATATGCACGTGGTAAGCTATATAAAACAATTATAAATTTCGTTCAGGTCGAGATTGATATCGATCGGGACGATAACTCTATTGGTAGCGAACTTGTTTTTTTGATATTTCTAATCTGTTCCTCGTATGTTCGAGTCCAGCCAAAGTCAGTGAAAATTGTATGTCAAGTTTTTTTTTACATTTCAGAAATATCATATTATTTCATCTTATTCATTTTTTAACATTTTAAAGAAACACAAACCAATTGTTTCCGCTTTCGACTACCTTCCTTGCACATACTAATACCAACTATATTTAAAAAAACAACAACAACAAAAAAAGTTTACCTAATTCGCACCCATTAATTTCTAGTAAAACGTTCTGCGTTTTAACCATCTAGCTACAACGTTCAATACATATTTGCCGTTTATAAACACTACAAAACAATTGTAAACCGGCAAGTCTAAAGAATGTCCATAATTGTAATGAAAGTACCGCTTATCACGAAAGTTGATTTATTCAGCCCAATTACTGAATAATATATTCATGCAGAAAGGATCAGGTTAATTTGTTCAAAAACTACTTTGGCATGTTAAGATAATTATTATTTAGTAACTGAACTGTACTAAGTGTATCACTTGTTGGGATTAGTGTATTTTCGAGACGAAAGGTAGTAATGGGTATTTACACATAGTATCAACTAAATGTTTATATTATGCGCGTTCCGGATTTTCTTGGCTATTTCATCGCCATATTGGAACATCGATAAAGGTATAAGTATGCTAAATAGTTGAAAACCGGAAGCACGCTATTTAATTAGGGAACATGCGTACCTACTCTATGTGCTTGATTGCAGATTGGCCGAAACTAAGTTGAATGGGAAAAATTCTTTTGAAATAATCGCCGCGGCGTCGGTGACCATAAACCAACGTCGAGTCCTATACATTAATGCAGGTTTAAACATTTGGTAGACCGTAACGGTCGATCAGTGTTGGATTTTGGTCGTGACATCGGCGACTACTATTCAATGTTTATCGATGTGCAGTGTATGTTTACATTTAGCAAGACCGCACATACGAATACAATGTTTCAAGGCTACTGCATGTTGTACGGACATTTACTTTTGAAGTCTTCAAAAATTAAAGTGCTCCACGGCATTGATATTCTGCAAACATATATGAAAACCGAAGTTTTACTTATTTTACTTTAAAAAAATGATTGCATTTAAGAAAGAAAAGCATGCGGAAATAGTTGAGTCATATTGTTGTTGGACAATGGTTGGATATTTGTCTTGGTCATATTCCGACGTGGGCTAGACGTCGAGATTCTGACTTTTAACATGACGCATAATAGTTTGCAAGACCAACACATATCCGACGTCAATCCAACTTAAGGATCTAACGTCAATACAACTTTAAGTTGACGTCTATTGTTTACAAGCTGGGTCACCATTAAAAATGGAAAATAGCTCAAGTAGCTAATGTTGATCTATTTTATATGTATCCGACGTTAAATAAATATTCTTGTATCTCTAAAAATATATATAAAAATATTCTCTTGAATCTTGCCCCGAAAATGGGGATGTCTGTCATTCAGCTACAAATAAATGGCATAAAGTAAAAGCGGATTAAGTTAGTGAAATCTTGTCTCTATTTCCCCAATACCCCTGGTCACAATTTAATGATATTTCACAGAAGTTTTTTTGTGTGTGCGCAGTTCATGTTTCGGGTAATTTGGTCAAGTTCACAGGTTCTCGGTATGCCTTTACAGTTTACAGTTATTTATACTCTCAGTACATACAAATGTGACATGAAGTGAAAAGACTATGAAACATATAAAGACACCTAGCTTTGTGTAACGAACAAGAATAAACCGCAAAATACTTAGGTTTCCGAATAACTATTTAGGTATATAATACCATGACAAGTATCTATTCAGCTGGAAAGAGCACTAATATGTGTTTTGGTTGCCATATGTAGTTTTAAGAAGCAATGATTTGTCGATATTTGACAATGTACCTTATCCATTCTCATTCAATAGGTTTTTAAATGAAGAACACTTTACATTTAACCGACACGAAAACAGAACAAACCCTTTCCCCGGGTCGTAAAAGAACGAACATTGTTCCAGAAAGTGGAATTCGCATTTCCGCTGTTCGCGTATAGTGTCAAACCACTGTATTTGTTCAACCTGCAGATGATATGAACATGTAACGGGGGAATATTATTTTGATAGTGTGTATATTTATGTTTTGAAGATCATATAATAGTAGCATTTAGTTGATTCATTTACATCGGTTTGCCAATGATTTAATTACTAAGCGTGTAAAAATGTTCTACCTTGCACAATAAAATTTCCTGAGAGCCTTCAAAATTCTGATTTAACCAGCTTATACCTTATATAACCATATAAAAGTGACTGACATAAACCACTTTAATTTGTGAGGATGTCAAAGATACTGTGTAAATACAACTTTATACAGAGATGTTGACAATATATTTTCATTTGCTACCACATTGTACTAAAAGCCACCAGCCCTTTAAAAGCTTTGATATAGGAAATCTTCCTAGACAACCATACAACATAACAAGTGGTGTTCAGCGCTTAACATGTAAAATGTGTTTCATAAACTCAGTATAAAACCTTTTCTAAAATAGAAAGATCACCATAACCCCAAGTTTTTATTTTATCCTTGTTCATCGCGTTGATTTACTTGTTAAAACACAAAATAAGAGCTTACTGAATGTTAACTGTATATTTTAAGTGACGATTACATTCTTTTGAAGTACTCTTCATTGCAAGTCAATACATAAATTATGTGAATAAGATAATATAAAATGTGCAGCGACATACACATTCTAAAAATGCATTGATACAAATACAATGTTGCAACAGCCAGCATATTCAAATGTTCCATCAAAATCGATGCATAATGTCGTGTTTTCGCCTTTAATCTTATGTGTTTCCACTGTTCTTCCCATAAAGTTGAAAAAACTACAAATAAATTTTTCAAAAAAATTCTTGCCGTTGCCTTGTTTTCGCCTTCAATTTTTAGTTTCTTTCCGACTTTTTACCTCTCTAAGTCGAACACACGGCAAAATAGTCCTTGTCGAGGTCTCGTGTTTCGAAAAGTCGAAAACCATACATGGAAGAAATCAGCCACCATAGTTTGCCTTTTAATTTGCAAATGTCTCAACCTATCACAATGTTCATGCTTTAAGCAATCAATGGTTCCAATATCCGACCGTGAACAAATAATAACCAAGTCTTAAAATTGTACTTAATTGACCTGTTTCCTTTATAAATGGGTGTGCATGATTTTTCTGAAACTATGTGCATATAAATATCTGTTTATCAAATATAAATCTCGCACGTTCTACTGTATTATCAAATATGGAAATTCAAGTTGATTCTGAATATACAATGCATTCGGAGGAAGGCAATCATTGTATACTAAGCAGAATGCATTGAAACATTTCATTTTAAATTTCATAATAACTTACCACTGATGGATAGTTCAAAATGAAATAGTAGATTAATGACGCACTAATAAAAGAGAGGTTGGTTTCAAACAAGGAAAGAATCGTAAACATAAAAGATGGAGGGGTATACTGTTTTGCAGATTTCGGTCGATCTATCAACCGGATGATAACTCGAGAACGCTTGAGACTATGATCCTGAAACTTGACATGGAGGTTGGACATGACCAGCAGATGACCCATATCGACTTTGAAGTCAGTAGGTCAAAGGTCAAGGTCACAGTGACTCGGAATAGTAAAATAGTTTCCAGACGGTAACTCAAGAACGCTAAGGCATCAAAAGTCAAGGTCGCCGGAACCTTTTATATTGAAATGGTTTCTGAATCATTAGTCAAGAACTAGTCGGCATACATTTTCTACACTTGATTTGTCATTACCAGTGGATGACCCATATTCATTTTCAGGTTATAAAATCTTACGCCAATTTCACAGTTACTTTTACTTTAAAAAATGTTCCTTTCATAGCTCGACTTTTTTGGCATTACTTGATGCATCAAGGGGATCGTTTGTGTTTTAAAAATAGGTCTTGTTATAATTAGAATTATTTGTTATCAGCTTCTCCATAACTTTATATCAAAATGAAACCGCGGCGGGTTTCCACGAAAAATGCAGATAGGTGGATAATTTGTAATCAGGTAGATCAGATTTGAGATAAATCGTTTATTGCATAAGTGTGCACAGATGCAACTTAACAACACGTATAAGACGGGACATTTCTAAAAGGTAACACCTATATAAACTTTTACTTTCGTAAAATTTTCGTATATAGTTGTACATATTTGTACTGTGTATATCTAATGATTTCAAGGTTGTGTCCTAGATTTAATTATAACCTATTTTTAACAGCAAACTTTATACAGAAAACATAACGAGACGATAGGTTGAAACAGAAAACAGAACGAGAAGATAGGGAGGCTGTAATTACATAAATTGGTTACACTTTTCCTTTTAAAACTTTAGTGAAATTATATACAATGTAAAGTGGTCTGTTTTTATTCACTGCTTAGGGCATCACCCAATATTATCAAGGTCATTATCTTTTATGCATATGGACTAAGCCATATTGGTTTAAACCACGGAATTTTTACTATGCTGTGGTCCCGATTCTCAAACTCCCATTAGCGGTTATTTCGCTTTACAGTGGTATATCGTTTTATATTAATTTTACTCATTGCAACATACTTTAAAGCTGCTAACAAACTTTTTTAATAATTACAATAATTCCCCAAAACATATACATAATGTATTTACTAAAACTTAAAACGTACAATTAAATGTTCTAATAAACAAAGTTATTTGAGAAAATATTTTGTAGAACCTCCTGTAATCGAGAAGCTCTAACATAGGAAAGATGATTACATATGTATTTAGATCAATAGCATTTTTGACTAATGTGTAGGCCAAATGGCGGTCAACCGTAACGTCGAAAGCGTAGGTAGCACCGCATGTATTTCTTTGTCTGTAAAATAGCTCATAAGAATTGGAATTGCCATGTACTTGGCAGATAAGGATATAAGTATAAATGTAAACAAAAATGAGAACAAGAGTAGTGTGACATTACTCCAACGATGAGGCAAAACCATTGGGTGCTTTTTGAAAGCAATCGACTTGTTTTTTCATGTCTTTGTCGTATTAAGTTAATAGCCTCATTTAAACTATATGTTGTGAGAAGGTTTGTTTTAAATTATACTACCCAAAACTATAATTTGTTTGCTTGTGTACTTATACATTATAAACTGACGTAGTAATTTCAATTAGCAATTAGCACTGTTTACTAATGGAGTTTTCAATGTCTGGTTGTATAAAATGTTATTGTTAATGAATAAAAATGTATAAAGAGAAACACATTTTAATACTTTATCGGAGTGAACCCATGTCCTAGATTTTTAAGATTGATACTGTTCAGTAATATTAATTTGAAAATCTATGAAAAGGAAGAAGCACAAATTTATAAAGTAATAATTTTAAACGCAAATACTAATAAAGAGGTTAGTAAGACTTGGTATTTATACTTGGTATTTAGATTAAACTCCCCGATTATTGCCTAATCAAACACTAAAAGATAACACAGAAGAGATATAAAACAAATGTAATCAATGTTTGCGATAGCATTATATTTGCTTTAAATGTACTTTACTTTTTTTACTATGTTTATCAAGGTCTGAGGAGTTTACTCATTAAGGGGCGTCTAAGACCGATCCAAGCATTTCTCCCATAACGCTGTTTAACTTTGTTATCTAAAAGGAGATTTTCTAGTAGGAAGTGCCACCCTTTTAGTTTCAACACGATTTAAAGCCTACTTGGTAACTTTCCCATTGGAAAGCTTAAAAGAGGTGGACATTGTATACAGCGTCCTTTTGTGATATAGTATCGCACGATTTGTACGGCTGCTGATGGTAAGAGATGGTAAGAGATATGACAAGAGATATGATAAGATGATTTACAGTTAAGAGCATATTTAAATGGATAATTTATACGGTCTTTTGTGTTATTCTTACTATTCTGAACTTGTCTTTACAGCATTCGAACATTTTGAGCGACAAAACATTAACTTAAAGAGTTTTTTTTTGGTTACAGGTAAGATGACAATTTGAGCTCATTTAGTTTACAATTGATAAACTTGCAATCACTGTTCTATGCAATCTATTAATAAAACTGCATATACAATAGCTGAAGAAGTGGCGATATGATGTTCATGCACGACTATAAACACACATCCGATTATATGTATGAAGCGTGTTATTTCATAACATAATTGTCAAATCACACATATAAAAGTACATAAAGCTATTCAATCAAATGTACTCCGTATAAAGCTTTCTGATTTTTCACTTAGAACAGTAATAGTAATGAAAGTGGGAATGGTATCTCGTTTTCAAACTACGTTTGTTTTGACAGGCAAATCAATGATGGCCGAAGACAAGACACAAAAACCTGGAAAGCCAGGGAAGTTGCTTGCCAGTAGACTGGATAAATTTAACGGACAAGTTTCCCCTGTCCAAAGGTAAGTAGCCAGACACACATTTTTGATAGCAGTTAAAAGTTTAATGTTTAACAATATGCGACTTGAATAATTTTTTATTTTGAATCCTCTCCCGAAAGCTTATCGAAACATTTTAAGCATATTTCCAGTTGCAATACGATCGTACTTATTTACATATTATTAACACTTAAAGACGCATTTTAATTATTGGGTATATCAAACTTACCGTTGCACTGGTACGTTTCAGAACACAACTTATTAGTTAGATTCAATCAATTATTTAAATACTCATAAGACTTGAGGTACATTTTATATTTTCCTTCTTACCTGATTACAAAATCTTCTATATATCTAATAGCTGCTTATTTAAATGGAACCTACCTACAATATAGAAACAATTCTATTTGGGTGCATCATTTCAATTAGTACTGCTATACAAAAAAAGAGACGACTAATTATATTGCCAACATATTTCACAGAATTGTGCAAAGTAAAGGAGAATCAACACAAGAGAACCTGACATCTTTAGAATCGTAGGTTTGACTTCCTGTTATATAACGTTTAAAAAAAACTTTTATATGTTAAAAAGAACATTATGTGTAAATATACAATTTATAATGCGGTCATATCAAAATTCTTTTGAAGATTTTAAACAATTTTAGTGGGAGCATACAGTTTCTAGAGTTATTGTGTTTTGGATTTGTTGTTTGATATTTTAAATTTACACCTTTAGGAAACCAATAACTACTGAGAAAATTAAAGAAACGCCATTGTAAGTATTGGGTATATTTAGATATATTAAGAAAGTTCTTAATATTTTTACTTAATCACAACTATTATCATAGCTTACACTGTCTTTAAATTTGTTCTTTGTAATTTATACTTAAAATACTTGTTATGTTTGCGTTAATTTTAAAATTGATTTGGCATGCATTGCCTGAAATCATGAACTTTTTTCACATTTGCTTCATTTAATATCCGTCACAGAAACTAAATGAGATACAGAGATGCAACTATAATCAAAGTAGTGAAATACTGACGGAAGGTGATTTTTCCTAGCTAACGTATTAGTTTAGCCTGCACATTCAAAGTGGCAACAATTTCAAATCATTGTGTAACATTGATGTATGATAAATTGCATACTGTCGACAAATTATATTCATTTACCAATGTTTTGCACGCACTTGTGTTTTTATTTGCAATTTTACTGCTCTCAAACATTCTTTTTATCAAACTCTTCACAGCGATTTGACTGGTTGAGTATCATAATTATGTTCGGTTTCGGGAAGCTAGTGCTGCGGGCAGTTATTCCTTTTATATCTAAAAAGAAAAGGATACGTATTACTGCGCTTCAAATAAATGATTGGTTTATTTTGAATAATACAGATACTATATTGTTAAACAGTAAAGTCAGTAATGATACATCTGAGTCAACCGTATCACTCATACCAGTTTCTGAAAAGACCTTTCTGAACAATTTACTTAAAATCAATCTTACTAGATTTGGTTATTAGTTTTGAACCTGTTGAACGTTTTCAGGAAAATTTGTAAAGATAGGATTCGAATTAATGTAAATTTTTTGTTGGTCATATGCATTAACGAATGTTAATTTCATTTTCTTATTTTAGACCTGACAATCCGATATTTCACTCGCCGATGGTATTGGTGTCAACAGTCGATGGTAAAACAACATGCGAACAGTCAACGTTGATGAAACTCAGAGAAATAGAGAAATCGTTAAATGTGGTGTCTATTGTAGGGACATTGAGAACGGGAAAATCCTTCATTTTGAATAAACTGGCAACACATGGGTCAGGTACAGCTCATATTGTCTTTGCTTACCTCAAATTTATCTTATCATAATCATGTGCAATACTTATGCAATTTAACTAATGCATTTTAAGTTATTAGTCATTAGGCGCCCCAATTTAGTTGTTCGTTTATACAAGCATAGATATTGGAAATTAAAGAGTTTCCCCTGTAGTACTGAGTAATATGTAAAATGTAAAATCATTTCAGCATGTTATAAATCTGGGTTTGAAACGGGTCACACTACACATGCAGTGACAAAGGGTATCTGGGTACTGTGCCGACCCCATCCAACACAGGAAGATCAAGTTCTTGTCTTACTTGACACGGAAGGAATCGATGATCCTGATAAGGTAATGTCTGTTTTGTTGTATAAGTAGCACGCACGTTTAAAGTAATGACAGATTGAGGAAATCGCAGTAGTTAAAATTCGTTTTCTTTTAGTTGGACACATGATATTCTGTTGTTTGCTTACACTGAATTCATAACATTTGTATATGATTTAAAGTGGTACCTAGAAATAAAGACTTCTGTTTTACGTTATCATAAGCAAATTAAAATTTGGGATACTGTTTATTGCATTATATAGGTAGACGTAGAAGATGACAAGAATTTGTTCATACTGGCAACTCTTTTGTCAAGTACATTGGTTTACAATACAAGAGGAAACTTTGATAGAAGCGCAATAGAGAAATTCAAATATCCTTTGCATCTCTGTTATATAATAGGGTTATTACGATAGTAACGTGATCCAGCATGCCGGATTTGCTCGAGTCGTGCGTCGGATCACACGAGTGCGTAGCACGAGTGTGATCCGACCTCGACGAGAGCCAATCAGGCTTTTGGATCACATTACTATACTAATAACCCTTTTATTATATACCTTTTGACACTTGTTTGCGCTAAAAGATTAAATTAAAATGACATTTTAAGCATACAAAAAAGAAAAACTTTTTTTAGCGCGAAATATACGTAGTGTGCGACGTCAATTTATTGACGTCATCGTATAAACAAGTAGTAACGACCCAGTCAAAAGCGACGTTATTAACGTCATGTGTATTTCAGGGCCAATTGAATGCACTCTTACAAATAATGCCGCACGGTCCGTATTGCACGTACATACATACGGATTTATTTTCTGTCAGGCCGTATTTGATGGTTGAATAAAAGCTGTATTTTTGACAGAATATTTATAGGTATATAATAAATCATGATATTGCTACCGAACACATCTTTTTTACATCTTATATAAAAACATGTCATAGAGCGTACCAACAATTGGATTACTTTCTGAAACATGCTACTGTTAGTTTACAGACTGGGTGTTAGAAAATATAATTCATTTTTCAGGTCTTACAACTATTCACCAATTTCAGAGAGATTTTGTATATATACGGTTATGTACTTGTTTATATATACATATTTCAGCTTTTCAGATATTATGGTATATAGGACATTAATCTTTGTAGAAATACAATTTTATCCAAGTTCGGTTGAGACAAATTTTCGAGACTATTGCCATACAAGCCAGTGCGTTATGTACTTATGACTTTTCGATACTCAAGGTTTCAATCATTAAGACGAATATGTTAATTTTTAGCAGATTTTATAAGAAAATAAAAGTATTCAGGTAATATTTTTGCACGTTTAAGACTTCAATGAAATACATTTATTCTGGCACTGTTCCTTAACAAATAATAGATTTTTGACTAAAATTAAGACATCGATCAAGGTAAGCGGATCAGAGGAAGATGACTCGATACTTGATTTCTTCTTCCCAAATT
>JAFMSR010000001.1:3376016-3524360 GCA_022818135.1 Saxidomus purpurata | reverse complement strand
TCAAAATGAATTTTATCATCTGCTCAAAAGGTAGTTTGTTCACCTTTTAATATTTAGTTATGATTTTGACCGATACGTTACAAAGTTGCGTCACTATAGGGCTCGAATAACAGAGTTCAAGTATGGACTTTCATGATATTGCATTAGATGACTAAAAAGCCTAATTGCAATTTCAGGCTTCATTCAAAGGACAGTTCGAAAAATTCAAAAACATCGTCAACAAAGAACTTGAAGAAAAATGTCAGGCAATACTGAACAGATTGGATACCATGAAAATACAAGTGAAAATAAAGAACCGCAAGTACTGCATACGTACTGGATATGACGAGTACATGAAAGATATAGATTCCCTGATACAGCAATTTAACAGAGAAACCGCTCACATGGGGTCTGTGGTAAGTGAATGAATTGAAAGTTATGTGTTTGAGCAATATTTTACACGCCAAGACAATACCTTGCGATAGAAAATGAACGGTATCTTTTTTTATTGAAATAATAGAACATTTTATTTAAAGCATCCAGAAGAGTAAAAGTTTTATACTATACCTCCGTTCACCCTTGAAAACTTTATAAAAGGTAGTATGTAAGATAATGTGGTAACAGTTCAGTAATTGAAACATTTATTGTTATTTTTCCAAAAGGCAAGATCTGCCCTGCAATGCTTTCTTGATGGAAAGGCTTACGAGGAGGAAGTCGTCTATAAAATGGTGATGGAGGCTGAAGATATACAAGGTAAATTCAGTTAATCTCTACAGACAAAAAAATCCAGTTTGTATAATTCCGTCTAAAACGCAGTTCTGTTATACTTTTATGTGTAAACTTTAATAGTTTTTTAGTAGTTCGTTATGGTTGATACATTACTGATGCAGATTTGAAGAACTTATGTTTGATTGAACTTTATTTTGAATAGTATATTTAGTGTTCGTTGAATGATAGTTTTATTTTTTAACGGTATATTTAGTTTTCGTTGAATGATAGTTTTAGTTTGTAACTGATCAGAATCAGTATTCACCGGTCGCCCTGTTGCCTTGTGCTTCCAAACGTTTAAGCTATTTATACCATATAAAATGAATAATTGTCAATCTAAATTTACTTTTAAGGTAGAAATCTGGTAAATAAAAAGCTTGACTGGAAACTTTTTTCTGTTGATTGTTTTTTCGATTTCTTTCGAAATTTTATTGAAATTATGTACATGTATGTGAACAGATCTAATAATAGAAACATACTATCACGTTTTGAAGATATCCAGTCGCAGTAGTAATGTTAAACTCAATATTACACAGTCTTGTGTTCTTTTGGAAATAAACACTGCAAACTGAAATTACACAAAACAGGTGCATTGTAAATACAACAGTAAAGATACTGTTTGCATATCATGCGTTTTGTATTGCTTATTTTAAATTTTTACTCAAAGGGTAAGTGTTTTAGCTTATTGTATTTAACACAGATGTATGTTTTTACAGTTTATTTTTGTTGTTTATTTTCAGATGGAGAAGGACCACATCGGCGTGAAATAAAACGATTGACTAGTTTTAGAGAGGAAAATGAAAGGATAATAAAAGAGGAAAAAGATGTTGAAGCAGCCATGAGATCTGATATAAAAATGCTACAAGAAAATGGCCTACAGAACATCGGTCAACAGTACCATGATATGCTGCGGACAAAGATAGAAGAAGTTGTTAGAGTGAAAAGCGAGCTTTCCCGTAGGAGTTCTTACTACAATCAGTTGTATAAGGAAACGAAGCATTGGAAAGATATTTTCGACAAGACAAATTGGAACATGTACCACCATGAAAAAGAGCTAAAACCATCAGCCGAAGGAAAGGAAAAGACAGTCTACGACGCACCTTGGAAAGATGTTATTGGGGAACTTTGGAAAAAAGCAACGAGAGAATCAACGGAGGGAGAGTTTGTATCGGTAACACCACAATCATCTGTGGTGGAGGAAAATCGTAAGGCTATCCCACAATCGCAGGAACACCAGGATGGAATAAAGGTTTTGGGCGACACGCCTTCACCTGAGGGGATTTCTGACGATCCAGTAAATTACGATCCGGAGTCAATCGGACAACAAAGGAAAGGTGACAAATGTGATATCATGTAAAAACACCGTATGATCAAACATAGTTTATTATCGAGACAATTCCATGTATTTATGAGTATATCAATATTAACATTATAATCATTTGGTTTTACCAGGAGGTTTAGGAGTATTTCTACAGGGTGTAAAACGTATGTAAATCAAATATAAACATTAAATTGGTAGTTTTCTGATCGCTTTGTAATTAATTGGAGCATTATTTTGGAATTTTTCTGCACAGGCATCAAACTCATATTTTAAATTTTACATTTTAAAGCTAATTCACAAAGATATTCACACTGGATGTTGTGTTTGAAAGTAGAACTTAAATTTGCAGAAGTATCATTATCATGGAATAAAATTAATAGATACTATACCGTAATAGAATTAAAGAGAAATGAGATAATAAAGTGCAATGGATAACGGTTAAAACTGTTTAAATCATTTTTTATATATCGTAATGAACTGCTGTTTTACTAAGCTACAACAGGTTTGTCACACTTTCATTAGTGTCGTCTTTAAATTCGTACACTTCAGATGTCTTTGTGGAAGACGATATGTACACAAAAGTACCTTGCATAAAAATGACAACTATCAGAACCTCAAAGATATAATTTGAATGTGGAGCATTAGGGGTTACTGAATGACAAACGCAAAAATTAGAAGCGGTACGCTTATCAACTTATCTTATGAAAATACGCGAAAAGGACACGGACCAATCAAACCAGGAATATACCCGTCTAAGAATAATGTGTTTCAAGGGCATTCATTTTTTAGGTTTAAACTAACTTGAATCGAAAATAAACGTTTTCTTTTAACTTTATTGTTTGTATACCCCCGAACATTCAGCTTTTGTCAATCTGGCTGTCCGTCCGTCAATCCCATCCGTCTGTCTGTCCGTCCATCCGTCCGTCCGTCCGTCCGTACGACCGTCTATTGACCGATCTTGTCGTCGTTAAATATCCAAAATCCTGGTCAGACTTTAGTGATACTTCACATAAGTGGTAGATATTATACCTAGTTGTGCATGGTTAATGTTTCTGGTCACTAGGTCAAAGGTCAAGGTCAAATGGCATTGATATAGTAACATCTTCTGGATGTTTAATCTCCAAAATCCCTGGTCAGAATTGAATGAAATTTCACAGAATGATAAGTACAATGCCTATTAGTTACTTTACACAACAATGGTAAGTATTTCAATATAAATGAATCACCGTGTTCGAATCTAAATAATCATAGTCATATACTAAGTATAAATATTTTCATTCAATGATAGTAAGGAAACCTGTCGTTTGAAATACTGTTGAAGATGGTTTAAGACGAAACTATTTTGTTACTAGGTTACTGACAAAATCTTCGGTGCATGACATCTCTGTCATGTTTATAAAATTAATTCTAATGTTGCCCCTTCATATTTAAGTGAACACTTTACCCCTATCAATACTGTTCATGATTATCCCACAAGGTTTAGAGCAAAGGCATATATCTCCTTTGATGGTACGGCTTTTCTATGTCAGATAGTAGAGATATGCTCTCCCTGTGGTCAAAAGTTTTGGAAAAAATCTTTGCATACATGGTTGTTGTCTATGGAACAGTCTGCCACAAAATGTGAGGGATGCACTACTATGTATTCATTTAAATGCAAGGTTGGAACATTTTTAAGCTTAACTTGACTTTTTTAATGTCTTTCAATCAGGGTTTTTATACAAACTTCTCTTAAGGCTTTTGCTGTGATTTTTTACTGTGATAAATTGTATCTTCCTATGTCATACAATACTATATCTTAAGGACCACAATGGAAATAAGAGTTTGTTTTAGCTCTTTTTTGTGTTATCCTTAACATATAATGTTGATTGGCTGGCTATATAATTCATACATGTTTGTTTATTGTTTTATTGTATGTTTTAATTAAAGTTGCCATGTAAATTGTACTTTATGTGAAAAAACTACAATATTATAACAGTCTCCGTTTATCTAGTTTACATGTTCAACTTCAGGGCACTACAGATAAAAAACATTTTGTATGTTAGAACTAAGTGGAGTACGATTGTTTAAAAAAACACAAAGCCAGTACTCGCATAAAAATAATGGATTTCGGTGGTACCAATTCATTTCTTCTGACGGGATTGGAACTACCGACCTCGGGGCTATGTGTACGACTGTCTACCTCTTCAAATGCACACCACGGTGCTTTCCTGAATATGGTATTTAAAGGATGCATTTCACAAATTAGCACTAATAGTGACAACAAATCAAACGTTAAATAGCAGTCATCTTTAAACTACCAACTGCGCAATACTACTTTTGATTTTGGAGTTAGAACATATCGTAACTGTGTAGTTTAACCAGAACGACCTTCCGCCTGTTATTTTCATAAACTAATCTTAATTTGAATGGCTTACTATAACCAATGAAATTGTTTGTATAAATGCAATCCTATTTACAGATATTGGTAAAGTATTGCCAGTATAAACAGTATAGGAGGCGCGTTTTGATCAGCTACTAATATAAGTAGTACATGTCTAAACTAGATCATCTAGGTGCTAAAATGCTGTATCTGCCAAACATTTAGGAAGTACTCATAGTACTATGACAACTTTCAGTCTGTAATCAAAAGTCTATAAATGATAGACATTGTTACTTTCATGATAGATATCTGGCAGAGGGGATAGACTTTAGTAAGAGCTTTTAATTAGTACACATTTAAGTGACAATTACAGTACATGTAAGAAATATTTACATGTTTTGACAAATTCTGCATTGTGCATGATTGATTGTCATGTTTATTTTAGAAAATACATTTTGTCGGAACGCAGCTTTGTTTGACTTGCGGAAGTTCTTGAAACAAACAATTTTCTCATTTTAACTTAACAAACTTGATATGTATTTGGCAGAGAAACTTATATTTACATTTTGATGTCAGACATTTAATGTTATTATGTTTTACTGCTCTGTAGTCAAGTCATTGAGAATAAGTTGAAAGCGCAATTTCTTTCAAATGTCTGTCATGCCAGTTTAATCTGATAGACAAATATCTAACATTCATTTTCTGTATAAGTATAAAATATTCCATACCTTAACTTATATGTAAAGAATCCATAGAATCAATACTTTTAAAACATGTATTGATATATTCCATTTTATTATTCATAATTACATAATTTATTCTTCAAGAATTTTGTCTAGCGATAAGTCTGGCAAGATGGCGAATCCTTGAAGATTTGACTTTTACCCAAAATCTAATTATACACAATTCTTCATATGGTAAGACATCTATCTGCCAGACTTTTCCCACTATAAATATGAGTCACACATGGTACCTCTATAAATATGAGTCACACATGGTAAATCTCAGACGGGTCTTACCGCACTCTCACGCGGGTGGTGGACCCAAAAAGCACGAATTCAAACAAAATAAGTCTCAGTCTTGGCGCTACAGCGATAATTGTAAGCACTGTTCTAAAGTGATTCACGAAAGATTGAGATTGACCGTTTTGGTATGCCCAGTGACTTGAAAGATTTTAACAATTGTTTGGGTTGAAAAGAATTATTGACTGAAAAGAAACGTGTTATTATATTCTTCTTTTGGTCATTCCTGACATTGAATACCTTAGCTAAATGTGTTATAGTACTTATTCACACTACTTTATAAAAATGAACTAAATTCTTTTTTTAAGTTGTCGCATTTTTTTCTTATCTTTGAAACAATATTAATATTTGCAATCGAGTCGAGTGGTTAACGCTCTGGACTACCAATCCGGAGGTTCCCGGTTCGAGTCACGGTCGGGGCACTGGAAATTTCAGACACGCTTTGCAGTGTTTCCCACCCAACTAGAGATGAATTGGTTAAAAACCCAGAAGTAGTGTCACGTACATCGGTGCTATACACCGGGTATGTAAAATAACCATGGGTTCTATTCTTAAAAGAGCTAGGGTTTAGTACCCGGATTCCCTTGTATCTACATATATGACTCTTCAACCTGCGCGTGTCGAGAGTATTGGCAAGTGCACCCAGCGAAAAGTCCCAGGGTCAGCCGGGACTTATAAAACAACCAAAGATTAAAACAACTGTTGATTACTTATGTTACTTTCTATAAATATGAGATGTGGTAAATCTGAAGTATTATTTAGTTTATACTGAGTTATTTATTTTCGATTGAGAAACAAGTTCTTAGAACTTATATTAATCGCTCCCGAGAAGTAACATTTATAATCAGGGGTAGTTTGGTAAATGTAGAAGCTGCTCTGCCAGAAACTGGGTACACTAGATGAGAGTATTTGAAAACGGTAATTATAGTTTATTTAGAAAGCGTTTTACAGATCGATCGGCAAATGCGAGCGGTTTCGAAAACATTTTATTCGAATTTGTGTTTAAAACTTATAATCATCGGTGAAGAAATTTTTTAACTGGGATATTGTGTAGTCAGACTTACATTTGTTATTAAAATGTAAAAAGCAAGCCCTCATTTTCAAAGTTTATAGTTGTCTGAATAAGCCAATACTAAATTTTGTTTTTAAACATTTTTATGACAAAGGTAGTACGACCTTAACTAAAGTGATGTCATTCTTACTCAGATCTGTTTTGCATTGATATTGTTCAAAATACCTATTACTTGAAAGAGACGTGCCAGTGGCTAGGAGATTATCATTAAAGTCATAAATTACAAATTGCTATAAACATCTAATCTGTGAATGGCAGTTCTGATTAAGAAAAATGATCTTAAAACGTACCTTACAAAAAAGAAAGTTTATGTAATACTTTATGTTGTATAAGTTTAAAGGACCATAACTAAAACCAAATCGAATTTTCTTTTAAATCTGAAATTGTAGCAGGTGTCTTCTAAGAAGGAAACTATGACAATCTGCATCGAATGTGACCAAATTGTGTAGAAAATTTGAGTTTAACATAAGAATTGATCAATTATATTTTGTCTTTTCAAAAACGAAAGTAGGTTTTCCACTAAAGTCTTGTAATTTTCCAGAAGTATCACAGAAAGAGGCTATAAATAGGTTGTACATTTATGTGCATGCCTATTTTGAATTAAAGTTGAAAGAACTTTATTTCCAATGAAATGAAATGCATATCTTTGACCGTTTACAACATGCAATAAAGCGAAAGTAGGGCAAAAAGACCACCCAGGTCAATCTAAGGAAATACAAAAACATTCTCTCATTTTTCTGCAGCAGTATTTCAAAACGGTAAAAACTCCACGGCTATCGTAAAGTTTTAGAAGCCAGTTTCAAACTGTATTTCCCTGTTACAATTCCTGATTTAAAAGAAGATTTGATTTGGTCTCAGTAATGGACCTTTAATACGGCAATTGTACTTCCTTGGAATTAAGCTAGCTTTTATAGCGACGTGGTCCGCTTCAATAAAAGGGGGTCCCCAGTTCGAATCCCGCTCGGGGCAAATGGTATTCCGCGGTTAGTCTACGGCCATATCCTGTTAAAAACACCAGTACACCAGTTCTCGTCGGTTACATAGTCTTTATAGTGCATTTTGCTTCTTTTAGTAAAAGTGTTTTAAAAAAGAGTTGATATTATGACTGCAGTGTATGCTTAGTATGTTGCCCTTTTACATTTGGGGTATTTTACAGATAGTTTGTGGGTCAGAGTGAAAATGTGTGCTGTTATATGGTGTTTTTTTTATGTTTGGGTCAATCGGTAAAACAGCAATTACATAAAGAGCGTATACGCTCGAAGAGATGTATAAAACTTCCATGATAATTGTTTCCGTCACATTTGCTGCAAAGTGTGAATGGTTTGACGTGATCATTTAAGGAGCGTTAATAATGTCTAACCTTCCCATGCATGCGTCAATATGTTTGCGTTTTTGCTTCGAAAAAAAAATTATTGTATGGCAACTTCTTAAATTACAGCTGTTCATTAGGTTTAACTAAAATCATATGTTGCAACTCTAAAGCTGTATGTAGAAAATGATAGCTGTAAAGTAATTAAAAATTAGAACTTTTCAGTGCGATGTTTGGGTACTTTTAGCGCATTTGTTATGCTTTCCGTCTGTAAGACTTTAAATGTTGGCATAAATCGAGGAGAAGAATTCTTTTTTAAATTTGAGGCCCTCTGTAGTTCAACCCCATTTATTTGAATACAATACAAGCAGTACAAACAAGCTCTGTGGCTTTTGAAAAGACTACATTAACAGTTTTTTTGTATAAACTCATCCCTGAAAAAGAATTGTTTACAACGGATTAACCCTACCAATATATGAAACATATTGGCCGAACATACTACTTTCAGAATCAATGTGGGTCAGAGAAATTAGCTATCCAACCTTAAAAGACATACATGTCTATTACATTCATTTTACGAGTTTTGCTTATGGATCTTCATACAGCACAATTGTTCACACTGTAGAAGGACCAACGACCATTGAGACAGAGCCTACGATCTTTTACAAACACCTCGGTGACTTCCTCAAGTGGAAGAAGTCGGGAACCTAGTGGCAACGTTTATGTACGTGTGTTCTTGCTTGCGCGTATATGTTGGAGATTGTAACATTTTGACCTGATTTTACCTATTCAAAAATCACAACACTAGTTGTCTTTTCTTCGAAGACGAAGTTTAACCGTGAAAATGTATAATAAAAAATTGCCAGAGTGACTTTGTGACCCATCTGAGCTTTTGCCGATACAATGAAACGAAGACTTTGCATTCATTCAGTACTGCTTCTTGTTCAACAGGCGGGCATTTTCGAAGTACACTAATGACAATAGTTTCATTCTAATTGTACTTTGTCATTTGTTTAAATTAGCAATAGAATATCGGGTCAAGAACTGATGTCTTTCAAATACCTGACAAATGGCTATATAAAGAGGTTTTTGACCTCGATTCCATACAGTCTAATGTAGACTTGCGGAAGGTTGCAGGACGTAGCGGAAGGTTGCAGGACGTAGCGGAAGGTTGCAGGACGTAGCGGAGAACAATACTTATACTCATGGTGGCACTACTTCTTTGACTTTCAAAAGGGCATCTCAAAATATAATTGTTGCATTACACGTATATGGTTGCATGATTAAAAAAGCATTTGTAGGCTTGCCTCAAATCTAGTCATACAGACATTCAGTGTGAATTAATATCACCTGCAGTGAATCAATCTTTTAATGACTGAACATTAAATGAAACAAAGCTTGCAAAAAAATGACGTTTTAACATTCGGGGGAAACTGACACTATGTATTAATATGGCCTTGGAGGAGCACCGCCGATTTGCAGTATTCACACCATTACGAATTAAAATATCAAAGTATTCAGTGACACAGAAGAAAACATCATGAATTAGCATAAATACACAATGACATTGAAAGGAAAATATGATTCTTTTTTATATACATGTTAAAACATAATAAACAATATATAGTTTGAACGTTAATCATTTTTTTCAGTAACCAGTCAGCAAACACTTAATCAACTTATTAACATACTTCAATAGAATAGAGAACAATCTCACTTAAGTAAATTGCATTTCTCGCTTCGTCATATATAACATAACAAACAAGTTGAATTGAACTCAATATAGGTTAGGGTTTAGTGAAACTTTGTACACATTTGTGCACAGTTGTAGAATGCCTACAGTAGAAGAACCATGCCGTGTCTCGTTTTATAATTAATTCCCCGCTAAAAATCCTTGGGTCACTACTGTTGCCTAAAAGATGAACTATTCACATTTGTTATTTGTTACGTTTTGTTTGGACTGCATCTTGAAAACTCTTTACAGGATTCTTTGAAATTGCATATAATAATTGGTGACAGTGATCGATATAAAATCGAATACGGTCTTGATTAATCCCTATACACTTATAACAGTACACTTTGTTACATTTTTCTTACCAGATACCAAGCGTGCCTCTTTCTTGCTTTTTTCAATTAAACTAGCATTGGTACATACCGACACTGTGATACGTTCATGCAGGTTGGGTAATTACAATTGCAACCAGTAGACGTCGAGGCAATATATATTCATAGACAGTTTGTGAGTATCAAAATGTAGAATAAATGTCATTATCTAATTGAATTCATATTGGCCTTGTTATTGGCCTTGTTATTGGCTTTGTTATTGGCCTTGTTATTAGCCTAGTTATTGGCCTTGTTATTGGCCTTTTTATTGGCCTTGTTATTAACCTTGTTATTGGCCGTGTTATTGGCTTTGTTATTGGCCTTGTTATTGGCCTTGTTATTGCTGGCCTTGTTATTGGCCTTGTTATTGGCCTTCTTAATGGCTTTGTTATTAACCTTGTTATTGGCCGTGTTATTGGCTTTGTTATTGGCTTAGTTATTGACCTTGTTATTGGCTTTGTTATTGGCCTAGTTATTGACCTTTTTATTGACCTTGTTATTTGCTTTGTTATTGGCCTTGTTATTGGCTTTCTTATTGGCCTTGTTATTGACCTTGTTATTGGCCGTGTTATTGGCTTTGTTATTGGCCTAGTTAATGACCTTTTTATTGACCTTGTTATTGGCTTTTTTTATTGGCCTTTTTATTGGCCTTTTTATTGGCCTTGTTATTAGCCTTGTTATTGTCCGTGTTATTGGCTTTGTTATTGGCTGAGTTATTGACCTTGTTAGTGGCTTTGTTATTGGCCTAGTTATTGACCTTTTTATTGACCTTGTTATTGGCTTTGTTATTGGCCTTTTTATTGGCCTTGTTATTAACCTTGTTATTCGCTTTGTTATTGTCCTAGATATTGGCTTTGTTATTGGCCTTGTTATTAGCCTAGTTATTGGCCTAGTTATTGGCTTTGTTATTGGCCTAGTTATTGGCCT
Organism: Saxidomus purpurata; assembly: GCA_022818135.1. NCBI lineage: Eukaryota > Metazoa > Mollusca > Bivalvia > Venerida > Veneridae > Saxidomus > Saxidomus purpurata. The sequence continues at coordinate 3,513,500 of JAFMSR010000001.1, read as the reverse complement.
TTTATTGGCTTTTATTGGCCTTGTTATTAACCTTGTTATTGGCCTTTTTATTGGCGTTGTTATTTACCTTGTTATTGGCTTTGTTATTGGCCTTTTTATTGACTTTGTTATTAGCCTTGTTATTGGCTTTGTTATTGGCGTTTTTACTGGCCTAGTTATTGGCTTTGTTATTGGCCTAGTTATTGGCTTTGTTATTGGCCTTTTCACTGGCCTAGTTAATCGCTATGTTATTGGCTTTGTTATTGGCCTTGTTATTAACCTTGTTATTGGCCTTTTTTTTGGCCGTGTTATTGGCTTTGTTATTGGCCTAGTTATTAACCTTGTTATTGGCTTTGTTATTGGCCTTTTTATTGACTTTGTTATTAGCCTTGTTATTGGCTTTGTTATTGGCGTTTTTACTGGCCTAGTTATTGGCTTTGTTATTGGCCTAGTTATTGGCTTTGTTATTGGCCTTTTCACTGGCCTAGTTAATGGCTATGTTATTGGCCTTGTTATTAACCTTGTTATTGGCCTTTTTTTTGGCCGTGTTATTGGCTTTGTTATTGGCCTAGTTATTAACCTTGTTATTGCTTTTTGTTATTGGCCTAGTTATTGACCTTTTTTTGACCTTGTTATTGGATTTGTTATTGGCCTAGTTATTGGCCTTTTTACTGGCCTAATTATTGGCTTTGTTATTGGCTTTGTTATTGGCCTTGTTATTAGCCTAGTTATTGGCTTTGTTATTGGCCTAGTTATTGGCCTAGTTATTGGCTTTGTTATTGGCCTAGTTATTGGCCTTGTTATTGGCCTTGTTATTAACCTTGTTATTCGCTTTGTTATTGGCCTAGATATTGGCTTTGTTATTGGCCTTGTTATTAGCCTAGTTATTGGCCTAGTTATTGGCTTTGTTATTGGCCTAGTTATTGGCCTTGTTATTGGCCTTTGTATTGGCGTTGTTATTAACCTTGTTATTGGCCTTTTTATTGGCGTTGTTATTTACCTTGTTATTGGCTTTGTTATTGGCCTTTTTATTGGCCTTGTTATTGGCCTGGTTATTGGCTTTGTCATTGGCTTTGTAATTGGCCTTGTTATTGGCCTGGTTATTGGCTTTGTTATTGGATTTGTTATTGGCTTTGTTATTGGCTTTGTTATTGGCCTAGTTATTGGCTTTGTTATTGGCCTTCTTAATGGCTTTGTTATTGGCCTGGTTATTGGCTTTGTTATTGGCTTTGTTATTGGCCTAGTTATTGGCTTTGTTATTGGACTTTTCACTGGTCTAGTTATTGGCTATGTTATTGGCTTTGTTATTGGCCTTGTTATTAACCTTGTTATTGGCCGTGTTATTGGCTTTGTTATTGGGCTTTTCACTGGTCTAGTTATTGGCTATGTTATTGGCTTTGTTATTGGCCTAATTATTGGCTTTGTTATTGGCCTGGTTATTGGCTTTGTTATTGGCTTTGTTATTGGCCTAGTTATTGGCTTTGTTATTGGCTTTGTTATTGGCCTAGTTATTGGCTTTGTTATTGGCCTTGTTATTGATCTTTTTATTATTCTTTTAATAATTCAATTATTAAGGTGATTCGTTTTTTTGAATACAATTCGTGAGCTAAAACTATGGAATTTGTATCAAAAGATGAAAAAGTAAGATGTCAGCAAACTGGAACTTCTAAATTTGATTTTATCAACCGAGTGCATTATTTCCGAAACAAATTTACAAAGGAAATAGAGGAATCAGCCGGGGAATCAGCATGTTATTCGTTATTCCCGAATAATTGTCTAAGCAAAGTTCGTGTTAAGTGGACTAGACTGTGTACTAAAGTGTTTTAGTAAGGTACACTTACCATAGTTAGTACTATATTTAAGCATGTTCCACATAGATGTTGTGTTTCACTTTTCTTCCTCAGCTTAGATGAAGAATAATTTCTTGCTAGTCTTTATGATTAATGCTACTTTGTTTTTTCCTTGTGTTTATATTTAAAAACATATTGCTTTGTGTAGTTGATACTTTCAAGCATTGCTATGGTAACCTCATCATTAATCAGTGTATTTGATTCCTTTTTCAGTTCCTTTTGATTTAAAAGGCGCTTGTTTAAATAAAATCAAGTATGTCATAAATAAACACAACTTGAGCATTAGGGTGTTTTCAACACGGGCTCCATTTCATTGAATGCCTACTTGTATCTGTTGTTTTGTATGCGGAATACTCATCTTCCAATTTTGATACAGTAGGCGCAATCAGTAGAATAGAATATATATGTACTATTAACAGAAATTGTATAACGGTCTTCATATACTCACATCAATCGAGAAAAAAATAGGAAATGTTTTTCTCATTCTATATAATGTGTTAATCGACTGTTCAACTCGAGCTTTCTTGCTAGGGTACCTTACGTCTTAACTAGTAAATATGCTTCTTAGTCATTTGTAAAAGTACACCAATAAATATTTCTTTGTTATTTACATCGTACGAATGATTCTGTACAACATTGTACAGTAATTGATATCTTATTGTCGTTTGTTAATATTTGTAATTTAAGACGTTTGCCAAGTGTACATTATTCGGAAAAGTACATGAAAACAACTTTTACTCTTTTATTGCAATACTTGTATGATAGTTAAGATAAATACAATATTAAATGATTTTAATTCAAAAAAGAAGTTTCAGACTTATAGGCCAAAAAGCATAACTTTAAAGTTATTTTAGACCAATAGAACTCAATTGCTTAAGATACAACATAACGGCAAACAGATAGACGCATGGCAAAAAATATGGCCTTGCTGAGAATTAATTATCTGACGAACAGCGGATGGCGCAAAACAAACGGACACAAAGCGGACGAACGTATTGCGACGTACCAATTACAGACTGACAGCCAACAGACGGACACGATGACCTGTCCATGTAATCCAGATATCGACAAATAGTTTGCGACTGGTAATTTAAATTGTACTGCTTTTAATTGGGTTTAGTATCACATTAGTCATAATTCACTCATATTTTTGAGAGCGATTCACATTATATGGAAGGAATGTCGTGCCTTTATGTTTGAAAATGCATGTATGAATGTAATTATTGAATCAGGCAAAATGATGTTTTACGGTAGAATGTAAACAAAATATCCTGGCAGGTTGCAGAAATTTTATCATGTTTAGTTTGACAGAAATGTCGCGAAGTTGCACAAAAGCTTTTCTTACATGTACATAAAGTAAATTAATATAAAACAGACGTACCGGGTCATCGGTCGCGAGTTTCAGTTTAATTTTCGGGAAATATCGATCTGTGGCGGGGTAAAAGTTATCAAAACTTTTGCTAATTATCATAATTATGCATACATTTTACAAATTAGCTCAATTTTAAATGCTTGTATTTTAGCTTAAAATTATATTTTGATTGGAAAGCTGAATGTCTCTTGTTTCAAAGTACAGTAGGTTCATCATAATTAGAAATAACCTTAACAGATTCGATTTTTGCACGTGAAAAGTTTCAGGCCAATTCATATAAATCCTGCTGAATCTGGAAATAACACATTTATTTTCTTCTTAGGCCTGGTTAGCAATTGATCGCTCTATAGCCCCTCCCCAAACGACTCACGACCCCTCCGCCAAGTAGGTCTAACTTGAATATTATAGAGAATCAAACAATCCAGATAACTGAAAAAAAAACGCATATGTCAACAAATAAAAGACAGATATGAATTTGATATCCATCATAATAACCACAGGTTGAATACATTGAGAGTCTAACAATGCGAAAGCTATGAGAAAGAAGTCTATTAGCTGGTATGCCGATCTGCATTTTCAATTTTCCATACAAAATATACGGTCTTAGATTTGCTGATTTTAAATTTACAGCAGAAGGAGAATCTATTGGATTCTATAATAATGCAAAGAAAGGCCTGTTAAAACCATATCAATTAGTTCATCGGCAACCATCGTGTCTGGTTAACCTGAAAGTTCGTTTCTTAAAACTTTGACAGTTACCAGCAAAAGCCTCATCTTGTTTAAGTAAAGCGTTGGTCGTGCATGAAATGCAAAACATTTAACTTTGGGTCGATGAATACCACAATTTGAACAAACATGACTCTGCAAACGCACATTGGTCATGCGTGAAATTAACACAGTCATAATATATCTTTTAAATACGTCATACGAATGAACCCGGCAACACTAGAGAAATCTTGGTTTTTTACTTTTCATACCATATATGCTTAGTACATTTAAAAACGCGATATTTTCTAAGTGAAATATTTCAATTTAACAAATTATGGGGAAAAACAGTTGCATAGAGTCTAATTGTCCTTTCCATTGACTATTGTCTTGTGGTGTAATTTTTTTAAAAACGACACGAAAAATTGTAAAAGTGCAAAAATAAAAAAAATCTATATTTGCAATTAAATTTTTATTCTGTTATTTTTTTCGAAAAGGTTAACAAGCGATATGTTTAGAATTCAGAGAACCTAAGAAAAATCACTTAAATCATAATATTCGTCATAACCAAAATGAAAACTGGTTTTTAAAATCGCAGAAAATCTTTAAAATCTAGTATGTCTATTAATTTTGTAACTTTGTTAAAACTTGGCTACAAACCCCTTATTTGTTGATGAAACCACTATTTCAAGGATCAAATTTGTAAAATGAGCCCATTTTGTCACAAATTTTGAATGACTTTAGCGATATTTCATAAATATGACAGTTTTTTCATTTTACCATATAGCCCACAAAAACATTTATGATTGATGCAAAACCTATCGCAACAGGTTATTTCAGACTAAAACAATACTTTGGTGATAAAGTTGTTCACGACTTATTCACCTTTTTTTTAAATTGAAACAATCAATATTGATAACGAATTGCCAACCTGGCGCTCTTTTTTTACACAGTTTACATCTGACAATCAATTCTCCGATTGTGTGAATACATAAATGTTTTATTTTCAAAAGGAATTGTCTAGTACTGGTTGTTTCAAGGAACGATTGTTTAATGAAATGCCCGCCTGTTAAAATGACCCAAACACGGTTGGAACGGGCGTTTAACTCCTACAACGCAACATGTAAGTGTTACGTTTTAAATGTACTGAGTATATTTCATGTAAGCTTTCATAAATATCTAAAACTTGTTAGATACACAAATAGAGAAAACCAACAATCAATAGACTTGTTGAAGCGCCATCGGAATGATCTCAACAAACTGATAAATGAAAGAACGTAGATGACGTAGTAACATATATAAGTAAACTGTCACATGTTTTCTTTCATTCGACATGCTGTTGCTGCGAAGGGTAGAAGTCTAGAAGAAAAGAGATGCCGCTTTCGCCGTCATGGAAGGCCCTGAGTGAATTTGAATATGCCGGTAGTGTACATATTATTGCGGCTTCAGACACCAGTCTGAAAACATTTAACAAACACAAGCTGTTTATGAAGGTCTTCAGAAGAAAGAGTGAACATAAAGTGTGTTTTTATTCTGATTCCGGAATGAATTATATATATGGATCGCTTGACTTAATACAGTGTGATGTTTCAATATGTGAGGACGCTCAAAGAATATGTATTTCCAAAATATCACAAGGGATAAATCAAAGCAGAGTGCAAAACGGATTAATGCTAGAGGTGAACAGTAAAGAAAAGGCAAGAAAATGGATGACTTGGCTAAAGAGGGAGAATCTGATGGATAACAGTAAGAAAGTCTTGTCGCCGGAGTGAAAGCTGAATGGTTTTTACATAACATTTATAATGTAATACAAAAACTGTTTAACAAAGACATTCTTTTGCAGATAAACACAACGGTTATAAACGCAAAGTGAAATGTACATAGCTTCATGTCATATATATAAAATTTAAAGTAGCAGTGGTAGTGTGATTTGAAAATAACATCTTACAATGTAATTAAATGTTACTTTCTTACTAAATTGCTAAATTATTACTCTAGTTATCAGTACTGGTAAGATCATTTGAAGTGGTATTTTCTAGCAAATTAAAATAATCATGTGAAAGTATTATTAAGAATTATACCGTATGTGTTGTTTTTTTCTGCGGTCATAATATTTCTTCTTTTTCTGTGGTCAAACAGAACGCCACAGAAAAACAAATCAGCATAATATTTTGACATGCTTGTGTACTATTTACTGATACACCCGAGAGAAACGCCTGTCATTTTGTGTTCTAGCCGATACCCTAAAATATTGGTATATTTTTTCGTTTAATATTACAACGTAACTATGTTAATCATTCGCTGTCATCCGATGTACATGTAGTTTCCTGATTTTTCTGTTGAAGACAAACCACAATATCACACCGTAAATGTGTTAATCATTCGTTCGCTGTCATCCGAAGTACATGTGATTTTCTTGTTTCAAAATTTTTCTGTGGAAAAAAAACCACACTATCCCACCAAAAATTTTTTAATAATTTTTTTCTTTTTTTTAAAAAAAAAAACACCCCCCACTTGTTTCTCTGTGGAAGACAAACGACAATATCACACCGTAAATGTGTTAATCATTCGATCGCTGTTATCCGATAAACATGTAACCTCCTAATATTAAAAATACAGTGTGTTGAAGGCAACTAGATGCAGTATACTTACTGTACAAAATCTGAAACTGAAATCTAAATGCAATATTGTTTGATCGTTCATGTTTTTTTACTTTCACTTTCGAGACATTATCGAATTCTCTTCCGTTGCAGAAGAATTTAAATCAGTTAAACACTCAGAAATGAAGTCAGCTGGAATGAAAATAAATCATGTAGCATATTTGGAAAACCCGTACAATTTGAGTTACACAGTATTATTTTTATTTCATTATTGTTAAAACAATCGTTTTAATTCAAACTGAAAAAAAACCCGTAAAGGTTTGCAAATGATATTGTATCTTTCATGTTGTTAAGATAACTTTAGAAAATGCACATGATTTTATGCCTACAAATCTTACTGCAGCTGTTAGATGAAATTGAAAAGGTTTGCTTTATTAGTTTTACATTGATTTTACATATGCATAAATCATATTGTTATAGTGACATACTGTTCTGTTTATATTTTCAACAATAGACGTGAAATACACTTTTTGTAATCTTGGTTATTTTTGTTTTGGTTTTTGAAATCTTTATAGTCCCGTCCGACCGTTGGATTCCTGCTCAGGTAAAAGTACCAAGATTTCTGACACATGTAGGTTAAAGTGACCGATGAAGATACCAGATAATTCGGGTATCAGACCCTAGCTCTTTACGAACAGATCCCTTGATTATTCTACGTGCCCGTTGATTAGCGCTGATACGCGCGAGACTACGTCTCTAAATAAATACACTGTATGCAGTAAAAGATGGTTAAATTCAAAGGATACAAATGACTAAGGGTTTGATATTATGGTAAGAAGTTTGATAATGTACCGATTTTAAATTCCATTTTGTTCAAGGTAAACATTAAAGAATTCAGACTGATTTCCTTTCTGTGTAAAACGTGATGTGTTTTCTTCCCTTATGTCCGTATTGAGATTAACCCTTAGGGATACCTGTACAGAAAGCATGAAAATGTCAAGAGCACCACTAAGTTTTTCAGGCACACCCACAAGAACTGAAGGCCAAATGAAGCAAACTTTAAGTTATGCAGCTCATAAAGCAGTCACACTATTATAAAGAATGAACTATACATAAACCCTCTCTCTCTCCGTTCACATTCACTTCCAAAAACGACAAAGAGCGTTTTATCTGAAATAGATAGACAAACTGATAACACATTACAAAGCAAAAAATATAGCACATAAATGTATGGAAAAATAATTGAAATACGTAATTATAAAATTATAAACGATTTCAAGATAATTGGTTGTGTCTATAATTTTACAAAGTATTTAATATAACTATTTATAAAAAGACGGTCGGCGCGATTTTGAGTGGATGAAAGAGATGGTTAGCTATAATAATTCACTCAAAATCGCGCCGACCATTATTTTATAAATAGTTCTTGTTTTATTGCGGGTGATTTTCAGTTCTATACATGCAGGGCGACGTAGAAAGAATGTTTAAATAGTCATTACAATCTTGAAATGTCCGTACTCGACAATGACAATAATGAAAACGTTTAATGCATTTTAAAAAAAGTTCACAAACAAAAATTCAAGCAAGGCTCGAATCTGTATACGCTGGATCGGTAGTTAAATGCCTGATTCAATGTTCAAATAGTCATTTCAATCTTGAAAGTCCGGACTCAACGATGACAATAATGAAAACGTTTAGTGCTTTTTTTTAAAAAGTCCACAAACAAAATTTCAAACAAGATTCGAATCTGTATACGCTGGATTGGTAGTAGCAATAGCTTTTAAATGTTAAAAATAGAGTTGTTTTTGTGTGCTTTACAAAAGTGATATCTAATATACAAATTACACCAGGAACGCTTTTTGTTTCTGTGTCGTTTTTCATGTGAATCGTTACCATTCAAGATTGACTGTCACGTATATTTGCCAACATGGCAGTATTACGAGATGATTTCCTTTCTGAAAGATCTTCTTTCACTAAGTGATTTCTTAACATTTATTCCAGTTCTCATATAAATCCCCCCTTCACTAAACTCATTATATCACGCCGGGGGAGGACATGTAGGTCTTTGGTATTGACGTCTAATTCTTATATAAGTTATTTATGGCATGAATCTGTCGTGAAGTTACTGTATACTGTATTGTTGTTTGAAATGACATTTTGAAGACTGAGACACAGGTTATTTGTACCTTGCATTGAATATCAAAAGAATGTTCAAATGCGCGCATTAATAAACTTGATTCTCAAGTACCTGCTTTTGCATGAATGTACATTATTTCTCATATAGACAGTAATGGTGAGCAGGAGGCGAATATTCCTCAAAGCGAGAAAATTACAGTGAAAGATCGGGATAGATGGGGTGGTAAGTAAAGCTCTAACAGTAAAGGTCTCAAAGCGAAACGAGCTTGTGTTAAAATATTGATATGGATAAGGCTGTTACTCGCTGGCTAGAGCATTCGAAAATACGACTATCGACAATGGATGCTTAATGGAACTATGTCGATTAAATTATGCGATTTCGACTTTCTTACAGTTTTAGATCTCTTAGTACTTTTCCTTTGAAAGCAACAGTGCACAAATCTATATACACATTAGTTTATACAATACGAATAGGCCTAGATTCCAGCCAATGTTGAAATGGCATCTGCCGGTACATGTAACCTCAGAAAATGTAGAGAGTGTAGAAGGGATCTTTACATCCTCTTTCTTTGTCATTTCCCCAGTATTCATATGCTGTTCTTTGGTATGTAAACAGCGTTGCCACATTCTTTCGAACCCTTTAAAAGCCACAATCGCCTTCGTTGATAAGGGTGACGACTGTCTCAATATTATTACATTCATTTATTAACGACCGGTTCTACCTCCGTGACGTGCACAAAGCATGGGGTTGTAGTTCTGGAATTCACAAATACCTGGGCGTTTTCATTTATTAATTTGGTGAATCGCTGACAAAGAGAAAACATGCTTCCTATATAATAAATGCTATCATTTGCAAAATTTACTAGGTGGGCTAATTGTACAGACATTATTACCTATAAATGTGGTTAAAAGGAAGAAGACGATAATTACATGATGACCCTGACCGCGAAATGTGTAGGAGATACACAGGACTGGAGCAGTGCTACTATACAAGCTGATCGGTCCTACGCCATGAGAATGGATGTGTTACCAAGTATAAACAATCTTCTTAACATTCTTCAGAGTGGAATTATTTTATTACCTTTAAAAATATGAAAATAGAAACTAAATTATAAGTTTCGTTGTCTTAGATTTGTAAATTATTTAATCGACCATACTATTCATCGACACATTTACACGCGTTCTTTCTTATTTAAGTGGATGTTATTGTTAAAACACATTAATAATAACAATGTTAACAACTGGCTTTATCTATAGTTATGTTTATAAACATGTTATCGAAGAATTATGACCAAGAGATGATATAGAAGTGCACAATTCACATTTTACTTTGTTGTACGTTGCAATTAAAATCAATATATTTTTTCATAAGCTGAACGTTTTGTGTACATGTAATTCATTTGACTTTAAAGATAACGATCCAGAATTTACAAAACTGCCTGACACAGTCACTATCTCTGCTACATCTTCTTCCGGTTCATCCATTTATGACATGAGTGTTGATGATGATGGCACTTATGACGTAAGTTCTTTAGCAGCGTCGATAACAGCCAATTCCGACTACAGCTTTGATACAGCAACATGTAAGTCTTCAGGACATTACAGAACTTCTCTTTCTATGGATTTTAATGAATTCGAATTGAAAATTGTAAAACAGTTTATACTTTTACAGTCCTTTGAAACAAACTGTTATCCAAATCACGGTTGTCTACAGTTTGACATTGCATTATCCACAGAATAGTTAGAATTTCACATATTTATGGTACATAAAATAATTTGATAATAAATCTAGCTCAAGCTGATTACAAAATGTTAAATGTCATAAAATAAATTGGTGTATGGGTCGCCATAGTTAATAACCTGGTTCAAATATTCAATTAGGTCTAGAGATTATTGCATGTAGTGACGTACCATCATTGTTGTTTGTTATATTTGATTAGAGATTGAAAGAGCGATGTAAACCTTTGTTCAATGATTTTGGAGAATATAATTTTATTTAGAGTCAGGCACTATCTTTATGTGCCAAAAACACAGATGCAGGCATATTTATAATCATTTATCTTTTTTAGATTGAGTAAATTACATCTAGCACCCTTGTTAAAGGGTAGAACAGAAAGCTACTCATTAATATACTGTTGGTTGGTACTTGTACACTTCTTTGAGAGAGTATTCTGATCAAAGTGTCAACAGTTGAGAGAGTCATGCACTGTTCTTTGAAAATGTTCACAATTTTGCTGTCTGATACGTCGTATTAATCCTGAGAATTATAATAAGCACATAAATATCAAGTTAATAGAGTTATGTAATATTTTGTTTTCATAGACATCTTAAGCACAGACACCACATTCTCTAGCTGTACTGTGGACAATCCTAAATTCACTGTGATAGATCAGTGTGGAAAATCTGGGACAGTTACTTTGACAGCTTCTGTTACTAATGAGGTAAATTACTTCGCCTTACATGCATACAATTGAATTTGGTCAGGGCCATAACTAAGGAACCGATGGATTGAATTTCATGTAACTTGAAATAAGTATGAAATAGCACGCGCAACTTTCGTCAGGAGTTTGCTTAGTATTTCCAGAGTTATTGCCCTTTAATTGTTATTTTCTTCTAAATTCTTTTTGAAGGCATTGTTGGCTCAAATGATGTCAATGAACCATCTTCCTAATATCCATACCAAGACCCTGATTTGTTTAGAAATGAGACCCGCAAGGGGTTGTTGCACTTTTCTTAAATATTCAACATAGAAACAAAGTATTAAGAACTTTTTTCTCAAACTTATAGTGCTTACAACAGCTGAGTTCTGACACAGACAAACCAACACATTTTAAAGTTGTTCTTTTCAGTATATGTTTTATTTTGAGGGGGTTATAAATTCACTGACTTGGCTTGTTTTATCTAGCATTTGTTTAACACGATGACCAAAACGATGTGCAATAATGACTAATGCGCTTAAGAAAAACCTAGTTCTTTTATATAAAATACTTTTGTTTGTTGTAATTCAAAGTTGAGGTCTAAGTTATTCTTTGAATGTTTTGACTTCAACACCCGTCGTTTTTCTAGTGCTGATGCTGATTATGTTTGCTAGCACAACTGAAGCACAATAGTGCAATTGGTCGTTTCCTGACAGAAAATGTATCTTTCATGTATCCAAAATAAAACATCGCGGATAGATAGGTATTGTTTTACCGGGGTAGCTTAAATCTACAAATATCAATTTTTTTTAAATATTATTTCAAAAGCAAAAGTAGATTTTTTGGGGTAAATTATGTATTTAATTGGTAAAAAAAAGTTCAATCACGTAAACAATTGAATATGTACATTAATGGATTAAGTTTTTCAAATTTAAACAGCCGGCCTTATATTACGCATGACATTACGATTCCGCTATACAATTTTATTCTCTTTAAAGCCCAGGCAATTCACCTTACCTGAACGTTTTAACACACGACTGCCTTTTAGAACATCTTCATTCTCAATGGGTTTAATAATCCCATAATTTTTCCAAATTTTGTTTCCGTAAAGGACCCCTTTTGGAAACGGTTACAATACAGAATTAGTTCATTTTGTTCTTTAAATCTTTGTTTACAGACAATGGTATTTACAGCAATACTAATCCTGGTTTCGACTATTCAACAAGTTCATACACTTTAAATGCTGACTGTACAGATGGCGAGCACACAGACAGCCAGACCTTCATGGCTATTATCCTTTAAAAAGCTCTACCTGTTTTCCTGAATCTACATAATACGAATATTCGGTTTTCATAAGTTCAATAAATATGAAAATGATCAGTACTGTTTCAGATTTGGTCGGTTATGATTGACCGTTTGGCTGTATTTTAAAGAAAATAGAGAATTTCTTATCTTTCACGGTTGACTAATAAAAAGCATTGCCATTTGTTATTATTGATATAAAATGAATTTGTGATAATTCTTTACAAAAGTCATTCAATGATGTTTTTTATTTTACGTTCAACAGGTTTTTCAACCACATCGACAATAGGAACCACTGCTTTCACCGTCCTTGTAGATGATACAGATGACCTTACCTACACCATGACATGCGTTCCACCCCATGTCCATTTCAGATATTTCATTGTAGGTTTATTGTATTTCAGCATTTCGTTTTTCTGTCGATACAATTCAAGACTCAATATGAAATGAACATAGATGTTTTTAAGGGAAAGAAGTAATGTTTTAAATTCAGTCATACCAGCTGTAGAATATAGATTAAAGGGGCACTACCTAAATCGAGCAGATTACATTCTCGAAACATAGATTATGTGTTCAATGAACGCAAAATACATGTAACACAAAAAAATACAATTTCAAACAAGAAACTATGGCGAAAAATGGCTCATTTTACCAAAATTAATCAATCTAGAGGTTTTCTGTAATAAATCGTTACATAGATTATTGAATGGTTGCGGTACTGCAGTATATTAAAACCGCTGATTTTATCGAAAATGACTGGGAATGCACAGTTAAGTTATGATATTTCCAAAGATTATATTATTTATATTTTGGAGGTTATTTAGTTTGGCATTAGTTATATGGTATGAGTACGTACGTTTGTGAGTAACTGATCCCAAATATAGCTGAAAATCAATAATGTTGAAAAAAAATTTAAAGCCGAATTGAAAAAGTTATGATCTGTAAAACTTTTAACTGCGTAGTTTGAACTGTGATCTTTCCTTTTATTGTCATTATGGTAAATTTATGTTCAACAGTCTATGCAGTCACATATAACATATGACAACTGATTTTTGATTTTGTTACATAAACAAATATGAACTGTGTTCCTTTAATTGTTCGTTTTGTCCTCGTGTGTTTGCTTTGTATGCTAGTGTGTGTTGGTAGTGTATATGTGTGTTTGTACATGATTGTGTGTGTGTGTCGTGTGTGTGTGTGCGTGTGTATGTGTATGTGTGTGTGTTGGTGGTGTGCACTTCTGGGTGCTGTGGGGCTTGTTTTGGGGAGGCTGCGTTTTTGGTACGTGGTATTCCCTGTTTGATATTATTTTTGTTTTTTTACATTTTTTTAAATTTGAATATTGCTTAAAAGTCTCTCTCATACCTAGTTTAAATTCAACGTACAAATACAAAAAAGGGAACTAGATTTCGAAAGCCTATGTCTCCTCTTATTTCTTATTTGTCTTAGATATCAAAGAAAAAATTAATGATGATAGTTGTGTGATGTACAATATTTTTTCAGTAAACATTTTTTGAGAAATGTTACTGTTATTTCAGCCGGACAAATTAAGATCTCTGAAGACCTATCCGATCACACAACTGTTCGTTATGACCTTTACATTACTGCTAGCGATTCTAGAAACAGTATTGGGCCTCGCATTCTGACAATAACCCTAGCAGGTAGTATTGCTTCATCAATATGATGAAATTAAAGATGTTGTCAGAGGCTTTGTGGTTCTTTTGTAACAAGTTTTGTGCTTTTATAACATAGTAACTGTAGACAATAATCCTATCCTAGATAAGTGTTCCACATTTATCCCACTGTGTTCTCAATACTTAAAATTAAAATTGTTTCTGATGAAAGGTTTCTTTAACACTGTCTCTATCATTTCACTATAAAACTGAAATTACAGATATCATGCAGAGTTGCCAAAGCTGTATCTTACCAAGATAGTATATAAAATCAGGTATTTTATGCATATTAATGGGAATGAAACTATAGGTTTGATTTTGTACATACATGTATCTTCACTGCACGTAAACATACTTTGACAGACCCGATCGATGTCGGTCTATATTTGTTTGTTTTACTCGAATCACAACATGCCTTACGCAAACATATTTGTACAAAACAAGTTTTGCAAACTTTCAAATCAGTTACAGTCTACGGGATTTAAATATCGAATCAAATAGACATTTCATGGCAGAATATATCAATATATAATTACAGATATCAATGACCCTGTGACTATTTCAAACCTACCAGTGACACAGTCTGTGGTTGAAAACACAAATATCGGAGCAACTTGATAAACAGTATCGTACAGTGATGTAGATTCGTCACAGTCACATATCATTTCAATGACGGCATCACCTGCAACAGAACTGACTTATGTCAGCATTGATTCTACATTTGATTGAACTGTAGAATGAATGATGAATCTTTGGCAGCCATTGCAAATGTATTCTGCAATAGAAAATACACAGAAAAAAATTGGAGATCAATGCAAACGCTTGTGTTTAGTACAACAATCTTATCGTTTTTTTTCGAAACTGTTGAAACATTCCATTAAGGCTATTTTGGTATATGTCACTTACAATGTACTTTACACTTTGTTTGACGAATAAATCAGATGAAAGTAAGCCGACATTTCACTTTCGGTAACATTGCACTATGGGTCTTATTGCATCTTCTATTTTTTTGCGTAGCCTTAATGGTTTGCTTTTGTTGAAAATAATTAGCCATATAAACTCCTTTGCTTTGAATGAGGCTTGATAAAGCATCTGTCCGCTTGATCATTATTACAAGTGTGGACTTGATCTTTGCTCTGTTTATATTCAAAGTAGTCCATGAATAAGTAGGAGACTTATGTGTGTATCCTAATTAAAAGGAGTATTCAATAATAGAACATTAATATTCGCACTGTTAAGTTTCGATGAGCATATGAAATCACTGTTATAGAAACCTTGATGCAGCCAGCATATATAATTTTCAATATTTTAATAAATGGTTACTCTCTTCCATCAAGCACCAACTTTAGGAATTAGCAGCTTTCTTCACATGTCTTTTAATTAATTAAGCGTGGATGTACTGGCCGACAACACTAATATGTGTTTGTTTTATTTTGTTCCAAACTTTGTGAGGTAACTGAAATTGAGCAATCGATTACAAGACCATAGGAACAACAACATTTACCTTAGACGTCACAGTCTCTGATCACATTACGTCAGATACGAAAAGTCTCACAATTGAAGTTATAAATGAAAACGAGGCTCAATCATTCAGTCAGACAAGCTATGGCATCTCAACGACGGAAGGACCGGTAAGTCCCTCGGCTGATTTTGTTTTTAAACAATCTTACTCCGTTGAATACATGAAAGTTATTTGAACAGTATAAGGTGTGTAGAATTGTTGACTGGCGTATGTTTTATTCCTTGCATTAAAAGATTTACTATTTAATTAACGGTACGACGAATAAAATCTTAGTTGGTTCTTTTGGCTTTCAACGGTCACTGCCGTACTACTGAGAATGTGTGTATATTATAGGGTAAACTGTTTTGTAATTTTGATATTTGCTACTGTTTATACGGTTTTTAATGGTTGCAAATAATTTTAACGGCGACGATGTTAGCCTGAGCTGTTAAAACTATTTGCAACCATTAAAGCCGTTTCAAACGCAGTACAAATATAACGTCGTTTCTGATTGGTTACTTCGTTTACATTTGCGACTATTTAATCATGTATATATAGTTATTTAGTTATTAAGTTTATATACGTTATCTTATAGTCGTAAAAGGCGACGCAACC
Source organism: Saxidomus purpurata (assembly GCA_022818135.1). Classification (NCBI taxonomy): domain Eukaryota; kingdom Metazoa; phylum Mollusca; class Bivalvia; order Venerida; family Veneridae; genus Saxidomus; species Saxidomus purpurata. Next base: position 3,497,353 of record JAFMSR010000001.1, on the reverse strand, counting down.
AATCAGAAATGACGTTACGTCAATAACTGCGTTAGAATAAATGTTAACACTATCCTAACGAACGCACAATGTGTTTAAATGCGATAATTAAGACGCCGTTCGATTTTTGCGACTGTGTATACGTTATTTAATAGTCGCAAATTTAAATGACGTTACCAATCAGAAACGACTTTACATCGGTAGAGCGTTAGAATGTATACGAATACAACCAGTTTTATCAATATCAGGCTGGAACGGTTATAGTATATAGGTTATAGTCAGTTGTACGGTTACAGTTACCGACTCTGGAGGTCTTACAGATACAGCAAATCTGATTATAAATAAAAGTAATGAAATAATACATCATTCTGATTTAATCTAATATTATCGTTGTTTCTGGTAGATCTTATTTTGCCACAAGCCTAAAAGCTGTTGCTTCCGATTGGATAAATTGATCGAAGTGTTTCAACTGACCAATTACAAGCAAGAGTTGGTAAGATTTACATTGACAGGGAAAATTTCTGTTATTTATCCTTAGAAATAGATAAGGAATGATGTTTAAGGAAGTGTCTCCAATCATATAAAATAAGCTAATAATGCAATTTGTGTCATTTTGTGATTGAACAGCCTATGCAAATGACAACACACCTGTTTCTCGCCAGCAACGTACAACTTCTACGTTAGTTATTACGCATCTACAAGAACACGTGTTGGCTCCGTTACCGCTACAGATGCCGACGTCAGCACGTATGGGACCTTCTCATACACTCTAGATCAGAGCAGGTTGGCAGTTGAACATTTTGCTATAATCAATGCCGGTGAGATAACAGTAAAGACAACGCCTGAGGACAGTGTGATGGGTTACTCCACCTCAGTCACTATTACTGCAACAGCATCACATATAGATGGACAGTCGGATACAGCAACAGTTGTCATTATTGTTTCAGGTATTATTTCGCCTCCCTGATTTATTAATACACAATGTACATTGATTTACATAAAATGATTTGCCTAAATAGTATTGTAATGTTCCACTTCCAAATACTTGTATATGTTTATTGTTGCTGATAAAATATCACAAATTGCCTTTTTCTTACTTTTTAATTTCTGTTTTGATTGTCTTATTAATATCCCAATTAATATTCCTAAGGACAACTAATGAATTTCCATCTTTTCCGTCTAGATACCACAACTACGTCAACGACAACGACCACGGTCAGGTATCGAACATTTTTGGAGGACACAAAGAACATAGCGTGGCTGGCTGCGTGTATAGTTGTGTTGCTGGTGACACTTTGTTTCTCATTTATGTGATCTACACATGTCATGATGAGAAGGGGTAGGACTCTGTAAGTTTACATCATATGTTTGTATCTGATAAAAAATAATATACTGGAAAGCAAATTTAGTTTCACTGTATATTGGCGTTGAAAATACCAGTAGGTTTGCCTTATTTTTAAAGTAAAACGCAATTTGTTTGACCATTTAGAATGACGTTTAATTTAAGTAAATGAATGGCTTCTTGATCTTAAAACTATCAATCATCTAAAACTGTCAAGATCGAGTAGGAGATCTGAAATGTTAGCACTACTTTAGATCGATTTCCAAGTCTAACACCTTAATGCTCTGATAAAGCTTATCATGATAGTGTTGTCCCTTCTTCTTTGAAATATCAAAATTATTACAGATGTAATCGCAAACAGAAACCAATATGACACAGAAGTCGTAAAAGAAGACATGGTTCTTTCGATAACTTCTCAGAAACAATGACCGATAACAGACCAGGTAGACCAGCAAGAATGTCAGATTTAGGTACATTTTACTCATTTGGCAACATTATTAACGTAGCCATTTATGACGAAAATTAAGTATTTTTTAGAATGTTTTAAAAGTGACGCCCATAATATCAACAACCGTTGTTACAGAATATGAAAACTCAGTGTTTTCTCATTGAGATATTTAAAGTCGGATGCCTCATACATTAGATTAATGTCAAATTTGAAGACGAAAAAAAATAATTAAAGAAACCATCTGCTATAAACTTTAACTGCGTGCCGAAAAAGAGTAGATCTACCTTAACTTTCTTGTTTTATAAACTAAATTATACTATATTCGTATTATCGTTCCTTTTTTTCATTTATGACCTTAAGTGCGACAGCCGCCACCGCCAGCAGGTAATGAACAACTGTATTGTGCATTTAAAATATTTGTTTAAAGCATAAGAATTGTTTAAAAAATACTTTAGGTATAAAAGTTTTTTCCTATTTTTCAGTAATATATTCGTATCTAGGTATTAACTTGAACATGAAACTAATTGATGCTATTCAAACTATCACATACATTTGACCAACATTTAAATTCCTTGGTAAATAAAAAACAAAAATCAAACTGAAACATTCACTGCAGTATATCAGTATACCTCTTGAATCAGTTAAATTATGGGGGAAAAAAGATTTGTATTGTTACATTTTGATTTACAGAGCTGCACAAACACCAATAGATGAAGAATGAGAGGTCTCTCACTAGCCGCGGACATAGATCTTCGTCAACTTAAACATATTCACTTTAGACAGATGTGTTTGTAAACAGTTGCATCTAAGGAGTTTATGGCTTTTGGTTGTTTTATTATTAATTATGTCAGTTGTGATGATGTGTTTAAGCGTTTTGGTAGGGCACGGCTTATTTGTAACAGTTTATTTGTTTACCAGATTTTAAACGAAATCCTGTTCATTCGATAGAGATGTATGGTGTTGTTGTGTTGGGGGCGTGCGGTGGGATGAGAGGTATTTAAACAGGAGTTACCGTACAATTATTTCAGTTCAGCTTAACATAAATGTCTCCAGGCTTGGTATAAAGGTGTGTATAAAGAAACATTTGGATGGTGAATGTAGTATCTCAAAATATTGCAATTTGGCCATTTACATGTTCATATATGTTGGTATGTGTATGTATGTCTTATATGTATACATGTGATGGATGAGATATTAATAAATAAATAAATATATCTAACTAAAAACATACAACAAAAAGTAATAAATGTTCGGTCAAAGCCACACTACTTTTCCTCTTCACGCAAGACTGAGTGATCAAGTCATGCTTTTTACGTAACTCTATTTCACCTTACATCCTGAAATAGCATGTCAGTTAATATTGCTTGCATCTCTTTTCTTTATTGCATTTTGCACATAGACTTAAGACAGCGGTATTTCTTAATTATTCAAATGTCTTATTCCTGTATGTTTTATACGTACTGCCATTGTTTTTATTATTATCATGACAACCTTTCATACGTTATAAAATACATATTTGAGCTTTTATCACCTTCGCCAACGCGTCATTTATATCTATTATTATATATTACATTTGTATGATTGTCGGTCAATAAATGTTGTCGAAATGTTGTGTTGCTTTTCATTGAAATACACAGTAATACCACGAATACTGTCACCTTTATATGTTCTACAAACTGATGATTTATATGTAAGCAGTCGGTAAATAGCAGATGGGTCGAACGTGATATACAAATACAATTACGCTAAATTAAAATAATTTGTTGTTTATCAAAAGCTCTTGCAGAAATGGAATACAGTCGACATTTGTTTTTACATTTCTCTTTTCGTTGTAAAAAGTAAAACCAAATTCTAAGTTAACAAGATTATTTTTCACAGCATCATGTAATATTTAAAGGTATCATTTATTTATCAACACATCAACAAAGCATGAAAGCCAAAGAAGGAGTAAGGATAGAATAATAATAGAATATAATAGTTTATATGAATAGGAATATTTATTTCGCATAACACATTATATAGCATACGTAAGTAAATAGTGATAGAAATTCTTAGCTTCTATACTATGGCAGGTGTTCAAAAATGAGGTTGGCCCTGTGCGGTACTGGTTTCAGGGCCAATTTAGTATAAACAGTGTCCTTGCTAGTGGTTCGAAGACGGTTTAAGTGAAGAAAGTGTTGCGCAGTGCAGAAAACCATTCTATTGGATTGACACAACTAAAACCTACAATTTAGCACGCTATTGTATATTGTCGCCAAACTTCACCGCTATTTGACTTCAGTGGCTGTTTGGGAATTATTTTGGGTTTCGAGTTGAATTGGGCAATGTACGATCCAAGATTGTCCCGTTTAAACTGAACTTATCAAGTTTCGGCAAAAACACTGCCCAGTTTTGCTGCCACCATCCAAGTTAGCTTGAAACCTTTTCATGAAAAAACAAGTTCAAGTTCTTCTACTACAATTTATTTCTCGTACATTCGTCACATCTATTCAAATATGTTCAAAATAATTCATAAAAGTAATTGAATACTCTTCAGAAAATTGTCATGAGTAATTAATTATTCTAATAAAATAACTTTAAGTTACTGCAAATTACTATAAATCACTTCCAATGATATATACTCGCAACTTCTAATAACATAAAGAATTAACATTCGAAGATCCCTCTCACAAACAAACGCCACCCTCACCAGCCGCCATAAACTCCCATATTTGGGAATCTGCATGTCATACAGATTTGTGTAAAAATAGAGTAACTGAAATAGTTGTGTCTATTCTTAGAGTCTAAACTCATAGTCTAAAACTATAACAGTATAGTATACAGTTCCTAAAAATAGGCAGAATGCTTCACTATCCAATGCAAGAAATAGTAATTCTGTTACATAACCAAGGAAGAGGCTTTCCGACAATCTAAAAATACTTGTGATACTAAAAATATCATATAATATGTTCTTAGAGATTGGAGTAATGCTAAAATGACTGGCCTAATGCCAGTATGTAAATATAAATAGCCATAAGTCCAGCATTCACTAAATATAGAACTAACTATATAACTATGTTTGTCTACTTTTGAAACAGTTCAAGGTCAACCACTCACAGAGAGAAAAATTACTTCCAGAGAAACACGAGGTCTTTGGATCTCTGCCAAATAGTAATTCATAGAATACCATAACCTAAAGATCAGTAAAAAGAAGAACATGAACATCCTACAATGAAGAAAAATTGCAACACTATCCCCTCCCGAGAACATATTGTCCTCGACAAGGCAGCTGGATCATTCACACAATATTATATACATTTTATCTTAAATTTTGTATGAATATAGATAATAATGATAATATTAACAACTAGAACTGTCACAAGAGTGACGAATTATACCCCCACAATACAGCTTTGTCACAGAAGTATGGCAACCATAAGAAAGGAATGGCCACAAGGACGTAGAGTTGAGTTATTATACAAAAACTTGTGTAAATGAGACCTTGACCTTTGACCTACTGACCCCAAAGTCGAATTTGACCTGTATTTGATGATGTTACAGCTGTTTACCGAAAATTATTTAAATCGGTCAAGCCTTTCATGAGTTATCATCCGGAAACTGTTTTACAGTTCAGAGTCACTGTGACCTTGACCTTTGACCTACTGACCCCAAACTCGAACTTGACCTGTATTTCATGAATTTGCACATGTGTACCAAAAATTATTCAAAAGGGTAAAGTCGTTCATGAGTTATCATAAGGAAACCATGAAAACCAATAGACCGACCGACAAACAAACAAACCGACAAGCTCACTCCGTATACCCCCCCCCCCCAAACTTCGTTTTGTCGGGGTATAATAATTTCTTTTACGAAGGTACTGCACATTTAGTTATGTAACAAATTACATATTCTTATTTACAATGTGGCCTTCGACAAACCTAAAAAGAAAATAAAGCAAATACAAAACTATCAAGTGGAATAAACACATAATTAGAAACATACATATGTCAGAAACAAACATATTCATGTACACCCGACAAACACTCCTTAATTTTAGATTTTAAATAATTATAATGATTAATTAAATAAATCCAATGGCAAGTACACAATAGTATCACAAATGTAACAGTAAGAAAACATTCAAGTAACTGACATAAATGCTATAATACGAATGCACGATAAAACAGTCGATGAATACATTAAACAGTTTATGCTTTGGTCTGTTCGTCTAATAGCATGTTTTTGTAGTTGTGTTTAAATGAATTAAGTGAAGGAAGATTTCTGATACTTGGTGGTATGGTTCTCCATATATTTGCGCTGCTGTATGTGAATGAATCTTTTAAATAAACTGATCTTGGTTTCGGTAGATATATATATACATAATACAGAATGATATATGTCCATATGCAATGAAATATGAGTATTGTACTAAATTCAATCTTATACCCCTTTTTTAAACTTGACAGTGATACTGAAATGTATTTAAAAAGAACAAAGTGAATGAATTTGTTCTTAATTGCAATTTAACAAATATCTAGAGTACATGTTAGGATTTCCCAGTGATGTGTTAGTTTTTCATAACTTATGGCAAAAATTAATTACATGTACATGTTTTGCACAGAAAAATAATAATAAACCGAATTTTCAATAAACATCATTTCATTAATGACAAATGAAAGAAGCTGATCTGCTATCAAATGATGGCTATATTATTATGCAAAAAAACATATTTATAGAAATACCATACATAGTTATGTGTTTAAAAACAACTGAGAAACCCTGTAAAACAGCCAATTAAATTAGTTTAAATTAATCCAAATGAAATAAATGCTCAGTCATAATTTTGTTCATACAACTCACTAATCCTATTTTTTTCTATATAAGTCTTATTCAGTCTTAAATCTCTAATAGTCCTTATAATAATTAAGTAAATTTTCCCATGTAATACTGTTATCTTAAATTTTCCTGTGGCGAAAAGTTCATGGATGCAACAACTCTGGATAGGTCAATGCTTCATGCTTTGGTTGTCTGTGAGAATTTTATTCATACTGAAATGTTGATCATCAAAAACATTTAAATCCAACCAAATTTAAGGCATTTAGAAATAACTTTGATTGAACTAGGATGCACAAAATAAATTTAATTTAATTGAAACATGATAACACGAACTAACTTTAAAACAAAATAGAATTAATGATTAACATTTGCTAGATAAAGATACATTAACCATTAGGAATATCGATTGAGAAATGACAACGCATCAGCTTGTACTTGTAAACCTAGAACTATAGTAAGTAGCATTTCAATGTTTTTGCTCAATTTTTTAACAAAGTAATATATATAATTACACGAACACTTTTGATAATGATATATTATGGGGTGTTAATTACCGGCCAAACTGGCCTTTTTTATAACGATCAAGGGTGAAGCATAAACACAGAAGGTGCTTTGAAAATATGTGAGAAATAAATTATACTGAATAATTTCTTATATTGACAGGTAGAAATAAAAAATGTACCTAACAGAGAAAGTGGATTTTGAATTTTAATTGGGATAGTCAGGACATATATTTCTTTTTACAGATATCCTTGATATTCAATAAGAACAAGAGCCATGTTCGACATGCTCCCCCCCTCTCACCCCCCCCAGCGCCAATCCCCCCTATTGCTCTTTCTATGACAAAACAATTTAAGGTGAGAGAAACTGATATGGTATAGGTTCTTATTTAACAAGATATTTGTAATTATAACGTGTTGAGAGTTATTCACTTGCATTTTTTCTGTGTTAATGTCGCACTTCTACTCTAAAATTCTGAAATTGTATGCTTTGCACAAACGTTACGAAGATAAATAAAAAACAGGGTAAGTTTGAGTTGTGGTTCTTAAACACTGCACTGCATCTTAATGTCCTTTATGTGTATACAATTTGAATCAATTCAGTTCAGTACTTAAGGAGTTATGGCCCTCACAAGAAAAAGTCATAAACGAAGACAAATTAAAAAATACAAGGTAGAGTTAACTCCATGTACATGTACACTGCACTTCCTCTCAATGTCCTCTGTCGTTTTCCGTGGCATAACTCCAAAAGTACTGCAGGTAATTTATTAAAAACTCATAGTGTCATTTTTCCATGCACTGAAAGCTGAAGCCCAAAGTTGGAATTCATGCTTCCAAATATTTATCATTGAATTAAGATCTGAAACACACGTTATGTTTACCGACCATGTTCCATCAGTAAGACATTTCATTTCTTCTCTTGACGATAGAACTGTGTTCGGTTCACATTCAAAGTCGGAAACGAGAAATGAATCTCCTGGTAAATACACTTGCTTTTGCATGCTTTTAACAACCCTTGGGGCACTTTCCGGAAATGTACACCCTCTTTCTTTAAGCGGTAATGTTATATTACCTCCAGATGGAACTTGTATAGGAAATTTGTCGTAGTATGCATAAACTCTGTCAAAACCACCAACACGTAAGGTGACGGAAAGATACTTTAAAAATAAGTATTTTCTCTCACTTTCCTCCCCTTCTATACCAATTGTTATATTCGTAACATTTTCCAAAATTCGTTGGTTTACAAAATGTTTTAGCTGACTTCCAAGTATATCATATCCAGTAAAATACATTTTTTCTGTTGAATTCAACTCGTCCATAATAATAAAATATAATTTTCCTTCTCCAACATTTTTGTCGGTACTTTCATTTTCAGTCTCAATTTTGATAGTATAAGAAGTGTTGCTTTGCAACAGCTCAGCATCCTTATTAACGTGAGTGGTTACATATGAGAAAAATGATGTTGTTTCCTCGGTAATATTTTTCCGTGCATGCTGACAAGGTTTCAACTTAAGTGTCTGATTCGGCATAAAATACGACCGTGATGTGGCAGATTTACAACACGTTTGAAAAAGGAACTTTGGGTATTGACTATTGTTAAGTACCGGTAAGTTCATGTCAAAACACCGCTTCCATTTATCAAAGTCTTTCAAATAGCTATTAAATGATCTAGTATAATACGTTATACTAGACTCGTTCTCATACTTGGTTTCTAACGCTTCTATTTTCATTGTACATGTAATATTTTGTATACCAGACGTTTCACAGTGGGAGTCGAGTCTATCCGGAATGATTGTATACAAGTTACTACTCACCAATGATAACTTTTCTAATTTCCAAATCTGTTCGTTCTGTTTGTCAATTTTGATTTCAATTGTTGCGTTAATATCACAGGCAGGACTTAAAGGCACTGTGGAAATATAGTTTAAGTTGAAAATACCCTTCTTAAAATCTCCACATAGATATTGTTTTTCCGTAGAATTTTCTCCATTGCTAAAGCTTATGTATACATCATCTGGCAAACTGCCATCCTCTGCATACAATTCTATGCCTATGTTATATGTAAGCATCTCCGGCAGACAGTAAGTCTTGTTGTTCCATGATCCGTCGATGCATTCGATAACTGCAGTTTTGGAGTTTAATTTTGATAAAAATCCACTGTCTTCCGTATACAAATCATGTCCCTTTTCACAGCTAACCTCTATATTTTGTCCATGCTTAATTTGTGTTGCTGCTGTTGTATCTTTTTCATCGAGAACTATTTGTTGAAAGTTGTTTCCGTCTATCATAGATATGTCACAACGTTGCAGACATTTAGGGTTTTCCACAATCGGTGGTTTCCAGTCAGGTCCTGGTTTCTCACATGTTAAATAGAAATAAGCTTTTGCACTAGAGAAATGTTCTGGGAAGATATCGAAACCTTCGTCACAATCTAAAAATCCTAGAGTGTCAAGCGGAAGTTTTTCTATATCACCAAAGTATTTAATTCTTACTGATTTATCGAAAATAGACTCTAGGCGTGGACATGAGTCGCTCTTGACACGTTCCGAACACGTTGTGGAGCAAAATATAACAACTAATAATCCAATACTAAACTTCATTTTGCACTATTGTAAAATCTGCATATATAATTATTTGCCGGCAATAAATATTCCAAATATGTGAAAGCAGCTAACCGAATGAAATGTTAGAACACAGCTCTGCCGTATGACAACACATAATGCCCGACCTAATGTGTATTATATCAAGACACAGTACTGTTTACGAAACTATATAACTATATACCAGCGAGTTTTTGCTGTGTGCAGCTGTAAACAACCTGTCAATTAAACTGGAGCACAAGAGTGAATGAATCACAATACCATGCGGACGATTTTAGCTGTTGAGCTGACTTAGGGCTTCTTCACGTTACCGTAGGAAGCCGTGAGGGGACCTTCTGACTTTTGAATTCTGACTTCTGAATTTTAACTACTGACTTTTGGTTTCAGACTTATAGGATTTTGCGCGGGAAAGAAGTCAACATAAGCGAGAGCCGAAAGCAACGCCGATAATAAACTAGCTCTATATATAAATTAAATTTACCTAACTATTAATGGAGTTGTGTCTTTTTGTTCACACTACTCCTCTTAACCTACTGCACCGATTTCACTGATATTTGGTGCATGTATATGGATTCCTTATATAGAGTGGATGTGATAGTATAGCAGAGGCGGAGTATTAGTCTGCCTTTTATGCAACAGTTCTAGAGTTTGATTGTTAATTGAATAATTTTGGATGAAAGGACATGTATTATAAAGTGGTAACTATTAGTGGTTTTATACCTAATAATATTTGCACGAGTTGTACATGAAATATGACAACTCAGTAATGTGATCATATAGTATCAGGTGCCATCTATTTATATATTTATACTTTCTCTCAATAACTAATAGTGTATAAAGAGAATCATAACATAATAACTGGTGATTGGTTTATTTGTAACACCTATTCAAACATCTCACCCTTTCTCGTGCTTGGGGGGGGGGGGTTCAATTCTTAATTGGGCATATACAAAGCTAGGATAAAGATGTAGTTTTCCTAGCTACATCTTTTGATGATTCAAACAGTTGTATATCACAGATCAGGTAAATCCAGGGTTTCCCTTGTCCCAGTCCATTTGGATTGTCCATCAATAACAGTTATTAATTATGTTGGTTATTAATACATTTGGTTAAATTCGTTTCATCCAAATCTTGTTTACAACTAATAATTGTTACTGTCTTGAAGTAATTCATGAATTCTACCTAAGTAATGTATGTCCTAAATTATTGTTGTGCAATAATTTGCTTTTGTTTTTAGTTGCTTTTATATGTTTTTATTTGCTTTGTGCTTATTCTTGTTTTCTTTTCTTGTAGGACAGTCTTTTTAGTCATATTGTCTTAAGGACATACAAAGGAAATATTTCTTACTTTAATATCATATCATAAAATTATCATGCGCGGTATATGGATTCATATTCGCAGAGAGAGTTGCCACCCATCTGAACATTTAAATGCAAAGATTTTTTATGAATTCTACATATTCTCTCTCTTACCATTATGACGTCAGAACCGTGACGCCAACAGGACAAAATTATCATAGACAGGTGCGGTTTGGTGAATCTAGAATCAGAATGTCATGTGACAGAACTGATGCTGAATAGAACGGTTCTTGTTTCGGAACAAACTTAACTCTTCAGAAAAGAGATAATAAAAAAGGTCAAACCCGTTTTTAAAGATTACAACACTAGTGATAAAAAGTATCAATATAAAAATATGAAACAATTAACCCAATTTTGTTTCCACATGCCTACACGTGACTATTGAAATTCTGCTTGATATCAGGAACTAAAGGAATTCTTTCCGAGATGTAAAAAGGTTTAATCGAACTCATCAGAAATTCTCAATTAAGAACTACCAAATCGAATCGTCTTCCCGTATAGACGGAATTAATTCTGAGAAGCAAAAAAACTTAATCCAACGCTACAGAAGTGCTTCTAGGAAGCAATTGCCAATTCAGAACTACCAAATCGCAACCGTCTTATAATACTGTTTGTTTGGGTTTAGCGTTCCATTAAGGTAATATGTATTGCAGCCATTGATGACATTGACCGTTTTGATATGAAAAAAGAAAGCGTTGCATATTTGTCAAAATAAGCAATGACCACAAATGAAAATTTAGGACAAAACAGTATGCATTCAGAATGAAATAGACACGAATTTACATTATCTCACCTCACTGATCAGGCGATGTAAATAGTGTGAAAAGTTAGAAAAAGTCGCAACATTTTTCTGTAAAATTCCTGCACTAACTATCCTTACACCGTTTTACTTTTATATATATAATAAAACCTTGAAGTTATGCACAGGTGCTCCACTTTAGAAATGTTTTTTTATCTCACTTAACACAACTGTAAAAATCATTTATGTGTCCTCCACTGAAATGGACGGCGCCATTTTAGTATTTGTTTAATAAAAAGTCATTAATATAACTGCAAGTATTTGAAACGATTGGAGAACCGATAAAAGGTTTAAATTTTATGGGGGATTTACCAGAAGTTCATCTCAACCGCAGAACCTGCATACAAAATGAGAAGGGTGCAAGTCCTTATATGCTTTAAAACACTGGAAAAGAAGCAATGTGCATTTGTTTATATCCTCTCACTTTCCGCACGAGAATTATCCTGCATATTCATACGCCGAAACAAAAAGGTGGTGAAACAGCGTGCGTTTCTTCAAAATAAAGACACATTTCCACCATTTCTTTGTTAATTGGAATGAAAACATACGAAAATTGAAAAGTAATTATAATATTTTTAAACAATACGCAGATTTACTTGTGAAGCGGAACTTCAGTTTATCACTGTCGGTAAGTCGGTTCTTTTTTGTGCGGATTGCTCTCCCTAGAATTCGTAGGTACCCAGTACCACACTTACATTTTCTTGTGAAGCCGAGTACTGAACAAATTTAAAATATGGCAGATGATATATGAGCAGAAGAATTGGCAGAATTGTTTTTTCAAGAAAAAGGTGGTTATACATGTGTAATCGGTAATTTGTTATAGGTATAGTTGTTGCATTTTAAATACTATAACCTATGGCTATGTGCATAATCTTGTAAGATGCATACAAAACTAAAGCGTGAAAAGTAAACAAATTAAACAATAGAAATGTTGATAGGTTGGTAACATATTTTACAACTTTTTATATTTTGTATGCTGTTAATATACCATTTTATTGGTGTATTTATGTTCCCTACTAACGTTTCAAAATAAAAAAACTTATTAAAATCAAAGCGCTGTGAGCGCTGAAGGTCTTGGGGCTCTAAATTAACTCCGCTAAAAACAACTTTTGACCTTCGTGATTTGCGCTGATCCTTACCTAAAGCGCGGGTCGAAGTGTGCAGAGGACGAAATTTTGTATATGACACAGAATAAATGATTCACAAATATATGGGTGACAGGGAAGTTTATTTTATTATAAAACGTACGTTTGATGAAAAATAATCACATGGTCAACAATATCAAATGTTTGAGAGAACAATCAAAATAATTCGATCTGCGCTTTGTTCAACTTCATGCGATATATGATGTGGATAGAAAACTATTGTGGACCAAGGACAAGACCTTGAAACAGAAATAAACAAAGCAATACCAGCAATGAAATATAAATACAGTACTGTACAATGTGTATAACAGGGAAAAATAAAAATGATTCTTGGTTACCTTGTAGTTGTAATCGGTGAAACCGTTCACTGGGCCTTGACATGCAGCGTCCTCGATAAATGGCGGGTGATTTTAATCACGTGAGTTCCTTCTCGGAATGTACGTAAATTATATGTTCTTTTTAAAGAAATTTATTTTAAGGTCAATATATATCTAATCGTTCGTAAATAAGAAAGTTGTCAATGAAATAACATCAGAAATTTGAAAATCAAACTATCGTGCTCCTTACCTTTTCGTTAATTTCCGTAAATATCCCTACTTTTCCGTGATATGCATATGATTATCTTCCGTAATCAGCTTACAGTGCAGTAATTTCTAAAACAGAAAAAGATGTGTAATGCAGCCCGTAAGCTATAGACCTTTCTGCAATCGTTTGAAGTTGTATGTACTGTTTTTATTTGTAATACTGTATGTTCTTATCGTATGCGACATTCAAACAGAATATTGATCTGGTCTGTCTTGCACTACTTTCCCATAGCGCATGTTTACAGTTGTTATTCGCACATAGCACAGTTAAATTGTCTGCAGTGTTTGAAATGTGGTATGCTAACTTAGGCCTAGGGGCCTTTCAGTCCATAGGCCAAAAAGTAAATATTATTGGATTATGGTGAAAACGCTAGTGGTTAACATGCAGTCTATGATGCAAAATAAGATCCAATTCAATCCAACGTTGTGCACCAGTATTGAATATATTCGGTTTGAAAGCAGAATGGGTAATCAAAGAAAGAGAAGTAATGAACGTCAAGGTAAATTTGAAGTACCTTGAATAAAGACCAGCAGGGAGAAAACCGTGCTCTATTCAAATATTGTGCAGACATATGTGAATAAAGACCATCGGCCAACAAAGGCTTTTTCAGCTTCTCCCAAAGAGTGGTCTTTGTTCACAAGTTTTACTGTAATTCGAACTGTAGTGTTACTGTATTTTTCGGCTAGTAGTTATAAGGACCGTATTGGTGATTCAACTCAAAGAAGTACATTCTAAGTTAGTATCTCTAAGTATTTATATTATATCCTGAACGACTCTCATCCGAAGCGCTTTCATGCTCATTCCATTGAAACCTAATCAAATTCATGGTTGAAGCCAGCTGTTTGTTTAGGTCGCTTTTTACATGGCTTAGATGTAAGACAAAGGTTATAACTCGGGTAAAAATTGCGTCTTTTAATTTTAGCATAAATCAGTTGATAGGATAGTGACATTTAGACTGTCTATACAAACATTGAGGACATGAAAGCTGTAGTAAAAGCAACCTGAAGTACACTTTGACATGCTTTCTCAACTGCAAGCCTGCGCAAGGTCAAGACTAGCCCAGTCAGCCATAGCAATCGCGACCTTAAATTAGGTTAATGTTTAAACCCTATCTAGCAATAAATAAATACTGTATTATATAATTGTACTATATTGTTTTGTAAACCTTACCATGTTTGAGGTTAGTGATGCCCCAAATTTTTCAGCTATTCTGCATAGAAGTTATTTAGGTTCCAACAAGTATTTGTAAAAATTCGACCACCCCACTGAAACCTCATCTGTGAGGGAATTTCTTTTATTCATATTAAAGTCATAAAGAACTTAATTGTTGTTAGTTAAATTAAATCAGTTATACAAGTTACAGACAACATGTATTGTTATGTTTCTATATACAAAATGGAAGACAAGCAGTACACACCTTAATGGTAATTATAAAGTTATACTGAAAACACAGTAAATGAAAATTGTATTAATACATCATGTTAGCCAATAACAAGCCGCCACACATTGCAAACTGTATTGCTGTTTGCAATAACTGCCAACAAAGAAAAACCAAGTGAAGTTTGAGGCATATTTTTATATTGAATATACATGTATAGGAAGAAATACTTAAAGGGCAATAACTCTCTATATTCAATGACAATCCTGACGAAAGTTACGCGTGCAACTAAATAACTTCAAAAGTATAAATGATAGAACATTTACAAGCATTATTACTTACTTAACAGTTTCAGCTATACATTCCAATCATTATCGATGAAATCAGCGGTTTAAAATATATTGCAGTACAACTCTATGTAAAGTTGTTGTACAATTAATGGATGAATAGCGATTTATTACAAAGGGCATCAATGTTGATTATTTGTGCTTTAATGAAGCATTTTCAGAAATATGTTGTTCTTCAAAATTGTATTTATTTATTAGTTTACGTTCATTGAAAACATTATTTATGTTTCGATAATATAATATGCTAGATGTAGGGAGTGTCCCTTTAAAGTGTGCTAAGCTCAAATTCGTTAAAACCAGAGCATGCAAATCTAGGAGCATGTTTACTATTTCTGACATATTTTTGTTACACGTTTTCTATCCTGCAAATCTCTGCCACGTAGTATTACATTTTCTAACGCTTTTTTTGTCACATGTTTCTATGACGTGGGATAGTTTGCAATTTGTGATACTGATCCCCGTTGTTTGAAGACACACCTACAGGCCTTTTGCGATGGGTATATAAATCAGACTGTGAATCAGAATCAGTCATTGTTCTTTATGTCTATATACATATCAGATATCCTATTGTGATCATAAAACTATGTGTTCAAAACAAAAACATTCTTGTTTTCTCTTTTTAATTGGCTTTCCCTCAGCAAGGCAAAATGGAGTTTACGCCTGACTCTATTTTTCTCCCTAGAAAACATTTCTTTCGAAAAAAATCGAAATTTGTTTGTTATTCTACAACATACTGACCGTCAAAATGGTATTGCATCAACCGTCACACCTGTCGTAAGACATTCAAGGGATGCATCAAAAACTGCCCGTTTAAACATAACATGGTCAATGGAATATATCAGCAATACTGTCTGTTTAGGGCAGATGGCTGCTTAGTTTGAGGAAACCATAAGAACATGTCCATGTGTTCCCTTTCAGATTCACATTGTATCTGCAGACAGGAGTAAAATCTGAGCCGAAAGAGGTAGCGTTCGTGTTCGATGCCCGGTTCTGCTACTGAGGATGTAAAAACAAAAAAGTGACGAACTGCAAGATCGATGATGCGTGGCAGGCAGAGGAAGATGGCGACTGTCTAGTCCCTTTCAATTGCGATGTACCATTCAAAATAAAAATTATTTGCGATAACGATTCATTTAAGGTAAGTTTAAATATGCACGTGATGTGACAATTCGTGTCACTGTCAGTGTGTGTAAGCGCGCAGGCGGGCAGTTGACTGAACCATCGTTCCGTGGAAGAACTAGTACATTGTACTAGAATCATACTGCCAACTTTCTCACATAAAGAGTCATGGAATGGGCTCGAACCCATAACCCTCAATCAATGAGAGGTTACAGTGGTTTCAAGTCATGACCTCTAACCGGTTAATCAAACCCCGTTGATAACAAACAATCTGATAAATGGTTTTCCCATTACTTACGCTAGATGTGCATTTTTCGTATAATCATAGAATAGATTAAAAGTGTACAACTACATTACTTTGTCTTCAATAGTTGTTTCCCTTTGAAAAAAACTCTTGTCACCATTTGAGAATGTTGTTACAATTTCTGCAAACAAGATACATGTACATGTAAAGCGAAGCGAAAAACGATCTCGAATGACAAATTATCAGAATCTTTGTTTCGTCAAATGTTGCACTTCGGGCAATGTATGTGCTGCTTCACAAGTATGTACTTCCACAATGTCGTGCGTGATTTTCCAAATTTCATTACTAACCACTGAACAACTGCTTTTAACATTTACTTATGGTTAATCACTTATTGTTTTCCGACTTTCAAATCTTCAAACACTACATTCTTGAAAATTGTTTCAACAAAGGCAGGATACTATATTTCAGGTGAAGGTAGATAATGAAGATTTTCTAGAATATGAGCAAAAACTGAGCGACAAGACGATCAACTGTCTAAGAATAGGAAATGACATCATCCTAGATGAAGTGAAGCTGGTCTAACTTTCCTCATTTCCATCATGGACAATAACAGACTACGAATATCACGTCTTTAGAACAATTAAAGCTACCATTAATGTTGAGTTTACAGTCGAACCCGTATTCATTAGCCATTAGAAGAATACAGCAAAAGTGCTATTTAGTGCATAATGATTTGTGAAAAATATAAAAAAGACATGTAACGAAATAGATTTTTAAAATATATATGGTTTCCTCGTCTCAGTGTCATGGATATAAGCCGGGTGGGTGTCGGTGGTCATTAACACCGGTTCAACTGTATACTTTTACTTTCTTTTCGTATAGAATGAATATACAGGTATAAGTATATATATCTGTTTGTATCTTACGTCTGTTATATGAGGTGTGTTTTCCCTTATATATGGTAATATGCAACACTGTTTTAAATTTACAAAGGCTGCTTTTTAATTGAAATATCACAAAAGAAATAGAATGAGATCCCTAAACGTTTCAAAAGACCGAAACTGTCGTGATTCTCAACCGGTCCTCAACCGAACTGCCAAATCGGAAGAAACTGGACACAATTTACAACTACCAAATGTTATTTACAAAATGAGTTCAGCATCGTGAAAATGTTTACACGTTCTAACAGAGGATATACGTTCAATACCTGAAAACAGGTTTCATTTTTATATCTCAGTACTGTGGAATACGGGCCCAAACTTCAATGAACTTAAATTAGCATTTGCCCAGGATACAGTTCTGAGCACCCCTTCTTTTTGAAAAAAAATGATGAGTGCACGGATTAATTACATAAACCTACAAACTCTCTACTTTTGAACAAATTCAAGCGGAATACACATGTATGGCAAAACATCAAGCTTTGTTTTGAACAGTCCCGACATCACTACTTTTCTGAACATCGATCTGGCTACCCGAAAAGTACATGTATTATAATCATTACTGAATGAAAGTACTTTTGTTTAATTTAAACCTTATTTTTTTACAAAAAGTATTAATTCAACTCACACTTTGACTGTGTTAACATATTTCGTCTTGTTCCGGTCAAATTAGCCAACCCGGAAGTATCATTGGCTCCTGCAAATCGGGATGACGCCAATGTTTACATATCGCACAGCCTGAAAACACGTTTTGGAGGTGAGTTGAAAAAAGAGCCAACGATTTTTCCAATGGCTTCAACTGACTTATATTTCAACTCGCCTCCATTTGTACATGTACTCTGCATGCTTACTACAACATCGACACTGATAGGCAAATTTTAAGTTTGAAACATTTTTCCGACACCGCTTATGGAATGAAAAGTTGTACTCTTTCACGGTTTTAGTTAAAACATTTACATAACATGAAACGGTTTACTTTTATGAAATGCTGTTTTGTCACACTGTTGCCCCGCAACAATATATACAATTGGACCCCCAAAAATTTTCATTTTTGTGTTTCGGTCCCCCCCCCCGTTTGCCGCATAACGGAACAAACCGACAACAAAATAAGAGGACTCTTTTGCCGTATCCGCGAAGGTAAAAACGACATGGCGAAAAGTGACAGGTCCGCTAGGCCGTTCGCATTCGGACCGGGAGGTCCCTTGTTCGAACCAGGTGTGTCCTTGTGTATAGGCACCGGTATTACACATGCCTCAGTCACCCAGCTGTTTATGGGTAGCAGCGATGATAGACAAGCTGCCTCTCCCTCGCGAGCATGATGACATCCGGAATGAGTGTTATGAGAAATATACAACAGGTTTCTTCGTAATTGAATTAAAATAAATTCAATTCAATTCAATAGTTTATTCAGCATAAAGCATAATACAACGCTTATAGCCTATAACAATGAACAAAATATTGTGGTACAGATAAAATGAAAAACAGTTTACAGAAGAGCAACAGTTTAAATCCGGTTGGAAACAGTTAAAATAAATTCGTATAAACTAAAATGACAGGATTTTGCAAACATTCAAACAGGCAATTATATGCCTGCAAGGAAATCCTGGGTAGTTCTGTACGGGGAAATTAAAACGAAATATTTCCTGTTCGTATGAACCTATGTGACATTGACTTTACATCCTGATGGAGTTTTATTGAGAGATATCCTGGCCTCGTTTATCAAGTAAGCTTACAACGATAGTTGATCTGTTTAAACAAGACGACATTAAACACCTATTCGCAGTTTACAGACGGACATTCAAAATGGTGCGAACGCTTGAAAATCCGGTAAGTTTATTGTTTATTTCCTTTTTTTATCTTTTTACCCTTATACGCCCAATAATTATAATTAGTTAAACTGCAGTCGAAAGTTTGCATATATAGACAATTGCTACTGGAAATGTATATAAATGTTATTATTACTCACGGTCTAAGTTTCAAGTCAACTGACAGTGTGTGAAACTAAACCTTCTACTAGTATAGTCTTACATTGTATTTTGTAGTTTGGACATTACTCCTATATATTACTCCTATATAATGTAGGTGTTTCTACAAATGGTTAAAAACGCACTGTTTTCTACCTAAAAAATTTGACTCTACTAAGTGTTCAGAGAATGATGTTCTTCCTTAGTGCTGTAGCTGATATTATGTCTTAATTAACTGTTGGGAATTGGACTGCAGATTTAAGTCATTGACGTATTGATGTAAATCCGAAGTTATTATCTACCAGTGTTTTCATTTATCTCCATAACGAATAAACAAGGAAGCTCTGTTGTACTTTACCCAGTGCTTTGAATCCACCCTCATCTGGTAGCAAAAAGTGCAAATCACTACAGATGATGAAAAGCTTGTTCATCCATGAAGTCTGACAACGGTCTGCAATGTTCGCTACTCAGTCAATTAATTTTCATTCCCCATCATACAAAAAAGGTACTATTCCAATGGAAAGATGATCCAATCCAGCAATTTGGCAGAGTATAGGTTAAAAAGAGAACCTTGTTTATATTCAGAAGCCAAATTTGTAATTTACTCAACGTACGCAACCATGACACAGGTTTATTAAGTATCATTTTCGTTTGTTTTATCATTTACGAGGACACTGAATGGATTCAGAAGATAACCATCAAGGGGAGAGCACCCGCGGGAGCATCAAGGTACGTTGGATTCGTTGACCTACGAATACTGCTTGTAGAAAAGAATGTCGTTCCATGGAATAGATAATAAAAACGAGGAATAAATAGAACAAAATTAAATCAGTTGTTTTGCTCGTCTTCTTAATTCTTTTCTTCTGTATTTGTCCTTACTGCTATCTATATATGTTTAAAGTTTGAGATTAGATACCGTGTTAACGGTCTCGGAGGTAATTTATGGCAGACGGAAGAGTGCAAAATCACCCTTAATTTCGTGGGTAAAAGACTAAAAACTAAACATGCGTCACACCAATACAAATGCACTCCACTCTTCGTACATAAATCGTAAACACAATACTTAATGCTCGAGGTATTTGTCGTATTATTCAGACTTACTATATTTCATTTACAGATTCACACTATATCTCCAGTCAGGACCACAATCTGAGCCCAATGAGGTAGCGTTTGTGTTAGATGTTCGATTTAACTACGGAGCTTCCCAAAACTCGCTTGTAACCAACTGCAAAGTAGGTGGGGCGTGGCAAACAGAAGAATACGCCAACTGCGCATTCCCTTTCTCCTGCGAGGAAAAATTCACAATCAAAATTAATTGCGATGAAGATTCGTTCAAGGTAATATGAGTTAAAGGTTTCATATAGACATTATTTTATACTTGGAAAAGTACAGTCTGGAGCAACTTCGTAAACAGTAACTCATTAAAAAACTCCAAGGGTGAGTTGCCCTTTCGTTAGCGGGTACGTGTGACCAAAAGACCACCAGTCGAAATCCCCTTCTGAACTTGCCGGCCTTTGTGACTTTCTCTTATATCGTCAATGTATACGTAACATGCAACCTTTTATGTAATAAATACAAGAAATATTTACACTGCCAGTATATAGAGTTATAAGAGACATTTACCCTTTAAAGTGTTAAATGTACACAAAATAGTTAACCTACTGTACAAGTTCATGTATAAAATATTTCCATAAAACCCATATCATTACAATGAATTATCAAATAATTTAATGACGTGTTACAGTTTTTACCTAAATATCCCAACAGATCAAAATGTCGTGTATTAGTTGACTTATCAAATTCGTGTATTTTTGTTTACTTGCTAAATTTCAAAACTGGATGTGTGCATCCCTCACTTATAGTAAAGTAATGCACGTTTCAATGTAAAATATAAAAGTTTTCGATTTATTTCAGGTGAAGGTAAATGGTGAAAAAATCATGGAATACAAACAAAAACTGAGCATGAAAACAATCAACTGTCTGAGAGTAGAAAATGACGTCATCCTGGACAAAGTCAAACTATCATAAGATATTAATCAACTTAAACGAAACATATGTACTGTGAATAATGAACTTTCTAAACAGCAGTCTTTATATAGCATAGTACTCAAAATCATTTTAAACATTAATATCTGAGATGTATATCAGCTCGAATACAATCTCTGGACATATTTCATCGTAACTATGCGCATTTTCACAAAACAGCTTCTATTTAGGGCCTTTAAAATTCTCGTATATGACCCTGTACAATAATTATGTATATTAAGTGTTTTTGTAAGCGCAGTAAAGTCCCTGTTATAAGACCACCCTTCGGACCGGCATAAACAGGTCTTAATAGTGAAAAGATAGTTTTTTCGAAACCTTTTCATTATAAAATTGGTCATTTGGTTCCGAAATATTTGGTCTTAATATCGAAGGCAGTCTCAATTTTTGGTTTTCTTAAAATCGGATAGTTTTGTTATCGGGTGATCTTTAGCGGAACTGTTTTGCTGTTTGTCATAAAGGTAGCTCTCCGTTTAACATAAGAACAATGTAGCGCCCTGCTAGAATACAGAAATAATAAAGTCTTTAATACTGATTTGTTCAATTTATTTTTCCTAATCTAACCTAATCTATCACTATACAACATGACACGAGCTTGAACAGTGCACATACTTGAAACCTTTATTATACGACACGCACACAAATTGATGCAGCAAAACGCACGTCTACGAAATATTTTACAAAATAGTGTATAGAAGCCCATGAATGTTGTTGCACTGTATTGGTATTTAGTTCCTGGATTATGGTTCGTCCGAGACATAGATAGCAACAGCGCAATGTAGGAGTCAGTCCTCAGAAAAGTATGAAAATCGGGTCCTGTTTTCACATCAACAATGGAACATAACATGGCGGTGGTCCAAACTTGAAGGAAGCTAGCTTTCATGACTGAAACCAGCATTGATCTAGCATATCCAAAAAGGGAGTTTGTTTTTTTTAGAAAAATGAACTAAATAGTGATGGCAACAAGGGAACATATTACTGTTTTCTGCAATGCTACATATAGCATCGATGTATGAACGTTTTCTGTGAAAGACAGAATGACCGTTAAATCTTATTATATAGAGGTTTTACATAGGTAACCTAATAAATCCTGTTTTAAAGTAAGATAATCATGCTGACCCGATATCGCCTGCCCCCTCCCCCCGCCTCCCACACACAGTTCTATGTTGTGTCGTATATTCCCCCACCCCACAGACGACCCAATTTCTACAAATGCAAGGATGCTACAGATTGGTCCGATAGAAGAAGCGGACGATTTATGCCCAAAGTTTGGTACATTAAAAACGCCTTTTATACCAAACTAAGTAAAGAATTATGAACAAGATGGTACAGAAGTTGACTTGTCTGTCCGAACGTACTAGAAATTGGCAGTTGTGTGGCTATTCTTTTGTTCTCTCTATTGTACGTTTTGGTTTCATAAGCCCAATAATAGCCACATAAGACGTACAGAATGAATTTCATCACAGTGAATTAACTGTTACCTGGTGTTGCCTGCACTCGGCGCAATGTGATCACTATATGCCGGCGGGGGCATGAAAAACAACAAAAGTCAAATCAATTTGCCTTTTCTTTTATTTATCGTCTCGTTTTATTGCACTATACAGCATGTATTCTGGCACGAACATGAAAAATACATAGAGGTTTGTTTTGAGTGGATATGGAATATATCTCATCGAGAAGTGATACAATTGTTGTATTTTCATGAGCGAGAAGCGCGAGTTTAAATGTGAAAATTGTATAAATTTGGAGTCGAGATTTATTTCATATCCACTCAAAACAAACACATTTTCTTTTATTTTATGATGACTATTAAAAACAGAAGCAAAATTATGTATATGCAGTTCCGGCCGACCTATTTCACCCACACTGTGACTGATATGATATATATATCATCATTCTATATTTCACTGATATGTATAGAGAGGATATTTGTTTGTTTTGAGTGGATATGGAATGTATATGTTCAATATCCACTCAAAACGAACAAGTTTTCTTTTAGTCATCGTACAGTTGAACTTACAGTACACATATCATTGCAGTTAACAGACGGACATTCAACATAGTACGAACTCTTAAGAATCCTGTAAGCTTGTTCTGCATTTTTTTATATCATTTATTCTAATACAGGCCTTGATTATAAATACTAGTTATTATACATGTCGATAGTTTCGAGATATTTTCATTTATGCATGTAACAAAATCTTAACCTCTGTACTCGGAAAATGTATAGAAGGGACTGGGTGTTACCTTGTGAAATTAAAAGCTACTGTGGTCGGTATCCTTATAAATGTTGACCTGACATTACGAAGTACAGTCATACCTGTGCTAAAGCACACCTCCGATTATATCTTTATTCAAACAGTTCCATGGCATGTATGGGTGTAAATTTTGGTCTGTATTCAAAATAAACTGCTTCATATTGGTGTCCGAAACAAATTTGTATTGATATTTGGCATGTACTTAAAAGTGTATACCGATATTTAATAGGAATCATATTATTAACATTTTATACTCTTTAAAACTCTTAAAAATGAATTTCAGTATTTCTGTTTAAGTACGTTTTACCAATTTAATGTTTCAGTTATCACATACTGAAAGGTGTCTACCTATTTTTCACGAAAATGGGATTAAGGTGCAAATTTAAGGTTTTGCAATGACAGTAATTGTAATGAATGTTTCCGCTCAGATAGAAATGATACCAACCAATGTATACATGCACCTATGCTTTTAATGCTGTATTTATTTTACATTTCATAAACTAAATACATTTCCATGTCTGATTTTAGCAGAACGCAACCGAATTTACTATAGAATGAAAAAGATACATCTGTGATTTCATATCTATATAGGTATGTTTTAAATAGGGGAGATGTCTGTGAAACTCTCAGATATCTCTATGAATTAAGACATGTTTTTTTCTTTTAGTGATATATCTCACATGTTTTGTCAGATATCTCCCAATATTAAAGAGATATCTCTCCTACAGCATAAGATATATCTGGGAAAAAACCCGATACGTAAGTGTTTAAAAGACAAATGTATTTCTGCAACTTGGAGACATATCATATGTCTTTAACTTTGACATATATTAAAAAAAAACATATCTCTCAAATGATTTTTAATACATATCTCTGTAAGTTTCGGTGATGTCTTTCTGTGATACAAAGATATCTGTGAGCGTGAAACAGATATCTGTATTGAAACAAGATGTTTTTGTTAAGTTACACACCGCACACATAACTATTTTCGGAATACATAAAGAGCTTGCGATATGAACACATAAATTTACCTAGGGTTTTGGGGAGGCTGCGTTTTTGGTACGTGGCATTCCCTGTTTGATATTATTTTTGTTTTTAAGAAATGTTATAGTGTTGGATTGTTTTTAGAATAAAGTATATCGCATATAGAAATACATGTACCCTCAATTACAATAGTTACTGTGTTTACACTTTTGTTTGCTTTTAACGTTATTACACATTTTAATACAAGCTTTAATGCTTATATTCTTGCAGTACAAATAGCCAGCTTGTGAGGAAAAAAGAACTCCACGCAGAAAGCAATAGAGCCTGGTGTTACACATTTCTCAAAGAGTACTGCAGGAATCAAAACACTTCAGACATCCCAATCATTTGATCCTAAAACTTGAACATCTCATGCCAAGCCAGATCCTGAACGAGATGGTGATATACATGAATTACCTGCGATAGTTCAGACATCACTTACTGTCACAAAAAGGTATTTAAAGTTATAACAATGACTTAACTCAACATGTGTATGTTCTTAATTTTTCGAATATACACGTACAGTATTATTTGTAAAATTGTAATCACTACAGCAGGAGTGTGCAGAATTACAGGGATGCTTAAAACAAACCATATTGTGTAAATGTTTTAACCTTTACCTTCTCTCTAACTTCCATTTCTCATTCACAAATTGTCCTCTTGTTTTCTGCTTCTATAACAGATGCACCTTTTTCTGATGTAACAACATTTTCTTTGAAGAAGTCATCACACTGACTATTTATTTCATCCTGAGGCAAATTGGATGTATGAAGCAGCACTGTGGACCCAAATTAGTTGTTTTTATTCCTATTCTGTTCAAAGCAATAATGTATGTTTGTTTCATACTTAGTCGAGAAAGTAACTTGTGCTACTTTACTTTTGACAGCGCCTATGTAAGAGAATTCAGCTTTGTTGTAGGTTACTGTATTAACGCCGAAAAGATATAAAATCCACAGGCAGGGTAATTCAGTTGTATTCTATGTTGAAATTAGGCACTTGGCTGCCGAATCGTGCAATATTTTGTTTAAATGTGTTCTTTTTTATGTTGAGTTTGAATACTTTATAAAACGACATTTATCCAGTTAGTAAAGATTGATATTATTCGAGAAACAAGGAATCTTCTAATTGTTTCTGATAATTGCTAAATGAATTAAATTGTAGATTTTCATTTATTATCCAAGACTGTTTAATTTTTTTAACTTTATTGTGTTAAAGTCCTTAAGATTTATTTTCTTTGAGCCATAAATTCACGCCACAAGAACACAAGAAATAGTTATGTTATGTTAAAGTCTGAAGGATAAGGGAAGAACTTTAATCTCTCATAGATTGGGGGTAATGGGTTCAAGCCCTGCTACCGGCCATGTCTCTTTATAAGTGTTAAAATTTGTTTATATACCGGGGCGTATGAATTTCTCAGATTATCTGCAGAACAGTTTTATTCCAGTGATGCTATCAAATAATTCCTGTTACAGATCAGAAAGGGCATAATGTAGAAACAAAGTACAAGGTAACGTGTGGTAAGACGCATATGTACACGTTAAATATGTACCATACTCGATCATCATTTCTCACCTATGGGATACATGTACATATTTCCGCGCATTTACCCATGTGAGATAAACTTTTCTAACTTACCGGACAGAACAATCTCTATTTTTAGCAGTGATGGAAAATCTTATCTCACATAGGGTTATCCCACACTCCGCGTGCACATCACATAAAATCGAAAAATGACTGTAAAGTTTTTATTTTTGAAATTAACATAGGGTTAAGGGTATTCATTTTCTTAGTTAGATCATTTCCTATCCATCTATATTAGTTTTGAAGTAAAATTCGAGAAAAAGTTGATTTTCATTTTTTCATCCCCATCCTGTATAAATTTACACTTATTTTTTCTTACTTATGAGAAAATGCGATTCAAACGGTGAGAAAATAAATCTACCATGTCCATTGAGATGTGGATAAGGAAATCCTACCCTCGGGTTGAGATACGTCCAAAATAAACTCGGCAGAGCCTCGTTTTTGGCACGTAAACAACCCTCGGTGGGATTTCCTTATCCACAACTCATGAACATGTTAGATTCTCTATGTCTGGTTAACGGGAAACATGTACAACGGTTCATGGAGAACGATTTGCCATTAATAATCAGCAGCATTGAGAAAAATCTCGGAGATGGAAATGCATCTATAAAAGAAGTAAATGCGAAGCTTAAATTGCTGCTTACACAGTATAAAAATGAGCAGGAATTGAAAACCACGTGTGATAAAAATACAGTTAGCCCTAAACTTTCTGTACAGCCAGCCGGAACTCTTAACGAGGACTGCGTTCGTACGACAGATTCTGTAAACAGCGATGTTCGGCATGAAAATACCTCCGGTAATCACGGCTCTAGTAATGTCCCTTATTGAGTCGATTGCTGAAAGTGTAATAGAAATGCGAATCAGCCTTGAAAGTCATATCAAAACAACCGAAAGGAACCTCGGTCAAATTCGTGACGAGATACAAAGTGTGAAAAAGAAAATGCAGTGTGAAAATGAGCACAACATCAGACAAATTGATGAAATTAGCACTGAAATGAATGGTGTGAAGCAGAACGCTAGCAAGAATCATGATATTCTAATACGTAGAATACAGCAACTCACAGATCTAGTTAAAAATATGCCGAGAAATCAAACAACAGAAGAAGAAAAAAGCCGTGCTGAATCAAAACCAGCCCAAAACACACCAATTTCTGAGACACCGAAAAGAGGCACAACTCTGATAATAGGTGATTCAATAGTAAAGGGGATCCAGCAACCGGGTTTGGCCAGTAATGTTGATTTGATCAAAGCACCAGGCGCAAAAATTCAAGATTTGACGCATTGAGAAATTAGACACACGTTACTACGACAACGTCATTATTCACGTAGGCGGAAATGACGTTAGCAGCGGTAAAAATCCCGCGACGTCGTGCTGTGAACTTCGGAACGTCACAGAGAAGCTGCAAGCCCAACATTGTAAAGTACACTTGTGTACCGTTTGTCCGCGTGGAGATGCAGATGTTTCTCAGTTTAACAACGGCGTGCGACAAATATGCCAGGAAGCAGGGGCGAGTCTTATGGATAGGCATCAAGCGTTTATCTACGGGAACGGCGATATCGCAAAGCATTACTATGTAAACAACGGCGTGCACCTTAGTACATATGGTTCCAGAAATCTAGTAGCGACGATCAACCGAAAAGTTAACAAAGTCAAAGAAAAAGATACCAAGAAGCAGACGAACAACACAAATCAGTCTGATACTAGTATAAATCAGCACCTAAGAAGACAGCAGTGGAATCATTCTTCAAGACAGAACTATAATAATTACAATTTAAGACAAAGAAGAAAGTATTCTGGATAGGAACTGTCTGACAGACACTCCATATATGATGGCTATAATATGTACACACATTTATATTATATCTGCCAGGAATGCAACGAGGTAAATTGTACATGTATTTATCTGTTACAACAAGATCCTTGTATTGATATTACAAATAATTGCCATCTAGAAATTAATCCGAAGTCACATAATATTTACACATCAAAAAATAATTTATGGAAAAAATACGTAAGTAAAACATGCAACAAATATAACAAAGCGTATTCTATTAATACACAGATACATACTACACCATCTTTTTCCAAAGATACCAATGACTTATGTGTTAATAACGTTAGTAATATTTACCTAAGCGTTGATAACGCTCTCAGTAATGGTTTCTGGGTGCTATGGGGCTCGTTTTGGGGAGGCTGCGTTTTTGGTATGTGGCATTCCCTGTTTGATATTATTTTTGTTTTTATACGTTGAAATCGATATTGATAATGACTTTTGCGTTGAAAGTGATATAAGTAATACCCTATGCGCTGATAGCAATACTACTAATGACCTATGCGTTGATAACGATATTAGTATTGGCCTATACATTGATAGCGATATTATAGATACCCAATGCGCTGATAGAAATACTAGTAATGACCTATGCGTTGATAGCACTATTTGTTTTGGCCTATGCGTTGATAGCGATATTAGTAATACCATATGCGCTTATAGCAATATAAGTAATGACCTATGTGTTGAGAGTGATATTTGTAATAACCTATGCGTTAATAGCGATATAAGTAATAACCTATGCGTTGATAGCAATACTAGCTATGACCTATGCGTTGATGGCGATATTGGTAATGACCTATGTGTTGGTAGCGATATTAGTAATGGTATATGCGCTGATAGCAATACTAGTAATACCCTATGCGCTGATATCAAAGTAAGTAATGACCTAAACGTTGATAGCGATATTAGTAATGGCCTATGTGTAAAGAACGATATCAGTAAGGTCATATGCGTTCATAACGAAAACAGTAGTAAACGATGCGTCGGTAGCGACAATAGTTATGACTTATGCATCGATAGCGATAATAGTGATGCCATATGCGTTGATAACGACGACAGAAATAGTCTATGCGATCATAGGGAAAATAAAAATGACTTTTGCGATTTACCAGGACGTATTGGCACCAGTGTAATTTAAAATAACTTGCAATCCATGGGTAATAGTACTGGGTTCAATTTTAGAAAGAAAGGTATTCATATCGCAAACTTAAATATACGCCATGTGTTACCAAAAATGGATGAATTTAAGTATCATTTATGTCAATCATCTTCACCTAATGTATTAGGTATATGTGAAACCTTCTTACACCAAGATATTGATGACAATGCGCTACAAATTAAAAATTACACATTTGAACGGAAAGACCGAAAAGCTAAAAAAGGAGGCGGTATTCTTGTGTATTTAAAAGATAGCATATCGTATACGAGACGTTGTGATTTGGAAATAAATGACATTAAATGTTTGGATTGAAATAAATAATCCTCATAGCAAATCTTTTTTACTAAACTTTATTTATCGCCCACCTAATTCAAACCAGTCATGGATAGATAAATACGATGCACAGCTAGAAATTACTGACTCCTTAAACACAGAATAGCATATACTTGGAGACCTTAATATTAATTATGTACCAAATAACGTTACTGGTAAATATAGCAATACAAAATGGACAGAAATAACCATCAAATATGGTCTGGCACAATTAATAGAATGTCCAACAAGAATATCTAAAGGTAGCTCCACTATTAAAGATCATGTTTATACAGTGTGAATTTTATTAGTGATTGTTATGTATCACCGCTATCACTTAGTGATCATTTTCATCTGCTACTAAAGGAACAATTAAAAGCAATTCTTGTAAGCATAAATCCATACAGTATAGATCGTTTAAGAAATTTGATGAACAAACGTTTCAAAGAGATTTATTGTTCTCTGGACTGGAACAAATAGACATGATTTAAATATGATTTCAAATCCGAATAATGCTTTAGATACGTTTTATGAATTCCTTAACAAACAATTATCCAAACACGCTCCTATAAAAGAAAAACGTATAAAACGCGAGCATCAACCAAAATAGTTCACAAATGAAATAAAAAAACAAAAATAATATCAAACAGGGAATGCCACGTACCAAAAACACTCATAATTTATATGATCGTGATAGATGCCGCAAATATGGAAACATAATTCATTATAAAATTCTAAGAAATAAAGTTTCATCCATGATAAAAAGAAGTAAGAAAGATTTCTTTAACGATGCAATTAGAGATAACAAAAATCAGACTTATATCTGGAGAAACTTAGGGGATATATCAAACTTAAATCAAACCAATAATGTTACATTGCCCCAAAGACTTACAAAAAATAATACATTTGTTGAAGGTCCTTTAAATATTATAAATGAATTAAACAAAAATTTTGTAAACATATCAAATATTATAGAAAGAACAAGGTTCTCAAACGTCTTTGAAAGACATGCTTGACAAAAAGCTGGGTACAGATATGTTTAATGTTATATCAAGTTCGTAAAATTATTGATAAGTTAGAAGTAGGAAAGGCCACGGGATTGGATGGTATAGGCGGCCCTAAAGTTTTAAAACAATGTGGTTATATTATTACTCCTTATATTACATCTATAATTAATAATAGTATTGCACAAGGAATTTTTCCTGACAAACTTAAAGAAGCAAGAGTTATACCAATTTTTATAACTGGTAACAAAGACGATCCAAACAACTACCGTCCAATTTCTATTCTTCCAACTATATCAAAATTTTTTGAGCGTCATATTGCAACACAAGTACAGTCATACTTTGAAAAAACTGACATTATACATAAAACGCAGTCCGGATTTAGGAAACACCACTCTTGTAATACTGCCCTTATAAGATTAATAGATGCATGGTTAAAGGATATTGATAGTGGTAAATTGGTGGGAACAATATTTTTAGATTTAAGAAAGGCTTTTGATCTTGTAGATCACGAAATACTTCTCCACAAATTAATATTATACCATTTTTCAAGTTGGACATTAAGATTGTTTAAACCATATCTTGAAAACAGGACACAAATTGTAAAAGTTGGACATTTACAATCTGAGATACTCCCCATCACATCTGGGGTGCCTTAGCGGTCCATATTAGGGCCATTGCTTTTTATATTTTACATAAATGATTTCACGTTTATGTATCCCGATCTAAACATGGATTTAAATGCATATGACTCATCTTTATATGAATCGGGGAATCATATATCAACAATTCAAAATAAACTCCAGGATAGTCTTGATTAAAATCCACTCAAAATCTTCAACTATTTATTAATGACATACGTCTAGAAAACGTTACTTGTCATAAGTTACTTGGAGTATATGTTGACAATAAACTAACCTGGCACAATCAAATTGACAATGTCTGTAAAAAACTGAATAAAAAAATTGCCCTGTTAAAGAACATTATATATTACCTCACACCTGAAATGAAAGTCATGTTTTTACCGCATATATATTGCCCATATTTGACTACTGTTGTACGGTCTGGGGCAAAGGAACAAGTAGTTATGTGAATAAGATAAATATATTACAGAAACGAGTTGCAAAAATAATACTTAATAAACCGATGCGAACACCATCGGCAGAGCTATTCCAATAATTAAAATGGCTGAGTTTTTTAGACTGATGCAAATACCACTGTGCTGTCCTGATATATAAAATTATGAATAACAATGCCCCATCATATTTGGCAGATATTGTAACGTTTTCTGACAATAAAACATACCAGTTAAGATCAGTATCAAACAAGGATCTTGTCTTACAGATAACACCTCGTACTAAATACATGGAAACATCATTCACAAATTATAGCAAAAATATATGGAATGACATTCCTTTAAATATACGTACTTTGAAAACACTTAAAACGATAAGCATTATTTATTGAGTGAATGATAAGTTAATCTACATTTTCTTTAACATATTTATAATTATGTTTAATTTATATTCATGTCCTTTGAGTGTCTGTCAGTGAATGTTTATGTATGAATGCATTTATTAACAGAATGTTTGTCTTATATGTAAATGTGTCTTTCTTTAAGGGTTAACTTTGCCAGGCGATTTATTTTATGTATAATGCTTTTTCTTTTGTTTCTTTACTTTGAAGGCCATATTGAAAATTAGAATAATTATATGTTTTCATATGTCTAAATGTGTAACCTTCGGTAAATAAAGCTATTATTATTACTATTATTATAATTATTATTATTATTATAATAAGAGAAAACTTGCAATTTGTTACGAAGGATAGGGAGCAAGTACTGGTTCTTCCAAGGAGTGATAGGCCAACTACCGGCCTATAAAAATGAAATAGTATTGGGACGGGCATTTAACTCATACAACAAAACTATTTTACTTTAATGTTTTGCAAGCATTGAATGTTCTGAAAATGTATGAATGATATATGTACATGTAAATAAGTTTTAAGTATTTTTAATAGAACGCATTGCAAATAAATGATGCAGTTATATCACAAGTGGTATCACAAATATAAACTGATTGATGTGACCATAGATATCATTTGACCATAGATATCATAAATCAGATACAACAAGATGCAAAGATATATGCAAAGGTGTTATGGACATGGTTACCATAAGCATTTCTTATCGAACTCTACTGTATGAATATGCAAGAGTGTTAGGCAATGATCGACTGAATGCTAGTTTAGTGTCTGGAACTTGTTTTTAATAAGGACCAAACTGTGTCATTGTGATATTTTGTTGTTTTTGTTATTAGTGATTTTGTTGGCAGAATTTTACCGCGATTACTTTCAAGTAATGACCCCATATATATTGCAGTCTTATAACATAGACAGCAAACTTTGTTTTTGAAGATATTTTTGATGGATGTGTTAAACAAGTCAATGTATTTATTGTTTTCAATTCACCTATGAAAAAATGCTGATTTATCATACCATGTTCTTGACAGCCATCTATCTGTCAGCAATTTAGTAATTGTCAGATTATGTTATCAGTGTTGACCTATCACTGACATTGAACAAGTATTCTCGTTTGTTTACTTAGAACATCATGCAATTTGTTAAGTGCATGTTCAACCTAAAATCTTTTTGATAAAAATTGAAATTTAAAAAGTTTAATGAGCCACACTGTACAAAAACCAAACAATTGGGCAAAGTCGCTGACTTAGCATAATGGCCAGTGGTACTCAGGTGAGCGATATAGGGTCATGATGGTCCTCCTGGCTTATCTTGTGACATTTATCATCAAAATGCTAACCTTGTTCTGTAAGTTTGGAAATGGGTTGATGTTAGACTTAAAGCAGCAATGTGTATGTGGATTTTTTTTATAGTCATTATTACTCGTGTTATAGGATAACCAACATACAATGTAACATCAAAATATGTTGGAAAGTAAACATATTTTTAGTGACTTGGTTAAATCACATGTTTTGATCATCAGTGTAAATTGAAAAGCTAGGCTTTTAGAAAATAATCTAGACCAGTCTGAAAATTGTGCCCACTTTCAGCCCATCAGAGGCTTATACTTCCTTACATAGAAATATATGATATCAAAAACGATTTAACAAATACAGTTTCAGATTCTGCAGGTAAACATTGTTGGTTTCATGTGCACATGCTTGCATTACAGTCATACTGCTTTCGGGTCAAGTGGCTGGTTTCCGTATAGTATAGATTAAGTTGGAACCAGTTGAAAAATATTGGTATGAAACATGCAAATAGGCGGTGTTCCTCCGCGATCCACTGAAAGTAGTCCCTATTAAGATATAGTACCATTTTCATCCGTGTTTAAGAGCCAGTTCCATGGCAGATTGTTTGATGTTCAGTCATTTAAAGGACCCACTGCATATGATTTTAATCCATATTACGCTTTTCTATTACCAAAATCTGAAGTGTCAGTAGTCCAAATAATTGTATTCAACGAGTGAATATCGATATATTTTTGCAGCTAAGACGAAAGTGACTTTGGGGTACTCTTGCGCTTCTACTCAGACACTATGTTGTTTACAACACATGTTCCAGTCACTTGACTAGAACTTTCTTGCATCATGGTTGACATGCTGTTGTTGTTTTTTTCGCTAATTTATGTTTGTACATAGATAGATATTCAAAATAAGGATAGCCGGTCAAGACGTGAAAGAATTGAAATCATGTCAGAAATAGCTGTATGTAAGCGATGATTTCATATAGAAAACGGTATAGTTCGTATTTATCCGTTCAAACCTATACAGCTATTCAGTGTTCGCACCTGCATGGGGCGGGGGCGGGGGGGAATAGGAACCAGGTCTTAGTGTTTCTTAGTGGAGAGCTCTGTTTGGGTAATGGCTGTTTCTTTGGCGAACCTTCCCCGTTGACATATTAAAAAGATCTATTTTCAATATAAGTATAAACTGTAGACACCATCAAGAACTCAAATATTAATATGCATCTTTTCCAAGTACCGGTAATAATGATAGTATTTTTCGCATACATGTGTTGCAGTCAAAAGAAGTTGGAAACGGTTCAATTAGTATGATAAAGTCAAGTTTATTTTTTTGACAACTAATGCAATACTGTGTTATATCAGTGAAATATGGAATGATGATATAGATATCATATAAAACACAGTGTGGGTGATATAGGTCTGCCGGAACTGCATATACATGTATATAATTTTGCGTTTGTTGTAATAGTTATCATAAAATACAAAAGAAAATTTGTTTGTTTTGAGTGGATATGAAATATATCTCATCGAGAAGTGATACAATTTTCACATTTTAACTGGCGCTTCGCGCTCGTGAAAATACTGCAATTATATCACTTCTCGATGGGATATATTCCATATCCACTCGAAACAAACAAAAATTGTCTATGTATTGTTCAGTTCATGCCAGAATACATTTTGTGTAGTGCAATAAGATGAGATGATAAATAAAAGAAAGAGCAAATTGATTTGACTTTTGTTGTTTGCCATGCCCCCACCGGCATAAAGTGATCACATTGCGCCCAAAAGGTGCAGACAACAACAGGTTACAGTTATTCTCTTTAATGTCATTCAATCTGTACATGTTATGTGGCTATTATAGGGCTTATGAGGCCAAAAAGTACAATAGAGAGAACAAAAGAATAGCCACACAACTGCCAATGTCTAGTACGTTCGGACAGACAAGTCCACTTCTGTACCATCATGTTCATAATTCTTTACTTATTTTTGTATAAAAGGCGTTTTACTGTACCTACTTTTGGGCACAAATCGTCTACTTTTTCTCTCGGACCAATCTGTAGCATCCTTGCATTGAGTCCTGTTTGAAAATTGGAAAAAAATCATCCAATGGCTTCCCGTCATGAGCCAATATTCGAAAGTCACAAACCTGCTCTGAAGCAGCCTTCACTTTGATCTTAGCCAAAAGACCGAGAAGCCTTACACTTACCCTTTTCATATTATTGGAAATGGTTCCAATCCACTGCACTCAAGAAACATTATTATCTTCTTTCTAAAATAGTAAATGGTTCCGGTCCACTGCACACTTGAACCACTGTTATGAAAACAGAAATATCTTTAGACAACATCTCTCATAAGCCAATTATCACCATAATTTGCTCTGTGGCATCCTTTCATTACACGAACATAAATGGTTTGAATGTCACCCAACGTGCTTTGTAGTGCACCATTGCATTGGAATGATTCCGGTCCACTGAATATAAAAGCCGCAGGTACTAAAAATGAAATTTCTTGTAACTGCTTCTTATTAAACACTGGTCATAATGCCACCAAATTTTTCTGTGGCACCTTTAAAACAGTAAATGGTTTTGGTCCACTGCGACTGTTATAAATGTCATTTATCACCTTTATATCGAATAATGTGTACCCGTACGTAAGAAGTTGTGGTTATATCGAATAATGTGTACCCGTACGTAAGAAGTTGTGGTTATATCGAATGATGTGAACCTCGGGGGTGAGAAGTTGTGGTTATATCGAATAATGTGTACCACGAGGGTAAGAAGTTTAGGTTACATCAAATAATATGTACCTCGGGGGTAAGAAGTTGTCGTTATATCGAATAATGTGAACCCATGCATGAAAATTTGTGGTTATATCGCATAATGTGTACGTCAGGGTATGAAGTTGTGGTTATATCGAATAATGTGAACCTCGTGCGTAAGAAGTTGTGGTCATATCGAACAATGTGAACCTCGGGAGTGAGAAGTTGTGGTTATTTTGAATAATGTGTACCTCATGCGTAGAAGTCGTGGTTATATCGAAGATATGTACCTTTTTCGCAAAATGTTGTGGTTGTATCATATAATATGTACCTCGTAGGTATGAAGTTGTGGTTATATCGAATAGTGTGTACCTCATGCGTAAGAAGTTGTGGTTATATCGAATAGTGGGTACCTCATGCGTAAGAAGTTGTGGTTATATCGAATAGTGTGTACCTCATGCGTAAGAAGTTGTGGTTATATCGAATGATGTGTACCTCATGCTTTAGAAGTTGTGGTTATATCGAATAATGTGTACGGTGTGCGTATAATGTTGTGGCTATATCATATAATATGTTCCTCGTGGGTAAGAAGTTGTGGTTATAATTATCGAATAATGTGTACCTCGGGGGTAAAAAGTGTGGTTTTATCGAATAAATGTGTTCATTGTGTGAATGAAACAAAATAACAAACAGTAGGTAGTATGTATTCATAATAAGTGCAATCGTGTGTTGGTTTTTGCACTGTCAGGCTCAATTCAGATGATGAAATCAAAATCACTTTTGTCCTTGTAACTATCTTGTTTATCATGTTGTTATCAAATGTAAACACAGCACAATTTGATAAAATTCATCGTTAAATATGGCAGGTTATAATTGCCTAAACAATCTTCTGATAGTGGGTGAAGTGGATATTTCATTTTGAACAAATTATCGAAGCCCAGGTACGAAAATACGCACTGAAATGCACGTCTACCTGTCATATTCGAAATACTAGACAGGTTGTTGGTTCTAAATGTTGGTCCTTTAATTAATCAAAACATTTTTAAAAAATGCTGAATCGCGCTTTTAACACTCAAGCACTTTCTTTTCTTCAGATATTGACCAAATCATACTAAGTGAGAATGCGAATGGCAGTGAGATTCAAGCAATATTTCGTATGTACCAAAACAGATCAGAAAATGAACATACCCGGATGGAAACTTACTACAGTCGACATTTTTGACACTCTAGAGGCCACAGATTACTTTGTTAAGATTTTACTTTTAAAAACAATAAATTTTATTACATGGAACTATGTCACAATGTAACAAATCAGTTTATTCATAATTATCATTTATGATATTCTTTGTAGAAATTGGGTCGTCTGTGGGGTTGGGGGAATCTACGACACAACATAGAACTGTGTGTGGGAGGCGGGGGAGGGGGCAGGCGATATCGGGTCAGCATGATTATCTTACTTTAAAACAGGATTTATTAGGTTACCTATGTAAAACCCCTATATAATAAGATTTAACGGTAATTCTGTCTTTCACAGAAAACGTTCATAAATCGATGCTATATGTAGCATTGCAGAAAACAGTAATATGTTCCCTTGTTGCCATCACTATTTAGTTCATTTTTCTAAAAACAAATTCCCTTTTTTGTTCTGCTAGATCAATACTGGTTTCAGCCATGAAGGCTAGCTTCCTTCAAGTTTGGACCACCGCCATGTTATGTTCCATTCTTGATGTGAAAATAGGACCCAATTTTCATACTTTTCTGAGGACTGACTCCTACATTGCGCTGTTGCTATCTATGTCTCGGATGAACCATAATCCAAGAACTAAATACCAATACAGTGCAATAACATTCATGGGCTTCTATATTCTATTTTGTAATATATTCCGTAGACGTGCGTTTTGCTGCATCGATTTGTGTGCGTTTCATATAATAAAGGTTTCATGTATGTGCACTGTTCAAACACGTGTCAAGTTGTATAGTGAAAGATTAGGTTAGATTAGGAAAAACAAATTGAACAAATCAGTATTGAAGACTTTATTATTTCTGTATTCTAGCAGGGCGCTACATTGTACTTATGTTAAACGGGGAGCTACCTTTTATGACAAACAGCAAAAAAGTTCCGATAACAAGACCATGCGACTTTAAGACAACCCAACATTAAGACCGCCCTCGATATTAAGACCAAATATTTCGGAACCAAATGACCATTTTTATAATGAAAAGGTTTCGACCACTTTATGCCGGTCCGGAGGGTAGTCTTGTAACAGGAACTTTGCTGCGCTTACAAAAACACTTAATATACATGTAGTACATGGTCATATGCGAGAATTTAAAAGGCCCTAAATAGAAGCTGTTTTGTGAAAATGCGCATAGTTACGATGAAATGTGTCCAAAGAATGTGATCGAGCTGATATACATCTCAGATATTAATGTTTGAAATGATTTTGAGTACTATGCTATATATAGACATTGTTTAGAAAGTTCATTATTTACAGTATATATTTTTCGTTTAAATTGACTAATATCTTATGCTAGTTTGACTTTGTCCAGGATGACGTCATTTTCTATTCTCAGACAGTTGATTGTTTTCATGCTCAGTTTTTGTTCGTATTCCATGATTAAAAAATACTTTAATATAAGTGAGGGATGCACACATCCAGTTTTGAAATTTAGCAAGTAAACAAAAATACATGGATTTGATAAGTCAATTAATACACGACATTTTGATCTGTTGGGATATTTAGGTGAAAACTGTAACAAGTAATTAAATTATTTAATAAACCATTGCAATGATATCGGTTTTATGGAAATATTTTATAATAGGTAAACTATTTTGTGTACATAATTTACTTTAAAGAGTAACTCACCCTTGGTGTTTTTAAATGATATACTGTTTACGAAGGTGCTTCAAACTGTATATATAAAACAATGTATATATGAAACCTTTAACTCAACTAACCTTGAACGAATCTTCATCGCAACTGATTTTGATTGTGAATTTTTCCTCACAGGAGAAAGGGAATGCGCAGTTGCCGTATTCTTCTGTTTGCCACGCCCCACCTACTTTGCAGTTGGTTACAAGCGAGTTTTGGGAAGCTCCGTAGTTAAATCGAACATCTAACACAAACGCTACCTCATTGGGCTCAGATTCAGGTCCTGTCTGCAGATACAGTGTGAATCTGTAAATGAAATATAGTAAGTCTGTGTACGAAGAGTGGAGTGCATTTATATTGGTATGACGTATGTTTGGTTTTTAGTCGTTTACCCACGAAATTAAGGGTGACTTTGCACCCTTCCGTCTGCAACAAATTACATTAGTGACCGTTAACACGGTATTCAACCTCAAACATATATTAATAGCAGTAAGGACAAATACAGAAGGAAAGAATTAAGAAGACGAGCAAAACAACTGTTCTAATTTTCTTTATTTATTCCCCTTTTTTATTATCTATTTCATGGGACGACATTCTTTTCTACAAGCAGTATTCGAAGGTCAACGAATCCAACGTACCTTGATGCTTCCGCGGGTGCTCTCCCCTTGATGGTTATCTTCTGAATCCATTCAGTGTCCAAAAATGACACGAAAGGTACTCCCTGTAAATGATAAAACAAACGAAAATGATACTTCATAAACCTGTGTCATGGTTAAGTAAACTAAACATTTGCGTTCTGAATACAAACAAAGTTCTCCTTTTTACCTCTACTCTGCCAAATTGCTGGATTGGATCATCTTTCGAACGTTGTTCGAAAATGGAGAATACTTTTTGGTTCGCAAATGCGGAATCAGTGTTGGT
Organism: Saxidomus purpurata; assembly: GCA_022818135.1. Classification (NCBI taxonomy): domain Eukaryota; kingdom Metazoa; phylum Mollusca; class Bivalvia; order Venerida; family Veneridae; genus Saxidomus; species Saxidomus purpurata. The sequence goes on along the minus strand of JAFMSR010000001.1, from coordinate 3,457,258 downwards.
TCGCAAATGCGGAATCAGTGTTGGTTCGCAAATGTTGAAACATTTTTGTTACCAGATGGGGGCGGATTCAAAGCACTGGGTAAAGTACAACACAGCTTCCGCTTGTTAATTCGTTATGGAGATAAATGGAAACACGGGTAGATAATAACTTTGGATATACATTTATATGTAATACGTCAATGACCTAAATGAGCAGTTCCATCCCTAACAATCAAGACATCGTAACAGCTACAGCTCCGTTGAAGAACATCTCCGAACACTTTGTAAAGTCCAATTTTTGAGGTGGAAAACAGTGTGTATTTTAATATTTTGTAGAAACACCTACATTATATAGGAGTTATGTCCTAACTACAAAATACAATGTAAGACTATAGTAGAATTTTTAGTTTCACACACTGTCAGTTGACTTAAACTTAGACTGCGAGTAAAAACAATATTTATATACATTTCCAGTAGCAATTGTCTATATATGAAAACTTTACACATTATTCAGGCGTATAAGGGTAAAAAGATAAAGAGGAAATAAACAATAAACTTACCGGATTTTCAAGCGTTCGCACCATTTTGAATGTCCGTCTGTAAACTGCGAAGGGGTGTGTAATGTCGTCTTGTTTGAACAGATCAACTATCATTGTAAGATAACTCGATAACGAGGCCCGGATATCTTCCAATAAAACTCCATCAGGATGTAAAGTCAATGTCGCATAAACATCATACGAACAGGAAATGTTTCGTTTCTTTACCCGTACAGAACTACTCAGGATTTTCCTTGCAGGCATATAATTGCCTGTTTGAATGTTTGCAAAATCCTGTCAATTTTAGTTTAAATTTATTTTAGTTCAATTACAAAGAAACTTATTGTATAATTCTAATAACACTCATTCCGGATGTCATCATGCTCGCGAGGGAGAGGCAGCGTGTCTGTCATCGCTGATACCCATTAACAACTGGGTGGCTGAGGCACGTGTAACACCGGTGCCTTTACCCAAAGACACACATGGAGATCCGGCTGTGGTTCGAACCCGGGACCTCCCGGTCCGAATGCGGAGCTGTCACTTTTTGCTATGTCGTTTTTTTACCTTCGCAGAAACGGCAAAAGAGTCTCCCTTCTTTTGTTGTCGGTTTGTTCCGTTATAGCTGCCAAACCGGAAGAGCGACATAACTACTTTCATATATATATATGAAACTTATGCGGCGTCCAATTGTTTATATTGTTGCGAGGCAACAGTGTGACAAAACAGCATTTCAAAAACGTAAACCGTTTCATGTTATGTAAATGTTTTTTAACTAAAACCGTGAAAGGTCGGTATTTTACCAGTACATTTCTCTATCCATACGCGGTGTCGGAGAAATGTTTAAAACTTAAAATATGCATATCAGTGTCGATATTGTAGTAAGCATGCAGAGTACATATAGAAACATTGGCTCCTCCTCGATTTGGAGGTGAGTTGAAAAATAAGAGTCAGTTGGAGCCATTGGAAAAATCGCTGGTTTTTTCATCGCAATTCCAAAATGAGGCGAAGCCAGTGTTTTCAGGCTGTGCGATGTGTAAACATTGGCGCATCTCGATTTGCAGGAACCAGTGATACTTCCGAGTTGGCTCCAATGACCGGAACAAGACGAAACATGTATGAGTTCAATTAATACTTTCTGTAAAAAATTAAGGTTTTAATTAAACAAAAGAATTTTCATTCAGTAATGATGATACTTGTACTTTTCGGGTAGCCAGATCGATGTGTTCAGAAAACACGTACATGTTTTTCTTAACGTCAAACTTTTTAAAGTGGTGATGTCGGGACTATTCAAAACAAAGTTTGATGTTTTGCCATACAAGCGTATTCCGCTTGGGTTTGTGCAAAAGTAGAGAGTTTGTAAGTTTATGTTATTAATCCGTGCATTCACATTTTTTTTTCAAAAAGAGGGGGGGTGCTCAGAACTTGATGCGGGGCAAATGCTGATTTAAGTTCATTGAAGTTTAGGCCCGTATTCCACAGTATTGAGATATCAAAATGAAACCTGTTTACATGTACATGTATTGTACGTTTATCCTCTGTTAGACAGTGTAAACATTTTCACGAAGCTGAACTCGGATTGTAAGTAACATCTAGTAGTTGTACATTTTTTTCCAGTTTCTTCCAATTTTGTCAGTTAGGTTGTAATTCGTTGAGAACCACGACAGTTTCGGTCTTTTGAAACGTTTAGGGATCTCATTCGATTTCTTTGACATATCTCAAAAAAGAAGCAGCCTTTGTAAATTTAAAACAGTGTTGCATGTTACAATATATAAGGGAAACACACCTCTTTTAACAGAAGTAAGATATAAACAGATATGAATTAAACACACATATACGTATAAGTGTATCTATAGACACTGTATATGAAAAGTGAGTAAATGTATACGGTTGAACCTGTGTTAATGCCCACCAGCAGTAAGTACCCACACTTACTTATATCCATGACATCAAGATGAGGAAACCATATACATTTTTAAAATCTATTTAGCTAAAATGTCCTATTTTTATATTTTTCACCAATCAATATTCACTAAGTAGCACTTTCACTGTATTCATCTAATGGCTAACGAACACCGGTTCGACTGTAAACATAATGTCAATGGAACAGGATAATCTAAAGCTTAAATTGTTCTAAAGATGTGATATACGTTGTCTGCTATTGGCCATGATCATGGTAATGTAAGTTAGACCAGCTTCACTTCATCTAGGATGATGTCATTTTCTATTCTTAGACAGTTGATCGTCTTGTCGCTCAGCTTTTGCTCATATTCTAGAAAATCCTCATTATCTACCTTCACCTGAAAAATAGTATCGTGCCTTTGTTGAAACAATTTTTAAGAATGCAAAGTGCTCATAGCTTTGAAAGTCGGAAAGCAACAATAAGGTTTTTTCGTCAATTTATAAACGTGGACCATGTACAGTCAAACCTGTGTTCAAGACAACCTCGAATAAAACCCTCCATGTGAATTAAGACTAGCTAGGGAAAATTTGATATCAATATTGTGTAGACACATGTGAATAAAGACCAGCTGCTTACAAAGACAACTAAAGCTTCTTCCCAAGAGTGGTCTTTGTTCATAGGTTTGACTGTAAACTAGTATTGCGCTGGGAACCAACACTATTGAACGGGAAAAAATTCGATGGTAACGGAAGTGATTAACTGTAAATAAATGTTAAAAGCAGTTGTTCAGTGGTTAGTCATGAAATTTGGAATATCACGCACGACATTGTGGAAGTACATTCCATTGTTGAAGGAGTACATACATTGCCCCAAGTGCAAACATTTGACAAAACAAGGATTCTGATAATTTGTCATTCGAGATCGTTTTTCGCTTCGCTTTACATGTATCTGGTTATCAGAAAATGTAACAACATTCTCAAATGGTGACAAGAGTTTTTTTTTCCAAAGGGAAACAACTATTGAAGACAAAGTTATGTAGTTGTACACTTTTAATCTATACTATGATTATATGAAAAATGCACATCTAGCGTAAGTAATAGGAACACCATTTATCAGATTGTTTGTTATCAACGGGGTTTGATTCACCGGTTAGAGGTCATGACTTGAAATCACTGTAACCTCTCATTGATTGAGGGTCATGGGTTCGAGCCCATTCTATCGACCATGACTCTTTATGTGAGAAAGTTGACAGTAAGATTCTAGTACAATGTACTAGTCCTTCCACGGAACGATGGTTCGGTCAACTGCTCGCCTGTGCGCTTACACACGCTGACAGTGACACGAATTCTCACATCACGTGCATATTTTAACTTACCTTAAATGAGTCTTCATCGCAAATAATTTTTATCTTAAATGGTACATCGCAATAGAAAGGGAATGGACAGTCACCATCTTCCTCTGCCTGCCACGCTCCATCGATCTTGCAGTTCGTCACTATTTTGTTTTCACATCCTCCGTAGCAGAACCGGGCATCGAACACGAACGCTACCTCTTCCGGCTCAGATTCTACTCCTGTCTGCAGATACAATGTGAATCTGAAAGGGAACACATGAACATGTTCTAATGATTTTCTCAAACTAAGCAGCCATCTGCCCTAAACAGACAGTATTGCTGATGTATTCCATTGACCATGTTATGTTTAAATGGGGCGTTTTTGATGCACTCCTTGAATGTCTTAAGACAGGTGTGACGGTAGATACAATACCATTTTGACGGTCAGTATGTGGTAGAATAGTATGTGGATAGAATCGATTTTTTCGAAAGAAATACATAGAGTCAGGCGTAAACTCCATTTTGCCTTGCTGGGGGAAAGCCAAAAGAGGAAACAAGCATGTTTTTGTTTTGAAGACATACTTTTATAATCACAATAGGATGTCTGATATGTATATAGACATAAAGAACAATGACTGATTCTGATTCACAGTCTGATCTATATACCCATCACAAAAGGCCTGCAGGTGTGTCTTCAAACAACGGGGATCAGTATCATAAATTGTAAACTATCACACGTTTGCAAAAGCTGTCCTAATGCCATATATCAGTAATAGAAACATGTGACAAAAAAGCGTTAGAAAATGTAATACTACGTGGCAGAGATTTGCAGGATAGAAAACGTGTAACAAAAATATGTCAGGAATAGTAAGCATGCTCCTAGATTTGCATACTCTGGTTTTAACGAATTTGATTTTAGCACGCTTTAAAGGGGCACTCCCTACATTTAGCATATTATATTATCAAAACATAAATAATGTGTTCAATGAACGTAAACTGATAAATAAATACAATTTTGAAGAACAACATATATCTGAAAATGCTTCATTAAAGCACAAATAATCAACATAGATGCCCTTTGTAATAAATCGCTATTCATCCATTAATTGTACAACTTTACATAGAGTTGTACTGCAATATATTTTAAACCGCTGATTTTATCGATAATGATTGGAATGTGTAGCTGAAACTGTTAGGTTAAGTAATAATGCTTGTAAATGTTCTTGAAGTTATTAAGTTGGACACCACTAATAAGGAGTGTCTCTATAAACTCATGAAACTACTGGTTAAGTTTAGATAGATTTGCATGTGGAGCATGTACCTGGAAGCGCCGTATGGTGCTCTCCCCTTGATTTTTATTTTCTGGATCCAATCTGTGTCCACAAGTGCCACAAAGGGAACATCCTGTAAAAGAAGAAACAAACAATTATACATCTGTATCCACAATCATGCTTTTGCAGACCGTTTTTAAACATAGAACATTTAACCTTGGACCCCGACGCAAAATCAATGTTTTGTATAATTCCAATAAACTTTGACCTAGATATTATTTCTATATTAATTTATTATCCCCCGCAAAAGGCGGAGTGATACTGTTTTGGCGTTATCCATCTGTCTGTCCGTCCGATCCATAACTAAAGAACCAATGGATAGAAATTCATAGAACTTTAAATTAGTTGACAAAAGTATAAGAGCGCAGCGCACGCGTAACTTTCGTCAGGATTGTCATTGAATATCGAGAGTTATTGCCCTTTAATTGTTTCTTCCTATACATGTATATTCAATATAAAAATATGCCTCAAGTTTCACTTGTTTTTATCTTTGTTGGCAGTTATCGCAAACAGCAATACAGCGGCTTGTTATTGGCTAACATGATGTATTAATGCAATTTTCATTTACTGTGTTTTCAGTATAACTTTATAATTACACTTAAGGTGTGTACTGCTTGTCTTCCATTTTGTATATAGAAACATAAGAATACATGTTGTCTGTAACTTGTATAACTGATTTAATTTAACTAACAACAATTAAGTTCTTTATGACTTTAACATGAATAAAAGATATTCCCTCGCAGATGAGGTTTCAGTGGGGTGGTCGAATTTTTACAAATACTTCAATTTTATTTAACCGGTGTAACGAAATGCGTTCAAGTTGATCTTTTTCATTGAATTGCTGCATTCGGCGGCGGATATAAATTCTCTGAATTTGCCTGTATTTCATTTGAAATAGCATAGCAAAGGTTGTTGGAACCTAAATAACTTCTATGCAGAATAGCTGAAAAATTTGGGGCATAATCACTAACCTCCAACAGGGTAAGGTTTACAAAACAATATGATACAATTATACAATACAATATTTATTCATTGCTAGATAGGGTTTAAACATTAACCTAATTTAAGGTCGTGATTGCTATGGCTGACTGGACTGGACTAGACCTTGCGTAAGCTTGCAGTTGATAAAGCATGTCAACGTGTACTTCAGGCTGCGTTTACTACAGCTTTCATGTCCTCAATGTTTGTATAGACAGTCTAAATATCACTATCCTATCAACTAATTAATGACAAAATTAAAAACTCTCAATTTTTACCCGAGGTGTAACCTTTGTCTTATTCATTTTGTCATATATCTAAGCCATGTAAAATAGCGACCTAAACAAACAGCTGGCTTCAACCATGAATTTGATTAGGCTTCTAAGAGCGGAGCATGACAGTGCTTCGGATAAGAGTCGTTCAGGATATGATATAAAAACTTTAGAGATACTTACTTAGAATGTACTTCTTTGAGTTCAATCAGCATTACTGTCCTTAAACTACTAGCCGAGAAATACAGTAACACTACAGTTCGAACTATGATAAAACCTGTGAACAAAGACCACTCTTTGAGAGAAGCTGAAGTGGCCTTTGTTGGCCGATGGTCTTTATCCACATATGTCTGCACAATATTTGAATAGTGCACGGTTTTCTCTCTGCTGGTCTTTATTCACAGGGTGGTCTATATTCGGAGGTGTTCTTTAGCACATTTATGACTGTACTTCGTAATGTCAGGTCCACATTTATATAAGGTCCACAAGGATACCGACTACAGTAGCTTTTAATGTCACAAGGTAAAACCCAGTCCCTTCTATACATTTTCCGAGTATTTGTTACATGCATAAATGAAAATATCTCGAAACTATCGACATGTATAATAACTAGTATTAATAATCAAGGCCTGTATTAGGATATAAAAGAAAATGCAGAACAAACTTACAGGATTCTTAAGCGTTCGCACCATGTTGAATGTCCGTCTGTTAACTGCAATGATATGTGTACTGTCAGTTCAACTGTACGATGACTAATAAGCGAGGTCCCGGATATCCCTTACTGACTAATAAAGCTCAGTCATATTGTACATGCTAAAACTGTTTGTCAATGTCGCAGTAATGATGCTCGTGATGTATGTACTTTAATACAAACAGGAAATACTGTGTTTAAATTACACTATATAATACGAGTCTACCGATTTCCGTGAAGGCCAGTTAGACATGTATACAGTCAAACCTGTGACCAAAGACCAGTGGTGGGAGGCTACAAATGTGGTCTTTGTTTGCAGATGGTCTTTATTCACAAGTATTTCTTATACATATGAATAGTGCAAGATCTCCCTTTTGGCCTATCCTTTCTCCCCCCCGGATGGTCTTTTCAAGGTGGTCTTTAATAGGTTTGCTGTTTTCTATTTTATTTTGTGTAGTCATGTTACGTTCCTGTTACCACAGCAAGGCACACAAAATTAAATTAATTATCTTACTTTACAGTTGATAAAAAGTTTTTACGAGTTTTTAAAAGGGGTATTTTGCCATATTTTCCGCCTTAAGAAGATAGAGTCCACAGAAACTATGTACGATTTTGTCGGGGTGCTTATTTAATCACTTAATACATTATTTTGAGGTTTATGGATTTCCGTGCATTCTCGCGACCCCGTTTGTCAGTAAGAGGTGGCGCCAATGACACGGATGGGTGGGATGGGAATCAGAACTGGATGTTGGGCCAATACTTCTTTAATTTTATTGGGGTTAAGGCCTTTCAAGATCCTCGTGGCGTCTTTCTAAGACAACAGGTAATGAATCCCTGTCTTCTGCTAGAACCTGTAACAATATGTCCGCAACGCAGACTATGTCATTTTGTAAATGATAATTAAGTAAAGTAATAAAATTATGTGCATAAGAAACAGAACAAAAACAATATTGTTTTTAAGATACATTTTTATTTGTTTTACTTTTGCATGAGTTTTTAATGCCCAGGCTTATAACAGATCTAACCATACAGAAAATAATCAAATTCTAGTGTTTCTTTTGAAATTTTTTGAAACGTTGGTGTACGATTTTCAAATTTTTTATGAAGACTTTGCCTTTGCAAAATTAAAAACAGTGATACATGTGTAATATACAAGGCAAACACAACACACCTAATATAACAGGAGTGAGATAGCAGATATGTATTTAACACACATAAACGTATACATGTAGATATGATATTTAAGAAATTAAAAGTATACGGTTGAACCTGTATTAATGACCACTGGCTTATAAGAAAACCAATCACTTCAGTTTTTTCCCATGACATCGATTTTAGAAAACCACATTATATTTGACAATCTACATTTTATATTTCTTCAAATGTCCACTTTTCATATCTTTCACTAAATGGCTTTCTGGTGGCTAATGAACACGGGTTCGACTGTAAACATTGTTGCATTGTTCTAAAGACGTCTAAAGTTCGCTGTGAAGTACATGGTCTACTTTTTTAGGTCAGCTTCACTTTTTCTAGGATGACGTCATTTTCTATTCTTAGACAGTTGATCGTTTTGGAGCTCAGCTTTTGTTCATAGTCGAGAAAATCCTCATTATTTACCTTCACCTGAAATATATAATCGAATAAAATTGTGTGATGAAATTGAAACATCTTATGTAACCTTTTTATTATATAACAGCCATTTGTGTAAGAACCACATGAAATATGGTTGCAAATTTCTACTAGCTTGTGGTAAAATACGCTGGCTGCCACTCTTTTCTGGTTGAATTGCAAAATATGTCCGTCACTCTCGAAACTCGTTCACTAAGAACAGATATATGTTTAAAACAAAATGTTTCCTAATGCGAATCGAGGCTCAAATATAAAAATAAATTGCTTTACTTTTTTATTAGTTATTTTTGTGTCCGAGTTCCCGTGTTAAATAACATTTAAGCTAGTAAGAACAGCTGCGCAGCATGACACGGTAAGAATTTTAATTTAACTTACCTTAAATGAATCTTCATCGCAAATAATTTTTATTTTGAATGGTACATCGTTTTCGAAAGGGAATGGGCAGTTGCCATCTTCCTCTGCCTGCCAGGCTCCCTCGATCTTGCAGTTCGTCACGATTTTGTTCTCGCAATCCCCGTAGCAGAACCGGGCATCGAACACGAACGCAACCTCCTCTGGCTCAGATTCTGGTCCTGTCTGTAGGTATAGTGTGAATCTGTAAGACAAAAAGGAAACATCTGAACCTGTATGACTGGTCACCTCAATTTTAGCAACCGGCGTCAAAAATAAATTACAACTATCGTCACTTTAGTCTAAGGGAGACAACCCAATCAGACATGGCTCATGTATTCTCAAGGGAGATAACCTTTTCAGATTTTTCGTTTTTTCTGGCAATGCCTCAAAGTGTCAGGTCAATCTGTTTTTTTAAGAAAAAATTGACCGAGGAGCAGCACGAACTATCTTAAGCAGCCAGTGCTAGTCACAGTCTGCTTTTTACGAAACTGAAATTTACTGAATCGAGTTAGAACGTTTTAAATCTATTTGAATAGTTTTTGGCAAGTAATTCCCTCACCTTGACGCCCCCGCTGGTGCTCTTCCTTTGATTGTTATTTTCTGGATCCATTCTGTGTCCATAAATGACACGAAGGGAACTTCCTGAAAACAGAAAAAAGAGTAATGTATCTGTCCCCACAAGTATGATTTGCAGACCGTTTTGAGATATATTAAGTTCTTTTAAAGTCCCAGGAGCACCTTGGATTTAAACTTACACGTTGTTATATAACCAAGAACGATGTGTTAACGGCTAAAATGAGCGTTACTTGTCCGAAATGGCTTTTTAAATAGGAAGCGCATGCTATATATAGCGCATTATTTTTCGATTATATTGCAAGAAATAAGAAATGCTTTCTGGCATAGTCTGGTGTTACCTGCCCCTGCCCATATGATAGCATGCTAGTACGACAGGGAACCAGACTATTTCTGGCAACGCTTTTTAGTGAGGAAACTATAAATAAAAGTATGAAAGAAAGTTATACGTCAACGTTGTTTTTAGAACAAACATACCTTAGTTCTATCGTTATTCTATACGTAAATTTGTGATTTTATAATTATGACTGTTTAATGTGCTCCTGGGACCTTAAAGGTAAGCGGAACCTGCGTGAACAAATAGGCCCTTTTCGGACGTATGAACATAAAGACAACATTTTCGGCAAGTTCAAAATCTGTTGTATTCTCTCAGCATAACCTGTTTTCTAATATATCTCAAATTTCAGTTGGAGTCATATTACAAAGTCGTAGAAAAACAATGCCATAAATATTTATTGGAACCCAAGTAATTTCTTTAAGAATGCCTGAAATGACCGCCTGTATACGATACAGTGACCAGTGTATACTCGGCATATAAATAGATCGTGAAAACACGCCAAGCTCAATGGCTAAAATTGTATTCCGTATTTTTCTATTTAAGTTAGTCACTGATATAAAGAAATAGTTATGTAGGCGTCTAGGATTATGGGCCTCACTGGTAATCAGGATGTGTATAAGATAACGCCCATATCGTTGTAATCCTGGGTCCGTTTCATGGATATTTACCTAGTGATAACGTGAAAAAATTTCACCATAACTTATCAAATTTGTTACAAAAATATGTCAGAAATATTATACAGTACTCTTAAAAACAAATTGAAATTGTCAGCCATGCTGATGGATATAACAAAAAGGTCTTTTGATGCGCAATATTCGCATGGTTTCGTGACTAAATGAAATATATTCTTTATATTTAGTCATTTATACTAGTTCATATTTAACACGTTTTGAAAGTAGAGGTCTGGCATGCACCTGCACATGACAGAATGGGTTAGTGTTATGCATAGCAGGAAATTAAATACAATGCATATATTTCCTTTCGAACGCAAATCCGACATAATAGATGTTGTAAAAGATTTCCGACCAGAGAAAACTATCATTTTCAAGAATGCGTACTTTAAAAACATTTTTAATGTCTACCTCTTAATTTGTTTGCAAGTAACTACTTACAAAACGGCCTTACGTACGTGTGGGTGTTTTTAACAGAACGGAACAGAACATACATTTTATTTACAGTTGTTATTACATTTGATAATATTTTCTCGTAGTTGCCAGTCCAACATTTTACTAAGCTCAACGCAAGCCGGTATACATTATCAAAGAACGTTGACTAACTTTTCTTTGACACAGATCTTTGGGTAAACTTGTCATAATACACTTTCCCCTGACCCCCCCCCCCCCCCCCCCCTTTGGCGTGTTGACGAGAATCGTTTGACGGATTCTTTCTCGTCGTAAACAGAAACTACTTTTTCACATAACCCATTTGTACCTAGTTTTTACAAAATGTATATGAATTTTTAAACAGCTACGCTCTGTAGCAGACGACAAATTCAATGTCGTTTGGTCAGGATTTAATTTGTTAGCCTTTTGGACCACATGTAAAACACCCCTATTAGAATAAATAGACCCACCGCAATTGGAAGATAGAAGATCCGATTGTGAAAATTTAGGTAAAAATGGGTTAAAAGTAAAAAAGAAATAATTCAGAATTTTTGCAGGTAACCGAAAACGAAAATGACTGAAACGTGTCCCACCGTCCATTTTTCAATTTGGGCAGTACTCTTAATTGTTCAAAGCGGTGATCAGTGAGTAATTCCTGACTGAATATCGAACACAATTGAGATCATGACCAGACTGCAGGAATGTGCAAACTTATCATGATCTACACTCACCGCAAACTTCTGGAAGAACCACTTGCCGCTAGCAGCACATGCTAACCAAGTTGTGATTGCAAAGGCTTATAGAATAAGTCTAGACATTGCGTTGTTTGCAGTCGCGAAAGAATGTCAAAGTGGACTTCTTGCTGATTTTACTACAGCTTTTATGTCCTCAATGTTTGTATAGACAGTCAAAAGTGGTTGTCAAGTTTGTCACTACCCTATCAACGGATTAATGATGAAATCATGGTAAGGTATCTTTGATAAGACATGCCCCAGACAAATTAGTCATCTGGTTGGAATGTACTAACACTATGCCGCTCTTCCAAAAGAAACGTTATCTGCAATATGTTACAACTTCAAGTACGCTTTAAAACTGAAGGATCAAACCAAACGGACAATTTACTTTTGATGTAAATTAATTTTAAAAGCTTCAATAATTTGATGTTATTTTTCAGGTGGAATAAACACATCGATGACTTTTAAACTTGATAGGAACATGGCCTGTTTCCAAGTTTATTAAGATTAGAACAGCGCTGGACACAATTAAGCAGACCAACATCTTGTTCATGGCATTTATCCAAAGATATATTTCATAACAGTCGACTAGTCCAAACACGCCAAAAGTGCGCATCGGACTTCTTACCGACAGGTTGCGGATTCAAATTGGACCGGTAAAATTTGTCCTTTGTCTCGGTATTCAAAGATCTAAGAAATCTACATAACCACGTAAATGAATAGGTGTTTAGTTTATTGAGGGGTCTTGGCAAGTTCACTAGGGGAGAAATCCCACGGTCGGCCGGGCTATAAACAATCTTAGATTATTAAAAGTTGCTCGTCCGACCATGTGCGTTTTCTGCGAAATCCGAACATGCATTCGTCAAAACATTTATGTATTGTATTGAAAGATAGAACACAATGGCAGCTATTTATTCAGGAACTTTCTTATATCTACAGAAGAACCATCCGTGATATATTAATGTCGATATAGCATCTTGGCACACGTCTTCTATTCAGGTCTCTTAGATTGAAATTAGTTCAAGCTTTTACATCGTAGTTTTCACACTAGTCCTTATCATGTGTGACATAGACGATTCTTTTTACATTATCAGAGTGAAAGGGGTGTGTAAATTTGCCTTGGATCCCACGGAATTTCGGGAAAGAAAATGAATAAATCCTTTCATTTTAAGCTATATGTGACACGGTGATTCATTACTAACAGCTTTTTCCAAATATGGTAGCTTTCATTCTCGCCTGACGCAGCTATATAGGTCATGGAGATAGCAAGGATATTTTCATTCAGAAAACTTGTCAGAACATTTATCTTTTTGGCGGCAGATCAAAAACGTATTTTCAGCGCTATTTCAGTATCTTGCATGTCTTAAATTTTCCATCAAAGCACATTAATTTTTCCGGGGCTTTCAAGTATCGATGTGACCCAGTGACATTTTGTGACCTTCGTATACGCGCAGTTTATCTCATGGCACGAGTGCCAATAATTTTTAACTTTTGCATATTAAAGAGGCACTCCCTACATCTATCTCGAAACATAAATAATGTGTTCAATTAACGTAAAATGATAAATAAATGCAATTTCAAAGAAGAACCTATGGCGAAAAATGCCTCATTTTACCACAATTAATCAATATAAAGGCTTTCTGTAATAATTCGCATCCACCCATTAGTTGTTAGTTGTACAACAACAACTCTACATAGATTATTGAATGGTTTACGGTACTGCATTATAGTTTAAACCGCTGATTTTATCGACAATGACTGGGAGTACATTGCTGAAACTTTTAAGTTAAAACACTTCCAAAGATTCTATTATTTATGTTTTGGAGGTTATTTAGTCGACATCAGTTATAGGGTATGTCCCTTTAACACTGCCAAACTGTTTAATTCATTCGAACAGTATGAACAGAAAATATATTTCGTACATATTTTGCTTATTTGTTTATAATCTTTAACTTGAACCATCACGACTTTTAAATGCAGAGAGAAACCATATACACCAGCTTGAAATACAAGCTTTTTAATGAAATTTCGCGTAATGAGCCACGAACATGCAGATATCGTACATGCTATTTGATACTTCGTTATTGTTATAATATGTTTATTATAGTAAATTCAACGTCCCGCTTATCAGGCTGATTTAAGAATATTGTATTTTATATTTTATTATATTTTTGTAGGGAACAAGAATATAGGTATAACATATTTATGACTGTATATATACGACTTTCAATGGTCGCAATTCAATAACAGTGAAATTATAACGTGATATTACACCAAAATCCAACAGTTATTTCTATGTAATATAGCAATCTCAAACTTAATAATATCGTTTACATTGAGAATGTCGTAATTTAAATAAAAATAACGACATACGAAATAATTGTGAATGACACATACAATATGTTAATATAAATAATTCCACAAAAAAATATCGCTGTTCTTATTTCAAAAAATCTGTTTCATTCGAATGTTTGATAGATGCAGCTATAAGCGTAGTAATGTCTCTACAGTATAGATAGACTGGCATAAGTCGTTAGAGTCATTACTCATGTCTTTTCTGACCATTTTATAATATTTTCCCAATTTCTTCTTCCCTTGACTCTCACGTGCTGAGATGAGCCTTGATTAAGACGAATGTTTGATTTTTTTTTAAAGAAAAAAAAGATTTGAAGATAAAAAAGAGCCCTCAATCTCAATATACTTTTATAAGTCTGCAGTATGAGTTGCAAAACATGATACCAGTATCAATAACAAAATAACATATTTAATAATAAATGTAACAATAATAATAAAACGTTTTATAACAGTAACCAATACAAAATGATAATGATTTTTTACTATAGCAGTGTTTCACATACTCCATGTTGCGATGACACAGTGATGTCACCGTTGCATCACAGCTCAAATCAGAATCCAAATGTAGATCTACTAAAAGAAGAAAAAACGAAATTAAAGAAAATTTTAACTTACAGGATTTTCAAGAGTTCGCACCATGTTGAATGTTCGCCTATAATCTGTGAATGTGTGAAGGTGTGTGATATGTTCGTAAAATTCCACAAGCCGAAGACTCCACTACAGTATTAGACATGATAAGAGAGGCCCGGTCGTAAGAAATTAAAATCAAAATTAATATGTTTTGAGAAAGTTTGCAGACATGTGGAAATACGCATGGAACGCGAATATGATAATAATGATAATGATAATAATAATAACAATAACAAGAAAAACTGTAATACAAAGTATCACAACGGGCCAACAAACAATTGTGCTATGTAAATACTTTGGAAATTGGTGGTGATTGTTGATATGGAGGCATGACCCCAAAAGAACTCGAGGAAACCAATTCTGGTTGAACAAGCCAAATCTGACACGACACCACATCTACTGACTGACCTGAAGTATCGAAATTTTACTGTTATCAAATGATATTTATACAGTATGTTCAAGAATGCCCTATAGACCATTCCTGGTATGTCTCACTATTATCCTTATTAATTTGACATGAATGAAGATTTTTATGATTATTTTTCGTAAAATATTCTTAAATGGTTAAAAAGCTTAAAATGATGATTAAAACAGCAGAAAAAAGTTTTTAACAAATGTGTGTCGGTGGGGTTCGAACTTGTGGATTCGTTAAAGTACCCTTTAAAACTTAAGTCTACCAATTACATCACGGTGGCAGTCTATTTAGCGAAGGGAAAAATGAGATAAGATAAAATCATATATATTCAAAAAGGCAATCGAAGAACATTCAGTCGACTGCACTTCGTTTCTATAATGTCAAAGGCTATGCAAGTAGTAAAAAGCATTCATATTTCCATTTTTTTCAGCGTAGATTGCGCCTGAAACTTGAAAAGCGCTTTTCTCTATTTTTATCAGCGTATATTGCGCCCTCTATGAAATGAACGACAACTCATTTACAAACGACAACTCTTTCTTTTCCAAAAAATAGACTGTGTCCACAGTTTTCATCTCAGATGTACTCAATTTTTCAATGTAAAGAGACGCATATATTCGATCTAGTGTTTAAGTCTCCATGCATCTTTTACTCACCACGTATTAAATATAGCGGGCCGCAGAATAATAATAATAATAATAATGATGATAATGATGATGGTGATGATAAAAATACTACTACTACTACTACTACTACTAATAATAATAATAATATTGATATTGATGATGATGATGATGATGATGATGATGATGATGATGATGATGACGATTTCAATAATCTTTATTTAAAGTCCACAAGATACAAATATATGTACAACAAACATAAGCTAACGCGAGCTTTTGAACCGACCGCACCTGTAGGTGATGGCGTGTGATGGCCTTACTGTGGGAGGAAATCGGAGAACCCGGAGAAAACCCAACTGTCTTATCTGGCTCATACACTACCAAGGACGGGGATCGAGCCCGATTTTCATTGGTGAGAAGCGAGGTTGGTGTGTACTTGGACACATGTATGACGTCGGCTGGGGATTTTTCAAGAATCGAAGCGAGAATTCTGTGTCGTGTAATTCATTTATGTCCGTAAATGTGATTTTCATTTCAAGCATAATTTCACAAACGAACTGGAATTGCAGTTCGTTTCCAACCGATTAAAGCCAAAGCATTCAGTTATAATATGTATATAATTATGTAGATTTTTGTATTTACTTTATATAAATAAGTATAAAAGTACATGATGGGCCTTACAATGTTTTAAATTTTACACCAGCCTAGATACGAACAAGTAGCAGTTTCTCTTAAATGTCAGTGCAATATTCTTAAAGGATCATCCTCCACCTACGCACGTGACTACTTTTATGATAATTTTTTTTACAAACCTTATACACGGCTTACACATGTACGGGCCTGTAGAGAATCTAACTTACAATCTATATAGCGGGTTGTAAATTTTTGTGGGTATAGATTCTATGGTTGACCTGGACTTTCGTCTTATCACAAATTTACAGTTATTAATGTTGTATCGATCCCCTCCCTTTATCAGTGCAAACATAAGAGGTCAAGGAGATATACATACGCAGGCTGTGATGATGAAAGGACTAGCCCGTGAATGAACGTGGGTTGTAAATTGTAGTAACATTACATTGCACTAAAGATAAGGGAACGTGAAATGTAGGATATATTTAATATCAATTTATTTTCTTAATATGAAAGCTTGAATCGTTTTGCATCACGGCCAAGATCTCTGCTCTACATAGAAGCAGACCCAGTACATTTTGTTGGACATCCCTCGACGCTGCGGGTTTAACCACTTGATTTCAAGAAAGTCCTGGGTTCTACTCTGATACTTCTCCGTGTTTGTATTAGTATATTTAGTCGGGTCTTCCCGTGTAGATCATGATCAGACTGCACATTGATGTGTCTTATCCCCAGTTGGCTGATTCAAAACATGTTTGAGTCAGGTACCATATATACATGCATTCAATTTGCAACTACATGTAGCAACTGGAACTCAAATTCACAGTCCAGCTACCAATTCAAATTAACTGTAAATGGCAGTCAGACGCCAATTTATCTCAAACCATTTACTGTTTATTAAAAAAAGAGATATCTCTTTAATTTGAAAAAAAATCTCCATTTCAGAGATATCTTTTGAGATAGTAGAGATACCTCTGTGCGATAAAGAGCTGTCTCTATTACATTGAGAATTTAGAAATATCTTTCAAAACATAATTCAATGAAAGATATCTCCTAAATTAGAGAAAAATCTCTAAATTTAAGACACATAATTTCCTCCTCTATGTTAGAAAATATATGCATGTAATCAAAAATATCTCTTTTTGATTAAATAGTAGATTGGCTTGCCATTTCAATCCCCTACTAGCAACTGGCAGCCAGATGCCACTGCAGAAAAAATCTTAGTTATATACTCAGCAAAAATAGAAACGTCCCTCCATATTTCAGGAAAGATTTATCGAAAACCAAAAGGGTTACTTTTATGAATCAAAATAGAAAAACAAGTTCATTCATTTCTGTATCAAAACCAATTAATTGCATCTGGCTATCTTGTTAACTTTTCGAGAGATAACCGGTCAAGAGAGGTAGGGGTCAAAATCAAAAATCACAAAAACTCAGAAAGGTGTTATTGAATGTTTAGAGATGGAATTTCAATAAGAAATGTGGCACATCCAGTAAATCTCGTAAGTACCGAGTGTGGCCACCATTTGCATGAATGCATGCAATGATCCTACGCCGCATCGACGTAACGCAATACCAGTGCGTTGGGCAAATTCCTCCATTCCTGTTGTAACGCCCGTGTAAGATCGCGAACATTGTCAATCTGATGGTTAGCTCGTGCTTTGCGGCCCAGCTGATCCCATATGTGCTATCCGGGGAAACCGCGGGCCATGGCATGACGCTGACATTGTTTTGCTGCAAGAATTGAGTGGTAACCCTGGCTACATGAGGGCGGGCATTGTCCTGCATCAATGTTACACCAGGACCATGCTGACGAATAAATGGTAAGGCATATGCATTTAGCACGTCTGCAACATAACGCTGTGCATTAATGTTGCCCTGTACAACAACCAAATCTGTCTTCCGGTTTCCCATGATCCCACCCCAGACCATTACGCTCCCTCCCCCAAACCTGTTCTTCTCAACAATGCAACAATCGGCGAATCTTTCATTTTTACGCCTGTATACCCGTAATCTTCCGTCAGCATGACTAACTGTGAACCGAGATTCATCGGTGAACAAAACTCGGTTCCAGTCAGCCCTTCTCCAGTTCAGATGACGTCGCGCCCATAACAGCCTGGCAGCACGGTAACGTTGGGTCATTATCTGACCAGTGTACGGGCGGCGTGCCCTGATTGGTTGGGCGTTACGACGCAACCGGTTGCGAATGGTCTGCCCTGAGACACCGTATTGCCTAGCAGTGACTGTGGCTGCCAATTGACGTTGACGTAAGTGCGTCAACGTAATGAAAAGATCGGCTCTAGCCGTCGTAACACGAGGCCTACCAGGTCGCTGCCGGTCGTGAACAGCCCCAGTCTGCTGGTACCGGGCTGCAAGACGATCAATCGTCTTCCGACAGCACTCGAACCGACGCGCGACTACCCTGGCGGACATCCCACCCGCAAGCATCCCAATTGCCTGATTTCGCTCGTTTTCGGAAAGCCGTGGCATATCGAAAACAGTGAAAAATTAAAGAAAAATTTAATTTTCAGAATAGCCCCTATCGCATGAATGGTACGACATGAACTGAATCAACATATGGATGACATGTATAGCGTGCACGTGCAGAACGTGCAAATGACCGTTCCAGTTACTGGCCGATATGTAAACCGTTCGTATCGGGTAAACTGTACACGATCGTATTCTGAACATCGCCAGGGTTTAAAATACATGTACATTGAACATGTAGCAACTACACAGACAAAGCTTCACCGGCTATAAAACAGGGACGTTTCTAGTTTTGCTGAGTATACAATAAAGACATTTTAACGACATAAATCAGCAAAAGGGTTGGGCCACACAATCTTTCAACATTAGTAAACTGTCCTTTCCTTAAAAAGTTTATTCATAAGGTTGTCATTAAAACTCAACAACTGCAACATGTTTACAAGTACAACAATTCATATAAAATATAAAATCATCAAGATCACATATAACGTTTTATGTTTATATATGTGTGGCAATCGAATGTGGTTGAGGTTTTATGAAAAAGTAAATAAGGTTTGGGGATCGGTAACGGAAATGCAAAAGAGAGAAGTCTACGGTTTAGACGAAAGAGTTACTTAAGGGGTACTCCCTACATCTAGCAGATCATATTCTCTAAGTTATAGGGTAAAATTAAATTTTTTAGACGTTTAAATAAATTTTTGCACAGAAAGAGCTATCAAACTGATTACTCTCTTATGTATACTTTGTGTATAACATCAATACAATTGGTTCTGTCAGTTACATATTTTGTTCAATTAAATACTGATTTAGTGAACTTGTGCACTTCTCCAATCAGTGCCGGATTGATCCGAAGAGTCGGAGTTGGTCACGTTTCCACTCCACGGTCGAGTATGAGATAGGTCTTCATTTGAGTCAGGAATTAATTCATGCAAATTGTTCATGTTTCTAACCCTTGTCACCTTGTTTTGTTTGTAAAATATGCGACCGTCACTGGTCCAGTGAGATGGGATTTTTCCTAGTTTTTTTACTAAATGTTTGACAACCTTTTGCGTTTCTTGGTTAGATCCTCTGTCACAAACACATTGAATGAGTTATGTTGTTCTTGTGGCTTAATAGACATTTGCGAGGTAAGTCGGAAGGCGATAGTGAATGGCAGATTGTGA
Source organism: Saxidomus purpurata (assembly GCA_022818135.1). Taxonomy (NCBI): domain Eukaryota; kingdom Metazoa; phylum Mollusca; class Bivalvia; order Venerida; family Veneridae; genus Saxidomus; species Saxidomus purpurata. The sequence continues at coordinate 3,437,170 of JAFMSR010000001.1, read as the reverse complement.
ACATTTTATGGGGAACATCTCAAAATTATACATATGTCAACTTAGTGATAAGTTGTCGTACAAAATATTATTTTTGCAAAGGGCATCATTTCGGAGACACATCATTGCAAATATTTTATAATTGCGTACATAGTATTTAATTGATTAGAGCGATTTCTATTCGCCTGCAAACAAAAGATAAGCACATACTCTAACCGTCTAGGGAAGATATTGTCTTGGATGCGCCCAAACAAAGCTGATGCTCATGCAATACTTTATGTCACAATATGGCATGTTCGCCCTGATGTCTATAACGGGTTATATACTTATTTTATATATGATTAATTTCAAACCAAATCAAACTGACTGAATATCAAGATTCTTTCACCATACATAAAAATTGTGTAATATCATATTGTGATTTTTATTTGTCCACATAATATAAACTGTTTACAGTTTTACGTTTTAGACAGTCAAAACAATCCGCACGATATTTGCGTGCAAAACATAGGCGTGGCATAAATGGATCCAATAAAGTAAATTATCACTAATGTGATTTTATCGGTACCGCGTAACATTTTCACCCGTTTGTTAACGTTACATGTATATAATACATATGTTACTATATATAGTAACACTTTAGTATAGAGAAAAAAGTTTTTTATCCGTCCTCCCGAAGTATTATCAGCTTTGGTGGCCCTCCGCGCGCAGGGCTATTATGGCATAATTGCCCTAGGAAAACGTGCACGTTCAAACGTGACGTCATTTAACGGAAAAAACATGGCTGACCCACGCCGAGCGTACGCTAGAGTGTTTAGCCAATAGGTTGATTGATTTAGACGACAAAATAGCAAGAAAAAACCCGTAAGTCATCATGTTACGGAAGAAGAAACTCTAAACATCATAGAGAGTAAAAAAAAAAATAAATAACCGTCATGAAAACTAAGAGTGACATGAAAAACATTAAAGAGTGGCTCTCAGATGATGGTGAGACTACACATGTATTACAGAAAAAGAAAGTAAAATAGAGAAGTAAAAGAAATAGATCTACTGTCATAAAAACTAAGAGTGACATGAAAAAGATTAAGAGTGGCTCTCAGATGATGGTGAGACTACACATGTATTATACAGAAAAAGAAATGGCTGAGCAGGGCCTTTGGTGATAATCGCCCGGGTATGTAATAATTGCCCTCGGGCCAAAGCCCTCTGGCAATTATTCCATTACCGGGGCGATTATCACTCAAAGGCCCTGCCCCATCCGCCATATATTATTCTATAAATAATAAGTACAAGTGAAAGATAAAGGCGCGGGGAGCCAGAACGTGTTGTACACAGTCAAATCGCCAAAAATGCGTCCCCGTATTTTAACAGTGCAAATTATAAACACGTGATGGTTCCCCACGCCTTAAGTTGAAGTAGAAGAATTCATGTAAACTAATCAATTAGAGATGTGGCAAGACCACATTTGCAAACTTTTGTAGAATTTTTTTCAAAGGGCGGGGTTTTTTTTTGATACGAAGCGGCCGGATTCTATGTGTATCCTGACTTCCTCTTGCACTTTCAGACGAAACCGATAAGTTGATACACTGTAGTAATTTTGTAGAGGAATCGACTTCTAAGTATAAATGAGTTTCAATTATTTTTTTCTGTCAAAACCCCGAATAATGGGGTGTAGAATGTGGCTTCCTTGGGTATCAAAATGATGCCCAGCAGTTTGGATTATGCGTCATATTGAGAATGATTTACTGTTTCCACAAGATCTGTCCAAATCGAAATCCTGTTATGACTTCTTATACTGCGGCACAGTTGCGACGAAAACCTGGTCAAGAAAGAAGGAAGTGCTACCGTTTGAAAAGGTATATAGCCCGTTATAGACATAAGGGCGAACATGCCATTTTTTGAAATGAAATGTTGCAGGAGCATCAGCTTTGATTTGGCGCACCCGCGACAATTACTTCCCCAGACGGTTAGTGTATGCGCATCTCTTGTTTGCAGGCGAATAGAAATCGCTCTTATCAATTAAATACTATGTACGCAATTATAAAATATATTTGCAATGATGTGTCTCCGAAATGAAGCTCTTTGCAAAAATAACCTTTTATGCGACAACTAATCACTAATTTGAAATGTGTATAATTTTGAGATGTTCCCCATAAAATGTTCACAATCTGCCATTCACTATCGCCTTCCGACTTACCTCGCAAATGTCTAGTACTCCGTGTTCGAACTTTCAGTCTTTGAACTTACAAAGAAGCCGTAGCTGCCCTAATTGTTATAACCCCACCGGATTAACACGTTCAATATCTGTAAATTTGATTGGAGGATCTACTGTCATTTTGTTGTTGCATATATCAATAATAATATTTTCGTAGCTTTACGTTGCAGTTTACGTGCGCTGGCGACAACATTTCTTAATAAATATTGCTAAAGATAGTGTCCCTTAGAATCAAGAATCACGAGAATCTCATGTTATAAAGTTTTGACGTTTCGCTGCCCTGTTTTTTTACACAGCAACAAATCCATGGTAAGGTTTCATCACGCGGTGTCTTTGATTTAGCGAATTTACATCGTCAGTTAAACTTTTGAATTAATCTCCAATTCATTTTAAAACGAAAACGTTTGACAAAAATTAAGATGCCAAGAGAAGCGAGGGCTTGCCGAAAGTCAGCGAGGAGATGGAATCCCTGAGACAGGGACCAGGCTCATGACAGGGTTAACTAGATGGTTGTTTTTGTCACAAAACATACCAGTATTCATTTTATGCTTTACAGTGAAATACTGAAATACATCAGTGAAATAAACTTCGTTTCAGGAGTATAATAAGTAAAGATTATTTTACATTTTACGCAGATTTTAACCTTACGGGTTTCAGAGTATCAACAATTCGCATTTCTAGCACTCTTGTTAATCACTGTCAATTACAGCACGTGCAAAGCATGAGGTTATTACAAGATTATCAGTAAATCTCATTTATACAAACGTGTACAAAGTGTCCTCTTACAACCCTAAGAGGACACCTTTTCAATAGCTTTGCTGGGGGGTAAAGTCGTACAAGTAGTACTTCAAAACATAAAATGTAGATTTACATGTAACTGATTCCATTTAATTGTCACTAGAATTTAATATTTAAGCTCAAGTTGTCTTTTGTAATGGAAGGCTCCGAAATAAAGCAGTTAGAAGACGATGCTACATTGCTGGTGGTATTTCTTACGTCAACGGCGTTTATCTCACATGTTGATGACGAAGGATTTGGTGGTTGTAAATCATCAGAACTATTTTATACTCAAATCATAACTATTACGGTTTGTACATAATATATTTAACATGTTTTATAATATGTAATTTTTATATATATGTGTGTATGTATATAAACAAAATATGTAGTTGACCATCTTTAGTAACTTTACTTACCTTATACATGTACATTTTTGTATATGCATGTTTTGCTGCTGTCTTTCTATTTTGCATTATCTTTAAAATGGGAAGATAAAGGTCAATTGATTTAACTTTCTGCTTTCTAAAAATAATCCGGTTTCCAAAAGACTGTCCTTTAGTTTCGTTTCGTAAAGGCTAACAAATGGATAGGAAGAAAAATCACAACTGAGAACATACTGGAACTTGTATACGTATACACATTATGTGGTGGTTTATATACTAGTCTATATGTTAATATTGAATATGTAAAATTGTGTAATTGTCATGGGCCGGAGGCCAGTATCAAATAAAATCTTTGTCATTGTCATTGTCATTGTCATTGTCAGACACGGCCTTCAACTGGTCATTGCTGGACCGCTTGTACGCACGTTTTGCGTTACTTCTATGTCCAGTACGTTCAGCGATGAGCTGTTCATCAAAATCTTTCTGATAAAGGCTTGTTTCAGTGGTTACCTAGTGAGAGAAAACGTACATTGGATAGCCAGAAGAGAGCTTGACAAAATACTTGAGATAATAAATGCATGGCACTCTCCCCTTTCTCAATTTTCTTCTGCAGGAAGTTGTTAAAAAAAAAAATAAAAAAAAAAAAAAAAACCCCCAAAAAAAAAAAACCCCCCCCAAAAAAACACCCCCACAACAAAAAAAAAACACCACCACAAAAAAAAAACAAAAAAAAACAACCCACAAAAAAAAAAAAAAAAAAAAAAAAAAAAAAAAAAAAAAAAAAAAAAAAAAAAAAAAAAAAAAAAAAAAAAAAAAAAAAAAAAAAAAAAAAAAAAAAAAAAAAAAAAAAAAAAAAAAAAAGGGCCCGAAAAAAAAAAAAAAAAAAAAAAAAAAAAAAAAGGAAAAAAAGAAAAAAAGGCACCCCCCCCCCCCCCCCCCCCCCCCCCCAAAAAAAAAAAAAAAAAAAAAAAAAAAAAAAAAAAAAAAAAAAAAAAAAAAAAAAAAAAAAAAAATTTGACTTAAAATGCTACTGGAAAATGTCAGTCTCTGAAAAAGTAAAGATGATATTGGTTATGTCCGCCCTTACGTGATAGGTAATGAAATGTATTGACGAGTATGCCAACGACGACGACCTTTCAATTCACATAGTTTCTATATTACGGGACAAATTAGATTTTAACAAAACTTGCTTTGCACGAGTGGCCAGTCTTGAAACCCTAAATCCCTGCAATTGCACACATTCTCTTCATAAACTTCTGTACGGTGTGAACACCAACCTTCTGTCCTCCGTTGCTCTTGTTGCCAGGGGTCTCCGATAAAACGGCCCCTCTTCTGGAACCAAATCCAAGTACTTCTGAAAGAGACTCACGGCACATCTAAGGTTGCTGTTGTCGGAATACTGCTTTATATCATTCGAAAAATCTTTCTTAAGAAAAATGCCTCCTTGTACGGTCTTACATCTGTAAACTATGTGGTTTTTTGTGAATATTATAATGTTAAACACAATCCATCGAGTTTCTAGGGTTTTTTAACACCGTAACAAAGGTAAGTACAGTATGTTGACAGGTAAACACGTGACAGGTTAACACGTAGCAGGTTAACACGTAGCAGGTTAACACACCGCAGGCTAACACGCACTCTGAAAAACATAATAAAGAAATCTCAATATATGTTTCACTCTCCATATATCTCAAACACTATTTTCAAGAGGTCTATTATCATACAATGCAATAAACATACATTTCCAATATTACTTAAAATTAAAAACAAAACATTGACAAGTGTGTCTAGTGGCTTCCTTTAAAATAACCCTTAAATAACAATTAACAGAATTATGTTTGAGCAATATTAAAACAGTTATAATACAATAATATAGTCTACAAGACTTACCAAGTTTAACTGAATGCTTGTCAATTAATACCACTCTCTAAACTCTCCAAAACTCTCCAAACATACTGTGACAGGGTGCTGTAAACTATGAAGAATGCGTATTTTATAGAACAATGTGAATAATAGACAGAATAAATAGTGAGGTTAGAAACTGCCATGTCATAAACCATCTCAAACTTTACATAAAAAGGCTTTGAATTCCAAATACATGAAAGTCAGGAATTTACTTATAAACTTATAAAACGACTAAATATATTAATTATACACTTGAGGTACAACTGACTGTCCTATAAACAACCAAATATAAGCAATACATACCATAAGAGAAACTGCTAAAATACAAGCTATCAAATCAACCTGAAGACAAACGTCTTCTCTCTTCAAGACCAGACTGAGTTGTGTTTAAACACACAAAAATCATAGGGGAGCGGTGGTGTAGAGGTTTAGGTGTCTGCCGCTCATCCCGGAGGTTGCGGGTTCGAGCCCCACCAAGGTCACGACCGTACCTTCTCATAAGACACCAGTACTGCTTTTTCCAGGAAGCGGACTCGAGAGTGACTCGATAAGCTGAAAGCTTTCTTCACAATCGAGCTAAAATAAATTAGTATAAATTAAAAATCATGCACAACATAAAACGGAGGGAAAATTCCAAGCCATACGATTGGTCAAAAATAAATAAAGGGAGATAACATCTTTTCAACAAAACAACCAAAAGCCAGATTTAGCTCCCTTGGTTACACATCTACCACCAATAATCATCTTTGCCGAACGTAAACTGATTAACAATCAAGTCAGTAGGCTTGTCAGCTGCTCGGAGACCGAAAAACTTTCAGACGTAGAACACACAGCATATTGCAGACAGGAAGCATCATTCAAACTGAAAACGGATCTCCACAGATCGTCTTCCTCAATGTCATAAATAGGTTTAGCCTGTTTTCTGACCTTGGGAATTGAAGCGTCCAATTCCTTTATCCTTGCGTCCAGGCATTCGCGTAAGTTGGCAAACTCAGTCTTAGACTTGGCAAAACAGTTCAAATCATGTCGTCTTTAAGTGTCACGCAAATACCGCCAAACGGATATGCAGAGCTGCCTGAAAGATTCGGCGGGGTATTCACCACCATCCTGTCTTCTCACCTTCAATAATTCAATAATTAAATATAAACGAGTTGGTTATATTTAATACGTGGTGAGTAAAAGATGCATGGAGACTTAAGCACTAGATCGAACATATGCGTCTCTCTTCATTACAGAATTGAGGTACTTCTGAGATGAAAACTGTAGTCACAGTTTAATTTTTTGGAAAAGCAAGAGTTGTCGTTTGTAATTGAGTTGTCGTTCGTTTCATAGAGGGCGCAATCTAATTTACGCTGATAAAAATAGTAAAAAGTGCTTTTCACGTTTCTACGGAAGCCCAATAGTGCCACTTTGTTTGTATTTTAATTGATTTTTTCAACATAACTAAGTTGAAAATTCAAGATAGTAAGTTGAATATTCAAGATACTAAGTTGAAAATTCAACTTACTAAGTTGAAAAATTCAAGATACTAAGTTGAAAATTCACTTACTAAGTTGAATATTCAAGATACTAAGTTGAATATTCAAGATACTAAGTTGAAAATTCAACTTACTAAGTTGAATATTCAAGATACTAAGTTGAATATTCAAAATACTAAGTTGAATATTCAACTTAGTAAGTTGAAAATTCAAGATACTAAGTTGAATATTCAAGATACTAAGTTGAAATTCAACTTACTAAGTTGAAAATTCAAGATACTAAGTTGAAAATTCAACTTACTAAGTTGAAAATTCAAGTTACTGATTTTAGTACTTAGTATTTTGAATTTTCAACTTAGTAAGTTAAATTTTCAACTAAGTAAGTTGAATTTTCAACTTAGTATCTGGAATATTCAACTTAGTATGTTGAATATTCAACTTAGTAAGTTGAATTTTCAACTTAGTATCTTGAATATTCAACTTAGTAAGTTAAATATTCAACTTAGTAAGTTGAATATTCAACGTTGTAAGTTGAATTTTCAACTTAGTATCTTGAATATTTAACTTAGTAAGTTGAATATTCAACTTAATAAGTTGAATTTTCAACTTAGTATCTTGAATATTCAACTTAGTAAGTTGAATATTCAACTTAATAAGTTGAATTAAGTTGAATTTTCAACTTAGTATCTTGAATATTCAACTTAGTATCTCGAATTTTCAACCTAGTAAGTTGAATATTTGAACTTAGTGTCTTGAATTTTCAACTTAGTAAGTTGAATTTTCAACTTAGTATCTTGAATATTCAACTTAGTATCTTGAATTTTCAACTTAGTAAGTTGAATTTTCAACTTAGTATCTTGAATATTCAACTTAGTATCTTGAATATTCAACTTAGTTAGTTGAATTTTCAACTTAGTATCTTGAATTTTCAACTTAGTATCTTGAATATTCAACTTACTATCTTGAATTTTCAACTTAGTTATGTTGAAAAAATCAATTAAAAAAACAAACAAAGTGGCACTATTGGGCTTCCGTACGTTTCAGTCGCAATCTACGCCGAGAAAAACGGATTATGATTGCTTTTTCCACTTACATAGCCTTTGACATTATAGAAACGAAGTGCAGTCGACTGAATATTCTTTGATGGCCTTTTTAAATATATGCAATGATAATATATTAGCTAATTTTTCCCATGTTTAAAAGTCTGTCTCCGTGGTGTAATGGATAAAGCTGATAACTTAAACACTTTTGTGTACGTGTACTTTTACGAATCCATCAACACCCAATTTATTTTCCGCTGTTTTAATAATCAGTTTTAGCTTTTTAACCATTTAAGAATATTTTACGGCAAATAATCATAAAAATCTTCATTCATGTCAAATTAATAAGGATAATGGTAATGAAAAATTGAGACATACCAGGAACGGTCTATAGAGCATTCCTGGACATACTGTATAAATATTATTTGATAACAGTAAAGTTTCGATACTACAGGTCAGTCTGTAGATGTGGTGTCGTGTCAGGTTTGCTTGTTCAACCAGAATTGGTTTCCTCGAGTTCTTTTGGGGCCATGCCTCAATTTAAACCATCACCAATTTCCCAAATATTTACAAATATTTAAATATTTTCACTGTCCTGTGACTTTGGAAAAAGGGAGGAAAAAAAAAAAGTGGAGGGCAACCAAAAAAAAAGGTTAAAACCCCCAATATTTTTTTTTTCCCTATCCATCTAAAAAAGCCCCCCCTTTTTTTTTTTTTTTTTTTTTTTTTTTTTTTTTTTTTTTTTTTTTTTTTTTTTTTTTTTTTTTTTTTTTTTTTTTTTTTTTTTTTTTTTTTTTTTTTTTTTTTTTTTTTTTTTTTTTTTTTTTTTTTTTTTTTTTTTTTTTTTTTTTTTTTTTTTTTTTTTTTTTTTTTTTTTTTTGGGATTATTGTTTGTTGGCCCGCTGTGATACTTTGTATCACAGTTTTTCTTGTATTCACATATGATTACTTGATTTGAGCCTTAGTGTAGGAAACCAAACAGTCCTTGCAACTTCCGTGACTAAAAACGAGGCTGGTAAGGTCGCTTATATTCACGATGCTGCTGTTGCAAAAGCGCGCGAAAATTGAACACTTAATTGCTATTATTAAATATAAAATTGTTTGACTATTAAATAAATTACGAAATTGGATTTTTTTCACTTAAATTTAATAATTATATTTATAATACAGTAAATATTTGTCAACAAAATATTAATTATGCCCCAAAAGGGTGGCATATTAAAATCGCACGGACAGTCCGTCCGTCTGTCTGTCCGTCTGTCCGTCCCCACTTACAAATTCGTGTCCAGACTGTAACTCTGTCATGCATTGAAGGATTTTAAAATAACTTGGCACAAATGTCTAGCACATCAAGAGGACGTGTCGCGTGCAAGACCCACGTCCCTACCTTAAAGGTCAAGGTCACACTTGGAGTTTGAAGGTAATGGAATCCTCTATACATGCACACATTTGTGTCCGGACTGTAACTTTGTCATGCATTGAAGGATTTTAAAATAACTTGGCACAAATGTCTAGCACATCAAGACGACGTGTCGCGTGCAAGGCCCACATCCCTACCTCAAAGGTCAAGGTCACCCTGGAATCCTGTATATATGCACACATACGTGTCCGGACTATAACTTTGTCATGCATTGAAGGATTTAAAAATAACTTGGCACAAATGTCTAGCACATCAAGCCGATGTGTCGCATGAATTTTAAAATTACATACCACAATTATTGAGTACTTGGAGAGGACAAAGACTGTGAGACACCTCTTTCGGGGGGCATTCGTCACTTGTGAGGGACATTTCTTGTTAAATTCCATTCTAATGCCTTTACCCTGAAACTTGTAAATTCAAATTATGTTATTTAAAAAAAGGGAAAAATTTAACCTTATCGTATATGAAACCATACTTGGGCGTCTTTTCTTTCATTGTGCTTATTATGTTATCGGATATCCAGCCACGTTTAAATAAACAAAGATGAGTTTCGAGAAAAAATGCGAACGTGTTTTACACTCTGAAATTACAGATTCATTAAGCAGTCCAAATGATAAGTTCATTAAAGATTTGAGAAAAAGGCCGTATAAGATTGACTTAGTGAAATATGTAATTGAGAAAGGATTTTTGTCTGACAGGGCGAAATATTTGTGTACTGCATGTGCAGCCCATTTCTCTAGGTACAGAGCAGAACAAGCAGAGCCTGGTTGTTCAGGTTTTAAGAAGCCAAAGTGTGATTACTTTGAACTTATTTTTAAAGGGATTGAACATGGAATATACAATGAATATACAATATACAATTGCTGATGCACTTTGAAATTCCCAAAAATCTAATTTTAAAAGTTATGTGGACACAACTTTTAATTCGTACAAACAAGAACTTAATAACTTCCGCATCGACAGTAGTCTAAACGCAAAAAAAACCCGTTCTTTTACGCTTCATGGAAAATATAACAGGCTTTAATGATACTTTGAAAGGCAAAATATCACTGTTGGCTGCCGTGGAGTGTCGATGTTTATTTGCAATGGTCACTTAGTGACACCTTTATTGTTTGCTTTTAATTTAACAGCTTATTTTATATTAGGCAGCAAAAGTATTTCAAAGCTTATATCCGCAATAACACATGCAGGCTCTTACTATTGTATACGGACCTGGTTCCAGGAAACTGGAGACACAAAAGTCTGTTCACCTGACCCAAGAAATGATATTATAAATTTCTTTGACAATTCCCAGATCCTTTCACGGAACTGGCGTGTAAGATTCAACTCAAAGGTGAGTAATTACGTCTGTAGTGCATATTCACCCCGCAGTTACTTCTTATTTACAACTACAAGCAGACAGTGGCTACTTACAGATAACCATTCGGTTGAAGCGGTTTCCGAGAAAATTGATTCTTTGTCTGTAAAGTTCGGTGACTACAGAGACCATTTTATTTCGGATATTTTAGATACCGTCAGAGATGAGCATACATCAGGAGACCTTCTGTCCGATGAAAATACTACAAAATCGTCGACATCAAAAGATCCCTACAACTTTGTTCCACAATTTCATAACAAATCCCCCATAAAAATTACTGTAGGAGAACCGTGCTTAAAAACACTTGCTCATCTGTGGCTGTGAAAAGTGTTTTGGAACACTTACTTCAAAATCTTAATGTTGGTGAAGAAAGGAAATGGTGTATAGTAGGGTGTGATGGACTCCCGTACATTTTATCTAACCGTTTGATATCAGACAATGAACACCTTCAACATACTCATTTACAACCAGGTTTAGGGCATTATGAAATAAACCTTACGAAAAGCATTTTTAAATTACTCTGGGACGTATGCCTCAGTGACCTCGCCAAAATGTTGGGCTATACATCATCGTGGGTCCAGACATGTTGCAGTAAGGCCACAGATCATCACAAGTCCTGGCAAATATAAAAAATATTTCTCTTTGGCACTGCAAAAGAATTACTTTTCTCACCTATGAGATACATATTTCCGCGCATTTACCCATGTGAGATAAACTTTTCTCACCTATGAGATACATATATCTCACATCGCTGCCGGACTATTTTTACGTTAATTATAAGCAGACATAAAAGCGAAAACTGCCGATGTGAAATGATAATACTTCTTCTTACTACCTATGAGATACATATCTTCCAGCGCATTTAACCCGCAGAGCTCTCCAGTTTTTTTGACGTATCGCAACCCGAGGGTGGGATTTCCTTATCCACAACTCATGAACATGTTAGATTCACTTTATCTCACATCGCTTATCTCACATCGCTGCCGGACTATTTTTACGTTGATTGTAAGCAGACATAAAAATCGAAAAATGACTGTAAAATTGTTATTTTTGAAATAAACATAGGGTTGTTGGTATTCATTTTCTTAGTTAGATCATTTTCTATCAATCAGTTGCAGTTTTGAAGTAAAATTCGAGAAAAAGTTGATTTTCATTTTTTCATCCCCATCCTGTATTTGTCGTACATTTTTGAAAATGCGATTTAAACGGTGAGAAAATAAATCTACCATGTCCATTGAGTTGTGGTTAAGAAAATCCCACCCTCGGGTTGAGATACGTCCAAAAAACTCGGCAGAGCCTCGTTTTTGGACGTATCTCAACCCTCGGGTGCGATTTCCTTATCCACAACTCATGAACATGTTAGATTCACTTTATCCTTTATATCGATACATGTGAAGAGAGCAACACAATACCAACTGTTCAAAATTACTATCACTGGTTAGATTCAGTCAAAAATTCGAACTACAAATTCATGGTTGAAGCAGTATTTATATACATGTTTGGTTTGTATCTTTTTCGGTGTGCAGTAGACGCAATAATAGTGAGGCAATGATGGTAGCGAGAACCAAATGTTCTGATTTGATCTACGGGCTAAATCAAACTTATTATCAGGTTATCGAGATTGAGATGTCTCTCTTCACCGCAAGTCAATATTGTTTTACAAGATTACGAAGCTTTCTCAGTCAGCGGAGATCTCAGCAAAGGCAAGGGGGAGATTTCGTTTTTGAGGCCGTCAACAGGAGGTTGAAAATGCTTATGCCACCAGGTGTTGCAAACGAGGAAAAGTGGCTCTCTATATGTCGCGCTACGATAAAATAGACAAGATACGCATATAACACAGATACAAAAACTGTGTAAATATTCATTTCAAAAACTGTAACACAACCTCTGCACAATACATTATAAATTTTGTGAATAGTATTTATGTATCACATTAATGGGCACCTCTGTGCTCCGGACAATAATACTTTATGCCATTTGACTGATTTCTGATCTAAAGAAAAACCAAAGGCATTTCGCCTCTGCCCAGCAGTCACACGAGTTGTGTGAACAACCAATCCACAAAACTTGTTTTTTTTTCAGTTTTCATATGGCGTCCCGCATACTTGGCAGAAGTAATCCTTTTCTGCACTTTTATTTTTCCGTTTCCTTATTGCCAAAACTATCTCGTCCCTCTTCCTTATAGGTTCCGGTGAGGGATATTTCGCACGACACGGGCATTTCTTCAATGTGTTGTAAAATAATTTTTCAACTATATAAGTAGTTTATTTTCACCAGGTACGAAACCACCTCAATACTACTTTAGAAATGGATGAAAACACTGATGCACATTACACGTATCACCCAAATCTTGATCGAGAGATTCTGGGATGGAGGAAAAAATTGAGACATACGAATTATGTATCAAACCCAATTACACCAAACCAATATGTTACGGGCCAGCCTCTTCATAGCGAGCTTATTCATTTCTCCAGTCATTGCAAAGGTAATTTATCGACGTTCAGTTATACAATGCCATTCTTACAGGATTTTTTGCTATAAGACATTTCATAATATTTGTGTTAACATTTCCAGAGAACAGAGAACTTTACCTTCAAGACATTTCGGACGGAAGTCAACCTGGCAAAGGTGTGAAATTGACGCCAATCTTCATTCGGAAGGCAGACGGAGATAAATTCTGAAACATTACGTACAAGATGAAGAAAGAAATCGAATCCCTTATTTTACGAGAAATCTTTCAGTGAGTCATTTTACTTGTCACTCATGTGGTACTTTTCAATTCTTCTTCCTGTGTTGCGGGGTACTTCTCAGTTACATGTACTTATACATACAGCATACGAATACAGACCTATTTAGGATTAAGGTTTTTACCACAAATTGTGCATGTGCCGCCTCTGTCTATATGTCTATTAAGAAAACTACAATTAAGAATAATGTTATATTATATGAAGATTGAGGCGCTCGGTTTTGATGAGGAGGCTGAGGAACTATGACAAACATGGGCAAAAAGGGTGATAGGCAAAACAAAAGATGTGTTCATAACATTCTACTGTTCGGATGTTGACAGTGTGTTGGATGTGTATGGGAACAACCATTCAGAATTAGGTTATTTTCAAACCTTCTTTAATATTGATTCCTTCCAACGTTTAAAGGTTTGGCTACGTGTAATACCATCCCCAATAAAGGAGTCTTTTGTCTTTCCTGGCTCTTGACCTTAAATGTTTCTTGGATTGTTGCCTTAATTTGTTTACCTTGGTGACTGATTTTGCCTCCTGAAATGCCAAAAACTCGCACAGGAAACGCACATCTTTTTTTTAACTTTTCATGTTAGTTATTATAACTATGTGAAAATGTTTAATGCTAACACTTTGGTCGAGCACTCCCCCTGCACCCCATCCCTTGTCCCCGCTGTTATCTTTTTAGATTTTCTTATGTCATGGTATACCCTCCTATATCTTACCATATTCTTATTAATATTATTCTCTCAATATAGTTCAAAGATTTTTTAAAAGTCAACGAATGTAAAAAAAATCTTTAAAGGGGCATTCCCTTCATCTAGGAGATTGTATTCCGAAACATAGATTATGTGTTCAATGAACGTAAAATGATAAATAAATACAATTTCAAAGAAGAACCTATGGGAAAATGCCTCATTTTACCACAATTAATCAATATAGAGGCTCTCTATACTAAATCGCTCCACCCATTAATTGTACAACAACAACTCTACATAGATTATTAAATGGTTTACGGTACTGCAGTATATTTAAAACCGCTGATTTTATCGATAATGTCTGGGTGTAACATAAACAACCCATTTCTTCTAAATTCACATGGAGTTACTTGTTTTCTCACCTTCTTCTTACTTTTCATGGTGGCTGCCATTGTTAATCTGGAAACGAGGCTGGGCCGCTTGTATCATTCGTCAAATTCATCAGCACCTGCATGTACATACCAAACGTGATCAAATAAGAACCACTTACTTATTTACATTTTAAATATATTTTTAATTTATATTAATTTCTGATATTTTTCAAATGTATAGTTGAAGGGTTTATCTGTCTAATAAAATATTTCTGAGGCAAAATAATTGAGTAAAGTATAAATATTACAATTTCAAACGGGGTTATAACAACTGTTTCAAGGGACATATCCTATTACTGGAGTTTTATAACTTAACCTGAAAGTTTCAGCTATGCAGAAACTGGTTTTATATGTGACATTGCATACAACTGCATCGGTGAACATTATTTTTGTCTTAGTGCATGTTCTCAATGTTCAAAAACAATGTTCAGTGCAACTTACAATAGTGCGCGGAACAACAGGAAGTGACAGTTTGTTTTTATTGATTCTATTGTGTGAAAATTAGCGAAAAGTAGCTAAATAAGCAAAATATCGCTAAAATAGCGGTAAATTCTACCTTCCCCAACCTGATTATTATGTTGATAATTATGAATTATTTACGTACTTAAATCATTAACCCATTCAAGAAAAACTGAATACGCAATCTGAGTATTTTCTTGTCTATTCTCATTCTCACTAAGTATAAGTTAGAGTTTATTAAGTCAAATTTTAACAATTAAGAAACCCTAAGGGAGCGAGCGGTCTCATTTGAACTTTTGCATAGCCAACGACATGTATTGTGGCACGGACCTATATGTTTATAGGTCCGTGATTGTGGGCGGAGCTAAAGTGCTTTCTATATAGAGCGAACTCTTAATGAATTAAGTGATTTCAGTAGGTAGTTTTAATAAAAGTGAAAGACGTTTATATGAAAATTTGAGCGATTCAATTGGTGGGCAAATGGGGTCAAACACTAACGCTAGTATATTCCTAGATAAAAAACATTAAATTACTATTAAAAAAAGTGTTTGACCCCATTTGCCCACCAATCGAATCTCTCAGATTTTCAAATAACCCTTTTTTTTTAAAAAAACCCCAAAAAAAATTTTTTTAAAAAAACCCCCAAAAAAAAAAAACCCCCCCCCCCCACCACCCCCCACAGGTCCGTGCCACAATACATGTCGGTGGCTATGCAAAAGGTCAAATGAGGTTAAACACTAAGTAAGTTAGAGTTTATTAAGTCAAATTTTAACAATTAAGAAACCTCGGTCGCTCGCTACCGCTCGCTCCCTTAGTGTTTCTTTATTGTTAAAATTTGACTTAATAAACTCTAACTTATACTTGTGATTGACTATTTACAAATTCCCTCATTTATTTTCAACTTAAATTATACATTATCTTTTGAAAAAAAGTTGTTTTCGGTCTGCATAAACTGTTGTTTTCGTCCTTTTTCAGTCTATTACTTTTTCGGTTGTTTTCGGTAATTCAATGCACCCTGTATTAGGTCTTTTCGGTTGTTTTCGGGTATTGTATGCACCCAGTATTATCCAATCAGAAGGTGCCTTACAGCGTAAATGTTTCATTTCAAAAAATGGGATACATTCTACTCGTTATTTCATTGGTGGTTGAAAGGTTAGAACTTCCGGAAAAAAACGAACTTAAAAAGGCCCCCCCAAAAAAAAACAACCAAACAATTTTTTCCCCCCCCGCCAGCTCGTTGTTTTTTCTTATCAAAACATGTTACTCCAAATATTGATCGTTATTCACTTGTTTAGAATGTATAATTACTATACACTTATAATTAACATTAGTTTGGCGGTAACAACATATTACAATGATAAATATTAACAAGTTATGTACTAAAATTATAAAACCATTTAAGAAAGACTGAAAACGCAAGAGTATTTTATTGACCCTATTTATTTGGTACTATCCAATTAAAAGTACATTAACAGTACATTTATCAATTATAAAATGCTATACATTCTACTTGTCATTTCATCAACATGTGTGGAAAGTAATATGAACGAAAAGGTACGAAAATCAGGCACTTACCGGTGTTTATTACCCGCCATTGTCCGTCAAGTATATCAAAACAAAGTCACGTTATTCCCCACAGTGTCTTTGCAGTCGTGATTTTGCTGTAGATATTAAAACCCATTACGATGTAAGCTCCCAAAACTCTAAATGCCGCTATTTTTATATTTAGTTTTTCATCAGGTGCGGCTTTGTCAAGCATATAAACCGGGTACACTGAAGTTTGTTTAGCTATAAGCCAGCCAGACAGGCAGCCACCTAACTCCTTATGTAAATACAGCTACATTTCAGTTTATTTCCAGCTGTTAATTTTAAAAATATTTATTAGACCATAACATATTTTATATTGTTATAAATCGCCACCTACCTTGACCATTTACAAGAACAACTCCTCGCTCTGTCATATCAAGTTTATTGGCGCCGCCGATGACGGCGGTGGCCTATTATGGAATACTTTTTCCGGAAGTACATGCTAGGAGCGGTTATTAGAATGCGAAGAAAAATGGTTTTAACTGTATGCCAAAATAATACGCAATAGACATTAAAATATTGATTATACACATTTCCTTCATTAAAACGTAATTGTTTAATTGTAATGTTCCTTTTCATATCTTTTTAGAAAAAATACGAAAACGTAAAACAACTTCTCCCTTATCGGTTTTGCAAAAGGAAGTGTCTAGAGAACCGGAACCGGTTCCCTAGACAGCGACCTTAGCGAACCGGAATTAATATTCGGACGAATTATTTGGCGTGTTGTTATCGGCCGTTTATTGATACAGCTATATAAACAATGCATATGTTGATTATTATTGTTATCATTAAATATGTAATTCGGAAGAGGAATATTTAGAGATCCTTTCCTAAAATTATGACATGAAAGACTTAACGCAGTATTAGTATTAGAGATAACAGAATGACGAAGGAGAGCGTTTAGTTATAACATAATGAATAGCATTGAAACGAAAGCACAATTTTTCTGTAAATGTTTTTGATTTTATGTAATATATGCTAGAGAGAAATAATTAAACCTAAATATACATAAGCATTTGCTTTCGTTTTCATTATGTCACATCCAGGCTACACCACGAGGAGCTCTGATCATGGCCCGTCGACCCTGTTAAGAGTCAGTTTAGCCCTGAAAAGGACTGTTTTCAGAGCCTCTGGTTCAGGAAGGCATGACTGATGCTGTCGGTGAACTTAAAGTCAACTCTCTTCTAAACACACCATCACGTCTGTCTATAACGTCATTGTTCATTAACTCTGGACCATGTGACCATATTTTGTCAAGTGGGAGTTTCAACAAGGTCTTGTTAAGACGTCTGCATAACTTGTATCGACGTTAATGACATGGAAGAGGCTCTCAAATACGACGTGCTGAACACCACAGCTGCGGAATTCATTTCTTATATCAAGTAGGGCATGGAGTAACTGATGATCGTTAAATTTTTCTATATCAATTTTACCTATCTGTATGAAGACTGTATGAAGACTATGTCAAACTTCGCAAGCTTCCACCTGCGTAACTTCTGCAACAACCCGACACTATTAATCCTCCTGTCCCATGTGCTTCACCGCGAAATGGTAGATCATTGTGTAGACTACCATTTCGCCAGCGTACACATAGACATCATATTAAAACCGGAAGTGCGGAAGGCGAAGGAGATCAATTCGACAATCGACACATTGAAAACTAATGCAAATAAATTGATAATCCCACTTTTTCTTGTTTAAATGGAAGTTTTCACTTTTATAATTATTACATAATCTATTTTCTTATCACAATTACCTGTAATATATGCGGAAAACAATTCCGGTTCGCTAGTGTATAGACGGATATAGGCTAGAGAACCGATTCCGGTTCGCTAAGGTCGCTGTCTAAGGAACCGGTTCCGGTTCTCTAGACACTGCCTTTGCAAAATTATAATATGAGCTTATTTTTTACCACGTGCTTTAAAGTCAGTCTCCGTGGTGTAGTGGGTAACCGTCTAATTTAACGAGTGGAGTTCGAATCCCGGTCAAACCCAATTTTTTAAAATAATTTTTCTTCCGTTTTTTTTTCAGCTTTAAAACCACCATGATTTAAATGTTTTCTGCAATATTCATAAAATTTTTCATTCAAATCAAACTAATAATGATTGCTTATCAAAAAGCTTTTTGCTATATAACGCCACACATGTACAAAACTATTTTCGGCGCCCTTTGATGCTTTGCATCAATGGTATTCTTGTATAAACATGTATTGCACGAATAAATCGTGGCTATTGTCAACACTGGTACACTCAGGTGTTCGCAGCTTTGCGCGCCTTTTTACCTCAAAATCAGAGCTGCACGATTTTGCCGTGCTAGCTCTTTGAGGCAAACAGAAAAACGCTTATAAACCTGTATTCTTTCAAGGGTTCTTCAACGACAAAGAAACAAACAAACAAAAAGAACAATTTTGGGAATAACACCAAGGGACAGGCTCTTAGAGCAAAAACTCTGCGGGGTGCTGTACGCCAGCGGTGTATAACGGACAACGTTGCTCGATCACAGACCTTCAAGAAAAGAAAGGAAAGTGTTTTAAAGAAGGTTAATATATGTTTTTGTATATACTTAAAGTTGGCTATTTACCTTATCAGCCTTATTATTCGCACACTCATCCAGCATACTTGCAACATCCACTGAATAAAATGTGATATATACATCCTTTGTTTTGTTTTAACTACCTTTTCCCACTTTCCTCTAAGGTTGCCAGACTCCTCTTCAAATTCCATTTCTTCAATTTCCTGAAAATATTTCATGATTAAATTCTGAATGTCGGCTTTTGACTTATTTTTTATATTTCGAAATTTTGTTCTATCACTATCTTTAATGAAAATTGGTGTTAATTTCCGACCACTACAATACACTCAGTTCCAAAAGAAAGTGTGCACTTTGTTTTCTGTGATTTTTCATCGACTACTTTTCTGAAAGCCTATATATTTGGTACCAAAATTGAGATCTGTTTACGTACAATATGGCGAACATTTTAGATTTTGAGTTGCGCTCGTTTTAAGTGGTTGTTTTTAAACGAGAAAGGACGGGGTGTTAAAATCAAAGTTGCAAGGCTACTCTGAGAATCAGACTGTGTTCAGTTTGGAATTTTACGTTGTTTTAATTGCAATCCTGATGTTAATTTAGTCAGCATCGTGTGTGCCCACCTCTGCTATTGATGCAAGCGGCAACACGACCTCGCATAGACCTTACGTTACGTCTAATAATGACGTCGGGAATGTTATCCCATTCCTGAATTAGGGCGTTTGCAAGGTTCCTAAGATTGTTGATATTGCCTCTTGACCGCACCATTCTACCAAGGTGATCCCAGATGTGCTCTATCGGATTCATATCCGGTGAGACCGCAGGCCAGGGTAGCACGTTGACGTGGTTTCTGTTGAGAAACTGTCGACTTATTCGTGCAACATGGGGAGGGGCATTGCCATGCATCAAAATAGCAGGCCCATGTCTTTGTAGGAAAGGAACTGCTTCAGGCTGCAGAATCTGGTTAACATAGCCTTGAGCATTGAGGTTACAACATTAAGATTTGTTTTACTTCTTCCCACAATCCCACCCCAAACCATTACACTCCCACCCCGAATCTATCCCTCTCCACGAGACAACAATCCGCAAAACGTTCTCCCCTTCTCCTAAAAATCCGCGTGCGACCATCATGGTGACTAAGATTAAATCTAGACTCATCAGAGAATAGAACTCGAGCCAACTGCTGTCGCCCCCAACGGAAATGACGTCTGGTCCACTGTAAACGAGCAACCCGATGACGTGCCGTCAAGACCTGCCCCACATATGGCCGCCTAGCCCGGATGGGCGCCCAAGCTTGCCCGAGGCGACGCAATACGGTCTGTCTGCTGATACCGTACTGCCTTGCAGTACTAGACGCTGTTTGAAAACGACGTCGAAGGTGCGTCAACGTAATAAACATGTCCGTTT
Organism: Saxidomus purpurata; assembly: GCA_022818135.1. NCBI lineage: Eukaryota > Metazoa > Mollusca > Bivalvia > Venerida > Veneridae > Saxidomus > Saxidomus purpurata. The sequence continues at coordinate 3,416,770 of JAFMSR010000001.1, read as the reverse complement.
GTTGATTTGTTACCCTAGGTCTACCAGATCTGCGGCGATCTGCTACACCACCTGTTTGCTGGAAACGAGCACGAGCAAGCATAGTTAATGCTCGAATTCGCTGATTTTCATTCAATCTAGGCATGTTCGTTGTGTACCGATGTGAATTCAAATGTGAGTTTCCCTTTTTTTAAGCCGTAAGGATTACCCCCATACACGTTTCCGGTGACATGTACATTTGCCTCGGGCTGCACGTGCAAATCAGGCAAAATCACGTCTAACCGAATACACTGACAATCTCTTCATACCACGTGGTAGATTCGATGACAAATACACATGAGATATAGTGTGCGAAAATTGAAGCCGATACGTCTGCTAAATATTGAAATATTTAAAATTAAGAAGTGCACACTTTCTTTTGGAACTGAGTGTATGTAAATCCCGTTGCTTGTTGTTGAATGTAATGTTCCCTGTTACCTAAAAAATGGTTAAAGAGTGTGAATTCGCATGAAATGAAAAAAAAATGTACATAATTATGGACGTACGCAGTTCATGTTTTATTTGACTTTTATTTATATATTTACCTTAACAATGCTGGGAGAAGTTCACGAGTTTCAAATCTAGTGACTGTCCTGTAATGGTTATATACCGTTTTTCTGTAATCGGATCAGAGAAATGGCCAACATTTCTGATTTTTTTCTCCATGCTATAATTTGTACGTCGAGATTTGGATGATAGGTGTAGTTTGATTCTTTGTCTTTCATTTCTAGATCATTTTGAATGTATTGTATATCAGTTTTCATTACCTTGTCCATTTTATCTACACTGCGACAAACTGTTTGCGATCTTTTCTCCGATGGTTGACCTGGTGGCATCATAATGTTATTTTCTTGTTGGCAGTCTCTAATATAAAGTCCCTTCCCTCATCTTTGCTATCATCTCCACTGATAGAAAATGACTCATTACTAGTCAGGAAGTCTTTAATGGGAATTGGAGCTAAAGACCTCAGTCTTAAATCGGAAAAGTCAATGTCCGGATAATTTGTTTCGTTTAATCCATAAAACAAAGCGGAAAATTTGTTTCTTGCTGTTAGTATTACTTCACTATTATTTCTACCCACACCAGCTCGGAATAAAAACAGGGAGTACATGAAGTTAAAAACTGTCTGCACCATGAAAGAATAGTTTGGGTCCTTCATAGAATCAAGCCAAGTATCCGTATAGTGATGAGTTAACTTGACTTTCTTTACACATGTTTAGGTATGGCACTAGAAGTTCCTTAGCTGTTCCAAACAGAAAAATATTAAGAATTTGCCCAAATTTGTGATGGTCATTTGCCTTCTGTCAACATGTTAGTGCCCTAATAAAATTGTACGCCAGTAATCTTGCTATTTCTTACAAGCAGGAATTTAAACATACTGTGTCATATTGATTTCGTAGTGTCCAATGCCTGGTTGTAAAAGAATACTTTTAAGTTCATCATTCGCAGAAATAAGTTTATGGGCAAGTATAGAGGGCAACCAATCACACCCTACCATACACCATTTCCTTTCACCTTTAGGAGAAAGTAACTGTTGTAAAACAGTCTTTACAGATTGTTTGGGGCACGGGTTTACCATGCAAGGTTCACCAAAAAACACAGATACCTTTTCATCATGAGTAGGACGTTGGCAGTAGCTGGCAGTAGCAGTAGCAAAAACGTGAAGTTGGCAGTAGCTGGCAGTAGCAGTAGCAAAAACGTGAAGTTGGCAGTATCAGTAGCTGGCAGTAGCAGTAGCAAAAACGTGAAGTTGGCAGTATTAGTAGCTGGCAGTAGCAGTAGCAAAAACGTGAAGTTGGCAGTAGCAGTAGCTGGCAGAAGCAGTAGCAAAAACGTGAAGTTGGCAATAGCAGTAGCTGGCAGTAGCAGTAGCAAAAACGTGAAGTTGGCAGTATTAGTAGCTGGCAGTAGCAGTAGCAAAAACGTGAAGTTGGCAATAGCAGTAGCTGGCAGTAGCAGTAGCAAAAACGTAAAGTTGGCAATAGCAGTAGCTGGCAGTAGCAGTAGCAAAACGTGAAGTTGGCAGTATTAGTAGCTGGCAGTAGCAGTAGCAAAATCGTGAAGTTGTCAATAGCAGTAGCTGGCAGTAGCAGTAGCAATAACGTGAAGTTGGCAGTATTAGTAGCTGGCAGTAGCAGTAGCAAAAACGTGAAGTTGGCAGTATTAGTAGCTGGCAGTAGCAGTAGCAAAAACGTGAAGTTGGCAATAGCAGTAGCTGGCAGTAGCAGTAGCAAAAACGTGAAGTTGGCAGTATTAGTAGCTGGCAGTAGCAGTAGCAAAAACGTGAAGTTGGCAATAGCAGTAGCTGGCAGTAGCAGTAGCAAAAACGTGAAGTTGGCTGTAGCAGTAGCTGGCAGTAACAGTAGCTGGCAGTAGCAGTAGCAAAAACGTGAAGTTGGCAGTAGCAGTAGCTGGCAGTAGCAATAGCATATATAATATATATCTCAACTCAAAGTGACGCAATTTATCAGTTAGATTATGCATCATAGAACACTATCAATAATCACATTCCCTTTTTTGTATGGAAGACAGCAAATTCCATTTTGCTAAATTTAAATTCAAAAATTGTTTTGAATTGATGAAACTAAGTATGAATGTAACCGTACTGTTAAAAATAACCTCAAAATAACAAAACCAATTCCTTCATATAATAATGATAATAATGATAATAACAATAATAACAATAATAATAAAACAGTAATAAAAATAATGATAATAGTATTAATAATAATAATAATGATAAAAATTAGAATAATAATAATAATAATAATAATAATAATAATAATAACAAAATAATAATAAGAATACCAATAATATTAATAACAACAATAATAATAATAATAATACTGATAATTATAATAATAATAACAATAGTCATTATGATAATGATAATGATAATGATAATAACAATAATAATAATAATAATAATAATAATAATAACAGAGAGAACTTTCATACTGCGTAAATTTTAAAACAGTTCAATAAATTCATGTTGGCAACTAATCCGGCCATTGGATAACATTTTCTTTCGCCGCAAACTCTTCTTATATACAACTAGTTTAAAATATTTCTCGATGTAATCTCTTAGATTATAACAACTGTTCTTTTATCAGATTCATCATTTTAGCTGTGGAGGCTTTTAAAATTCTAACATTGAAGAGTTCAATGAAATCTTGATTTCCCCATAGAAATACATGTACATTTTTGTAAAGCATATAACTGGAAAGCTTACTGTTATTCTTACACGACCGGGTCTGTCCGAATGATATACAAGGTGGTTAAAACAACCACGTATTTCATAGTTGATTTCAAAGATGAAATACGAGGAATGGAGAACGTTTTGAAAAATTGACGGTTTACTGGTATGTAGTAAGAGCGCGTCTGAAATTAAAGCTGATTTAGACACTGTTTATCAAGAGACTATCCTTTTTCATCGCAGATTTGCTTAACGGGTATCTCTATTTAAAGGTCGAACAAAGGTTAAAAATGAGCACCGTGCAAGTCGACTTATGTTGGCAACCTCTGACACTGTCACAAGATGCACGGTACACTGTGGAAGGGATACGTGCCATATCAGGCTTAAATTCGTCAGTCGTCCTTTTAATTATAAAAAGGTTAAAGCTATGCAAGGTTTTTTTGCACGTTGGATCCCCCGCCCGCGCATCTTCAGCATTTGGCAGAGCAATATATTGAAATTTTGCCAAAACCAGCCGAATCTGATTAAAATCAGCTCCTTAAAAACGCAACGCTATGAGGAAGATCGTACAGCTTAGTCAGATTGAATCCAGCCCAGACAACTATCATTGTAACTTTTGGTTGAACTCATACATGTTGCGGTCATAATGGAAGCTAAACAAATAGCTCGAAGCGGGGTTATTTCCATGCCAAGCAGATCATGTGATGTTTACCACGTGAAGAAACTATTTTTAGGACTGTTATACGCATTGGAGTACTGTATATAGACTGTACTGCGTGCGCGCATTTACGTGACTGCTGTTAAATTGCTATATGTAGAAGTGAGCTTTTCGTTTGTCTGTTATGGTGTTCGTTTTATTTTGATCGTGCTTTTTTCGACAAAAGCTATACGCATTGGAGTACTGTATATAGACTGTACTGCGTGCGCGCAGTTAAATTGCTATATGTAGTAGTGAGCTTTTCGTTTGTCTGTTATGGTGTTCGTTTTATTTTGATTGTGCTTTTTTCGACAAAAGTTTACTTAAAGGAACCAAAAGACTATTGTCACGTATCTCCGATAGTGTATTCTCGAATAGAAAAAATGTTTCCTAACGTAATCTGAATTTAAAATAGTTGTCGCTGTTTATATCCGTATTTGGTCAATGTTGATGCTCGACTTAGAATTGACACTCTAAGCAGATGTGAAAAAAGTGGCAGGTTATACAGGGGTAACAGTCCTACATTTGTCAGACTACCTTGAAAAAAATAATTGAAAGTAATCTCAGACATTAGCTACTGTTACGGACCGCATTTTGTATTGAATAATTTTTATCATTTATGTCATGATTAGAAGAAGATACATTTCCAAATTTGATTTGTTAGGCAGCGTTTAGACTACTGTAGCAGATTTTGATTTTGCTTTTAGAAGTATTTTTGGAAATATGCTAACAACTAACCACTTTTGATTTGAAATGGACATCGGTGCAGGTATTTCTATATGAAAACCTTTAAGAATTTACTTTTTATGACTTAACATACTCATTTAGTGTTTATGTACGATCTGTGCCCGTGGCTGATTAAACTGAATTTATATAATTCTGACTGACACTAGTTTGTTCAAACTAAACACTAGCTGTACTACATTTTGAGCGCTGTATCATTGCAAGTTTATTTTTAAATTTTGCAATCTGAAACACAAGTTTGTGAGAATTGCAAATTATTTTTCATTTCCTTGGCATTGGCCTCCATCTTTGTGTTCACATTTTAAGGTCTTGTACTTGAGCAGTTAAGTCTCTTTGAGCTGAGCATTTCAAAGCTCAGTTAGTAGTTGAACAGAATTTCACAAATACATGCTCGAAAAATTTAATGTATTAGTACGAAAGACCTGTGGTTACTTCAAACTTCAGACTTTATGTCGTAGAGTGAATTAAAATGTAATCAGACATACTGCGGTTTTGATTGTTTAATTTCATTCCCCTGTCTTATGCCCGAAATGGTGTTCCATACTTTTACCTACTATTGTCCCATTTACTAACACTAACCAATGTATCACATGACTTTTATTACCCAATCACCTTAGAAAGTACTTCAAGTCAATTTTGGAAAGAGAAAACCATTGTTTAGACATCTCTAAATATTTCCAAACATCTCGGAATATATTAAATATTTATTCAGGTATTTATGAATTTTGTATTATTCAAACATTTCTCTCTTGTATTGTTAAATTTGTATTTATTGTGAACTGAAATTATTGACATACTTTGATGATCAATGTATCGGGTTTTTGAAAACGGTTTGCTACGCGCCATCACACATGTGCTATTTTACATTGTTATTGTTTACCTTTTTGACGGAAAGCACGTGTTGAAAGTGAAATGCCATTAACATATATTTATATGTATAACTGTCGATTTCTCATTATTCTTTATGTTCTATTTCAGATATTTACAAGATTGTTAAACAACTATGTAATGCCCAACTATCATCACCAATATATAAATTATATATCGTTCAGCCTTCATTTACTGAACCCATACCAGTACCATACCCCAACATAAATAGTTGTGCTAGCTAGGGGCAGACAAGGGGCCGGCGATAGATGGCGCCCAACATGGGACTGTGACGGCATCTGTCTCCGACATTTGTACTTGCTTAATTTGATAGTACTCACTGCAATTCGAATACGAATTTCAACATAGTGGGGAAGTATGTCACGGTTACGGACTTAATTATGAAAAAGGGACAGGCAAGGGGCCGGCGATATTTACACTTCATACTTCACACTTCATACTTCACACTTCATACTTCAAACTTCAAACTTCATACTTTAAATTTCATATTTCATACTTCAAACTTCATACTTCACACTTCATACGTCATACTTCATATTTCAAATTTCATACCTCAAACTTCATATTTCAAATCACACTTAATACCTCAAACTTCATATTTCAAACTTCATACTTCAAACTTCAGGCATTGCTTTTATTTGATATGTGTATTAACCATTTTATATGAAGTGTGAAGTGAAGTCCGAAGTCAACACCGGTCTTTCGTATTAAACCTGCCGCAAAGTGGCAAGGTTTTTAGAAACAATCAATTTGAGTCAGAACGTATATTGATATTTGGAACAACCACATAGCCGCTGACAAACAACCACTTTGTTTCGTCATTCCGCACTTTAAAATACGCCCTTCGGAACAGATGCATATTACATTTATTATACATAATGAATTAGAGTCATATTTTCGCCAAAAACCAGTATCATTATGATAATTCGTAACCACAGATGCTTGAGGGTATGGACTCGCCACCCAATCTTATACTTGTCCCATGTTGTACGGAACATACTCGCCTCCCAATCTCATACTTGTCCCATGGGATATGTATGAGATTGGGTGGCGAGTCCATAATAATAATAATAATAATAATAATAATATTGTTATTATTATCTTTACTTTCAGATGGTAACACATTATGATATTTTACAGAAATCCTTAACAACATCAAATTTATAATGACCTATCACATTTACACAATCACATACACGCAGATAATATATATGTTTAATGATTTAATTTTAACAGATATTTAAGAAACCTATACTTCTTTCATATATTCGCCGACAGACACTCAACTCAATTCGTTAGTGCGTTTTAGTTGTTTATTTATTCCACATGTGTACAAATTGTAAATATAAAACAAAATACTGCCACTAAAATCATTGCTGGGATTTATATGAAAAGAGGATTTACAGTTAACTTTAAAACCCCAAGCATCTGTGACTTTATTTTCATATGTTCTTCAAAACAAAAAGAAAAAATTATTTATACAGAATACATATACTCAAAAGTCATAAAAATCAAGCCAATTTGTTATAAACAGTGCATTGATTATAAACTCACAATCAACAAGCACACTCTCATTGAAAGACTCTCAAAATAAAAATGTAAACATGAAATAAATAGAACAAGTATAAAGGCGCATCTTTAAAATGAATCAACTTTGTTGTGGAGATTTTATAACGTTGTTTAGTAGATTTTATGTTTAATGTTCTGAATTCCATTGGGATATCATTCCAAACTTTTATGCTATAGTATGAAAAAGAATCATGGAATAAGTTTGTTCTATGTTTCTTTTGTAAAACAAGATCCATGCGTGATATAGAACGCAGATTGTACGCGTTATTTTAGCAAAAAGTTATTATTTCTGACAAATAGTTTAGGGCAATATTATCTAATATCTCATAAATACGTTTCATTTTTTTTTTGCAGTATCATTGAAAAAATACTACGCTATGTATACGAGTATAGCATATACTATCTTAACCTGTCTAAGGCATTACAAGTAGGAGTAAATGTTTTTCTCTACATTGTCTTGTATTCTACATTGTATAATTCTCTTTGTATTCTCTTAATATAATTTATATTGTATACTTGTATTGTCATTTACCTTGTAGCATGTGTGCAGGGTTTTTCTTGTGTCATTTACCTTGTATCTGATATGTTGTATTATGTCCGTTCCTACTTTGTATAGTTTGTGCTTCATTTGTTAAGTTGTTTCTTTCCCTTGTCTTGTAAAAATATGTGCTTTGTTCTGTATTTTCTGTATCTGTCAATATGTGTTGTATTTTGTATTCTCTTTATTTATTAAAAAAACCTACTCATCTTTATGGTGGAAAAATAAAATAAATCAATCAATGCTTCTAGGACTTCAAAACTTTCATATACATGTACTATCTATAGATAAGCAAAACTTGATATTAGAAATATTTGTACGACTTTGCTCATACTTTCTGGTAGCAGACTGCAGTTCTTGGCTTTTCACACAACACTCGACTCCGCAACTTTCAAAACCACAACCGAAACACTGTAATCACACACCTGAAACAAATGTAGTACATTTTTAGCATGCTCATATGTGACGGAATAAAAAATGCCAGTAATTTCAGTCCAAAACTAAAGCCTTCATCCACCAGCTCAGTATTTTTTAGTTTTGAATATCGCGAAATCTGACGACAAAATAACACATTTTACTAATGTTTACACTACCACTGCAAAGTGTTCGCCACCGATAGAACCAACTGTAACACTGTTTCAGACTCTTTAAACACTTTAAATCAGGAAAACAAGTTCAACGATATAAGGTATCCTTATTTCAAATCTCTTGATGCCCCTGTCAAAATGACACTGGCATTCCCGGCTAATTCTAGACAAGTCATACATATTTTCGTACTTGGCAGCCATTTCGTCCCTTCTGCAAGGTCTATGTCACTTGTTTCACTTTCATCAAATCACTAAATCTCAATACTTGACCATGAAAATGCATATATAGCATGTATTAATATTTTCAACCAAAACCATGCACTTGGCTCTGCATTTTACCTGTAATGTGTTAATTTGACTCTGACCGATTCGTCACTAATAGCTTAAAACCCCATACTGCCTGCTCTACAATTATTGGAGGTTTGTTTGCGCAGTTATTGTTTTATTAAAAAGTACCGTCCTTAAATATTACTGCGCGTGTCACTGAAGGACGCTGGTTTGGATTTAGGGCAATTTATCTAAACATATTGAGTAACATAATTTGGTAAGTATTGTTTTAAATAAGTATATTTCTTTTTGGAACAAAAATAAATAATATACTATGCAACAATGCTATTAGCCGCCATCAAATCTTAACTGAAATTTATAGCAATATATATTATATACAGTATTCAGGGAAATAAAGTCCTTTAGATTCCTGATACAAACCTTTAAAAATACCGTATAGGTTTTGTTTAAGCAGACATAGCTATTTAAATCTTCTAGATAATGTGGCCATAAATTACTGAATTATGTTCTTGTCTGATATAAGTCATCATTTATTCATAAAACTAATGATTCGAAAGTGACATTTGCAGAATTTCAAGAAAGGCTTATAATTAAGGCCGGAACTATGACATGCTCATCCTAACGTATACTTTTAAGTGCTCTCATATTGACATAATACCCTTCAAAAATAGAACTTTGAACAATATACGACTTTTCCGCATCCGGATATCATCCTAATTTGAATACTGACCATGTACTCTTGTCACGTACAACGGCGAGAGCTACGTTTACCACATACGTATTTCGGTATATTTTTTGATGTCCATTTGCTCAAAATGTCCGGCGTCACGTTATGTGTCTTGTGCTCCCCACGAAGGCATTAGACATTCTTGTACGGTCAGACGCATTTGTCTTTTATTTTCTTCTTTAGCCAAACGACGACCTCAACCTTAACAAATTAAATATTTGTTGAGCCTTTCGTGACTACTGTTTGCAATATTAAAACGGTTTTATAAAGAGATTTGTTCTGTCAAAAATATTGATGGTATATGAAGGAGACGCCCATTTTCTCTGTAAGGTATAAAGTTGCTATTTTCTTTACCTGATAATCAGATAAACAATATATTCAGCAATTAACGTTCAATTGAAGTTTGATACAGAGATGATGTACGGACTTGTTCGATTAGTGACACAAAATAATATTCTGGTAAGCGCAAATTAAGTAGCACTTTGGTTAGGGGGAATTTCCTGCTACTGGAGAAGTTTTAAATTTCTTACTTAAACTTTCATATTTTGGAAATTATTGTTTCAGAGTTAAGCGCCGGAACAATGATGTTGAGTTTTTATCTTAATCTATTTGTTTTTGTTTTGTATGATTGTGAGGTTTAGCAAATGAATAACATTTAATGATAACAAGAGAACTTTCATACTGCGTAAATGTTCAAGCAGTGAAATAAATTAATGTTGACAATTAAATATCCGACACTCAATGAAATAAAAGCTTTTAATATCATGGTGAAATAATTTACTGATACAGTCGTATTTAAAAAAAGATTAACTTGACCGCGAAACAAACCCCCACGAAATCGTGATTTTATCTTACCCTACCGAACGCTGACAATGTTTTTTTCTTTTATTTACGGTTTAGGTTTCAGACTAATTAAATATTGTTTTAGTCTTTCGTGACTACTGTTTGCAATATTACTACTATTTTATGAAGAGATTTGTCATATGTACAATTTCAATTATATATGAAGGAGACGGCCATTTTTCTTGGTAATGTATAAAAATAGCTAGTTTCTTGACTATAAGTCACATCTACAATAAATTCAGTAATGAACGTTCAATTGCAGTTTGATGTAGAGATGCTGTGCGGAGTTGTTTGATACACAGTATACACAATAATATTCAGGTAAGCGCAAATTAAGTTATAGAATTTGGGTGAGGGGGAATTTCCTGCTATTTGGGTACTTTTTAATTTCTTAATAAAATTTAAGATTCTTTTAAATGATTGTTTTAGAATCAAGCGCCGGAAAAATAAATTCCGTTTTATTATTTGTTTTTTGTTTTTGTATTTGATGTTTAGCAAATGTATAACATTTGAGGCACGGTCAATGATCGATTGTTATAAAACCGAAATTAAGTGTTCGCAAAACAAGAAAATAAACACATAAAAATTACAAAAAATTGAAAGTAGCTCCGGCACGTCAGTCAGCATATAATCCCAAATTATGATTATTCATTTTAAACCATATGGCCATTGCAGACATGAAATTTGTATTGTTTGAATATATTATGTTATAAACTCATACAGTATCAAATAAATTTTGTAAATATAACTAAAGTAAACTGTTTCCTAATAAGAACCGCGGATGTATTTCATTTTACAACGATGCACAAAAATAAGGGACGATTTACTATATATACATTCTTAACCCGCCGGCCATTTCTTAAAAATTGTGTGAAAGAAAACATATGTTTGAGAGTTTCTGTGACAAGAAAATGTCTAAACCTGATATTTTGAACAGGAATATTTACGCGCATGTTTAAAAATTCTGTTTTTACGAATATATCCATCCATTCATAAATTTTATTCAATGCGCGGCAAGGGACGTAATTATAACTTTCCTTATTGCTGATATGTTTATTCTGCGGACCTGGCGCTAGTCTGCGTTCCTACATGTATTAGAAATACGCGTGAGCAACTTTAGCAGAAAACAAGTGTTAGGATACGTAAGTGTCGCTGAATAAACGATTTGTTATATTTAATAGGTGGACAATTTAATTAAACAACGACGTAATCATTCGGCCACGGAGAAAACAAAGGTCCTAACAAAGTTGCCTCACCTAATAACGTAGATGTATTTTATTCTTTTTATGAATTATTGAATATTATAGCCACTAATTAAAAAGATATAAACGTAAGTATTCGCCATCCTAGGATGACAGTAAGTTATGAATTTATATCAATAATCGTATGTCGCAAAAATGCCACAAATTGATCAAAAACGTATCAGCTTATCAAGTACATAATAGCGGTCGAATATCAGGATACATTTTCAGTCAGAAATTACAACATTAAGATGATAAACTATAATTGGTAAAAGAAAAACCAATAAATGATGAGATAATTATTATATTAGATCAGCTTTTATCTGTATTTGCACTTGAAAAGCAGCTATGTCAATTTTTGTTTAAACGCTTCTTGGGAAACTTCTAAAATCATCATAGGAGCGCTTCTATCTCAGTTTCACTAGAACTTCAATGAAATTTCTTCGCTTTGAGCTGTTTCATGGCTATCTGTTACTCATGTATGCCTCTGGTTTTTACTTATGTTTAGAACAATTGCTTCCCCCCCCCCCCTTTCTTTCTTTCTTTCTTTCGTTCCTTCTTTTTTCAAGCGTCACTTTCAATGTTTGCTTATAGGGAATTTACTCATACACCCATTATTGTAAGTACGTCTATTAATTGTCTGTGTTCCTACTAGCAGGAGTTCATGTTGTTGTTGTTGTTGCATACTATTGCTTTCTCATTCTAGTCGGCTGTGAAATGAGCTTCCAAAGGTTTGTTCCGTCCTTTACCAGATAGAAAGATGCAATTTAATCGCTTTAAGCCGTTTCAGATACCCGGCATTTCGGCTCGTACGGACTTGCTTGTTGTAATTTGAAATTGCTTCTTTCAAAGGGGCACATTTACAACCCATCGGAAAGTCTTTAATGACTGATCCTTTATATGTAAGTCACGGCTTTAATCTTGCCTGAAATCTTCTAGATACTCTGAAGAAATAGATGTGTGTACAGCTAAACTAATTATCTCATTTCCCTCTTTAATGCCATGATAGATGTTTCTGCCTTCTACTGCTCTTTTTTTTTTTTTATTTATTTCAGTACCAAGAACCAAGGATAACACAATAAAGAGCAAGCTCTTATTTCCATTGTGGTCCTTTATTTTAGAGAAAGAAGCAGATACAAGGGAATCCGGGTACCAGACCCTAGCTCTTTTACGAATAGATCCCTTGATTCTTTTCTACGTGCCCGGTGTATAGCACCGATACACGCGAGACTACCTCTGGGTTTCTAACCAGTTCATCTCAGATAGGTGGGAAACACTGAAAAGCGTTTCTGAAATATCCAGTGCCTCGGCCGAGAATCGAATCGGGGACCTCCGGATTGGTAGTGCAGAGCGTTAACCACTCGGCCACCACACCATCTTGGTAGCATCATTTAACTCCGTCGGTAAGGTTCATGTGCGAACTTTATTTAGCTTATCAATAGTTCCATCAGCTCTTGTCTGGCATTGTACTGAATGGTGCGATGCACTTGGCAATGACCGTGGTCGGCAAATTGTTCACCTGTTTATCGTGTGAAAAATAATGTGTAATCACCTCTGTACAGAAGACGTTCACAAGTAGAAGTTGTATGCCGGCGCCCAGAGCAGAACATTGGTTGGCCACCAGAATCACTAATCCGTGTCAATTTGTGTTCGTCCTGCCAGACCTCAAACTCTTCTCCAGTGTGTCCTTTGAGAGTTTACAGTTTGACAGTAGTCATTTACTTGTCACTTATTATACGACAAAAAAATCGAAGGTAATCGGTGTTATGCATGTGTATGCTGGTTCGAATAACGAGAGTATTGTTTCCTGCCAATGTAAGGATTCTATTATTTTGAAAGTCTCTAACCTTGAAGGACTTGACCATTGTAAGTTGAGTCTTTTTGATGCAACTGATTCGAAAGGCCTTTCTCGTAGTGGTGTTCTCCAATTATAGTTATGTTGAAAAACTTTACTTTTGGCCTTTTATGTGTCACTGTGTAGCAAGTTTGTTCCTTTTTTCACCTCCTTGCTTGACGTCGAAAAAGGGGTTGGACCCCCTCGGCGGACTTGGGCGTAGGATGTATATTATTGTGAATGGAAACGCTGGTACTCTTTTTACGTATGTATTTCAGAGTTTTATCGTTGGTACCAGATAATCCGTATGACTAACGCCCCCAGAAGAGTTTAGTTATTTTAGTTTTTGTGGGATAGTGCAAGAGACACACGCTCTTTAACATGCCTGGTGTACAGCACCGATACATCTCTGGATTACCAGTCAAGCGCGCGTTAACCACTAGACCACTGATCGGCTCCTCTGGTCATCGTTTTGATTTGATTTGATTTGAAGCAAATTTTATAAAGGTCCGTCCATAAGAGCAAATATGTTAGCTTGAATTTGTGGATGAGACCTCGGCATGTCTCCCATTATGCCTATACCTATCAAAAGTGTTTTTCTGTTTTCAAAATAGGAGAGATTTACCTGACTGCAACTTCCAGCCAGAATAGCCAGAGGTTGAATTTGATTGGTTGCCAAAGAGTAGGCCAATCACGGCGACCAATGAGATCTAACTGTGATTGACCTAGTTTGTATGTCTGGATCGTGGTAGCCTAACAATTTTTAGAAAATTTTGATACTAGATGGTATATATGTTTGTTTTGTAAAGTAAATGTCCCTTTTGATAAAGTGTTGTCCTATTTTTACTTTGCTTAGCTTTTTGTGATGATATAAAAATTTAATTGTCCTGAATGAGAGAATAAAATGTCCGAAAGATGGTTTTACTTATTTTAACAAGTTAAAGGTATGCATGAAAGTTTGCCATATTTTCCTACTCTGAAATTTTGAAAATATAAAAAACCCTTAAAAGCCAAATAAGCCAGCAACCGCCGCAAGCCTGACATTACATTGTCTTACATCTGGTCATCGTTATATACTCCATAGCCTTTTATAACATTTGAAATGGTCTTTACTAGATTTTCCCATCAAAATGCATATAATTTTGTACATAAACTCGCTGATTTTTGCTACTGATCCGTTCATTAAGAATAGTGAATACTGGGACACCTCAATCTGTTTTAGCGATCATTTGAAGCAATTTCCCAAAACCTAGTAATCTTGTGGATGTTGTTAATCGTTTTCTTAATTTTGATAACATTAATTTGACAGCATAATGACATCTGTTTATCTTTTTGTTCCTGTTTCAAAGTTCAAAGACGTTATAACTGCGATACTATAGGTAACGCTAAGTATTCAAACACAGTTTCTATTTACAGTCAGGGAATTAGTGCCCGTTTTATTAAAAAAAATGCTTTTTTTAAAGACCATTAAGATGTAGAAGGGCGATACACATGTGTCAGAATTTATTGTTCCAACAACAGGTCTGTCAAGCCAACGTCCTAAATGTTATATTATATCATATATATTTTAGTTGTATGTCTAAATAATTATGTTACCTATGAACACATCTGTAACGATTGGTCGCTGAAGTGCTGCTACTTGAAAATCTCCAAATTATCTTTGATTTCTATAACTGTCTACACACTCAACTTATTTATCGACGTCTTTCAAGTTACATGAACTGATGCTTTTTTATTGACTTTTAATTTCTACTTAACTGTTAACGAAAATTACACTAGATAACTTCAAACAGAATTTTTATTCTATTGATTTTAAGGTCATCGGCAGTTCAACAGTAAAATGCGGAGAACATTGAAACAGATGGTTGCCATAGTGACTGTAGTCGCTTCTATTTGTCTTGCATATTGTCAAGATAACGAAGAACTTAACCGAATATACCAAAATCTTCTGAATAGCGATGATGTGGACCTTAAATATTTAAAACGGGAATATGCTAAAGTTTGCCGATACGAAGACAAGTGCTCGGGCAATGTGTCGGCCAACAAAAGTGCAACGGGTTTTGTGTACTATTATCTTTCGTGCCCTGAATGCAGCTGCCGACAAGACTGTCATTTGAATGACGAATGTTGTCCGGATGTAATATATGGATATTTGAACTACGAATGTGTTGACGCAATACAGCTGTTAGACAACGAATATGCTTTTCTCAAAATATCTTATTTCATGGTATCCTCTTGTCCAGACACATCAAACGAGTCTACATCTACAACTATCCACACTACCGAGGATATTCCTGTAACGTCTTGGACAACAGGATTAACTTATAAAACAAAATATTTTGCTGAATGCAACGTAGATAATAAGGCGCTTGTAATGTGGAACACCACAGTTATTTGCCCAGATGATTGGAATGTAAATGTAGAAATAAATGCATTTGAAGATCTTTTGCAACACATCAGAAACCGCAGTTGCGGGATTCTACATTTAATTACAGATACAAATGTTCCACGTCCCGCCCCCTGCGACGGACAGGAGTATTACGAGAGGAAAAAGTTTTTCGACAATGAAAGACTTATCAACAAATGCAATCAAACAGGTTTTTGGGAAAACTTTGACCATAACATAGATTTTGCCTGCCGACATATGACTTTGCCCTACAGAAATTATAAAAACGTGTTTTGTTACATGTGTAACCCAGGATTATCATACAGATACCACAAAACAAAGCCCATTATAAGCACATGTAATTTGTCGGACGGAGAAGACTCTTTTATTATGGAGATAACAAATGCTTGCATTCAAATGGAAGCAACCTCGTTCCATCTTCCGTTTAAAAATATCTACTGCAAAATATGTAATAAGGGTTTCGCCCGTTTCTATTCGATCAGTAACGGATTATATGAAACTTGGCTACACGTTCAAGATATAAAAACAGAAACTGTTGCTGACATTTTTAGTAAATTTTTCCACACTTCATACCCGAGTACCAAAGATAACACTTCATATATTGATGATAAACTAAATTTGAATATGAGTTATTACGGGAAAATGTATGCTTGCTCTATTCCCCTAAGTAGTGAACCAAGTGCGCCTCTTTGCAGTGATCAGGATTTGATATGCTCAAGAAACCGAACCTGCAATCGAGAAGGCCATCCGATTTACAACTGCACTGGGATGTTTCGAAAGTATTTCATCAACAGAGACAATCACATTGACGTTTATTCTACAAAGGTTAAGGACGATGAAGAATCACTTTACAACTATATTTTGGAAATGTATTTATGCGACCAGTCAGTTACGGAAAACACATTATGTGATGCTGTGGAAGAAAACAAAATGTGTCCTCAACTAAAAGTGACTGGACAAGATCGACTGACACTCGATAGACGGGCTCTCTCTTGTCTTGCATGTAACATAGGAAGTAAATACATGTATGGTATCAATGACTGGAATAGAGGGTTTGAAATTCTCATGAAAATAAAATGCTCAGATTTGTTAGAGGAGTGGTTGTATATAGATATATTCTCTCTACTCGAGGTAGCCCGTGAATGTTCAATCATATTCGTTCCGTCAGGAATAATTGATGAGGATTATTTATGGATAAACAGGGACGCTGATGAATGTTTGGATTTTCCGTTCATCGATCAGATTACTTGCACGAGTGCAGAAGGCTCTTTTTTCTTCGGATCGTACAGAAAACTTTTTGCACTACCAGGCAACGATTGGAAAGATCTTTTCAATTTCAAACGCCGATTCGAACCAGATGCCGCTCAGTGCGATGATACTATTGGTTTGATTGGAAATCGCACTAATGTAAGTTAGAATCCTATATGTTTTAGGTAGCGACAGACATTTGTTGAAATTGTATACAGAATAGACTTAATTAAGATTTTTATCTTGTTGATTATAATTATTTAGGATGCATGAAACCCCGTTTTTTCGAGAGATTTTTCAGAGAGACAGAGACAGAAGAATAAACAAACACACAAAGCATTATAGTTTTTATCGGTGTAAATCAAATTTGACTCGTGTTCCTTTTTGGCTACATAAAATCAGCACTTTTTCATATTGATGAAATATTTGAATATTTCACAGCACAGGCACGACAACAGTTAATGTTTAGTTAATTGTAATTTAACTATTAGTAATGGATACATAATTATGAAACGGTGTCCTAAATGATGTTTACATCCTCTTTAATGATCTAATTACAGGAGAATTGCTTGGAGATACTGTGTTCCGATGGACATATTTTAGTCAACGGCTCCTGCATGAGTGAATTTGAAACGTATGCTAACCTACTGTACGAAATTACATATATATACACCCTGTCAGACAGTCATGGTGCCAATTGCGACGATATATTAAACATAAATATTTCTGACGTATGTCAGAGCGTTCAGGGAATGGTCGAAGATATATTAAGAAACAGTACTTCAATTTCGTTTCACTCATGTAGAGGATATGCGGATATGGAGTGTTCAGAGGATTTTATTACAGAAACAGCATTTGCTTCATATTTAGAAATATCTTTAATGGTAATGGTCGAATTTACTAAAGAGTTAACTGCAGTTGAGAAAGCTTTTGTTGGAACGTTGACTCAAACTATTGATCATAATGTTGGACATGTGTATGTTTGTAGCTGGAGACTTACACCTTTGAGTAAAACGATGAGGAAAAGGATACAGCCACTTTGTAGGTTTAAAATCATGTATGTCACAAAGGATTTGACGGTTTGGAAAATGACATATGTAAACAAGTTATTGACCTGTCCACAGATTGAGTTTCTAGAAGACGAATTTACTTTTGACAATACGTCGGAAACAGTTGTACTCACTGACGGTAAAATTCAAATAGAAAATTTCATTATAAAAGACGGGCGCGTGAGAATATGCATTGAAGATTGGAACAAAAACTTACAAATAGCTATCCAAGTAACGACTCTTCAGCGTATCTACAAACTGGTTGACAATATTTGTTCTATTCTTTCCTTATTTTGTCTCTTATTGACATTCATTACGTATTGTCTTTTCCCATCTCTCCAGACAGTTCCTGGTATTAACAATATGAGCTTAACATTTTCACTTTTCTTCGCGCAGCTAACTTTAAAGCTGGGTATCTGGCAACCAACCGATTCCATAATGTGTCCTGTATTTGGTATTCTGATTCATTTCTTTTGGTTGGCAACCTTTTGTTCTATGAATGTATGTTCCTATCACATGAGCCGTGTTTTCAGTGCAGTGACAGTCATGCATTCTATATTTAACCCTAGAACAAGGGCAAAGTACCTGCTGTACACGTACATGTCACCAAGTGCTGTTATCTTGTTAACAACTGGCACTCACATGATTATATCAAAGGGAATTTCATTCGGATATGGCAAAACCATCTGCTTTCTAACAGATACAGTGACAGTTATTGTAGCGTTTCTATGCCCATGCGTTCTCGTATTTCTTACCAATGTTGTGTTTTTCTTGAAGACAAGTCTTTCCATTCGAAAGACTCTTGGAAATACATTAATCCGTAGACCCGATGATAGGCAAGATTTCTTGATCTATTTGCGGCTATGGACCCTGCTTGGTGTCACGTGGCCACTTCTAATTATTGACGCCATTTCGGATATATCCGTGTTCTCGTACATTGCTCTCGGCTTTACCACATTGCAGGGAGTGTTTATCTTTATCTCTTTTGTCTGCAACAGAAGGGTTTATGGCATGTACAAGAAGCTGTTATTCGCTAGAGCTCAAAATTCCACTTAGTGATATCAGGTAAAGCTAAATCTTGAATCATGGCTGCTTTGAATGTATTTCTGACATTTTACCTCGGTTAGCGCACAAAATATTTCATTATACATTTTCAGAAAATTACGTATATTGGTTCAATCTAAAGTAGGGGAAACCCTGAAAGTATTTTATCACTATTGAGAATGACTTACTTAAAACTCCCTGCATCTATGAGACGGGGACAAAGTTCCTGGTTGCTTTTAATATGTACTTTTTGGTCACAGTAATTAGATCCATCTATATTGAGGAAAATCCTCGAAACTGTTTTATCACTTTGAAGACTGAATGTTTTTGTTTTCAGATTTTATATAACGTATTTTGTGTAAAATATTTTTTCATAAAACTATCTTTAAGTAGGGAAGAGTGTTCATTTGTATCATATTTTATTTGATTGTACTGTTTTATAAAGAACTGTATGGAACAGTTTTGATGCAAAAATTACATTGAGCCTTCTGACATCCCATCTTGCATTGTTACGTGTGTATTTGTCCATCTGATATTACATGTTTCTTTTTGATATGTTCTATGCTTAAAACTGGAGAAATGATTACACCTTTCTGAGAGATGAATTGTTGTATTCTACATTATTTCATATATCAGTGTTCTGTATTTGCTATTCAACTGAACTTAAATTTAAAGCTGATTGAGTAAACGGTCGAAATTAAGTTGAACAACTTGACTGCATTGTTTGACTGTCATTCATACCCTCATCATAACATTCTATAAATGATACTGGATCGAAATGTATTTCTTAATATTTGTCATACTCAAAATGTATGATTTTAACGTCTTTTAACATATTAGCGAACTGCTAATATAGACCAATATAGCTACGTTATACTGACATAGGCATCATGAATCTAAGCTAAACAACGCATGCCAGTTGGACGAGCAATGCATGTCATCACTCACTGTTGAAACGTGCACTGGCATTATTACACCAGATGGCGCGTTTGCATAATCATCGACAATTTTCGGCACCTACGTCATAATCCGTACTTTAAGGAGAATTATATCTTTGGGATATAAATTGATTTTGTCATGTCTGTCTGTCTGTCTGTCCGGTAAAATAGTGTCCGCTCCATATCTCCTAAACCCCTCGAAGGATTTTCATGAAAGTTGGGTCAAATGTTCACCTCAGCTAGACGGTGTGCATAACCCATGAACCAACCACGCCTACTCAAAGTCACAGCTCAAGGTCAAAGGTCTGAGCCTTGTATTTCGTGTCCGCTCCGTATCTCCTAAACCCCTCGAAGGATTTTCTTTAAACATGGGTCAGATGTTCAGATATTTCGTGCCCACTCCAAATTTTTTTAACCCCTTGTAGGGTTTAAGAATAACTCAACACAAATCTTCACCATACTGACACGTTGGCAAACGCATGAAAACCACATCGGTTCAAGGTCAAGGTCAATGTTACTAAAATAGAAACATGGTTACTGCTCAATAACTCCAGTTAGGAGTGACCAATTGCAATGAAACTTGGTGTGTATGTAGCTTACATTGAAAGGAAGCTTGGGGTTTGAATCGGGGGGAGGTGTGTCAAGGACAAGGTCACTGCTACTAAAAATAAATTTGTGTAAAAAATAGTTTGCTATTTAAGTGTTTTAAGCCAAAATATTTTATAAGGTCACTGTTCTAAAAAGACATTGCCAAAAATATTTTTTTTTTATGGTCAAGGTGGCATTCCCTGTTTGATATTATTTTTGGTTTTAAAGTCACAGTGGATCGGTCATATGACTATATTTCGTGCCCCCCCCCCCCTCCATATTTTTGCCCCTTGTAGGTTTAAATAACTCAACAAAAATCATTCATCATACTGACACGTTGGCAAAAGCTGAAAAACATTGGTTTAAAGTAGAAACACGGTTTCTGCTCAATAACCCCAGTTAGGAGGAAAAATTCAAAAAAAAATTTTGTATATATATTATATAAATTAAAAAAAAAATTTTTTTTTAAAGGGGGGGGGGGGGGGAAATTTAAGCAAGGTCAAAGTCACTCTTACTAAAAATAAATTAATAAAAAAATGTTTTGTTTTTAAAATATTTTAAGCAAAAATAAAACAATTAAGGTAAGGGTCACTGTTACTAAAATTAGATTTTTGTGTTATTTTAGCATGTTTCAGCATGATTATTGACAAACTGCCATGGGGGACACATATGCCCTCCCCCCTCCCCGATTCAACCCCAAGCTTCCTTTCAATGTAAGCTACATACATACCAAGTTTCATTGCAATTGGTCACTCCTAACTGGAGTTATTGAGCAGAAACCGTGTTTCTACCTTGAACCAATGTGGTTTTCATGCGCTTTGCCAACGTGTCAGTATGATGAAGAGTTGTGTTGAGTTATTCTTAAACCCTACAAGGGGTTCAAAATATATGGAGTGGGCACGAAATATAGTCATATGACCTTTGATCTCTAACTTGACCTTGACCTTGAGCCGCCGCAGTTAGTTCATGAGTTCAGCACATCGCGTAGTTAATGTGAACATCTTACCCAAGTTAAATGAAAATCCTTCGAGGGGTTTAGGAGATGCGGAGCGGACACGAAATACAAGGCTCAAACCTTTGACCTTGAGCTGTGACTTTGAGTAGGCGTGGTTGGTTCATGGGTTCTGCACATCGTCTAGTTGAGGTGAACATTTGACCCAACTTTCATGAAAATCCTTCGAGGGGTTTAGGAGATATGGAGCGGACACTATTTTACCGGACAGACAGACAGACGGACAGACAGACAGACATGACAAAATCAATTTATCTCCCAAAGACATAATTCTCCTTAAAGTACAGATTATGACGTAGGTGCCGAAAATTGTCGATGATTATGCAAACGCGCCATCTGGTGTAATAATGCGAGTGCACGTTTCAACAGTGCGTGATGGCATGCATTGTTCGTCCAACTGGCATGCGTTGTTTATCTTAGATTCATTATGCCTATGTCAGTATAACATAGCTATATTGGTCTATATTTTGTTACAAGACGTTAAAATCATACATTTCAAGTATGACAAACGCAGTTATTAAGAAATACATTTCGATCCAGTATCATTTATAGAATGTTATGATGAGGGTATGAATGACAGTCAAACAATGCAGTCAAGTTCGTCCGTTTACTCAATCATCTTTAAATTTAAGTTCAGTTGAATAGCAAATACAGAACACTGATATATGAAATAATGTAGAATACAACAATTCATCTCTCAGAAAGGTGTAATCATTTCTCCAGTTTTAAGCATAGAACATATCAAAAAGAAACATGTAATATCAGATGGACAAATACACACGTAACAATGCAAGATGGGATGTCAGAAGGCTCAATGTAATTTTTGCATCAAAACTGTTCCATAGAACTGTTGTGTTGTTTTTTATTACCCTTCCATGAAATTTGCGGTCTTCTGATTGGTCAAAGATCCGTAAATAGATATTGATATTTACAGGCAAGCTGATAATATACACTTGACACAACCCCAAACGTGAGCTTGTTCGCCGCGTACAGTACGTCAATGTATATAAGTCCTTGCTGATTTATGACGTCACGCAGTGACATTGACGTATCATAAGGGGATTTGAAGGTCTGCTTACGTTCAGCCTTTTAGTAAATAAAACATAAACGGAATCTTTCAATATCTAAGAAAGGGAATGGTAATGAAATTGTTATTTGTTTTTTGACGTGATATATGGGATATATTACCCGCCTCGACATAATATTAAGATTAGTCTAGTTTGGTAATATATCCCAAAACCAAATAACGTGTAATATTTGTGAAGCTATGTTGTGTTGCAATATGTTTTGTGTTGCTGCGATGCACAGACCTGTGCTGTGTTGTGTTTTGGTATACATTGTGTTGCGCTATACTCTGCTATACATGTTGTGATGTGTCGCGTTGTGCAAAGCATAAGTTAATTTTAATACACGTCAAAGAATCATGACACTGATTCCTATGAGGAATTTTGAGTATCTCTGTAAAGGGTTGCCATTTCAGATATATTACTTTAAAATTATTTGAAATTAAGCAAGCGGTTTCTGGAAAGAAAATATTTAAATAGTCAAATTAACATTATTTCAGCCACTTTAGTTATGGCTGTACACCAAATAACCCAGCTCTCGTTTGGCGTAATCTTGAAGTTAGATTACTGCGCCGAACTGAGCTGTGTTACGTTATATTATGTTTTGCCATGTCTTGCTATTTTACGCTATATTTTGTTAAAGTTTGATATACTTATCTATGTCATGGGTCTTGAAAATTTTACATTTGATTCTAGTATTGTAATTTTAATTGTATCATTGTTATGAAAATAAAATAAAAGAATTTCTGATTGCACGAGTTTTCTTCGAAATACAAATTGATCGCCATAGTTCGTGAATTTATTGTTTTAAATGTATATGTAAAATGTATATGTGGAACAGCCCTGGTGTTGTCGCCTCAGGATCGGACGGTTCGATCCCAACCACTGCCAAGTACCGGAAGTGTCCGTAGGCAAGACACAGACAATCCCACATTACATTACTGTCTCTTTCTACTCGAAGTTGATTCCACCTGGATCGAGTCTCGAGAGCGATTAATACTAAATGTAAGTACTTAATTCGCAATCGAGATTAAATAATAAGTATAATTTAAATACGTGTTTATTACCCTTCAAGGAAACTTCCAACCGTTTGATTTGCCAATCATCCGTAAATAGAAATCGATATCTACGGGAAAGCCGGTAATATATACTTGTCTTACCCCGTCATTGTACCCCTACAAAAATGGTTCGACAATTTTAGGGCTTACAATAACGGCTCTGGCTACGATAACTATTGGAGTATTGACTGAGAAGAGGATTGAGGTTTTGTATCGAGTCGTAAGAAAGATAAAAAAATTTTAAGAATGTATATGAAAACGATTTATTCACAACCTGCATTCGTAGAAAAAGTCTTGCGTTTTCCAAATAAGATGGCGGACGGCAAGTTCAATAACCTTTCTGACGTTGTTTTGTGACGTCCCGAAGTGATATTGAGATATCATAAGGGCATTTGAAGGTCTGCTTACGTTCAGCCGTTAAATGAGTTTAAAATAAAATGAATCCCTCAAAATTTTATACAGGGAATGGCAATGTTTTTTGCGTGATATATTGGGATATTTTACCCGCCTCGACATAATATTGCCCTCGCCTAACAGCTAGGGTAATATAAATCTAGGCGGGTAAGATATACATATATATACACATATTTTCTAGTAATTTTCTGAAATGAACTGGTCCATTTTTTTGGACAGTGGTATTAAATTGTTAAAGGGATGTCTGATCGAAATTTAATTAAATAGTACCTAAATTTATTTTCTAGCATATCTGTCTACAATATTTCATTTATATCTTAGAACGACCTCCTCAGAAAGTAAAGTTTGAGTATAAGGCATTGAAGCGACCTGAAACTTGACAAGAGTACTTGTGTTTGATCATTGCACTGTATTATGTCATAAAAACATTTTATCAAAACGTTACACACCTGTCGCGGCTTGACTTGAATATAATAGTCTACGGGGTTCTACATCTTGTAGCTTAATTCAATACGAAACAAATACATGTACATGTATATGATGGTCGTCAGATACATACTTCTGATAAGGAGACAACATGTAATATTTATTGTTTACTTTAACTCTTTGACCGATTCTTCTTTGCACTACTGATTGTTACAATAATTGTTTGAATAGTAATGAAAACAAAAAAACAAAAATAATATCAAACAGGGAAAGCCACGTACCAAAATCGCAGCCTCCCCAAAACGAGCCCCACAGCACCCAGAAGTGCACACCACCAACACACACACACACAACACACACATACACACAATCATGTACACACACACACGTACACTACCAACACACACTAGCATACAAAGCACGGGGACAAAACGAACAATTAAAGGAACACAGTGGGGCACCGCCTTGGAACGGTCAGTGGCAAAAACACCACTGGGGAGCTTAAACCGGTTTAGGTGCGCACCCACCTCACCTTACCCCCACCATGTTCCAAAGTCACAGGACAGTGTAAAAAAGTAATCCCTGCTAGGTGAATCTCTAACACACGCAATGGAAACAAAAGGCATGGTATGGAAAACACAAAATACTCGTGTATAAATATATAAAAGCAAACCTTGAGAACCAAAAACGTATGTACTCAATGCCTTTGCGAAGGCAGAGCACCAAGAGAAACACCCTAAGGGCCCGACAGAAACGGCCAGAGCAGAACAAACAGTCCCCAAACCAACTTTAATTAGGGCCTTTATATTATTTTCAAACCTATTTGGGATCAGACATGCCAAGAAGTATGAGTTACTAAAAAAGAAGAGAAAAAAAGAAAAAAAAAAAGAAGAAAAAAAAGAGGAAACAGTATGAGCTACAGTTTCATGTATGATAGTACATGACGTATGATCTTTCTAAGACAATGTAACAAATCGTATTGATTTAACCATACAGTTTGAAATCTGTAACACAACAAATCCCTTCGTTTAACGCTTTACCCTTCATCATACACTGCGACCCAAACATTAAGATCAGGACCCGTAGTTGCCTATATGAGGGGAGCTGGCCTTGACTGTACTAGATACAACGTTCTGCCTATGGGTATCAGCTTTTTATACAAGTTAAGATGCATGTACAGTATCCAGAGTTGTGCGTTCTGGTGTTAAGATTTTAACTTGTTCTTATTTATGTACCTTGTCGTTAACATGGAAAAAAACTACCGCTTCCTGATAATGTCTTACAGTAGGAACCTAACATATAAGTTGATTCTAGGTTCCTGCTTACAGCAACTACTTTTTCCAGTTTTTTATTAAAACACATTTTAAAGTAGATACGAGCTTTCGTGCCAATAAGACGAATTTCAACTTTATGACCCTACCACATTAATTATATTTCGGCTGAAATAAAGTTTGATATTAGTGTCTTTTTGCTAGTGCAGATTTTTATATCATATAATGAATAAGCAAAAAGCAATACGAGCTTATAAAGTATAAATTAGAAATCCGTTGGATTATCTAATATAATCTTGACAATTTAAGGAACAAACAAAATAAATAATTTACTGACGAAAAAATTCACAATTCAATACAAAACGAAACCCTTATTGTTACAGTATTATTTTCCTCATGAATCTGGTAGGTTAGACGGCAATCTAGCTGCTGAAAAAACCAAATGCTTTACATACAGAAATAGTGCGAGTTCTATATCACATGTTTTACACGTGTTCTTGCATTTTACCCTGTTCACACGACATGTTTTATTACGCGTGCTCAAAACATGTGTGCTTAAACATGCCGAGTAAACCCTCTGCCCTGTACTTAATTTTTACACATAAAATCATGTGGAATAAACATGACATTTCTGTTTGTTATACCAATTATTTTTACAGCTTATGCATTCCATGAGCTCCATTAGATTTACTTATCATTATATTAGAGGTAACAAAATCGTCACTTATACCATTTTATAAGAATCTTTAACTGGTTGCACTTGCAGATGGAAATTTCTGGCTCGAGGGTTACTGTTTTTGGCGGTAACAAGGCTCTGCCGAGTCGCTCTACGATGCCGCCATTGCTATACACAGTCTTTAGCCTGGGACTGTAAGCCCTAGGGCCATAGTTAGCATACCACATTATGGATTTCAACCCATCTAAAACGGAATCTCTATTACTCTCTCGCAAAGCTAACAAACCTGTTCATCCACCGCTTATTATGAACCATATCCATACATACACATACACATTGTGGACAAAATTTAATATACGTCATAGAATGAATGATTAACAAAGATATCGGTGGCAGGGAAGTTTGTTTGTTTATAAGATGTACTTTAAATAAAAAATAATCACATGGTCAACATTATAAATTGTTTGAGAGACCAATAAAAATAATTCGATCTGCGCTTTGTTTAAATTCAAGCGATATGATCTGATGATGTGGATCGAAAATTATTGTGTACGAAGGACAAGACCTTGAAACAGAAATAAATAAAGCACTGCCAGCAATGAGATATAAATACAGTACTGTGCAATTTGTATAACAGGGAAACTTGTGCAGAGAACGAAATTTAATATACGACACAGAAAGAGGAAGTTTGTTTTATTATAAAACGTACGTTAAATGAAAAATAATCACATGGTCAACATTATAAATTATTTGAGAGACTAATAAAAATAATTCGATCTGCGCTTTGTTCAACTTCAATCGAAACGATGTGGATCGAAAATTATTGTGTACCAAGGACAAGACCCTGAAACAGAAATGAAATATAAATACATTACTGTACAATGCATATAACAGGGAAAACTAAAAATGATTCTTGCTTACCTTGTTAGAGGTGGTCGGGATAACAAGTGATGAACTGAACTAACAGTTTAGATAGACAAACATGATGTTGCTAAGGTCAGCCTCGATAAATGGCGGGTGATTTTGCTCACGTGACTTCCCTCTCGGGAATGTACGTAAATTATATATATATTTTTAAAAGAAATTTATTTTTGGGTAAATATATAATTATGTAATCGTTCGTAAATAAGAAAGTTATCAACGAAATAACATCTGATTCAGCAATTTGAAATCTTATATAGAGCTCCGTACGTTCCGTAAATATCCGTACTTTTCCATGATATGCATATAATTATCTTCCGTAATCAGCTAACAGCGCAGTAATTTCTAAACCAAAGTCCATGAAAAAATTGTGAAATAGGTAAGCTAAGGACCTTTCTGGAATCATTTAAAATTGTATGTACTGTTTTTATTTATGTTTTTATAATATGTTCTTATCGTATGCGACATTCAAATAGAAGATTGATCTTGTCTGTCTTGCACTACTTTCCCGTAGTGCATGTTTACATTGTCTGCAGTGTTTGAAATGTGGTATGCTAAATTAGGCCTAGGGGGCTTTCAGTCCCCAGGCCAAAATCCGTAGATAATTAACTGTTAAATATTATCATACAGATGTGTTCTTGAGTAGAAGTGTAAGAAAAAAATCCAGTCATTAGTTTTGACGGAAATTCAGAACAAGAAAATGTAGAAATGAAATACTCTTATATAGATGAAGCAAGGCCTATTATTTCATAATATTCCATTCCATGTCTTAAGTGATATTGGTGAATAAGGACAAAACATCTGATTTGTGAGAGTTGTTTCTATTGGTCAGTTTTAATACATTTATCGGCGTTCATCTTGGGTGTCAAGCTTTTGCTTTGAATAAAACGAAGACACTGGAAACCATGTGTATTTCGATTTCGGAGATGTTTCACGTTTTTAGGTGTTGTTCATAGTAAAATGTTAACGTAGTACCAACAAACTGGCAAATGGTGATGTGAACCTTATTTCCACCAAGCAACCAGTACCCCCGGCCTCCAGCGCTCACAGCTCTATGATTAAAATACGTTACATTTGGTTCTAGATATAATATGTATCATAGTTTGCTATCTGTGTGAAAAATATTTCCTATAGTTATTTTTTGTAAATAGCGAAAAAAGAATTCCAGGAAGTTTTTTAATTTCCAAATATTTAATTATTTCAGATATCATCTAATGTTCTCTCCTATGTATCTTCCTTTCTTAAAACCTGTCTGCTCGTGACTTATACCTGAAAGTAATACTTTTTCTAATCTATATGAAATGGTTTTTGTTGCAATTTTGTAGTCTATATTGAGTTAACTAATATGACACCAAGACATTAATATTAGAGTTTACTTCTTTAATTAAAATGTATGTTTGGTTTGTTATTTCAATTTCTTTATAATAAGTAATGCAATACTTTTTCTATATTTGCCTTTTTTTCTAATTTCGCAAAATGTTTTGAGTTTCTTTCATTTCCTTCAATTTTTATTGCTTTAGATCTCAATCTAATATATACTGTGACGGTAAGAAGAATAAAGATATGTTTATTTGAAGCGCACATACTATAGAATATAGTTCAAGTTCCGTGCACGTAAGTAGGATACATGATTATACAGTATGATAATTTCTCAAAACTTTCTTTCTAAGTAACATGTTATACGAAATATGATGCTTTCATAATTATACGACATACATGTTTCACAACGATCATTAAAGATCATCTTAATTGAAAGATTAAGACAATATACGGCTGAACTTGCCTTTTATATCTGTTATTAGTTATAAGGGAATTATGAGCTATAACTAGGTTTGAAACTAAAACTGATAAATATATGATATCTGATCATGAAAAAGTCCAAACAAATTTGCGACTTGCCGAAAAAAATAAAGCATGTCAAAAAATCGCCAAACTTTACCAGCTACAATATCACTGTTTTGAAACTATAAGTTATAATGATACAATATCCGATCTTTGAAAACTTGTTCAAACACAAATTTCAAATCAAGTTTCAAAAAAAGGTAGATCTAGACTTTATTTCAAATTAAACTTTGTCAAAACTGCCGCCGATATACACTTAACTAAATACAA
The DNA here is from genome assembly GCA_022818135.1 of Saxidomus purpurata. Classification (NCBI taxonomy): domain Eukaryota; kingdom Metazoa; phylum Mollusca; class Bivalvia; order Venerida; family Veneridae; genus Saxidomus; species Saxidomus purpurata. The sequence continues at coordinate 3,387,372 of JAFMSR010000001.1, read as the reverse complement.
GCCTATAAATTGCAATTGTTAAAAAACACTGTTGTGTATATGTGTGTTTACTGTATTTTTATTTTGAAGATAAATACAATTCCATTCTGTTTCATAAACACATTTGTCTTTCTAACTTTTCAATGTGTAACTAAACAGTGAATTCAAACCACAATCCCTTTCACTCTCAAAGAGAGTCACTTTGCCTCCCTTTGACCATAAAGAGAAGCACTAAAAAGGAAGACAGTTCACCAAATACTATACTCAAGCTTGTCCAATGAATAAATTGCATCCCTTTATAATATGACTGTCGTTTGCTCAAGACTTATTTATGGAATAGAGTAAATACTTTTGCACAATGACAGATGGAATTCAAATCAAATGCAGTGACGAGACGTCGTAAGTTGGATCTGATTGAATTTTCGCGATACTTTCTATTAAAGAAGTAACACTGTCGATTTTATGTTACAATATTTATATCATGCAATACATCTTCTGAAAATATAAATGTAGCTATAATGCATTTTACAGTTTTAAATTAAATCTAAATAAACCATTGAAGAGTCTTGTGGGCCATAACAGCTCTTACACTAAGAGAATCCACTGTAGAAATGTAACATAAAATTCCGTACATATACAGTAAAACAGACAAATTTACAACAAAAAAACGACAGGCGTTCATAAAATTGTCCGTGAAATGCACGTATGTCATGAACTACTGACGGGATGTACGTAATTACGGCAACAGAATGTGAAACACAGATGTGTAGAGATTGGGGTAAAACGAGACTTGTGAACTTAAGCAAAAACTTTCGGTGTAAGATCACGTTATAATTTCACCGAGTGGGCATCAAAAGTGATATTTTCACGAGCGGCGCAGTCACGAGTGAAAATAACAAATTTTGGTGTTAACGAGTGAAATTAACACCGATAACAACAATTTTTCTGTTTATTTTATGGTTAAAACTCTACTTTTACTGAGTTTGTTTCTATAAAATATCGAAAATCGCGGGAAACGTCATCAGAAAACATAGCGCAAATGACGTCATTGTAACGATACAAATATCAGGTGTTGATCTTTGGCATCAACGTTATCATTGCCGTGCTTTACAAATGTATCTTTATATGTAAACAATTATTATCTTGTAAACTTGATAGAAACTTCTTGTTTTTAACTGTCTCACGCAAAATTGGCCAGCATTGATTGAAACGTTTAAGATTTAGGTTTCTGTACTTTTATCCTTTGTTCCAATTAGTAACGCACTGGTTACAAATATTCACTTGAATTATACCTGTAACAAATGTTTCATAATAAATGTGAACTTTCCCTAACTCTTGCTCTGGCTGTGGTAAAACTGCTTGAAGTAGTTTCTTCCCCTTACACTACGAGCGTAGCTCATTCGAGGAAAAACTGAAACAGTGGCATTCATTGGATTATGTCCATTTGATGCTTTTAATTCAGCAGTTTTATATGTATTACTTGATGTTGTAACAAATGTGTCAAAATACTTGTATATATGAAATACAAAATGTAAAATATTTGTGAAAATATTCTTTCGAAAATAAGACAAACTCACAACTCCATTTTTGAAAATTTTCTTAATAATCAAATGTTGAAATGATTATATTAATACATTCATTGAAATGCGAAGTATTTAAGGCATGCAGCAACAGCAAGTTCTGTATATTGTACGAATAAGAGTCAGACCTTTCTGAAAAAAAATGGAAAGTTTAGTGAGCTAGATGACAGTACTGGCGTTATTTCAATTGTTGGTATTTTTCACTCCTCGCCCATCGTATAGGTCGGCAATGGCGGTTTCAGTTGAATGGAGTTCTGTTACCTGGTCAGTAAATGTATTTGTCTCGCATGTTATTTCAGATTTTGAAAGAATAACATATCTGATCAGGAAAATAACGAAAGGCACTCTTCAAATATTGTTTTTCCAAATAAATATTTAGACTTATGTTTACAAAAAAGTTAATAGATCTAATTATAAACATGTAACTCGTTTCAAAGAACATTAAGATTGTTATATATTTCATTTTCAATGTTTTAATTTGAAACTTCTCTGAATCTGTAAGTACATGTAATTAATATTTGAAAAGCAAAAAAAAAAACATTTGATCTACAACAAAATTATCTTTTTATTTTCAATACAATTAAGAACCGGTTAGATTGTTGAACTCGACTTACGAGTCCTCATACATTTGGAAGAAAATTCTCTTTTTGGCATGTAAATTTTCTCTGTAGATAGCTTGTCAATACAAGATTCTCTCAAGTGTTTAGGCGGCCATGCGTTCTGTGTAATAGTGTGATGTTTGTCTTAAGTTGATGGCAGTGTTCTGTGTGTTGTATTCCCGATGTTGCTGGGTATAATTGGTCGTAAAGACTTGTCCCTTTTATAGGTACTAATTTGTTTGGCTACTGCCGGGCGACATTGGTCTGTACAGACGCGCACCTGAAAAAATAGACACATATTGTCTCTTAGATTTCCCTGATCAAGCATTATTTATCACACGACGTTTTCTGATCAATCGCATTTTATCAAGCGATGTACTCAAGCAGATTCTATCAAGTCGTGTTTTCTGGTCAGTCAAATTTTATGAAGCGGCGCATAAATGCCAAACTTGTGTCAAATATATTTCGTGAAACATTACTAGTATATACAGTATGCATTATGTTTGTCGTTCAGTTTACAAATGTATACGTCTACGTCTATATTTATCATTTTCGTTTCCGAACAGGACGATGGCGCAATTCTTTGGTACATGTACCTTATCATGACCGTAAGTGTCCGCTATGTAGTTTAAATGAAATAGCTGATGAAATTCATTACTTACTTAAATGCCCTTTTTTATCCTAAAAAGAAGGAAAGTCATCAAAGATTTCTACTACAAAAGACCAAATATTTTAAAATTCAGTCAATTGTTATCCTCAGAATCAGTATACGGGCTAAAGAGGCTTACTCATATGGTTCAGTGTATCATTAACCATTTTAAAAATTGATAATTTCAAAAAAAGTCTACTTTTGTAGTTGATCTTACTGTAATGTAAAATACGCGTAATTCGTACCTGTCGTATCTAAAAACTGTCAATTTTTTTATGGGTCCCACACTTTATTGGTTCTATTTTTGTGCATGACATGAAGCGATCTATTTTTGAAAATATTTGTATCAATGAGCAAGAAATTCCCTGCAAATTAGGTACTCTAACACTTTTTATTTTCACCCAACGTTATGACTATGCCATAATTTAATGACTACAAAGTTGGTACTTATTCCTTATTCCTTTTTCAAATAAGGATTCCTTATTCCTTTTTCGAATAAGGAATAAGGAACTGGTTACTTATTCCTTATTCAAATCCGAATAAGTAACAGAAGTGATACCTCCGGTAACACGAAAACTGTCGTCGTCATTCTTTCACATTACTAATATCTAACTGTTTTAAGGCCAAACAAACTTCTCTGATAATGTTGTTTCAGGTTGTTTCTCGTATATGACAGTGTCACGGCTACTACTTATTTACCTATTTATACTTGAAGTCTTTTCTTATTCAATAATTTTTATCAGCCTCATCTTTTTTAAGATTTTCATTTTATTACCATGAATCTAAAAGATGCCTTTAACATATCCTCTGTAAGGAAATGTGAACATTCTTACATAAAGAGACACGGTCGGTAACAGGACTCGAACCCATGACTCTGAATAAATGAGAGGTCACAGTAATTGAAACTTAAAGCTGATGACTCTAGACGGTATTGGCCGATTTCCTCTTGTCGTATAGTCTATACAAGTTGAGCAGCACGTGGGCATAGTTTCTCATTCTGCAAGTAATAGAACTCTCGCACGTGTTCGCTTGATGTGTTGAAGGTGTAAATTCTACGCCAATTAAAGCTAATAACGAAGTTAATTAGAACACTTTTAACGGAGTTCCAGTAACACGCACAAAATACGATAAAAATAGATAAGGTTACTATGGCCTCACGTTTTGTATCCGCTATTAACGTTAATAAGTGAAAATGTTTGACGTGATAATTCGACAAATGCTTTCGCTTTATTGACTTTAAATGCAACAAATTTGAAGTTTATGAATGGGTTTTAACGTGCTGGAGTGCTCGTTTAAACGCTGAATTTAGTCAATTTACCACGACTTCTACTTTTTTAAGACAGCGAGTGGCGCAGAAAGTTAAAACAGTGACTGAATTAAAGCTAAGCGGCTTTTAAAACATCCGATACTAGATTCTATTCACGAATGTAGGTTAGTGTTCATTTTAATGCATTTACGAAAATAAACTGGTCAGGCGCGGCGCATGCCGCGCGACCAATGTATCAAAATGAACATTAACCTACTTAGTGTTTGAAATTATTTTTGGTAAATCAGCATTGTTTCCCTATTTACTGACTGTATATAAGAATCGATTGACCCCAGTTAAAGTTCAGTGAATACTGCGCTGCGATTGGACAAAAAATGATTTCAAACATTATTTTTTGTAAATTGGCATAAGTAACTTTATACAGTTGTGCTAATACAGTCCAACCTCTCTACAACAACACCAAAGGCAACATCAATTTGTGTTTGTTGATGAGAGGTTGTTGCTCTACGGAGGTTGATTTGTTCAGATTTGACTGCTTTCGGAAATAAAACACGTCTTTGTAGAGAGGTTTTTGCCCTTCGGAGGTGTTGTTTAGAGATGTTGGACTTGCTTAAGAACTCGATATAGCAGTACAACGGTTGAAATATAAAATATTATTTATTATAAAAAGGGGAAAATGGGAATGTGAGCCTTACTGAAAATTTACTGTCTAAATAGACAGTGCAGTCGATCATGATCTGCAGTGATCAACAAGGAAGAATAAATGGCCAATAACATTTAATACATTATGCGTGCATTTGATACGAAACGACTACACAATGGGCAGTGTAGATTACAGTCAAACTGCACAACTATTGGTCTATAATAGTCTTAAAGTCAATGTTTTCATTTACAAGTGTTTCTTTATGACTTTTAAATAATGACCATCCTTCTGCAACCCCGTCCTTATTACTGCCCCACCTACCCCACCCACCGGGTGGAAGGTATACAGTGCAGATTTTCTGCAACAACTGACATCATTTTTCACGTCTTTTATTTCTAATTACCATGATCTTGACTGCACATTATTATATACGTGTTAATTCTACCAAAGTGCACTTCATCCTGAAAAAAGTAACAATAGGTGAGAGAACAATATGGTTAAAATTACATATACTACAACTTACAATACGATACAGATGAGAAGGTAAGTTTTGATACAGACAACTAGGTAACGCGGGCAATTTAACGAGCTCTGTACTACAGAAGAACGAAACTTTCCCACGATTCCGGCAGTTACCTGGAATATTCCACGTAATGGCAGTTTATTTCTGTAAGATCATTTGTAAAAATTATACTATTGAATTGTTTTCATCAAGAGCACGCACACACTTAAGTGTTCGGCTTTTTAATAGAACAAAAACTACAGCGGTAAGAAACAATAGCAACAATGGAAACAACAACACACATACAGTAAACTCCGTATATAACGTATATATGGGACCTTTTTGATGTGTTTTTATATCCGGAGCATGATATATCCATCCAGTATAGCATATTCATATCAAACAAAGAAGAAAAAACATTGGACCCTGAAAATATGTTCGTTATATCCGGAGTTTCTCTATAGCCGGAGTCGTTTTATACAGTGTATATAGAACTAGCAAAGGGTAAAACGAATATGACGCAATAGATAATGCGTTTTGGTACTTTAACACGAATTCCAAGTCCAGTCAAATGAAGTCAAGTCAAAACACTTTTAGTCTCACATGACTTTAAGAGGATTATTAAAAGTTCAAACGATGCCCGATATTTCATAAAGTAAAATTCATACTTTCACTGATGGTAGTCGCCGTCGTTTCAATTGTTTTTCGGAGATAACTGAGATTTGCACGTGACTTTTCAAAACTATGTATATATAGAGGATAATTGTTGGTTTTGGTGTAAGATCACGTTATAATTTCACCTCGAGTGGGCACCAAAAGTGATATTTTCACGAGTGGCGCAGCCACGAGTGAAAATAACAACTTTTGGTGTTCACGAGTGAAATTAACGTGATATTACACCGATTCCAACAATTTTTCTGTTTATTTTATGGTTAAAACTCTAATTTTATTGAGTTTGTTTCTATAAAATATCGAAAATCGCGGGAAACGTCATTAGAAAACATAGAGCAAATGACGTCATTTTAACGACGTCATCGTCGCATGGTTTCCAGCATACATTACGCTCGGTATACTTTTTGACGCTAATCCGGGTTTAAGATTGCAAAAACAGTGAAAAATAAAAATGGCAATCTACTGTTTCAAAACTGTGGATTATCACTTTTATTTCACTGAGAAAGCTCTATAATTCACTGGAAAACATAAAATAAACCGTGTTAGACGTCTGCTGGTAGAACTACCGTCAAACAAGTCTTGAAGTAAACGAAAATGAATCGCAATCGTTCAAAATCATCAGTTTATCTTAACGCCGATCCCCGTCGCGTGCCGCACGCTCTACGCACGTGCGACTTCGCTCGCACACGTTCCATGAGAAATCAAAACAAGGCATTGCGGCATTCCGTCGGTTCCAAGTAAATAATAAAAAAAAAAAAAAAACAATGAAAGAAGTCGACCTTGGAGTCACGAGGCAGTGTTTGCATTAGTATCAATTCATTAATTACGACCATGTTTATAATTTATGGATGTCACCCCCCTTAAGGCAATTCAATAATGTCTTCGCTAATTGTTCCAAAAGCAATTGATACGGGGCGACTAACCCAATAACTCAGCGGAACACAGGTTATACAAACAAACTCAGCCACTATCTTTTGTGATGTTGCTCCCGAGTAAATACTTCTGGAGTACTGTAAGAATCGTTCGATACTTCGAATCAAGGTGCATGAAAAAAACTATATTTTAGTGTTTTAAGCGGAGAAAATATATAAAACTTGGATAGAACCAGTTTTCAAGTTAAGATAAATACAATTTTTACCAAGTATAACAAACTTAAATCATTTATTTAAATGATTTTCAGTGCATTAAATCGTAAATATATTATACTTCACTTGAGCCGTTTGCCAGCGGAAACTTCCGGATTACTTCGCTGCAAGGGTGCATGTGCTATGCTGATATCAAAAGACAAAATCCAAAAAATCATTGTTTGAGCTCTATGTATGGATGATGGGCTCTCTGAAGATTTTGTTCATTTTTGCAATTTTTAGGAATTGCTCGGGATCCGGTTACTTTGAAATTCAGATTTTATCTATGGAAAACATCCGAGGGGAGCTTTCCAATGGAACTTGTTGCGCTGCTCGTTTCCATCCATACAGTAACCGCACGTGTAATGGCGAATGTAACTCTTACATGAGGATATGTCTTAAACAGTATCAGGCGCAAGTGACCATAGACGGACAATGTACATTTGGGAATCGAACCACTCCGGTCCTTGGTGGAAACTCATTCAGATACGCGGCAGGGGTACCAGCGGCTTCTGTGAATTTACCTTTTCAATTTTCATGGACGGTAAGAGCTTTTAAGAAGTATTGTTTTTTCTATATTTCATATACCTGACCTTGCATGAAGATATTACGCTAGATAGATTTGTTTTGTTCTCTGTCTTTGCTTTTTTTATATTCAAATTGTGTGAATGCCAAGAACAGGTCCATTTGTAGTTCTCTTTTTGGAACAAGCGCAACAAAACAAAAAGAAGGCATATTAATCGAAGTATTCAGAATAGTCCAACCAGTCCCTATGGAAATTGGCAAAAACTCGGACCGGGGAATGGCGGGGTACTTTTTTTTTAGCTTTTTCATATAAATTTTTTCTCTTTTTTTATATCAAGATTTGAATTTCAAAATAAAGACGATATTTGAAATCATGCAAGGTGAGATTTAAAATATAATTAAAGTCCGAAAGAATCCAGCTTTCTCCAGACAAATCATTCCATTTCCCTTAAAATATATTTTCAGTATTTTTAATAATAAAATTCCAAATATAAGAAAAACATAAAAAAACTTTAAGAGGCGGTGTGTGTATTTCTGATTAATTTATTAATAGAAAAATAATAAGCACTACTTTAAAAATTCTGCATTTATTCTCAGAAAATTTGACCTTACTTTTCGCATAAGTGACGAAACTTCATGGACATGCAATATACTCTTTATTTCCCGAAAAATATTTCGGATGATAATATATAATTACATTCATGATACATAAGAAATAAAGTCAACAGGGTTTTTCTCTGTAGCGCTTTTCCTGTGAAATATGTAACCAGCGTACAAAAAATTCTCTGGATCTACAGACTGAAAATTTCGACGTAAAAAGTTTGACGTTGTTATACGTACAGGAAGTTGGTCCCGCTGCCCCGTTTCGTCCCCATAGCCCGTGAAGTTAGCCCCGAAACCCTCCACGTGCTGTGGGATTACTATGGGCTAAAGGATAACCATGGGCTGCGCGGAGTAACTAGGGGGCTATGAGGTTAAAGTCAAATGTTGCGGGGTTACCAAGGACAGGCGGGTTACGAAAGGCTGTTTGGTTAACTTCACGTGCTGCGCGGTTACCAGGAGCTGTGGGATTACCAGGCACTACAAAAAAGTTTACACGAATCGTGTGAAGCTGTTCAGAAATAGTTTTTTAATCACCAAAACAAATACATGAAATTATAAATTTACCCCTAAAACAGTAAAAATGTGTTTACAGTCAGTATTTCATTCGCACCAAAATGGACGTAGACCTCTATTTCAAATTTGATCTGTTATCTCGCGTATACTCAATGGATACGAAGTTTTGCCTTTTTTACTATCTTTACTTTTAAAAGAACTAACACTGTCAGCATTTTTTTTGTATATTGAGGTAAAGAAGCTATACATTGTTTTACGATGAAATACATCACCGTTTCCACGGGCAGAACATGCTGTAAATGACGTGCCCGATGTAAGTGTCGACGAAATGTTGCTATCATTGAAATAGTTCGGGGTATTTTTCAAAGCAATTCGTGTTAGAATCGAAATAATAAATGCCTCTCTGTATTTTATGGTTGAATAAAAGACAGCGAGTCGTTCGGAGTGGACAAAATCAATCATACGCATCCGAAGTCCTGACTGTATTTTATGAAACGATAAAATATAGAGACAAAGTTAATAGAAAGAACTGGAAAGAAACAAACATGAAACTAAGCTGACTTTATTAATTGATTGATTCAACAGAGAAATAGAACTATTATACATGAATGTCACAAGGAAATTATCAAAAACAAATAATATTTATTTAATAAAAGTAGATTGTCCTAAACTTACTTAGTTTATTTCTACTAGTCATGGTGACTCCCCATGTCGACGGTATAGTCGATCGACATGATCTATGTTTATCGGCATAACAATATTTTAGTGAGCTCTGTCGGCAAGTACTAATGTGCTCCCATATACATTTTAAAATATAAATGACAAAATGAAGAAGAAAACCTATACACTGTAGTATTAATTTACACTCTTTTATAAGCAAAATTATTAGTACTAAACTTAACCAAAAATATGTAGATAATAAATTATAGGACAGAATGAGGGCTAACACTGCACGACTGCTTTTTGTTGTTGTTATTGCTTCCTTTGTTTTCCGTTTCTTTTATTGCACCGTGATTTAAATCTACCGCAATCTAAATAAAAAGTTATGTACATGATAGTGCGTGTCTTTTTCATTTAACATAAAAGCCTTACAGGGCGTTTGTTTGTTTTGTTTTTTTATCAACTAATTAAACATCGGTCTTGTCGCACAACAAAACAAAAAAAAATATTAATAGATTTCGATATCTTGTCTTGTTATAACAACTTTTGACAACCTATTTAATCACTAATTACATTTTAATCAGACATTCATTTCCAATATTCCGATCGTTTATGTAAACATCCCGCAGTTGCATGAGACACGACACATGTTGTATAGTTCATCAACAATCAACGCGACGTGACTTACACGTCCTCCTCGGATTTTATCGTTGATTTCCATTAAGATTAAAGTGCTAACGCGGCTTACTGCGCAATGTTGATCTTGAGTCAAAAATGAGAACAAAAATTGTAGAAGAATGTTTACCTCATTCTGGTTTAACGCCCGTTAATGAATAACTTGTGAAGTAAAGAAACAAAAACAACTGTTCGATATTTTTAACGGAAAAAAATTACATAATGACACAGGCAGCTGTAGAGATTGAAAATATTTGTCAAAACATGTATAGGTTAACATACTTGTTACACATGATAAAATATTAAAAATAGTTAAATCTTAAGTTTATGGAAATTAGCCACGGCCTTATGGCTACCGATTTTTACAAAAACAAAACAACAACATGTATCTAGGTTTCCAGAAACAAGGATTAAATCGAAAACTGAATCTGTAAAATTTATGAAAAAACCCCAACAGAACCAGCATCTTCAGTAACCTTAAAAACACGATTTTTACGTGTAATGAAAAGGCTTGTAAATGACGTAATACGTATCGCAACTCACAGCTGTTCCACGTATTTATGCCCCCCTCGCATAACTCGTGCATTGAATGATTTACAGGTTAATGAGTGATTTTTTTTGCACTTTTAAGAACACATTTTTGTGCTCTTTTGCGGTTTTAGAATACATGTACGGTGTGTACTTTAAAACAAGATATGCGTACTTTTATATTTCCTGAATTATGTCTGCCACTAACACAGATAACCGTTGATAAAATACGTGTGCAAAAATTTCTCTTGTCTTAAATGCATCAAGACAAAATAAATAAATAAATGATGTCGCGGTTCTTGTGATATGCGCTAAAAATTGGTTAGGTAGTTGCTGCAAAACTAAGCATCTTTGTTTTTCGTTTATGAAACTGGCTAATTTCACCCAAGATACACAATACATGTTCACGAGGAACGGTAATAAATTTCCTGGAATAACAAACAAGTCTGACAACTGTACTATAGTGAGATATTAAGCCCAGGCACGCCTCTGTGGTTAAATGGCTAAAGTCACTGACTTCTAATAGACCGAGGTCACGTGTTCGTACTCTACTATACCTTTCTTACTCTTTATGCTAGAAAGCTAGCAGTTTCTTACGGATGACGAGATTCCGGTACTCGTCCATCCAATGGACGATAGTAAAATATACGCCTGTAAATAAATGAAATACTATCTAAAGGGAAGTTTATCCCCTAAGAAAAAACAAGAAAACAAATCAAGTCCATAATACATGCAGTCATTTCAGCTGTATAATGCATTGTCATGAAATCATATATTGGGTGACGAAAATATGAAATTGCAATACTTTTATGATGTAAAAAAATCATCTAAACGATG
>JAFMSR010000001.1:2821016-3371016 GCA_022818135.1 Saxidomus purpurata | reverse complement strand
AATGTTACGATTGCTTTGTGTGTGCCTTTTATGATATTTACTCTAAATCAATATTTTTTGGAATATGTTTCACTTTTTGCCTGATATTCATACCGAACACAGATATTTAGTTTTCCTAGATATGTTTGTTTCAATGTGCAGATATTCTCTTTTATTTCTACTGATAAATAAACAGATCAAAGCGGTCTAGCTTGAACACAAAGCAATCAAACAGCTTCCTGTGTACAATTTAATTTGTTGTTTTGTTCTCCATGTCAAATTGTAACACATTGTTGCCTTCTGATGGCTTAGAATGCGTCACTCGAGTAGCCAGGTAATGCAATATTTATTGCAGTTCGTCGGATTACATTTCCTCTTTACAAGCAAACTTAATACAGCAGAAAAACTGTACATGCTTTGGAGCTGTGTCTCATTCGGGTATAATAGAAAAGATATAGTTTCGAAAGTATCTAGTGAGCAAATATATATGGCCAATTTAGCAGAGTTTGCTTAAATGTTTTTTTTTTCTATTTAAACTTAAGAAATTGGTCAAAAGCCTTTCATGATTTTCGGAAAATTGAACACGCATCACAATGAATAGTTTTGAGATAGAAGATTGTTCTTGTGCATATAATTCCACTCAAAATATCCGCATACCTTAAAGTCCCAGGAGCACTTTGTATTGATGCTCTTATATTACTAAGAAAGATGTCTTACCTGCGAACATGGTCATTATTTAGTACAAAACTCATTCCTTACATTGCTTTTTAAATCGAAAAAGACATGATATTCACACGTATATATGCGTGTGTAAAGTGCTCCAAAGACTTTAAAAAAACTAAAATATGTTTTCATATTTATTATATAGTATACATAAAATCAAGACAACACGAATACTATCTGCGACTGCAAGCTTGAAAGCAAACGGATGGCATTATTGCGAAGTGCATTGACAATAACATCTGGTACTCCATACCAGAGACATGAGCATTGACAGAAACTGATGGATACTAAAGTTATATTTAAACGATAGATTAAATCAATTCATGTCACTGCTGTCTGTAAAATAAGCCTTTTGGGTAAAATAACTCACTTCTCTTTCACAAATTATGACAAAATATTTCGAGTGATATTTGCTGATTGGTTTCTACAGTGGCTTTCTGCAGAAAACAAGTAGAATGGGTACTCTAACTAAAATATTTCTCAAATTACAATACAATACTGGAGAAATTCCCGAGCGCCTAAACTGGCTGCCATAAAAATTAAGGGACAGTCTTCGTACATATTTATTATCACGTTGATTAAAATACCAAAATACATTGTACATATATTTTGCATCGTATATAAATTAAAGAAACAAAATGTTTATCTTTTCAGCAATCTTGTATGAAAGTAACTCATACGAATTAGATGCTGATGCATGGTATCAACTGCTTAAAGCTACATGTATATACTTTGCAATGAGACATTAAGTCAATCAGTTATTAGAAGTTTAAGTCTGGATATAATCGAATTGCCTTTTGTTCTTATAAACAGGGGGATGCAAGCTACGGTGGTAATTATATCCGAATGAAATATAATTAAACAAAGTGATAACAAGGTACACGGACTAAGTATAAATATGAGGTGATCCCTCTTAAAAAGATCGCAGAAAACTATTAACTATTTTAGCAATCGGTTTAGGTCACCGATTTTCCTTTCAGAAATCACCTTGGAAATAATCAGGACCGCCATATTCTCGGATTCATACAATCTCCGGTAAAGCTTAAATGTTTATCAACCAAATCGACTCGTTTTTTTTCCAAAAAAAAAAAAAAAAAAAAAAACTTTTATCCAAAAAATTTTTTTTTTTTTTTTTAACAAAAGGCCGGATTGAATCCTCCACCGAGTATATCACCACATTGATTACTCTCACCTTTGACCTTCACATTGCTCCGTGTTTGCAAATGATCTTGCCTTTACGACTATAGTAAGATCATTATCAGCCTGCACCATTCGTGAAGTCAAGTCATGGTCTGTACTCAGTAGATTTTCAGTTTGCACCCCTTTTGAAAAAATAATGGAACTGACCAAATTAAAGCATGGGCAAGTCCATTTTATAACTTTGGGAGGGGGCAGTTATTTGAATTTCTCTCTTTGAAGCTTGCCGAACAGTTCCAAGAAGATAAGAATGCATTTCTAAATTTCTCTAAGATTAGTTGGAAATCGCTTAGGATATTTACAAAAACAAATTTTGTGCATAATTATGTCCAACGGATGGTTGCTGACAACAAAACTGAAACAGAATCTTCTTAATTTATTTGATAGACAGAAATAAAATGAAGATATAACTGACGTACACAATGTAAATAAATGTTGAAAAGATAAGATAGAAAACGTTGAACGTAATCAAAGAAAATCTCTATTCATATGGAACGCCCGGACTGTCTTATGTTGAAAGTTGAACTGGTGCTCTGTTTAAATAATATTATCGTTTTGCTCACTAACTGATTGATTGGGGTTGTTTACCCTCTGTACTTGACTATTCTCATATGACCGAGCGATTTTATACTCAGATAAGAAATCCTTCATTTATGTTATCACGGTGGGGAATCACGAGATCAAGATAATCTCTAAACAAAAGTAGATCTATGAAAACTGTTAGAAAATAATGAAAGCTGTTTAGCTGTAAATGTAAAATGTAGCCTATTATTTGGCAACACAAAAGTAGTTTAGAACTACTATCACTCGTAATAACCCAACGACCTTCACCTCTTTTATCGATCTTCGTAAAGCGTTTGATTTTGTTGATAGGGATATGATGCTATATAAACTGTTGTTGAATAAAATAGATGGTAAAATCTACAACTCTGTGAAAAGCATATACAAAAGTTCAGTCTCCAGCGTTAGAATTAACAACAAACTCACAGATTGGTTCGACTGTAAGACTGGCGTGAAACAAGGGGACTGCTGTTCGCCGACAATATTTGCAATCTTCGTGAATGACCTTGTTTCAGAAATTAATGATCTTGATCTTGGGGTCAAAGTTGGCGATAATTCAGTGTCTATGTTAATCTACGCAGACGATATTGTATTCATACCAGCACCGAGACTGGGTTACAAGCCATGTTAGACAAGATGCATGAATGGTGCAAAAAGTGGGAGTTCTAATAAATACCGAAAAATCAAAAGCCATGCTTTTCGAAAAAGTCGCACAAAGCAAAGGAATTTCAATTTAGAGTTGGGGGTAATATCTTACAAACAGTGGATAGGTATAAATACCTTGGTACGATATTGCATGATAAACGGGATTTTAGTTACAATTGCGGGTCATTATCGAAAGCCGCAGGACGTGCACTTGGAGTATTATTTCTAAAATTCACAGCCTGAAGTCATTTGGATTTAAATCGTTTCAAAAACTTTATGAATCTTGTATTATACCAGTGATGGATTATAACGCTTCAGTGTGGGGATTTAAACAATTTCAATCAGCTGACAATATCCAAAATCGTGCAATTAGATACTTTCTTGGTGTACACAGGTTCACCCCAACCATTGCCTTGGTTGGTGAAAGCCGGTTGGTTACCATGTATGTACAGACGATGGGTGTCTATGCTAAGGTATTGGAACAGACTATTGTTATTAGACGATAGCAGGATTACGAAACGCACTTTTGTAGCGGATTACAATTTATCCAACAAAGCAATAATTGTTGGCGTAGTGATGTAAAATACAAATGACTCAATTACAAATGGCCGAACGTTTCAATAGGAGAGAGGGGAGTAAACTTAAATACAGTTAAATTGGCTAAATACAGTATTATTCTTCCATTTGGACTAAGGATTGTGAGAGGGTCTCAAAACTAAGAACTTATAGAACTTTCAAACAAGAGTTTAAGTGTGAAGACTATCTCAGTATAAAACTAAAGAGAAATGAACGTTCCTGTTGGCTCAGCTAAGGTGTGGGATTCTCCCACTAAGAATAGAGACCGGTCGTTATGGTGGCGAGAAACCTGAAGACAGACTATGTGTCCTGTGCAACCGATGCGAAGTTGAGGACGGAAAACTTTTGTGTTGTTTGTCCGTTATTTCAAGATATAAGACTCGAATTTTTAGAAATATTCCCTTGAGAGTGATGTTTGTAGAACGATGCAAGACGAAGAGAAACTGGCTTATTTAATAAAAACTCACCCTAGACGTGGCTAAATTTATCGTGAAAGCTATCTATTGAGAAGACGATCTTTATACATAAGATAGACACAATTTTAATAGTATTTCATATTTACCATATCACTTTTATCCATATAATGCGAAATAAATTTGGATCAGTCATTTGTTCATCATGATAGGTTCAAGGTTTAGAGTGGAAAAGTTTATTTACAGTTATTGATTGTAATCGTCAATTTACTTGTTAAATGTACATATTTTACCAAAGGTGTATATTGAAAAGAACAGTTTTGTTCTGTGTGTATAGTCGATCATGTTATATCAAACTTGTAATATTGTAGGTGACTTATAGACCCGTTTGGGTCGGGTGCTTATATATGCGTATATTGTAAATATTTTGTATGTACATAATGCACATGTCACTATAATAAAAAAAATTACTTACTTACTTACTTACTTAACTTACAGGTCTCAATCACAGTCATCTTTTGATTGTGCTGAACACTTCAAAAATTATTTATTTCAGTTCCTTGAAGTGTTCAACATAATCGGTTGGTGACTTCGATTGAGACCTGTGTAGTTCTAGAATACTTTTATGTTGCCACATGATAGTCTTCATTTTATATTTACAGCAAAACGGCTCTTTTCTTTTCTAACATTTTCATAGAGTTACTTTTGTTTAGAGATTATTTTGATCTTGTGATTCCCGCCGTAATTATCAACACAAGACAGTCGGGGCGTTCCATATATTCAGGTACTTCACTGAATTGCTGCGTTCTGCAAATTTTCCAGGTACGAGAAACGTTACTATTTTCCCACGATCTGTTATTTTTATCCTCGAGGAAAGCATATTTTCCTATTATTTATTATTTGTGTGCCAGGTATTGTCAGGGGTTACATACACCAACGAAGAAACATGTTTTGAATAGGTAATATAATAAACATTAAGGTGAATATATACTATCTATTCTCAGCTTATATAAAACTATGATTATCGGTTAAGAAAATAAACAACAGAAACTGCAAACACTTCTTTACAATTAAAGTGCAGATCAGGGAAATTGAAATGGCAACCACAACTAAAGTGCAAATAAAAGAATGTAATTATTTATAACGGTACACAATCAATGCGCAAGTTAAGCGAAATACATGTACCCTTTGCAATTAAGCTATTAATCGAAGGAAAATTCATGCCATTAACAATTCAAGGGCAAAGCAACACTTTATAATTTAAATGAACGTAAGGATAAACTAAGACACTTTTTTACAATGCAAGTCTTTGAAAATGTAGGTAGGTTTTGCAATTTAATTAAAATTCAGTCGTTTATCCCTGGTAAGACTAATATTTGAACAGATCAACAGTCTGAATATCTTTAGAATACAGAACGAGTAAAAGATGATAATTTTTTTTGAAACATATATTGCATCTGGAGTAACATTCTATTGTAAAGAGAATGGTCTTTAAACTTAGTCTGCAAAAGGCTAGTGATTCGTGCAGATTACCTGATCAACATGCCACAATCGATACACTGTTTGCTATTCATTTGAGGACCCCTGTGTGCAACTAATGGTACTGGCCAAATTGAAAGACGGGCAAGTCCATTCAATTTCTTTATCATGGTCAGGGTTAAATAAATGAGCCCTGTTGTGCTAAAACTGACGTCTTCACACGAGTATTAACAAACTTCTCATGGAATAACCTGAATAAACATTTCGCCCGGTTTCAGTGAAACAGACAGGAAAATCGCACGAATCTAGAATAATTTAGTTTTGATGTGTTTTGTCCGAAATATAGAAGTTGTCAGCACAGCACTGGGCACAAAATTTGTTTAAAAGCGATACCGCTGGATCATCGTTTAGTTACACTGCTGAGGGATAGAAAGTTTTTTTTTTCAGTATGTCAGACGAAACAACTTTTTATTGGGTCCTGTATGTAGTTTCTATCTTCTTTTTTTGAAGATTCCCTTTGGGATCACGAAGACTTCGGAATGAGCCTCACAGCATCAAATATCACTAGCATCAATAATTCATACGCCGCTCAATGTTCGATGAGATTAAAGCGAATGATTCCAAAATTTGTCTTCAGAAACTCGTACGTGCGACAGGTTTGATTAGAAAAATTGAATTTCGACAATCTTCAAAAGAACCGATATTAATCGATAAAAATCAAAATTTTATAGATACGTTCATACGTTAAATCTATACAGTTTTTCGTTGAAGCGCAAAAAAACGCAAAATTTGTCATGAGCTACATTTGTTTCTTGGTTTGAAAAAAGAAACATCGACAGGAAATAAAGTTGTGTGACTAGTAAAAGTTCAAATAAAACACAAATACGTGGAAAAACAGTTAATGCATAGTAATTCCGTCAACACAAAGATTAAAAATGTATAATAAAATTATGTAAATACACCGCATACAATTCAATATTCACTGGTCTTAGTCGATATTTCATTTAATTAAGGTCAGACAGACGGATCAATGGAACGTTATCATACAATATAATTAATACATTAATTAAGCATCAATCTCTCAACAATGAACTTACGCATGATTCACGGAGAAACTTCAGTAGTCTGTTTCTATGGAAAAGGGGTTTCAGTGCGCATGTCCGAAATGCAAATGTCGTGCTACCTATTGATTCATCGCTATTCAAAGTAGAGCTGACATCGAAACCACGAACGAAATTCCTATAGAAATTCAGATGCTGGTCATGAGATTTCGAAGTGATAATTGTTTTGTGTAAGGTGTTAATGAAGAACCAAACAGAGGATCAGATGTTCAAAGAAACCTTATTTGATTATGTGACGGTGTTTACATGATAAACACACGTTATGAAAATTTAATGACATCCGAGATTTATTACTTTGCCAATGAAATCAAATGTTTTATACATTCGTAAAAGGTTATCATAGGGGAAAAAATCTAAAAATCGCCGTTGAAATCAATGGGGTTGTGGCAAGTACCCCCAGGGTCGACTGAGACTATAAATAATTTTACTCTAGACGATGAAATCGAACCTTTTGTGCAAGTTTACAAAGTACAAGTGTACTTATAAAAGTGTAGATATTATAGAAAAGATCTGAAAATCGTTCCGACTCTCGTCATGCCAACGAAATGAATCAAAATTCTTATACCCTTCATGTGCACCTTTTTTCGGCAATTTTCTGTAATCTCGTGCAGGCGACAATGCCTCGCTCTTATTCAATTTTTCATTTTAATATAACAATAATGTTGGAATAGGTGACAGAATTTTATCAAGAGTTGAAGCGACTTTCAAGATAAATTTGAATGCAATCAATAAAGATTACACATAATTACATTTTAATTAATTTTCTTCCTTTATCCACACATGTGTCTTACAGATAGGGGCATCTCCCTGACTTCATATCGAGTAGAGAATATTCAATTAATTTGTAGAGATTGGCTTAACCCCATTTAAAGACGACCGTAGGCTCAAATGATAGCAATTTCTGTCTATTTTATTTTTCCTGATGTGCACGTGACCGTAAATGGTGTCTTTAAAATGTCAAGGAATGAAGCATGAAGGCAAGTAAAGGCGGTGAAATGTTGATTTATTTTTTCTTTAATTATTATTTATTACATTTAATTAGATATTTTAGTTGAATTAAAACCGGGTATTTAGCATAAAGAAGTATAGGGCTTTATAAATAAACACATTTATAATGTAGATCTAAGCGCGGGGCCGGGCACTGCGTTTTTAAACACAGACCCGTTATTAATTTACATATAAAATAGCTACTTCTGCATCTGTACACGCATTGTCTGTCACACAAAAATTTCAGTTGATGAAAAAAGTTCAATAAAACTTTTATGGCGTATCCATAATGCTTGAATTTAGTAGAAAATCTGCGTGCTGTGATTTATAACTGAACAGACAATGTTCATTTTCATGGGATGCCACTATCGAACCACTTATCTGCATGTTCAATCTAAAATCCCATTTAATTCACCGAAAGTAAAAGCTTTTTGTAGTAACTCGTAGTAAATATCTCGGATATTTTTGCAATACTTGTATGCATGCCAGATTGTTCTTTCCTAGTTTAGTTCAAGGTCGAAATATTCATGGTGTAGAGTCTGTAAAAGATGCTTATCGGAAACAGAAAATAAATAAAGATTATGTTCAGTTTTCTAAACGCATGCTTATCGCAATATGATGAAAACTCTTTATATTTTCGAAGGCCACTCAACAACAAAATAGAAGATGAAAAAGTATTTTTTTGTCAAGATTTGATGTTGTGATGTGTTTTCTGTATCTTCATGAAATATATATCACGAAAAAACAGTAGCTTTATCCCATGAATATCGCAAATAAAAGCCTTATAACCTAATCGCGAATATAACACGTCTAGTCTAACGGTGTTTCGGAAACAAACCTATGTCAGGAATAAAAGCTCTTCTATTATCGTCGGTACCAAACATAACCCGCATCGAAACCGGTTATCACATAAAAGGTAGTGCCAAATAAATATGTCTGAATCAGTGAAGTATGACATTCAATTCATTCCATGTCAGTTAAACAACACTAAAAATCAACATTTGTACTTTTTCCAGACGGAATGATGGGTGACGGAATTACTCAAGACAGACACATTGTTAGTTGAAAACTTTTTTCAGGGTTTTTCTACAGTGAATGCAGTTTCTCTTTCCCTTACTCGTGATGAAATTACAAATAAAAGTTTAATAATCTTTTTATTACAAGACACGAACAACTTTGATATCTTAAACCTAGGAATTTGACCAACTAGGCACCGAAGTTTGCCGGAAACTGCCGAGTTATTACGATTGATTATAGCAATTGATAATTTTAGATACATGACAAAATTTGAAATCTAGCGTTTTTTATGAAGATAACTGTGCAGGCACAGAACACCTATTAATGAACAAACTAGCACATTGATACATTTTTCTAATAAAAAAACCCTTTCTATAACATTGTCTGATGTCGACTGGATTTTAACAAAGTGGTTCTGATTCTGTTTAAAACATTAAGATATGACGTGGTTTCATTTTTCGCGTCAAACAGGAACAACAAAAAGACCGATTTTCTTACAGCAACAAGTGCAATATACACGTTGTTATATGATTATTTATTGCCGTACTATTTCTCTAAATGAAGTACTCTAGATCAGCTCAGATCCCTAATTGCTTACTAATTAGCAGTTCTTTTAATAATCAGTTAAAGTTTAGTCCATATTTTGCATCCACAGTGAGAAAAATGTTTAAGAAATTTCAAGAACCAACAAAAGTATATGTACGTGAACGGACTGTGCTTTTTCAAACAGTAAAGGGAAATAAGATAATGCAGTTCAGCAGAGGAACACCCTTGAAAACAACTGTGACAATCAACGATCTTCACAAAATTCATTCGATCCGGATAATGACGCTCTATCTGCTTCTTTTTTATTTAATGAAATTGAGGAAAACCATAAAACGTTATCTACTACACAACAATGTAAGCAGTAAAATGTTTTTCCTGTTGTCTTTTTCAGAGATCGTACACAATCATCGTCACTGCCTTCGATAAACGGCCACAGCATTCAGGTATGTTTCAATTAACGAACTGTACTTTGGCTCATATCCGAGAGGATTTTCATTTTGCTTATTTTCGCGATTTCCCATTTCGCTTATTCTAACATGTCGCGAAAGATTAATTTCTCATATATTTAATGAATTAATGACAATGATTCTCCTTATCCAAATTTTAAATCCGCAAATTAAAAATTCGTCTTTCAAACAGTGAATTTTTGTGTCGTGAAATGTATCCAGTTTACAGTTTTCTGGAATAATTTCACGTTAAAAGTTTCTTGCAGAGAAGGAGGAAAAGCGCCAACAGAGTTGACTTGCATATTTCCTTGAAAGCTAATTATCTGATAAAATCGCCCATTATGTAATTGAATGTGAAACTTCAACAGTATATGTTTAATAGCCCGTAATGCTCAAATCAATATTTCTGCATTCACCTTGCAGGAAATTGCAATTATTCTAGAAAATAAACAAAATATGATAGATGATGTCACCGCTGACAAAATCAATGCCTATTTATTAGTTCCCCGGATGACAGGTGCTCGGATAATTGCCATGGACATGTGGCATATTTCATTCTAAAAAATCCAAAGCGATAAAATTATTCAGTGAAATGTATTCATATGATCCGGAGAAATGAGGCGTTACATGGCGTGCAAAAATTAACTCCTTTCTAGATTAGTTTCTGATGTTTTCTGGTGGTTATTGGTTGTTGTTGGTGATTTATTACCATGTCGGTGATTTCAGTGTCTGTAGGAGACATTATCACTTTTTGTTTCTAAACTTGTCTTTTGCATGCAAATTCTAATTGATTATGGCCGCGGGTCTCGTTCAGGTTCTTTGAAGTATCAATAAAATACAAGTAATTTTGTCTTCAGAAATAGATCGCAAAACAGTTCAAGTCTTTTTTCTAGATAAACGGAGCCGGAGTTTCACTTTTTCAAAGTTTGAGCAAACATCTAAAATACATTAAAGTGATATTTTATATCATTTCCTCTAAAATGTCTTTGACATTGCCATACAAGCAGTTTCTTTCTTCAACATCTAAATTGTGTTTATGTTTTATCTTATTGAAGAGTCTCTAAGTTGCAAAAGTCACAATATTTCTTTGATAATTTTAGGTCATTATCTTCAACAAAAAATTGATGATGGCTCGTTAATTAAAGTTACAACACTATTATTTTCAGTCAAAGGTTTGAGTACCTGGTTACCTCCCTTTTGTAATTATAAATTGCAAAACAGCACGTAAATTTCTTGTATAATTACGAGGTGAAAATCAATTGCGTCTACCCGTTAACCCTTTGATGTTTACTCTTCAAAGACTGTAAATATCACATTAGCAGTCATGTTATTACATTTAAAACATTGCATCTCAAACGAAACCATTTTTATGAAAATAGCTGAATGCATGTGACAAAATCATAGAAATTACTTCTGCTACAACTGCTGTTGCTGCTGATGCTGCATATGCTGCTGCAAAATCAAAGATATTACTACTGCTGCTGCTGTTGCTGCAAAATCATAGATATAACTACTGCTGCTACTGCTGTTGCTGCTGATGCTGCTGCAAAATCATAGATATTACTGTTGCTGTTGCTGCTGCAAAATCAAAGATATTACTACTGCTGCTGCAAAATCATAGATATTACTACTGCTGCTGCTGCTGTTGCTGCTGCAAAATCAAAGATATTACTTCTACTGCTGCTGCTGCTGCTGCTGCAAAATCAAAGATATTACTACTGCTGCTGCTGCTGCAAAATTAAAGATATTACTACTGCTGCTGCTGCTGCTGCTGCAAAATCATAGTTATTACTACTGTTGTTGCTGCAAAATCATAAATATAACTACTGCTGCTACTGCTGTTGCTGCTGATGCTGCTGCCAAATCATAGATATTACTGCTGCTGCTGCTGCTGCATAATCATAGATATTACTACTGCTGCTGCTGCTGCTGCTGCAAAATCATAGATATTACTGCTGCTGCTGCTGCTGCTGCTGCTGCTGCAAAATCAAAGATATTACTACTGCTGCTGCTGCTGCAAAATCAAAGATATTACTACTGCTGCTGCTGTAAAATCAAAGATATTACCACTGCTGCTGCTGCTTCTGAACAAATAAATGATATTAGTGCTGCTGGTGCTGATGCTGCTGCTGCTGCTGCTGTTGCTGCAAAATCAAAGATATTACTGCTTCTTCTTCTTCTGCTGCTGCTGCTGCTGCTGCTGCGAAATCATAGATATTACTGCTTCTTCTTCTGCTGCTGCTGCTGCTGCTGCTGCTGCTGCTGCTGCTGCTGCTGCTGCGAAATCAAATATATTACAAAATCTTTTTTATGATATGAAAAAGTATAATCTAAGAATACAGTATATATATGAAATAAAATATGTTGTTAATCGCTTTAGGACCAGTTGTTATAGATAAGTTTTATGATA
Organism: Saxidomus purpurata; assembly: GCA_022818135.1. NCBI lineage: Eukaryota > Metazoa > Mollusca > Bivalvia > Venerida > Veneridae > Saxidomus > Saxidomus purpurata. Next base: position 3,358,916 of record JAFMSR010000001.1, on the reverse strand, counting down.
ATTAATACAAAGTATATTTTGTTTCAGACAACCGGATAATCGAGAGGTCGGCACACTCTGGCATCATACTTCCGGGACCATCCTGGCACACGCTGACCCATAATGGACCTACAGCTACACTAATTTACAGGTAACATCACGTCATCGCAACTTAACTTTTCTCACCTATGAGATACATTTTTCCGCGCATTTACCGGTGTGAGATAACCTTATTTATCATACCTCACGTGCTTTTCCCTATATAAAATTCCCATATCTCAGCGGTGGACAAAAAATGATGTTACCCATTTAACATCATAATGATACATGGGTACAAGTCTAAAAATAGATAATGGAGACGTGTAATAAAAATGATATTACCCATGTGACATCATGATGTTACACCATTGTAAGTCTAAATGTAGATTAATAGACACTTGTCTAAAAAAGATGTTCCATATGTAATGTTACACCTCTGTAAGTCTACAAATAGACTATAGACACTTGCCTATATCAAAATTGTCAATTTCTAAATTCGTAGTTTTTCGGTATAATAAAATCAATATCACATGCACTTGACGGTGATAGCAGATAGTGTGTACTCTTGAAAAGTAATGTCAAACTCGGCTTCGCCTCAGTTGACATTACTTTTCTCGGATTCACAATATCTGCTATCACCCTCAAGTGCATATGTTTATATACTATCGCCGCTTATCTCTCATCGCTGCCTTTACGTTAATTGTAAGCAGACATGAAAATCGAATCAAAGGACTGAAAGTGCTGAAGGATCGATTGTCTCTGAACAACACAGTCTGCACACATACATGTGTAAATATCAGGACAACATATAGACTGTACACATACATGTGTGAATATCAGGACAACTCTTGCACAAGTTATAAACTGGAGACACAACTGTCCACAAATTTTGACCTTTCACCATTTGTGTAAACTTTACTTTTGATATAGGAACCTATGTGCTTACATTATGTCATTCAGTGACTATGTTCAACTACCCTATGAAGTATTAAGCTGTGAATCGTAACTGAGAAATGGATTTTGACAAAACTGAACTGAAAATTTATGGTTTGAACAACTTTAAATGTCATTCAAAAGTTATGGGATATGCCCTTATTTTATTAGCGGGCCAAATAGCTTATAATTATATAAGAAGCAGCGCCCACTACCTTACTTAAGGAGCAACCCTTCTTTTGCTGATAACTGTAGCCGTTGCAAATCACCACACGTATATATTTTATGTAAGAAGGGAACGCTGCTTCATAAATTTACTACCTTGGCTACACAACAAAACAGTTTATTTGGGAAAAGGCCGTGACTTTATTTTTTCTTTTTGTTAATTACAATTAAATTGTATATATAATGTGCTTAAAGAGACATTTAAATAAGAGAAGCGTTCCAGCAAAGATGCATGGAAACGAATTAGAAAACTGCGAGTATGCAGAAGCCTTATTTGATAGACAAAAGTACTCGCCGATCCTGGAATATACCAAGTACGACCGTCTTTTTGTAGACAGGAGAACTATTCCGCGCTGTAACAGACAATCTCCGAACAAAGATTGTTTAAACAAACTAAACATCCTAACGTAGAGAGAGCGGCAAGCCCAGTTCTGAACCAACATAAGTGTAAATTACATCTGTTCGTATTCAATGTTAAAGATTAGTACCAAGAGGCTTGCCTCTATCCAACCCCAGCTCAGATAAATTTGATATGCTTGTCAACAAGTTATTCGCCTTGTAAGTTCTCAGCGAGTTGTTCATTCGCAGACGCAGCAAAATGGAAACATAAATATGTTGCTTTACATATATAGCGTAGCGCGAAATTGCAGAAGGCTGTATATGTAAATCCAAACATGTATATAATTATTATTACTGTAACTTTGAAGCACACGAGTTGTTCATTCGCAGACACAACACAATGGAACGTATATTTTTGCTTAACATATACAGTAGCGCGTAACTGCAGAAGGCTGTATATGCAAACCCAAACATGTTAATAATTATTATTACTACGATATTTGCATCCGAGAATTAGACGTGTTCAGACCGAACGCGTGATTCCTTTGACAACAGACAAGTATCTAAAAGAAGCGAGGGTGCACAAATCGACGAACGACCCGTACGAACCGTGGAAGAGAGGTGTCAGGAATTGACCCTTTATCTTACAGGCATGTAACAAAGTGGTACCCAAATGCAATTTAAAGCAGACGATAGGCAAAGCCTTCACTTAAACGGGGCCTGCTTCTCTCTAAATGTATAGAAGATCGACATTTTATAGTACTTATTAAAAGGTTAACACATAATATATATCTTTTTGAAAAAACAACAACAAAGAAACAAACGAACAAAAGAAATATGTCACGACTATATGATTTAGAGTTTTAACGTTTTTGCCAAGTAAAATTATATGTATATCCTTCACTGAGACACCAAAGCCGCCCAGGAAAAACTCCGCTGTTTTTAACAGGAAGAAACCTGTACCCGTGGCGAGTGCAGCTGTCCTCAGGATATATTGGATGACGGGGTAATCACATCCGATGCCTTTACATATTTGTTATATCCCTCATAGAAATTTGAATGTCATAACTGTTATGTCGCGCTTTCCTTACAACGTTCAATTGCACGCATAGCTAACAAGTGTCTATGTACTGTCGATAATACTTCGCTCACTTGAGGCTTTTACTATATAGCTTACTAGTGTATTGCCATAAATCCAACATACAATTGGTTCAATTTTTAAACAAGTTGTAATGTTCCTTGACTAAGGCGTTGAACTATAAATCTGAATGCTTCTTCTTGGTGAATCTTGATGATGGAATTGCAAACATCGGCAAAGAATATAGGTGCAACTCTGTTTGCGATAAAACAACTGAGCCTGAAAAAGTAAGCTAAACGGAAGAAACAATGTAAAACGATAAACAATAAAAGGGTAGGGAGGGAGGGATTTTTTCCCCCTGATGTGTTCGCTACGGCCTTCTACAAAGGTGTGGTGATTTATTGAAGGTTGCGTTGCTCCCCCCACCCATCCAACCCCACACGGAAAAAGCGTGCAGTTTAACAATTATGATAAAATGGACTGTGCCGAATAAAGAAATATAAGGGTGTTCACGCGACGGACTTTCCTTACTACGGTTACGAAGTTATCTGTGTTTAAAGGCCCACAAAAATAATAGAGATTTATTTCCAAAAAAGAACATAAATCTTCATAATGTTGATTGTATTGTGCGAATTAAATCGGATTTAACGTCGCACCCAACAGTTAAGGTCATATTGCAACTTCCGGTTTTCATGAAGGAGGAAGACCCTGGGTGCCAATTCCCTGTATCATAATTTGGGGGTCATTTAGAAACTCCGAGGGTCATACCCTTTATTGTAAAAAAAAAGACATGACTATGTGTTAAAGAAGTTTTATTCAGTTTGCCTCTGTAAAACTGCATGTGATACATCACAAAATGATGGGTAATCAAAGGGTTGGCAAGACAACAGGTGTTTCTCTTTGGATGCTTTCAATTTTGTCACTGCATCTCAAAAGTCAGATTTGGCCACAAAGCGAATTTTTCATAAGTGCATTCAATCATAGACATTAAACTTGGATATTATTTTGCACACTTAAACCCCTTTCAATAGTGACAGTCTGATCGAAATGACTACAAAATGATCATTAAAATCACTCAGAAAGACGTTTTTGTTTCCCGTATTAAGGTTCGTCGACCATCTCTTGTTGTGCGTCTACGATCTATGATGACGGTATCATAGGAATCAACACACACAAAAACGCAATGGTACAAAATGCGGGTAGATCCGAAATCAGACGACAACGACGACGCAATAGGGTCAAAATTAGACATACCCCATACCGGGAGCGTATTTTATCAACAATTTATCTTGCATTTCGAAGCGTTTTGAGAGGTTTTGAAATGTTGTTTTTGTAGTAATTTGATCATACACATTTTAATTGCGTCATAAAAAACGCTCTTTGCTATTTCTGTTGCGTCATTGACAAAATGAGTGCGTCAAAACCGCAGAAAACGCGCTCTCGCGGAACACTGAATTTAGTGTATCCGGTGTAGCGATACGCATTTCACGGGTCTTACATTTCTCATGTCACACCGGTCTGACGATAAAAACCGCGTAGGAAAATAGTTCTATACAGAACAGATACCTCGTTGATTTAAGTTACAAATTATAAGAAAAACAACAATATAGATCTAATATTATGCTATTCTGTAATGTTTTGATATTATTTAGATGTGTTACTATATAATTTTTAAAACAGAGGACAGTAATATAGAACTACTTTTCGGTCGTATTCGACAAAAAATTGTGTTAAGAGTTCGGCCGTAAGGGTCTGAAATACTCTGTTATATCTGTTAATCGATCCAAAAATGACTGTAAAATTGTTATTTGGAAAGAAACAAAGCGTTGTTGGTATTCATTTTCTTAGTTAGATCATTTTCTATCCATCTAGATCTATAGCGGTTTTGAAGTAAAATTCGAGAAAAAGTTGATTTTCGTTTTTTCATCCCGATCCTGTATTCGCACTCATTTCTTTTTACTTGTGTGAAAATGTGATTAAAACGGTGAGAAAATAAATCTACCATGACCATTGAGTTGTGGCTAAGGAAATCCCACCCTCGGGATGAGATACGTCCAAAAAACTAGGCAAGGACACGAAATTAATGTCCTCGAAGCAGCCTTACATCGGCAAACGGGAGCATAATTTGGCATTTCCAGTATACACTCAACATGTTTAGAAACGCAAAAGTGGCATTTATTTTAACAGTGTTATCGTGTTTCAAATGTATTCAAATTTCATACACAACAAAAACAATATAACATTGAATTCTTGTAAAAGTAACAATAATTCATCGCAAAAAATGACTTAAATAGAAATAAAAACAATAGCGTCATTCAAATAAAAATGTTCAACAGGGGAAATCTTTGCGTTTCTAAACCTGTTGAGTGTAAGAATAATGTATACATAAAACGATACCTTTTTACAAAGTTTATTTCAAATTCTTCTGATCAAACATTATTTTTCAGAGTAATTTTAAACATAATACAAGTACTGTATCATACAACCCAAAACAGTTATGTTATAATAATATTTATCCTAGCTATGCAAATGTATTATGTTTAATACAATAAATGAGAGAATGACTAGGCAAAAATGCCAAATAAGAGTAATACTTAAATTTTACTGGATATCTCGTTGTCTGTTTTTAAATATTTTGGTTGCCAGCGATATTTTTAGCGAATCAGCTCAATATTGAACCTTGCAAATAACTTGGCTATCTTTTAATTCGGACAGCTCCATTATTTGTTCACATGGGTACAACAGATCAAGATAAGACTCTACGGATATGCAGATTGATCAAAATCTGCATTGGTCGCAGAGGAAGAACAGTTTGCAACAACAAGTCATGCCTATATAGACCTCTTCTCTTTCGATAATGACTTATATATAAATATTTCTTACTGTTTCATGTCATGTTTGTAATCGTTTGTCGTGTAATTTCAATAGTTTCATTTATATTTAGTTTCAATGATATTTTCAGGATACGGGTCAAATGTGACGAGCATTACTATAATACAACGTGTTCGAAGTTTTGCCGTCCCAGGAACGACCAGCTCGGACATTACACGTGCAACGTCAACGGTGACAAAGTGTGCTTGCAAGGCTGGCTGGGCTCAGAATGTGACATTGGTAATAATATAGTTTGTTTATGTACTTTGAGTTTCATTTGCAGTAAATTTGACCAGCAGAATCTTTAAAATGGACTTTTCCATCTTTCAGTTAGGCCAAAACCATTTAATAATCAAAGAGGTGCTCAATGAAAATTTACTAATTGAATAGCTCACAGAACAGATCATGATCAGACTGCACGAATAAATCATGGGGACTAGGACAGGGCTAAATGTATATATGTATAAAATCTTCTAAATCGGTGACTTGGTTACTGATTTAAAGTTAAAATCTCATCAATTGTTATCTGAAGACCTTTGTTAATTATTGAAATGAATTTTTAGTCCTTCAAACACGTAACCCTAGTGGATAGGAGATTTAAGGGGTATTCATATACGGCCATCATGACCCATTTGTTTTGAAAAAAATAAATGTTATTATTGTGTACACTAACTTTTAGTTACTAAAATGAATGACATTTCTTTTGTTCACAGCCATCTGCAAGACTGGTTGCCACGCCCTCCATGGATCTTGTGACCGACCAGGAGAATGCGAGTATGTATGCCTTACTTTATATCTTAAGTGCTGAATACTCTCTAATATTTTCAAAAAGAGCCCATGTGGGGAAAGAAAACGAATACCCACGGGCTTTGCCATCATAATGGCTTAAGATGACCACGTTCATCCACGCAGTCTTATCCGCATCTATACTGCGTTGTTTTCGCACAGCCGGCCTCTTTATATCTATACACTTATTATTTAGTTTTCCTTCCGCGAACCTTGATTGATTTGCACTATAGATGTTGTATGCAACTCTAAGTAGGATGTGATTATACAAATATTGTACAGATTAAATTTGCAAATACGATCATTTTATCTCACCTGAGCACGACGTGCTTCTACTTAATACTAATTTGATTAAGTTCGATTGCTACACACATTGCTCTCAACTTAATTTAATCTTACACGAGACACCACCCGTGACGTAACCAATCGCGAGACACCACCTGTGACGTACCAATCTCTTCTCAGACAGACACATACAGACGACGGATACGCCAAATTTGATAACTCGCATTTATAGTCTAGCGGACTGAGACACATTGAGAATCACGTGTCTTCCCCAAGTGCACACCGAAGAGGCATGGCCGAGGATCAAACACGGATTCGCTTGGTTGCTAAGCGAATGTCATAACTACTGTTATGCTAAGGTATGAGAAGACAAACTGTCTTTTGATAAACACCGGTCCTATCTAAAGTCATAAACTTCATAAAATTGTTCATTTGACGACCGTTAGTTTTACAGGTAATAGAGACGAGGCATATATGACTATTGTGGAAACTTTGAGAACTTCTTTCCCGTAAGATGCTGGCTTGATCTCAAAATAATTAACAGAGTTGTTCTTTAGCCAGATCAAATGACAGTCACATGTGGAAGTAGTTTTCCATTTTCTGTGAAAAATCCACGGGCTGTTAAAGATTTGTTTCTTGAGTGAAGCTCCACCCATATTATACAAACTACTTTGGTCAAACGTAAGCCGGGTGTGAATATCCACAAAAAATGAATATCATTTCACAAAGTTGCTTCTTCTGTACAGTAACCCTAATTACTTTGTTTAGACAAAAAGTATGACCGACAAAGGCAAAGGCTTATATGTTTTTTTTGTTTTTGTTTTGTTTAATTTTATTCACGAGCACAAGTCTTCTGAAGTATTAGTCCCTTAACGATACCCTATGACCGGGCTTGCTTTCGTGCCTTTTGAGAGTTCTCTGAGTGGAAAGGGGGATTGAAATGAATACTGCTATGTTTGCAATGTTGTTTTTCACGGGAGTGGAACTATTCATTCGTTAAACAAAACGTTGAGAGTAACGCAGACGATAAGTTTACGTCACTGACGAACTGACGTCATTTAGTTCTACCGGAGCGTACGGGTTAACACACAGGCGATATAGTTACAGACAAAGAATGGTTTCCTTTTATACAACAGACAATATATAAAGTGTGGAGAATATTAACTCGGTATGTATCAAATGTCAAGAACCTATGAGACGAATTACGCAACGTGCATCATTGCCAGAAATATGCAAATTAAATAGTACAAAAAGCTCGAAGAAAACCTTTCTTGCTCTCAATGCGATATACTTAACCAACATACAAATGCTGCCAATTCGATTATAATTGCAAAAATGTTATCACAAACGACCAGCTATTACGAGGTTTTGTTGCAAATTCCTGCCATTACAATGATTGTTTTATATTTTTTAGGTTACTAGCACGATATTTACGATCCCATTTTTTGACATTATGGATAAAATGAAACAATAACCGCATTACTAATAGCCTAGGAAACAATCTTAACTGTCAACAGATAACTATTAGCTGTCAATTCATGGTTCTCAAATGAGATGATATAATTGATATGTGTGTCCCATGATTATGTGAACTACGTCATAAATTTTGATGTTTTGTCAAATGTTTAATGTTTTGTAATAATTTGTCCGTTTTATCACTCAGTAATTATGCACATCAGTTTTTTTAATGTTGAAATTTTGCCTATTGTAGGCTGTTTTTATCCCACATCCTTTTGTAATTATTTGTCTCTCAGTAATATTGCCAACTGTGGTCTTTTTTTGTCCCACATTTTTTAATAAGTCAACTCAGATTGAATGAATAATAAGAAAGAGATGTATGTTTTTTGTTATCTGTAGACAGTCTCTTTAACAGAAAAAGATATCTCTTACGAATACTAAAACCGTTATCATACTTGTAGTTGTGGTTTTGGCTGGCAGGGTCCCCTATGCGACCAATGTATTCCGTATCCCGGATGTAAACATGGAACATGCAAGGATTCTCCTTGGACGTGTGACTGTGACCTCAACTGGGGAGGCATCCTCTGTGACAAGGGTAAGTCTGTGTATAAAAGGAGATTTACAGGGTAATCTAGAACATATGAAACTATTGTAACCTCGTCGTTGTGTTTTCTTAAAAAATAAAATAACCTTGACTTCAAACAACAAATCTAAAAGTTTTATTGATACAACATTGATATGAATTCAAACATATCCATCAAATAACCCAGTCTACAACAGGTACGTTAACTGACGTCCAATTTGTGTTACAACAACGTTTAGACTCATTTAAAATTTTCAGTTACGTTCATGCCAGCGGTCCTCGACTGAGTCAGTCTGTTTAGATCTATACACAAGCTGTCTATTTGAAATTTAGTGAAAGAGTTTATCATTTTTTTATTTGTTTTTGCATATTATCTCCTGACCTTTATGGTATTATAATATCGATTTGGCAAATCGGCCAAGTTATTACAATTTTAGAAAAAATCAAATTAGTGTCATATACTAGTAAGAACATGTATAACAAAAACAATAAAAAATGAAAAGAAGAGAAAGAACTCCGAGCAGATTTTCTGACGTTCGTTACATTGGATGACGACCCCTTGAACGTAAAATGTCATTCTTTATATGTCATCATTAAATGCTCATCGTAAAAATTTATAAACTACATTACAAATTACAAAGGTTTTTAGACTTTCTTCTTTTTTAAATTTAATTTTGTATGATCTATCTACTGAAGTAAATATTATTTGCCCCTGTTGTACGTAATAAACAATTTAAAGTCCCAGGATCACTTTAAATTTACTGATAACATAAATTTATGGATAGGATAATGATAGAACCATGTTCTATTAATTCTAAAACAGTGTTTATATATGCCTTTCTTTTGTATTTTAGTTGTTTCTTCAAGAAAAAGAGTTGACAGAAAGCCTTTCTTATATTTTGCAATATCATTGCAAGATATAAGAGCGCTATGTTTTTTTATATGTACTTATTGATTTAAAAAACAAAGTTAGTTTTTGGTACAAATAATGGTCATTTCTGTCAGTAAGACATCTTTCTTGATAAAATGTGTTGTCATTATACTGATATGACTGATATGCAAAACCAAAAAAGAAAGAAAATGATTTTTTTCCTTCAGATTTGAACACGTGTCGCCACAAACCATGCCTTAACAATGGACTATGCGTAAATAACGAGCCAGATAACTACACGTGCGTTTGCAATAAAGGATTCTCTGGCAGGAACTGTCAAATTGGTAAGTTGACACAAATAAGTATTTATGTTATGGCCGTTGATAGATCTGTACAATTTTCTGTCTACGTTTGGCTGTGTTTCCCTCATATATTCCAGTTGATGACCCTTGCTCATCTAATCCATGTAGTCATGCTGGGACTTGCCTTCATACTTCTCATGGTTTCGTATGCAATTGTCCTCCAGGGTGGACAGGGGCCACGTGTAACAATGGTGAGTTTATCTTTGACCAAATATCTTAAGATATGTAATCAATAGTATAAAATGTCCGTTAGACAAAACTCGTATTGTTAAGGCCGAGAGGGTAAAATTACAGGCTTTAAAGCAAATACAATGATAAAGCGCTTAATTTAGTAAGATTAAGACAAAAACAATCAAAGATATATATGTATATCCTAAGGTGACCCTCCTTAAATCTGCATAGTACGGGCTTGAACCCTATACTGACTGTGGCAATTTTAGAGGACTTTTGTAGGAGTGTATGTTCATGTCAAAATAATTATTGCGTTCCGTTTTTTGTATCGGCCTACTTTCAAGAAATTTATACTTAATTTTTGAAACGATAACAGGAATCGCGATATTTTTTTAAATTCGATATGGATTAGCATACGCTTTTTTGTCGGGTTAAACAGTAAACTTTCACTTTTGAGAAGCTTTTAGGATACTTCCTGGACGTAGGCTGATTGAAAAAATGACGCAATTATTACGCAGTTCCTAGGTTTCTTTTTACCGGCGTAGTAATTTAATTATATCATATTCGCAGATATTTGACTCAAATATTAACTAGTTTATTTTTTTAATTTTGTTCCAAATATCACCTGGAAAAAGATATTAAATCATTGATATAATCTGCAAGTTTTGTTTTCTAGAAATAAATGAGTGCGTATCGGATCCATGTTTGAACCAGGGCACGTGTTTTGACCGCGTAAATGGATTCGAATGTCTATGTGCTTCCGGTTGGCAGGGACCGCAGTGCCAGTTAGACACGGACGAATGTTCAGGGCGTCCTTGTGTACATGCGCATACATGTAAAGACTTATTAGGAGATTATATGTGTATATGTCAAGATGGATGGACAGGGAAGGATTGTAACATAAGTAAGTGTGTTCATTGGACCCGTCAACAAAATATCTGAGTATTGTGCGGGACAAAATGTAGTCTTAAGACTTATAAACTTCCCGTGTAATTTACATATACGAGTACAATTTTATAAAGACCTTAATGTAATAAAGCATATGTAATTAAACATTTCAAATTTTTAAAGATAATATTTTACATCAGCTAAACTGCCATCACTCCATTTCACCATGTTCGACTGAAACCAACATAAAACAACATCCGCTTCTTTTTGTCACATACTTTTTTCTTCAAAATTCATTGAATGGAAATTATATTGATATTGGAATGCAGAACATTGTTTGATTATTAGTACAGTTTATTAAGTATTTGACCTTTCAAAGCCAGATAAGTTTCAATCCTTACTGTGGACCTAGCTAAATTTCTTAAATGAACTTGTCCATTTTCACATTACCATTAATTGCTAAAGGGGATATCATTTGAAACCTGACAGAGCACATAATAATCAGTCTCCTAAGAAAAGGGAAGCTGATCATAATCTGCACCGGTCGCAGAGGCTGGATCATTTACCGCCCGCAGGGTAAAGATGAATAGTTTAAGTGAGTTAAACTTAGGTGCAGAAGAGGCACTGCTAATTGTAACTATGTATATGATACGATAATTTAAGCTTAGAAGCCACATACAGTTAAACAGGGGACGGATTTTTAAGATATTCTTATTAGTAAAGGTTATTAGCTAGAAAGGCACTTGATTTACAGTCAGTTAGGAAGGAATAAGTGAGTTTTTAAGGGCATTTTTGTAATCCTGTCTTACAATATAATTCCCGTAAATAACAGATTAATTAGGGTAGCAAATGCTCTAGATAATTTAAATGTAATCTTACCACCGTGACCTTGAACCGAGACTCCATTCTTAAGACGGAAAACGGCATCGATGACCTGATCTCCGTCTTTTTGTATCCTTGTATAAAGCTGCTAATTGAAAAGGAACGTTGTTAAGAATGATTAATATTTTTAAATTCATATCGTGATAAGAGAACGGCTTCTCTATCTTTTCAATGATATTAATTAATTAGAATCCACGTATTATGTTTTTTCAAAGATATTTTAATGTTGCGTTCAACCTGTCATGACCACTCTGTTATGAAAACAACTGAAGATTCATGGAGTAGCCCCACGCTAATGGCGTTATAAACATGTCTAGGGCTAAATAAAGACGTTATTATTATTGCATTGATTTTACATGGCAAGAAAACCGCACATCACGAAAAGTAAAAACAATAACTGTGCAGTTTAATTTCTCTAGAATTGGGTCTAGTAAGACGGAAAGGAAGGCAAATACATTCTGAAAGTGTCGGCGGTGGTGAGGGTCGTGGGTGGTAGAAGGGGAGAAGGTCGTACAGCGTCAAGATACATACAGTTTTTACTTGCAAGAAAACTAATGAAAATGATCTTTAGTCAGAGCCAAGGGGACTTATCATTTTAAGGACGTTCTCGTTATTCACGACTAATGCCGTACAAAATATAACTAAATGTTTTGTATCCTCCGTATATATTTCCTTCCTTTGCAGACAATGAAGTACAACAACTTTTATACCCTGTCATGAAATTTAAATGTCTGTTTCAGATGTTCAGGATTGCCACGGACAGTGCCAAAATGGCGCTCAATGCATAGTGAGTATAAATTCAATTTTAGGAGTCTAACGTTGTTTTTATTTTATAAAAACAAAATATAATGATCAACTGATTGCATTGACGTGTAATACGGGTTTTTCACAGACTTCTGCGCATGCGTGACATTAACGGATATCGACCGTATTTTTCAAGGGCCGAGGGGACAGTGTACGTTACATCTGTACCGAAACCGTATCGTTCCTGTTGCATTTGTTCCCAGTTGCTAGTTGTGTCCACTGTAGCTGTCGTTTCAAGGTGCATGGTCACCCTGCATTTAACCAGCACCTGACATATTATTTACTTGTAAGAAACTGCTTCTCATTCAACTTGACTTATATCCATGCCTTACTGAGTATTAAACCATGACAATGCCTTCTTATCTAAAACTAGCTTTTCCTATTCAGGACCTTGTCAGCAGTTATTACTGTATGTGTCTCCCGGGATTCGAGGGACAGGATTGTCAGCACGAGATTCACGAGTGTGACAGTAGCCCATGTCTTAACGGTGCAACGTGCATAGATCATGTCGCTAGCTATACATGCCACTGTTCAGAGGGGTACAGCGGCTATAACTGCCAGGTAATTTTTTTTAGACTGTGCTTACATAAGCTAAAACACTGGTAAAAGAGGAAAGTCCAGATAAAGTTTCTGCCTCTCACCTTTCCTTTACAGCAGAAGTTTATGATTGCATTTTACCCTTTGTCTGTTGAAATATAGAATGCCTGTCTGTTCGAGTTGAGAAGATCACGGCCTTTGGGAATGCAAAAAAAATTTGTTTAAATTTATATTTTAAGTATTGTGTAGGACAAGGTTTGAACTTACAGATACATTTCAGATTGACGTTGATCCTTGCAGTCCAAACCCATGTTTTAATGGCGCCACCTGTTATGTCACGAATGACCTCACAGATGATTATTTCTGCTACTGTCCCGATATCTTCACCGGAAAGAACTGTCAACACAGAAAGTCTATTATTGCACAGAGTAAGTGTAAATAAACTTTGTGAAAACTTAAGTCCCAGCAGATACTGATTAATCCAAGCTGTTTTGCAAATATCAATGGTAGTAAATTTATCTATGACTGGTTTACGCATATCCACATACATTTTTGTATTTCTAAATATTGAATGTCACGTAGTAACAGAAATTGCGATATCACAATTATAAATTCAGTTTTGATCGCCATAAGAAAATACTCTTCGATATAGATCACGATATAGATCACGTTATTTCGACTTTGTATCTGAAGGTAATTAAAAAAATAATCAAAGAAATCTTATGTTACTAACATTACGATAAAACATGAGCTTTAAAATGAGTAGATCCCTAACCAAATAAATAGTGAACTTGAGTATTAAATACATCTAAGGAGGAATACATTGGAACTACCGCTGTGTCGCCTGATCAAGAGATGTTCCAAAGACATAACGTTTTCTTCAGGTGCTTCTTTAAAAATCTATGGTAACCCTGGTACCACAGTTTGTTTTCTATTCAGATATAGACAGTTGCACACTCTCCATTCCAAACAGTCATATGGTAGGTGGAATACAGCTCATATCTTCAGGCATATGTGGTGAACATGGACTGTGTACCAGTCGACCTGGCGGAAGGTTTGATTGCTCATGCGCAGACGGGTTTACAGGACAATTTTGTCATGAAAGTAAGTAATCAGATTTGAAAATATACAGAGCGTGATCATACTGCACGGTTTTGCACTCTGATCATGATCGGCAATTGTCACTTGACTCAAGTATTTCAAGACTTTATTAACGTCTGTGTTAGCCAAAAAACTGCCCAGTGTTAAAATGTTACTTGATAAAGTGTTTGTCCTGGTTATGAATGTAATTCAAAGATCCTGTAAAGCTCATATATATTTTATTTAAATGAAATCAGATTGAAATTGATCAAAAAAATGTTTCTTTTTTTGTATACAGCTTATGATAAGCTAAAATCAAATTCAATATGTTGTTCTTCTAGATATTAATGACTGCTCTAGCTCCCCGTGCTATAACTCGGGCACGTGCGTGGATCTGATCAACGCGTACCAGTGTATATGTACAGACGGGTGGGAAGGTGCACTCTGCAATATCAGTAAGTACACTATCCAGCGTTTTTAGATAGTTCTCATTGGTCTTGGTAGAGCGCCTTAGATCAGAATGATAATACTAGATTCAAAGTCTATCAACATTTCTTAATTACCCAAAAGCGCAAAGTAGTACTGTAAAGATGCGCGATGAAAAGTAGTATAACATGAATCCAGCTTAAAGGTCCGCTACTAAGCGAAAATTAAGTGACAGTTATTTCAATGGCAAGTACATTACCTTATGCAAGACACTAAATAATGAAGATTAGCAGGTTAAAATGTACAGAAAGTGTTTGAAACACGAAGAAAAGTATGTGTATTATGTTGAAATCTCAGTGAATTGACAAAATGACTACCCAGGTCTTTTTAACTTTCTTCATAATGCATAGAAAAATAATTGTACATGCACTGCGATTTATTTAGAATTTCTAAATACCAACTTTCATTTTTTATTTAAACTAACTTATTTCTGTGCTTTTTAAGATGTATTTGAATTTTCGCTTTCATTAGTATTGGACATTTAAGCTGGATTTTGCAAGCTTATTATTTTTTGTGAGGAGCTTAAAGGCAAATTGATTGATTAATATCGACAAACTGCACGTTACTGTACAATAAAATTATATGGATTTTTAATTGCAGACAAAAACGACTGTGGGCCTAACCCATGCCGTAACGACGGTAACTGTATTGACCTGGTAGCCGGATACGCCTGCCGGTGTAAGGCAGGGTGGAAAGGCAAAACCTGTACATTAAGTAAGTGTTAGGGTGTTGTAACTGAATTAACCAGTTATTGTAAATAATGCCAAATTTGCACATTTAAAAAAGTGTTTTGTTGCATTGCAAACGTATGTTAGCTGTTTTGGTGATCACTAAGTAACAAAGTTGATATTTCAATGACTCTAAAACTGAGAGAATGATAAGTAAAATGATTCTTGGTTTAGAAATATTTTCCAATGTTGTCTATGTTAAGTAAAAGGGCCAAGACGCATGCTCTAAAGCACTGAAATGGTCACAACTCAGATGAGCGTTTTAGGGATCATTCCTCGCTTTTCTCTAGAAGAATAGTCTTTGAATTAATCGCAAAAGTAGCGTACATGTTCTCTTAAAACACGATTGCATCTTTCAGGAGACAGTCAGTGCGATATATTTACGTGTGCAAATGGCGGCAAATGCGTGGACCTGGGTGACACGTTCACGTGTAAATGTCCTAAAGGATGGGAGGGTCACACGTGCCATACACGTGAGTTTGACATTTTTCTTTTGTAAAATTTCAGTGCGAGGCTTTTAAAAACAGTTTACAGCTTTCGTTTATAACTTATTTTTCAATCGAACTGTATTATTTTTCACCAAATCTTTGTTCGGATTTTTTATATTTTTGTTTCCTGTTATATTATTTTAGCTGTAGCAAGGTCATGTGACACTAGTCCGTGTGAAAATAATAGCACGTGTGTAAACAGCGGGGACAGCTTCACTTGTATTTGCCGCCTTGGCTTCGAAGGAAGAACTTGCCAGGAGAACATAGACGATTGTAACCCATTTCCTTGGTTAGTACACTATTATATAACGCAAAATTTAAATACTTGTAACAACGAGACATTATCAATCGCGTCACCAATACAGGTATTCTTATTGTTATTGGTACTGTAAATGTCGTTTTCTTAAACATCAATAATTATATAATCGCGACGTTATTCTATGCATGACTAACTTTTCTAGTTTTCTAAGTATTGGTGAGAAAAATATGGTAAATGGCGCATCAAATTGTGCGTATGTTTCTTTCAGTTATAATGGCGGAAAGTGCATGGACGGTATCAATCGGTACACGTGCAATTGTCCGAAAGGATTTTCTGGTCCTGATTGTAGAGTTAGTAAGTAGAATACATAATAAAACCTTTTGCCTTACCCCTTTAACTTATGAAAATGCTATGTATATTAATATTCTGATATTAATTATGCATATACAGCTAGCAGTGTCGCCATCGCTGACCTTAAGAGTGTGGTGAAAGTATTTGTGTGTGTGTGCAAAACTGGAAAATACGCAACTTAAAAACATCTCATTTGTTTTGCTTATAGGACTGTGTTCAGGTCAAGGTAATGCACGACGTAGCTAAAATTGTAGCTGGAAGTATCGTAGGAATGGAATTTACGAGGTCTTACAGATTGTAAATGATACTGGCATAACTTATATACAAATGTTATTATTTATCGCTCGGAATTTATCATTCAAAACTTGCAAGTTTAGCAAATTTTCCTACACAAAGATTTGAATATTTTAAAGCTGAACACAAATATAATCATGTCATATCGTCAGTCACGTGACCTAAGCTTAAAATAATACCTTTATATGTTACTTTTTGTAGATATAAACGAGTGTCTTTCAAATCCGTGCACGTATGGTAGCACTTGTATAGACGGAATCGGAATGTACCGGTGTATCTGTCCTGTCGGGAGATCTGGCGACAGGTGCGAGATTGTCAGAGGTCATGAACCTTCACTTCAGTCCTGTGCTTTTAACAGACGTTCCTTCCGGTCTGGGACGTCATGGAAACACGACTGCAAACGTTACACTTGTGACGACGGGGAAATTTCGTTTAAGGACGTAAGACTAAACAGAAACTCTTATTTTACTTAATTGACTTAAATTGTTGAATTAAAAACAAAAGCATACTCGGTGAACATTTTCTTTTGCAAAGGCTTTTGTGACATATGAAAATATGCAGTTACTGCTTGAGATATATTTACTCTCAAGAATGATTGAATTATTTCACTACTCTGTTGGTGAAAATCTTATCGACTGCCTTGTAGTGTATAGCATAATGTCTTTTTCACAGTTCAATTTGTACACTAAAGTATGTCAACGAAAGCCGTCCGTAAGTTTCGTCGCACATATTGAAGATATTTGTATTGTATTAAGCATTTTAGTTAACCAATTTGCTGTATGTGTAAGAGATTTTGTCCATACTACTATGGTAAGATATTGTTTGCTGTATTTTAAAAGCTGAAGTGCGGTCCAGAAAACTGTGCTTCTATTCCAAACGTTACAAGTCACGTGGTCCCATGCGCAGATGATGAAATATGTGTTGTTCAGAAGCACGCTACATGTTTAACACCACCATGCTTACCTTGGGGAGAATGCCATCCAAAAACTAGTGTACTTGCAGCTGCAACTAGTAGTCCTCAAGGACAGTTCTGTTACCATGGTGACGAAAAGATGGATAGCAACTGTGCAAAGATAACATTGGTATTTGATAAATCCAAGATGCCTGTGGTAAGTTAATATTTTCTTCAATACATGTGTACTTAGTACATGTGATTATAACATGTGTTGTCATAATGACCCTTCTGAAATAAAAAGAATGTATAATTATTATTATTAGTAGTAGTTGTAGTAGAAGTATTAATGATAAAAAGCTTTGTCATTTTATTGAAAATGACAGTTTTAGAAAACGTTCACACAACTATTGCAATATTAGAATGCACTGTCCGCTCTTCACTTCGACTAACGAAATAGGTTGGCAATGTTTATAGAATTTAAAGCTCCAAATGCATGTACTTTGTAAGATTGGTATATTAAACATTGTACATAATGCTTAGTGTAATAACATATTTGGTATTGGTATACTGTATTGGAATAGTTTTAGAAAGAGAAATTACGTAAATATGTGATACAAGTATTAAATATCTTAGTTCATTTCGATACAAACGGGATTTCTAAAAGGTATACTCAGAGCTAGAACAACTGGAGTACAAATGTCCTTAGTTCAAAGGACAACTTTCCTTATATAAAAGTGTTTCGCCCCCGGTTTACATTAAGACATCAGTATATCCTACGGTGTTGTACAGCCATAAGAACAGTAAGATGTTACAGGTAATGACAGGACCTGATAGCCAGTTCTCCTATCGACTATTAGTTGTTGCAGAGTGCACATTTTAGTAGGTTTTATATAATTATGTACCAAACACATGTGGCTGAGAATACAAAAGTAGCTAAAGCCTGAACAAGGTTGTGTAGGAATTTTAGGAAACTCATTTACTTCGTTACATTATTTGATGACTACCTTATACCTGTATTAATTATACACTTTAATTTGATCCTTCTCATATAAACAAGTGTTTAGCTTGTGTTACAAAACTTTACACAATTCAGTTAAATAACCATAATTATAATGGAGCAGAAATTTATTTATTATACAGGGAGTATCGGTAGAGAACATATGTCTAAGAATTCACACGATAGCTTCGACTGAAAGGCGGTCAAATACAACCAGAACCAACATCATGTGTCAGTTACACCAAGGGCACCAAAATTCCGTGCAGATACTCGTGGTGAGTATTTTTTAAATAAACAACTAGATTCTGTCGTTCTGTTTAAATGTTATATGATAGCTGTATTTCACATCAAAACGATATTATATTTGATAAACAAAAATTGAATATTTTTTAACTATCGAGCTCCTTTGCTACATGTATATTGCTACCTGTCTTTTATCTAGTCTTCTATTTTTGACCTTCATAAACCGTTATTGATTAATTCAAAGGGCATTTGTTTACATTCCAGTCCATTGAGCATGGACCAGAAACGCAGTTTGATTCACACTTACGGTCATTTGTCTACAAAATAACCAACGCCATTAGCAGTAAGAAGACAGCATACTCAGCTTTGGCCGCAATTACTGAAGTCGTTGTTGAAACACCACTTCCGGCAGACGACAATTCAGGTAAAACCAATCTAAGGCGTTCATTTCTGGTTTACCAATAAAGTTGAATGGAATGAATTTGTTATTTCACTTCAAGTTAATAAATAGCTGGTAATCGCTAATAAACATGGCATCTAATCATAAACTATACATTCTTATTAAGATCATTTCTGCAATGTGTCTGCCTGGATAAATTGTTTACATACCATACTCTGAAGGAGAATTATCAACCATTATATTTTTCTCTACTATAAAATGCATTTTGTACAAGTACTAAAAGACAAAATACAAGTATTAGAAATACACATTTGCATTTTAGATACGTTTTTGCTTTTGGCTCCTGTTTGGCAAGACTTATGTAAAGCTTTTATACGTAACTTTCAGCATCATTCGAACCACCAGTATGTCTGTTGTTCTACTAGTTTGTTCTTGCTATAAAGCAACATTTATTAAGGGGGAAAAACAAAACAAAAAATGTATAAGGGAATTGCAGTAAAACTTGATGAGAATTTCGATCCCTATGAGTCACTCCCTTTTGCTGAAATTTGTGTCAAGGGTGAAACAAAAAGGCGAAAACATAAGAAGTACACTATAAAAGTACAGGCAATCAGTGTCTTTTCGTAGTTAGTTGCTTATATTTGGCTAATAAAGGCATAATTAAGTACTTAATATATACCATTTACTGTAAATATTATATCATTAACCGATTTCTGCTTATTATAAGAGGATTTACTACCAGATACCAAGTGCAACTGAAAAAGTAAGACATTCAGTATCATTAAGATAGCTCGCTTCATTGGTGTGACCGGTGTAGCCGTGTATGCCGTCAATATGTAGAGATATAGTAACAATAAGATCTTTTGTCGTTCACAGATGAAGAATTTCTCATACCTTTACTATGTTCACTAATTGGGCTTCTTGGATGCGTGGCAATCGTTCTACTCATTGTCTGGCATCGCCGGCAGAGCCAAGATATCCGCAGATGGAGCAAGGCACCCGAACCCGCTGAAGAGAGAAACAATGAAAACTTAGAAAACTTTAAAAATTTGAGACGATACAAAAACCCGCTGTATGAAAAAGATAAAATGGTTGGTAGCCGTAATATTCGCCCCAGACAGTACAAGGACTATGATCACTACAGACACTTAGAATCAGAGCTAGACGAGCAAGACAAAGGCAATACAAGACTTTTACGACAAGACGAATTCGTCCCAGGGGCGAATGATTGGTCAGAGTGTGTTCAATCAAAGACACGAGTGAAGGATATCAATATTGAATTGCAGAAGTCGCGATATAGACCAAATACAAGTGCTTTTGGCAACTTGGTGCATGGGATTGAACTAGATGAGAATGAAGTGATTGTGTAAAAAGTTTCGTGTATTAATTAATTAATAGTATTGATAACTTAAGGTGAAGTATGACACTATTTTGTAGCTTGTACTATTTTAGTCTTTCTATAGACATTTTGAGCTATTTTCGCACCAGTTTTAGAGCAAATGCAATGCACACAATGATTTATAGTGAAAGATCTTAAGTGAAAGAATGTATATTATGTGCATGTATTTGCTATGGCCTCGCATGTTTATTCACACAGTTTTCCAAAAATAACCCCAGGTAGGATTTTCTCTTCAAGACAGACACAACAGAGAAATTAACTTGTGCGTGTGAAATGATACCAGGCAGCTATCAGCTAATCAGCAATCAGACTTCGACCAATGATTATTTACGTTTTTCTAGCATTATCTATCTTTGTATTCTGGGAATTGTTTGTTTTATCAATTATTCCATATAAGACGCAAGTCACGCAATCGGTCCAGCAAACCTTTTTATCTTAATACAAATATACAAACAAAATAACGGGAATGATACAGTGGTAGATATGGCTGGTACATGAAAAGAAACTTTCAGAGAAGTGTAGCTAGTCCCCAGATTGCTTACAATGAATTTAAATTGATACAAATGTCAGTAACAATGTGAAACAGTATTTGTTAGCAGTTGTTGTACTGATTTTATCCATTCATTCTATAACATGTAATTCAAATTGTATACTTGATTAGTTTGATGGACATATGTACTTGTAAATGGAAAGAAGAAAAGTCAGTCGTATAGACATATGGGAGCGTGCCAATAGCTGGTAGAAAAGACATTGTGAACTGTTTGAACATGCAAACTGCTAAAGTAAAGAAAGGTCTGGATTGAACTTCTATCATGTGTTCTGTGTACACGTTTGATAGAACTTCCTGAAGGAAAACTTTTGTTTGTTATTCTTATTTGTTGTTACTTTCTTCATCGCTTTAGTATTTGTATATAAGATGTATAATATTTCTGTATGTATATTTATAACACATACATTTTACATAGCAACCACGTGGCTCACAATAGCTGATTAAGCTAGCAATATTTCATTTGTAATTATAAATCATGGTATGTGTGAGTCAGCTGAAAGTGTTTAAACGTGTTTTTTATATGAATGTTGTGTGCTTTAATGGTGAGCATTGACTAAAGACATGTATTCATTATATATGCTAGTTTATTAAATGCACCAACCAAAATAATAGATCCAAATACTCTTTTTATGTTTAAAAATTCTACACAAATGTAAAATAAACACCAAAGTATTCCTTGAGCCAAATGTTCGTGGGTCTAGATTTCAATTTGAAATGTTGGCACAAGCCGTCACAACAGTATGCTGCCGGTGTAGGCACGCAATACAGACAGGTATTTGGGCTCAGGCGACTTTCGTGTTGAGAAAATCCGGCAAGAGGCATACCTTGTCTTTTTTTTACAGATGCAATGAAATTCTAATTTTTTGTATTGACAGTCACAGAGTATTGATGTATATATATACACTGTTGGCATCGCGGCAAAGTATTTAAATCATTGTGTCGATGTATTTGTAGCTTATTGCGCATGCGTACATTTCACTTTATGCGTTACTTGTGTTGTGACCGTTATCATATATACATGTAAGTGTTACATTTTACTTGAATCTGTGTTTCTGTCTGTCTGTCTGTGAATTATTTAAACGTTTAATACTCTTGCTCACTGAATTAAAATTGAAAAAAAAATGTTCTGAAAATTATGGCTTGGGTGCTTTACAACCAACCATCTTCCTATACTGTTTATGCACTTCTGTCTTAGTGACCCTATTGAAAATAAGAGCTTGCTCTTTATTGTGTTGTCCTTATACTAAACCTAATACTAAAAAGCAAATATATATATATACTCTTATGAAACATTTTCTTAATGTGTAGATGATGAAACTGTGGAAAGATCTAAACTTAGTCTATTAAAATTCCGTCCTATCATGATTCGAGCTTTTAGGGGTCATTTATAGAAGTATTTCTCAGCCCTTACATTTTACACACTGTTTGGAAACGCCGACTAGTAGTGATAAATTGATAAATCTGTCATCATTGGGTCAGATAGGTACATTGACATTTCTGACCGCTGCTGGAATTTGGGACTTTGGTGTAAAACTCTAATCTGAAACAATTGGTGTTTTACTCATGGGATGTTAAACAAAGCATCTGTATACAAAGTAATGTATATTCGAATAGGCTAATTGTTTTTATCTAAATAAATAATTAATACAAATAACCATGTCTGAAATCAAGTACATTGTAATTATTTTGCTGAATATTGAATTCGCCATTGTCTTTATACTGGTCTATTAGATTGAGATTAGTTGAGGATACCTATGTAGACACACAATGTTTTATTGGTCAACACTTTCTAAAACCTTGTATTTACTTGGAACACCGAATTGTGGTTTCAGAGACGAAGATTTTTAAGGGTTTCAACTCGGGTGACCCTACAGCAGGGTCAGTTTTAACCAAGGAATCATATTCTGAACAATCTTGGTAGAGGTCATCTAGGCAATGCTACATGTATCTAAGCTTTAGGCCATGTGGTTTCAGAGTAGAAGTTTTTAAAGTTTTCCCAATATAAACCTATGTGAAATCAAGTGACCCCCGGCAGGGTCAAATATGAGCCGGGGTGAATGATTTGAACAATATTGGTAAAGATCCACTAGGCAATGAGACATGCCAAATATCTAAGTCTATGCCTTGTGGTTTCAGAGAAGAATTTCTTTTGAGTTTTTCATATATACAGTTTAGAAACCTATGTAAAATCAAGTGACTCTTGACTCAAGTCAATTTTGACCCGGGGATCATAATTTGAACAATCTTCGTAGGGGCCCACTAGGCAAAATATCTAAACTCTAGGCCTTTTGGGTTTTGGGAAGAATATTTTCAAAGTTTTTGCTTTCTGTTGCCATTGCAACCAGAGTTCTGCATGCACTAAAATTATTTGAGCACCTTTGATAGTGTTCCATGCAAGGAACATCCCGGCCATGTTTCAACATTTTATGGAGAGATGTCGTTTTAAGGACATGGTGGACGTCGCACATACGACCGACGTAGCTAACACTGGTGCCAGGTGAGCTAATAAAAAGCGAACAGTGCAAAGAAATTGATTCAGGATTTTTCTTATCAGCAAATTGGGTGTATTAACTAATAACAATAAAAGGTAAAGCGATTGTTTATTATAGTGTCATCCCTACTTAAAGGGTCAGCCATTTCTGAGTTATGAAATACTTTTCAGAACTCATGTACCCCCAAATCCTATTCTTGCATGCGCCAGACAGGTAAGCATAACAAATGCATTGTGTTACGCACAGGTCAGGGGTAATTGACTACTCCTCATAAGCTTTGCTTAAGTTTGAGAGGAAGGGGAAATCGTATGTATCTAAAGAGGCCCGAAAAACAATGTTGGACTAAAATCTTCAGCTGTGTCTGAATTTCTTCAGACGACGAGATAACTTAAAAAGAACAAATCGAATACTCACCCGAGAAGAAATACCTCCAAACAAACTAATTTATTCAATTCACCGCGCTTCCATTCGTAACATTTGATTGGTGCAAAAAGTAGGTCAAAACCCAGCTTATTTCAGCTTACGCCGAAAAATATCCGCTCTCAGTAAATGGTCGCAACTTTATAAATACATTCTATAGCAAAGAAATGGCACGTGATCAAAGTCAATAGGTTGCTCGGCTAGCTCAGTGGTTAGAGTACTGGCATCCCACCGCTGCGGCCCGTGTTTGATGTCGGCATATGGGATCGTTGTGTGGTCACCAATTGGAACAAAGTGGTTTTCTCCGGGTACTCCGGTTTCCTCCACCGTATTAGGCCACAACAATGCGTTCATCAATGCTAACGAGCGCGATCTCGAATAAGTTTTAATACTTGTATTGCAATCATTGTAAAATAAATAAAGATTAAAGTAAAGCTCGAAGTAAATCAAAGGCAGTGCAAATCAAGAACAAAGCTCTTTTGAGAATGTCATAATTGTAATTATAACATAAAGACTATGAAGCAGGACGAGAATCAATGGTTTTATAAATAAAGATACACTGGAATATAAGCGGATGATCATTAAAGTAAAGAGCAAATGTCATAGGTCATATCAACGCTGATCTTGAAAGGTTAATTGAATGGTATTAAAGGTATACTTATAGTTATACTATCGATACGAAGTACTGGTGACGACACCTACTTACAGTTATTACCCTGAATTGATAAATGTCTAAACGAATCTTCAGACACATTTTTAGACGCGGCAATGTGTAAGATTTCTATAATTATATGGAACAATTTCTTCCATTCTTTTTTGTACCGAACGGGAATCTAATATTTCCTTAAACTATCTAGACTATTTTTTAGCAGATAACTGGTTTCATTACAGTGGAAACTGCTGATTTCTGTGATCTATATTTCTGGTTATGAAACAACCATCAAACTCCACCTACTATATTAAGATGCATCTTAAAAATTATGAGTTTCTGATTGAGGAAAAAGTAGCAGCCGACTGAAAAGACTATGATGACAGAAATGAAAATTATATATTTGTAGCGCTAAGGAGACTAAAATACATGAACATGTTTTTTATATAAAGAAACATTTCTAGTCACTGTTTTCTCACATCTTTGCTTTTGAGATATTTACGAGATTAAAATTGTTATAAAGTGACTTTTAGCTGAAGTGGTTTGTCAGATCCACTTGCTTTTGTAATGCGCATTTTGAAAAGCACTAAATCAAATCCCTGACGTTCTGGACCACCAGAGGTGTGCTAGCAACGTTGTTCTTCTAAAGATCTAACTTCGGCAAAATGACTAGATATTAACCGTGAACATGGATTTGGTAGCACATCCGTAACTGACAAAGAGCATTATTAAGAATATCTTTGAACTGCAAAACTTACAGAAATAAGTATAATTACGCTAGATCACTTCTGTGTGTATGCACACGTCGAAAATGTCAGGAGTGCATTATGTTATTACAGGTAATTGAACGTCTATGGCTAAATATTAGTTTGAACGAGTTGATCAACAATTTCTGAGTAAGATTTGTGTTCATTAATTGTTTATTATTTACATAAATTACGTCACAGTACAAAAAAAAACATGAACTGGTTCTATATTGTCATGTACAGTATTACTATACAGAACTACAGCATGTACAGTACACAACAATACTATAGGCCATTGGTGTACAGAGTGATCATGATCTGCACTCATTACAAAGGCAGACCCAATTGCAGCTATTAGGACAAGGGTTAATTTGTTATTAATAAGTTTTACAAGCATTATGTTCAATTTATTTTTCAACAATGGGTGAAATACCCAGGGGATTCAAAAAGCAACATACCGGTAATTTATGTAAGATACATGTATAATGCCCAGTTTTAAAATCCATGTAATTTGTGTAGTGAATGAAATATGTTATCAGATTAGTCTTGATATTAAAGCATTAAAACTTATTTGCTCTCTGGGGAAAGGTGAGATGTCTTCTCAAGTAACTGTTGCAACTGTCAATAGTAATCCTTTAAAGTTTCGTATATGGTAAATATGCGCAAGTTTTCAGTCTTTATGCAGACATACAATGTGAAAGATGTTAGAAGACCTCTGATTTACCAGTTAGAGGTGAAGTCTAAAGTTAGGACCAAAGGTAATATGTGCTTCGTTTATATTAGGAAACTGAATGTTAGAATCAGACATCATCTCTGTAAAGGATTATGGGATTGATTTGAAAACTGCAATAAAGTCTCCAGCGGTGTCAATGTGTTATGTAACATAACTCTTGACTAAATTTCTAAGGTCTTATTTTACAACAAAAGACATTTGGTTAAAGTGTTACATATAAGTAACTTACGTATTCAATGTGTTCTTCTCCAAGTTCAGGAAATTGCAAGAGAATTGTGTGTCTCATAATTTGTAACAAACCTGAAGTTACTGTACGATATACTTAAATTTAGTTTGTAATTGTGCTTATTGGGTCCACCATCCTCTAAAGAGGCTATATTCGGTGCGACCCGATACTTAAATTTATCGTGATGTTTGTGCATTTGTAGCTGTCTATTGAATACATGTAATGAATGAATGGCACCAGATTATAATTTATCTCCTTAACCCTTTGAATGATTTTCGTCAATATTAGTTCAAATGTTAATCTCATCAGGATGAAAAAGGTCAAGTTCACTTTTGGCGTCAAAGGTCATATGACTTTATCTCCAAAACTCCTGGAAGAATTTTCATGAAACTTAAGTCATATGTTCATCTTGTTTGGGAACTTTGTATTGTATAGCAATACTAAATCCACCTTTTTTACTTTTTGTTGATAAAGACAGTATAGACCATTTTTAATTTTTACTTTAAATTATAATCTAAACATATTAGACTAACTTGTTCCCTCTGGATTTTGCATATGTAAAAGCATGAAAAACACATGCGTTATCAATACACCAAGACCTACAAATACGTACAGAATTTTCATTTAAATTACTATTTATAGCCTTTTTAGTCGATTGTCTAGTTTCTTATCTTTTATCTTGAAGCTCAAACATTTTCCAAGGTACAATATTGTGTAGGCTCACGCCGACTCCATTATCACAGAGTGACATTGATCACAGAGATAAGGAATTTCCAATGTTATTAAGCCAGTTATCTGCGTAGAATGTGGAAATTACCAGACCTTCCCATTCCGTTGAAAAAAATGAAGGCATTTGTTCAGCCTTATTAAAAGAAGGTTTCATTTCTAGAGGTGCACACTGAGAACACTGTAGCTGGAGATAAACTTTGATCAGTATTTGATAACTAATATACTGAAAATATACTTAGAAATATTTGTTAAAGATTTTCATTTCTTGATTTTCATAAAAGTTTGTCTTTAGCTGAGAATCCTAAACAATATCTAATTCATTTTTTTAAGTTAAAAAATTCATAATGGTGCATTAAATTAAATTAGCATTAAAGTAACTTGAATGTCTGATCACTCTGAAGGCTTAACAGAAGTTGACTGATAGGAGGAGTTTGTATGCAAAACTTTAACCACAATTTCTAAGTTGAAAAAGGGCCACAGATGAATCAAATGTGGTAAAGATTTATCAAACTTGACTGTCTTATACCTCTGAAGTGTTTCAAATCAATCCCATCGCACGTAAATGAGATATGCAAATGATAGTAGCTGATATTTAAAAAATAACCAAAATGTTTTAAGTTGAACAAGGGACTATTTACACAAGTTTTTGATACCCCTGAACACGTAAGTTAAAAATAAGTCAATATCCACTGTCTATCTCTAATCGGATACTCCAGTATCCACATTTATTTTTTTCAGAGAAAGTCTTTTAAAAGATGGGAATCAAATGAAAAGTTGCTAAACTTTTGATTTTCAGTATATTAGTTATCAAATACTGATCAAAGTTTATCTCCAGCTACAGTGTTCTCAGTGTGCACCTCTAGAAATGAAACCTTCTTTTAATAAGGCTGAACAAATGCCTTCATTTTTTTCAACGGAATGGGAAGGTCTGGTAATTTCCACATTCTACGCAGATAACTGGCTTAATAACATTGGAAATTCCTTATCTCTGTGATCAATGTCACTCTGTGATAATGGAGTCGGCGTGAGCCTACACAATATTGTACCTTGGAAAATGTTTGAGCTTCAAGATAAAAGATAAGAAACGTGACAATCGACTGAAAAGGCTATACATAAATGAAAACTAAAATGAAAATTCTGTATGTATTTGTAGGTCTTAGTGTATTGATAACGCATGTTTTTTTTTCATGCTTTTACATATGCAAAATCCTGAGGGAACTAGTCAGTCTAATATGTTTAGATTATAATTAAAACTAGTCGTTACCATTCCGTTATATGACTTAGTCTTACATTACTGAAACACTTCCATGACACCAAGTTTCTGGAAACATATCAATAGTAAATGACTATCAAGTTACTAGTTTGGCATATACCAGTAAAAGAACTTGTCTATCAGCTTAAAAGAACCAGCAGAGCGAAACCGTGTTTGCTTATTGCGGGTCGCAGGGTCGCAGAAGCGGTCCCGCTTTATCTAATACTCGTTTGGAAAATGTGAGATGTTAGTGAAAATTTGTGTATTATGAAATGAATAAAAATCGTCTAAGAAAGTAAGATTTAGAATGAGCTGGCACCACTGTGTAATGTGTAGATTTAAAACTGTCAAAAAGTTGGGGGTTATTTCAGCTTGTATTTATTGCAATTTATTTTCTTTGTGACTAAATGCAAATTAAAACACTATTAGTTTAAGCCGTATTTAAAAAAAGCAAATTTTTGTTTGTCATTGAAACACAATGAAAGTAAGGCAAAATTAATCATATTTACCGACAATAAAAATGGGACATTAAAAACTGTCCAAGTACAGACACATGTATAAGCCTAGAAAACATTATGACAAACCATGTGAAATATTTTTAGAATATTTCTGATATTGTCCTATAAATTTTGTAATAGGCCTGGACATAACATTGATAAAAAGTTATGGATATAGGACGTAACACAACAAAAATTGGCATAAGAACAGGACATTTCACTGAAAAGAATGCTATAGAAACGGCCCGACATAAAACAACAAAAATACCAATGAAGCAAAAACGGGAAAGGCGGAACGATGTTCCGACTCGTGTATTAGCACACCCAAATATGTCCAGGGTGCCTATTTTCTCTTAAATGTCTGAAGAATTTAAGAGTAAACCTATATTTTTTCCGACGAAACGCACCTGTTACAGACATGTTAATATAATGAATTTATTCTGATTTCTGTTTCAAACGATGCTTAAAATATCTGCCGATAACTTATTTGCAGTCAGGATTGCTCGCTACTCGAATGCGTGACACTTTGCACTGTATTGGATTCTTAGATATTTCCTCTGCGGTTTGCCGTAAGAATGTCGCAGCTGAACCAACGTATTAAATACTAATTTCGAGTGCGAAGTAGAAGGAAGCCTTTCTTGGTGTATAATGGTTGTTTTGTGTCAGTGAAAATTAATGCTATGCAATAAAATTAAATTGCGTGTTTCTGTAATTTTGTTTTTCTGCATTAAGATGCAAAACTGTTAAACTGAAAAACTGGATTAACAATGAAAAGAAAATTTATTAAAATATTGGTCTTCATGAGGATAGTATATACATTTTGCTTAAGCCATTTTTCGAAAGACAACTTGAAATAAGCCATGTCTACTGTGTTTGTTAATTTTAACAACTGTCAATCATTACATTTTGATTTGATGTTTCACACGTAATTACATTACTCTTTTGCATGGACAACCATATGTAAAGCTATATCAAAGCTGAACGACCAGGAGTTTTAAATAAGAAACATGCAAAGTAATTAAAAGTTTATTAGTGTAACATCAACGTTAGAGGAGTTGGTCGGATTTGGCAACAATATGACAACCATTAAAAACACGAACATGTGGCGGATTATTATTCTCTCGTTGATTCCGGGAATAGTCTTGATCATTCAGAATAGTTTCCATTTGCATACCAGTGTACACGTAAGCAGCATTTTCACTTATTGTGTTCGTATGTAATCCAAATATGTAGTCCATAATTACATTAAGGGCTATCACCATCGATATGATTTTATAGCACCTTGAAATTCTGTAACCAGGTGAGGTCAAATTCAATAAGAAATATCTTAAAAAATGATAAACGGCATTGAGTCGAAAAAACAAAAACCAGTAACCCGAGAGCCGCACCTGCAGCCGTCAACTCGTACCTAAGTCAACTCGTACCTAAATTAGTCAACTTTACCTTATGAAAACAGCATAGGAAATTCAACGTGTACGTCAATTTTCTAAAATTAACTAGATTTTTGACCACAACACAAAACAAGGGTATTAAAAGGCGCAAGGAAAAAATTACGATTTACATTATTTAAATTTGTTGCATTTTGAGCTTTATTAACTGCCTTGTAAAATGTAAAACAAAGTATATAAACAATGTAAAAAATTCTATGGTAATATCTTTATTGATGAATCTCGTCAAAGTTCTTGTAGTCATAAAATATATGAAAGCGTTCTTCCTGTGTGCCCTATAATGTAAACGAGCAAATTGCTGACAGAATGAGGTAGCAACAGGTCAACCTTAGCATGTGCGCAAAGAAGCTGACATGTAGGAGTAAGCAAAGTTGTTGCAAAACAAATCAGAAAAAATGACGTTCTTCATCGCACTACTCTTTTTATGTATAGCAACTATAATTTCTTAAAGTTATATTACATTTCAAAATGGTCACATTGGTTTATAGTTAAGAATGATCCTCAAAAACACAGTAGATGCTTTAAAAACATATAAGAAATAAGTTTTACCAAGTTATTTCTGTTATTGACAAAAACAAATAAAGATATACATAACCGAAAGGGTAGATTTTTTTATTTTTGACCAGGATAGTCAAAGAAGAATTTTACAGATTTCCTCTATATTCAATGCAATGTGAATGAAACTGTTATACAGTTCGTTATTTTCGGGTTATAACTATTGCAATGTTTATTATTCTACATGTACGAGTATAAATCACTGATGAATGCTTTATTTGGAAAATTTGAACGGTCATATCACTTTAACAGTAGCTTTCAATTTAAATCTAACATTTGCAAATGTTTTATTTATTGATCTAATGCAATCAGACAGTCACCTGGTAAATCACTCGTTGTGTACATATTGGCAGAATTCTATCAACAAGACATTTTTTATACTTTTTATTAATTAACTGAAGTTACTTTGGAATAGAATGAGATTGTGCAGAAAAAATTCGAACACTGAGAGAGATCCTTTGTGAACACCTGGCACTATGCTTACAAAACATTTTTTCGTGCTCAGCTGACTTTCGATCAATAAAATATTGTTACGATAACATTTTAAAAATTCTTCATAAAAGTGTTTTGACACAAACTATTACAGTAAAGTTTACAAGGGATTTATGTCTAGTCCAGAAGTAAGGCATTCATACGTCCGACTTGTCAAACAAGAGTTGTTGTTTTTGCCAGGGGACAAGTGGATTATTCGCCAAATCGTCCATGTACTATCTACTCTACCACCAAACTCACTGTAAGAGCAATATTCTAAAATCTTAAATTACTAACCAGCCTGTTCTTGCTAAATATTTATTATGCTTTTCTGAACTATTCATCCCTTCCCGCCCAACACTATATACATCAAGCTGGGGGATAACTGTCGTGTAATGGTGGCTGTAAGCCGGAGGGTAACTGCAGTGTAATGGCGACTGTAAGCCGGAGAGTAACTGCAGTGTAATAGTGACTGTAAGCCGATGGGTTACTGCAGTGTAATGGTTACTTTAAGCCGGAGGGTAAATGCAGTGTAATGGTGACTGTAGTCGGGAGGGTCACTGCAGTGTAATGGTGACTGTAAGCCGGAGGGTAACTGCAGTGTAATGGTGGCTGTAAGCCAGAGGGTAACTGCAGTGTAATGGTGACTGCAAGCCGGAGGGTAACTGCAGTGAAATAGTGGTTGTAAGCCGGAGGGTTACTGCAGTGTAATGGTGGCTGTAAGCCGGAGGGTTACTGCAGTGTAATGGTGGCTGTAAGCCGGAGAGTAACTGCAGTGTAATTGCGACTGTAAGCTGGAGGGTTACTCCAGTGTAACGGCGACTTTAAGCCGGAGGGTAACTGCAATATAATGGTGGCTGTAAGCCGGAGGGTTACTGCAGTGTAATAGTGACTGTAAGCCGGAGGGTAACTGCAGTGTAATGGTGGCTGTAAGCCGGAGGGCTAATCCATTGTAATAGTGGCTGTAAGCCGGAGGAAAACTGCAGTTTAATGGTGGCTGTAAGCCGGAGGGATACTGCAGTGTTATGGTGGCTGTAAGCCGGAGGGTTACTGCAGTGTAATGGTGGCTGTTAGCCGAAGGGTAACTGCAGTGTAATGGCGGCTGTAAGCCGGAGGGTTAACTTCAGTGTTTCGGCGCCTATAAGCCGGAGGCTAACTGCAATATAATGGTGGCTGTAAGCCGGAAGGTTACTGCAGTCTTATGGTGGCTGTAAGTCGGAAGGTAACTGCAGTTTAATGGCAACTGTAAGCCGGAGGGTAACTGCAGTGTAATGGTGGCTTTTAGCCGGAGGGTAACTGCAGTGTAATTGTGGCTGTTAGCCGAAGGGTAACTGCAGTGTAATGGCGGCTGTAAGCCGGAGGGTTAACTTCAGTGTTTCGGCGCCTATAAGCCGGAGGCTAACTGCAATATAATGGTGGCTGTAAGCCGGAAGGTTACTGCAGTCTTATGGTGGCTGTAAGTCGGAAGGTAACTGCAGTTTAATGGCAACTGTAAGCCGGAGGGTAACTGCAGTGTAATGGTGGCTTTTAGCCGGAGGGTAACTGCAGTGTAATTGTGGCTGTTAGCCGAAGGGTAACTGCAGTGTAATGGCGGCTGTAAGCCGGAGGGTTAACTTCAGTGTTTCGGCGCCTATAAGCCGGAGGCTAACTGCAATATAATGGTGGCTGTAAGCCGGAAGGTTACCGCAGTCTTATGATGGCTTAAGTCGAAAGGTAACTGCAGTTTAATGGCAACTGTAAGCCGGAGGGTAACTGCAGTGTAATGGTGGCTGTTAGCCGGAGGGTAACTGCAATATAATGGTGGCTGTAAGCCGGAGGGTTACTGCAGTGTAATGGTGGCTGTAAGCCGGAGGGAAACTGCAGTGTAATGGTGGCTGTAAGCCGGAAGGTAACTGCAGTTTAATGGCGGCTGTAAGCCGGATGGTTACTCCAGTGTAACGGCGACTATAAGCCGGAGGCTGACTGCAGTATAATGGTGGCTGAAAGCCTGAGGGTTACTGCAGTGTAATAGTGGCTGTAAGTGTACTGGAGAGTCAAGCTGAAAAGCAATCTCATGACACTATACAGAAATCTGTCAATTGTTTTTACCTGAACTCATTAGGTCATCATTATCATACTCATGGTCACTATCAGACTGTGTTTTTTCATCTCTTCCTTGAGCCATTTTGTTTGTGTTTCTCACTGTTATATATGGAGCCAGTCAACCCAATCATAGGACTTCTAAGGCTCTCTAAGTGTCTGTTTACCTTTAGGTGTCTGTTTACCTTTAAAGAGGCACTCCCTACATCTAGCAGATTATATTCTCGAAACAAAGATTATGTGTTCAATGAACGTAAAATGATAAATAAATACAATTTCAAATAAGAACCTATGGCAAAAAATTCCTCATTTTACCACAATTAATTAATATAGAGGCTTTCTGTAATAAATCGCATCCACCCATTAATTGTACAACAACAACTCTACATAAATTATTGAATGGTTTACGGTACTGCAGTATATTTTAAACTGCTGATATTATCGATAATGACTGTGAATGCATAGCTGAAACTTTTCGGTTACGTTATATTACTTCCAAAGATTCTGTTATTTATGTTTTGGAGGTTATTTAGTTTGACATCAGGGTATGTCCCTTTAAGTGTCTGGTTACCTTCAGGTGTCTCAAACTGAAGTGATTTACCAGGCTTCGGGGACATACATTCAGGTTCTGAAATATAAATAATTATGAATAATCGTAATGTTGTATTTTTCTGAACCATATGGAATTAGAAGTCCCTAACTGCACTGACTTTGCTGATAGAACTAATGGTTCTTTTTACTTCCGAACTGAGTTAACATTTCGCTTCATTGGGAAGAAATGTTGTCTTTATAGCGCGCTTCAGATTTATTGCAATATCCATTATATCATTAAAAGAATATCTAGTTTTATCAATTAAAAAAAAATAAATTATCTATTTTTTGTAACCCTGTGCATATGCGTAGGTACCCTAGATAGAAAATTAGTCCGCAGTTATAAATTTCTATTAGTAATCTATTATCGCGAAATTATGCGACACATTGAGAAAAACAAATCAGTTTTATTGTAAGGTACATACAACGACCGAATATACGGATACCGATTTGGGTATTTGTTGACATCCCTATTAATTACATACTGAATAAATACTTTCCCTATAAAAAAAACTTTTGTAAACTTTTATTTTAGATCTTTGCTCATTTATTTGAAAGTCATATGTGCTGGTTTGGATTTAAGTCATGCTTTGCTTCATACATGTAGCATCAAATAATTCTTAATTCTTGAATCTGTTTTCACAGGAAAAGATTTTTTGAAATTCAGTTATTGGGAAATGTGTGCTGTTTTGAAATAGTCATGATTTGGCCCGTTTTAAAAAGCATTTCATAAAACATTCTACATTCATGAGATTTGGTTTCCATGCTAACAAATCTCAAATTGATACAAGTCTTGTAGATATTCAAATATTCGAAACTTTTTTCTCCCCGAAATGTCTTATGAAAGTCAATAGTAAAGTTATCTAATTAAGAACTGAAAGTATTACTAGCATGCTTAAATCTGAGTTCAACAGATGCTTAGAGTAAATGCCAATTATTAACATAGTCTTTAAGCGGATTCCTTATTTTAGCGCAGTTAGCACTTAAGTCATGTTGACTACCTAGACTTAAAGAGTTGACGTCCTCTTTATTGCTATCAGAGATGCTTCAAATATTAGTTATAGATTATGCACTATATTGGATTTCTAGATATTTTCTGTGATGCTCACTGTAAAAATGTCAACAATTTTGAACGTTATACTAAATATATCAACTACTTTATAAATTTGAAGGACTGAATTGAAAATGTAATTTCTACATAACA
The DNA here is from genome assembly GCA_022818135.1 of Saxidomus purpurata. NCBI lineage: Eukaryota > Metazoa > Mollusca > Bivalvia > Venerida > Veneridae > Saxidomus > Saxidomus purpurata. Next base: position 3,323,563 of record JAFMSR010000001.1, on the reverse strand, counting down.
CCTTCTTCTGTATTAGAGAAATTGAAAGAAATATAAATGTATTTGCACAGCATTTTCATCGAAATGAAATGGGAATAAACCGTGTCACATGTGTTTTATCACTTTGAACGACTGTGTTTTACTTTATACCTGAATTTATGAATTCATGAATCTTTAACATTCGTACATAAACATCTATATGAATTGGCAAAGTAGTGTATACAGCATTCATATAAACGAATACAGTTTCCACATAAGAAGTGCTGGTAGGATTTAGTGGTATATCTGATAGAGTCACGTGACTCGCGTGAAGAGCGCAAACATGTGGAGGATCGTCATTCTCTCCTTGATTCCTGGAATAGTCTTGGTATTTCAGAATAGTTTCTATCTGTATAATAGTGCAAAGGTAAGTAGCATTTTACCTATTGTGGCAGCAATACGTAGCACTGTGATCTCTTTTGTTAGTATAAGGATTTATTAGACGGTTAAGGACGGGTTTACATCTACACTTTATAGTTGAGTCTGCTTTGCTGACATTTGCTAAAAGTAAATTATTTTACATTAACTTAAAGAAGAGACAATTAATTATGTTTCGGATATTTCTCATATTATAGTAATTGACTATAAGCAATTTAAGTAGATCTATCTTTAAAAAGTTTTAAAACATATTCTTCTTGGTACTTTTTTTTACTTTTTCATTTGTTTGAATGCATTTTTTAATTCATGGTAAACTTGTGTTCAGGTCTACACAGCATCACAAGTGTATGATAAATTGTTGTGTAAATTAAGGTGTTTTTGAAGAAAGTTGCAGGATATGATTTTTATTCTCTCAAAATTGATCTTCCCATAGATAGTAATAAAATCAAGAAAGATTGTACTAAACACTTTGCTTTTTCAAACGTGAAGTACCCTGTTTTTAATGTTGATACTGTTTCATGCATAAAAAGCGATGAATCATTAAAAAAAAAAACAGAGTTCAACAGGAAAATTCCTTTTCTAAATTAAAAAAATTAGTATAGATTGAACAGCATGTTCGCCCTTTTCCTTCCTTCAGCACTGAAACCTTCATAGCTTAATCAAGTCCCTTCATTCGACAGCATTCCCGAAAATCTTATTTATTTATTACATCAATTCTCAACCGTGTTTTTGTTTCGTTGTTAAATCTATTAGACTATGTATAGAAAGCAACATAAAAACAGCCGAATAAATAATGTGACTAGACTTAAATAGGCATCGCAGCAAAAAATAATCAATAGGTTTAATTAAAATTTATTATGGCTCAGATATTTCGGAGCTAGGTATTTCGAATTAGCAGTTTCAGAAAAGTCGTTATTTTCGAATACCATTAGTTCAAGAGGCCACAAATAAACATACTATTTAGGCTTCAGTAGTAGAAACACGCATTATCGCGACCATGTCACTGACTGATATTAATTTATTCGACCACCTGCCCGTTTTTTCCCTTTTGAGACTTGAAATACTGTTGTTACAAACTACCGGCTGAGCTGTTCTGTTAATGCCTCCTAGCAATATGATAAATAACATGACAGCGCTTTTATAAATAACTACATCAATCATAAATAATTAGTTCAAATTAATACCTTTTAGTGACCATAGAAACGGTAAGAATCACAGTTGAATAATAATATAACATTGTCGTTTTATTTTCTTGTGTAATTATTAAAAATCCTGTGACTTTAGCTCAGTTTTTGGAGCTAAGCGATGGTAGTTTTTGAAGAATTTGCCGGATACAGATTCTTTAGAATCGTACACCATGTAAGAACGACACCCAAAGGAAGCCATAATTGAATCAGTTTTCACGTTTTGATCAAAACGAAGAATAAACACGTGGCCTTAATTTCTTCTTCTCTCCTGTACTAAAACATTATACTATAAAACTGGGGGAAAGGGCACTTCTTCCGCCAAACATATGCATTTCCCCAAACCATTCACAGTTGGGATGAAATGAAAACGTACAGTGTACATGGTCTAAAAATACCTTTAGCACTCTGAATCACTCTGTCTTTAACTAAATGAAAAGTTGACTTGATAATTAAAGATGAAAGTTATTTCAGACTGCATTTCTTATGCTGTCTTGACTTTTGAAATGTCAAGTGAAATCATTTTATTTTAAAGTGTAATTGACATATGATGCATTCAAAGATTTGCTTCATTAAAGTTTTGAAACCTTGAAAGGATTATAACATGTCTGCTGGTGCAATAAAAGGAACAAATAACAGTGATAACAAGTAACTCAAGTAATGCAAGCAATACATTAGTCTGCTACCGGTTTAAAGATTTCAGGAAAGTATCTGTTCACAGAAGTCAGTTTGCGTAATGAGTAGACACTCGAAAGGAATCTTTAAGTAACTTTTCAAGTAATTGTAATCTTTGATATCACAAATCCACTTAATGTCCTTTACCTGTATCTAAGTAATTCCCTTCAATCTGTGCTTTTGCATTTACACTCCGGAGAGAAAAGGGATATAATTAATAAGTAAACAAGACAGAGTAATAGTTCTTGTCCAATACACGTTCTCTTAATGCCCTCTGTCTTTGTATGCAGTTTGAATAAATTCCATTCCATACCTGTGCTCCGGACAAAGACACAAGTAATTAATTACATTTGTTTGTATTTCGTTTGCAATAGCAACCACAATTTTGTCAGACGAAAAAATAAAATGATATGCATAATCCTCATCTCATCTTCTATTCACATACCAAGGCGCAGGATGCTAATTTGAATACTTTTTGAGATTGTATGAGTTTTAATATTATTTCCGTTGCTATAGCAACCGTAATTTTGGTCTGACGAAAAACATAAAACAACGTGCATAGTCTCTATTTTGCCCACTATACACAAAGCAAGTTGCATTTGACTAGCATCTGTTGATCTTGAGATATCGCATGATCCAGTTTTTTTCGGACGGACGCACAGACACAGGACTGGACTGGACGACGAACAGGGGTGTAATAAAGACTGGAATAATTACCATCAGTAAAGAAGAAGCTTAATTAATGGATATGTTGTTATTGGTAGGTTCATACGTAGTGTGGTAAGTAGACAAATAGGTAGATAGGAAGGTTGGTAGATAGCGAGCTAGACTGGTTGGCAGGTACAGGCAAATTGAAAGTTCACTATCTGTTGGTGATACGGAAAATGTTGTCTAGTTGAAAGATTTTTTGAATTTCCTATTAAACGGTCTTTTTTCTTCTTTTTTGTGGAAGGGTAGTATTGTCAGATTCAGCAATGAATGCGTACACTTTTACAGTAACATTACAAAAACTATAATAATATGTTATTTTGGTAGTTATTTCACTTCGGAAAATTAATGCATCTAGTATATAGAGTATTATTTGATACACGCCGTCGGGAGGCTGCGTATACAGTGACATCCCCTTTTCTATTTGACATTGCACAGCCGCAACTTCTTGGCTAAAACGCGATACAAATATCACTAAGGGAAGCCGAATAAAAATTCGGATAACACCGGCGCAAGAATGACTGAGGTGATCCGATTGTAAAATGCTCCGGGCGGACTTGTTGGGTTGCGTCGTTTGCGCCGGCGGGGTACTACTTTACGCCAGTTTATACAAATTTATTTTAGCTCGATTGTAAAGAAAGCTTGCAGCTTATCAAGTTACTCTTGAATCCGCTTCCTGGAAAAACCAGTACTGGTGTCATATGAGGAGGTACGGTCGTGACCCAGTGGGGCTCGGACCCGCAACCTCCGGGATGAGCGGCCGACACCTTAACCTCTACACCACCGCTCCCCTTAGTACTTGATTGAAAACGGCTTGTGACACTTGTTACTGCTGGTGACACTTTGTGTATTTATCAAAAGTGTATGCCCGAGAGGGCCCGAAATTTGGATTAATGAAGTATTTTATTCTATTCTATTCTTGTTACAACTTTGTATTACTTCAGAATTGCATCGCATATTCCGTGTGTTCATTGTAACAATCTCTTGTTCTATGCCAGTTTTGTCTCAGGATGTATGTTTGTTCCTTCAAAGAATACAGTTAATTTTGTTCACAATCTTTCAACTCCTAACTGCTTCAGTATTGCAATTTTCATTTCATGTTCATTGATTTTGTACATATTTAATTGTTTTCTTTATCAGTATTTCTCACTCTGAACAAAATCGATTAAAGGTCACTCGTGGGTCATACCAGTTATTAGGTTGTGCTTCTGCCATAGTTCATTCGAGTAGGGTTTTTAATCGTCAGTTGGTTGATGGTTTTCAATTAATACGCTTCACATGTTGATTAGAGGCAACGGGGAGATAGTGCACATCGTTTAAAATTTTGATCGGAAAACAACTGTGGTTGATATGGAAACGAAATCGTTTAAAATGGGACTTCTAGCAATAACTCTAAGTATATTGATAGGTTCATGAAATTTGACATGTTGACGAAGGGTAATGGGGAGATATAGTGCACATCATTTTAATTTTGATCTGGTTAAAAGTCTTGTTGCTATGGCAAAGAAATAATAAAAAATGTGGCTTTACATCAATAACTCTAAAAGTATACGTGATTGGTTCATGAAACTTCAATTGTTGATGAAGGGCAATGGGGAGATAGTGCACACTATCATGTATTTGGATCATTTCCTGGTGATAGCTGTAACACGATTTAACGTAATAGTTACAAACCCAATAGTCACGTTGTTCTGGATGTTCTTTTCTCATGTATTCAAAAAACACAAATTTGCGGCGTATGAACATTTAACTTGTGTATTATTTGGCATCACAACTACTGATCTGTTCAAAACTTCAAATGTTTCATACAGTTTATCTATTTATATATTCTATATTTTAAGTTGCTGAGGGAACGTAACCTTATGAAAGAGAGCGTCCATTTTTCTCTCAATGTTGGTGACGTAGTGCACACGTTACAAAATGAGAGGGATATAATGTCTCTTTACGTCAGCGTTCATGGCAACCCGGAAGTAGAACAATTATTACAGGAAGCTTACACCTTTACAGACCAAGCTCTTGAAATGCTAACAAGTTGGGTGTCGTACGATTCTCCGAATAAATTCGACAAGAAAGGAACTTTCATTGAAAGCCTACACGACTTCCGGAATCGGACAGAAGAATTGACATACAAGGAAGTGACGAAACAATTCGCTGATGACATAAGTGTGTTTATAGACTGGATGGCCAATCAGCTTAAGGAAGAAAAGAACAGCGAATTGTGGAAAGAACTAGTAGCCTATCACATGTTAGCTAACGGCAAGGAGTGTATAGGAGTAGAGCTGTCACTTGGAGCGTATTTCTTCACACATGGTAAGTGATAGATCACGATTTATGAGGTACAGATCACGATTTATGAGTGATATATCGCGATTTATTAGATATCAATCAAATATCTGTCTAACGTAGATCTACTGTTACTTTCTTGGAATGAAATACTCGCACTGGAGTGATAAATTTTCATTATTCCACAGTGTCGAAACTTGACAAGGTATTCCTTGAGCCGTGTATAAAATCAGCGTGCACGGACTTCTGTATTTTTGCTGAACAAAATCACGTGATATTTCTGCTTTGAGAAAAAAGCGAAGTGTATTACAAAAACGAATTTAAATAAAAGAATAATTTGGCGGTAATATGTTACTAAATATAGTAACACTTTTATAAAGAGAAAAAATCGCGTAGACGATTATTGCCCAATTGCCATTTGAAAATTTGCTAGTGGGTTGTGAGTTGAAAATAATCGCAAAGGACTCGGTATATACATTTTTAGTAAAAATAATAGTTATATACGAGAATATATGCTTCTTTCGAAAAAAGGTGATTAACTCGTTTTAATAGGATTTGAGTAAATGTCTTATTAATTTAAGGACATTGTGACGTGCAGCAAGTTGTCAATTACATTTATCGTCTTGAAAAAGGGAAAAGGTAGGACAAAAAAAGGACAAAATTTGCAAAATAAAATAGTTTTGGTGTCAAAATATTATTTTTATCCAACACACCCGAAAACAATAGTATGAGAATGTTTCGGATATTCTCATCTGCACGTGCAGCCAGTGATATATTCTTTTTCTTGCATACCATATTCTACTCATAGTAACAGAAGTAACTTAAAACTAATGACTTACATTTACGCGCTATTTTCTTGTAGTTATGTATGAATTTGCACATTCGTTCATAAAAGTAGTTCGTTCTGACGTCAGCGGGTGTAACACGAGATTTCCTAGCACTGGTAAAGACTGCAGATATCCCGATCTGGTGTGCAAGAAAGTGATATCCGTGCTCGGTCGTCTGCAACTTTATCAAGCACTAAGGGCATACATTGTAAATAATCGATATTTTTTCAGTTAATCCGTATAGACATGGACTCTTACAATTGACATGACGCCAATGGTGCTATAAACCCACCCCTTTGTTGATGTCGGATTATTTATAACAAAAGAATCCATTCAAACCTTTTCCACGTGCATTTATTTGTCGTAGGTAAAGTCGAATTTTGATAGGTAATGAAGTCACTTGATTGACACCTGGCGTCTGGTCAATTACTAATGATCACAGTGGATATACATGTACATTTTTTCACCAACTTAATCGTATGTAGAATTCATAGTACATTTAGTTGGATACGATTTAAGAGAATATACTTACCATAATGCATTTAAGAACTTTCTTGTTATTCCTTACGTGTGTTTTTACATACATTGTACATTGAAAATGGCCGTTACAAGGATTTTCTTTTGCGTATAAGTTAATGTATAAATCATTTTAATGATTCGAAGAGAGGATGTGCCTAGTCAGTTTCCTGAAAAATAATGTTTTTTCTCAGTATGTGTTCTGATATTAAATGGCATTGCGAACGAACATGCAAAATAACTGTTTGTGGATACGCATATTTTTTAATCTTCATCGTATACATTATTTAGCGATAAAATGCATCACGTTTTCCATGGGCAACACGTGCAGTTAAGGAAGCACGCGTCCAATCGCATTCCGTGCTTGTAAATAGCAATGGAATGTTGCTTCGCGTTGAACATAGTTCCGGGTATTTCGTATTAGAACCGGAATGATAAATGGCTCCCAGTATTTCATCGCGGAATAAAATGCAGTCAGTCGGTCGAATGCGAAGGTTTAAATCACCCGTGCTACGCACTCGTGATTTAATTCTCACACATCCGAATTGGTGACTATATTTTATTAAACGATACAATACAGGGATACATTTATCATTTTTAAACAAGATATTATTTGCAGCCGGAAAAGCTGTCCGGGTTGGGTAAAGGTGGAAACAGATTTTCCCGAGTTGTTTCCAATAAGCGAGATTTTGGCAGAGAAGTGATTCGTGTCGGTCAAAGAGCATGATTTGAACGCACCATATTAACGAGAAAAAACGGTTCTGAAAGAATGTAGTGTTCACGTAGAAATTTTGATGTACTGTACGGTTAGGATAATTTTACAATGACGCAACAGAAGAGTCTACGTTTATCGAGAAAAACGTTATCTTATTACAAGGGAGAGCACTAGGCGTAACTAATGTCAATATATATTATTATATTGAACACTATATACAGCCTCTATGGGCTTTTTCGGAAATGTTACTCGAGTTTATTGTTATTGGCCCTTTCTTTCAATTTTATGATAGCTCTTCCTACTAGTTTACGAATATTAGAGCCAATAAACAATAGTTATATAATAATGCGGAATAAAGGCATTATAACGCGAAGTAAAGGGCGTAGTAACGCGAAAATAAAGGCGTAATAACGCAAAAAAAGGCGTAATAACGCAAAATAAAGGCGTTATTACGTGAAATAAAGGCATAACAACGCGAAAATAAAGGCGTAATAACGCCAAGCAAAGGCGTATTAACGCTTATAAAAGGCGTTACTACGCAAAGAAAGGCGTAATATCGCGAAAAAAGGCGTAATAACGTAAAATAAATGCGTTATTATGCGAAATAAGGGCGTAATAATGCGAAATAAAGGCGTAATAATGCGAAATAAAGGCATAATAACGCTTTAGCAAAAACGTGTTAACGCTAATAAAAGGCATTATTATATAACTATTGTTTATTGGCTCTAATATTCGTAAACTACCTAAAGTAATAAAGTAGGAAGAGCTATCATAAAATTGAAAGACAGGGCCAATAGCAAAAAATCGGGGCCAATATCACTTATTGGACCGGTCCAATAAAAGATTGCTGACGAATGATTGGCTGTTGAGAAATTTGAGCATTCTAATTGGCTGATGCGTTCAGATGTTTAGTTTCTCGAAAACGAAAATGGCCGCCATCTTGAAATCTGTTGAAATCAGCCTTGAAGATTGAGTGGCAAAATTGAAAATAAACTTTTGATCAATTTCTGCCTGAAAACACATTTAGAAGGAAAGGAAATGCTCCAACTAAGAAATTGAATACCCACATCAATATGTTTATTTCAAAAATGAATATGTTCGAGGTATTTTTGATCTGCATGTTACAGTCTGTTACTGACGAGTTACTGCCAGTGAAGATGATAATCAATATACAATGAATCATTTTAAGTTTGATCAGTTATTTAATAAAATTGTCATTAAATGAGTGATTTGATATTGGCCCTGTCATTTGTCTTTTGGCACTCGTATTGGCCCGAGCCCGGCTCAGGCCGATACGAATGCCCCCGGATATATTACTACGCGAAAGAAAGCTGTAATAACGCAAAATAATGCGAAATAAAGTCGTAATAACGCCTTTTTAGGTAAATAAAAATCGATAACTGCTTTGAAGACTCATCTTAGAGTAAATCGTCTCAAATAATAATAATAATAATAATAATAATAATAATAATTAATTCTTTATTTACAGAAGGTAACACATACAGAAATATGAACGAATATTCATATGACTTAGTTTAAACATGGCCTTCTGAAAAAGAAATCATGAAAAGTAGACAAAGAAAAAGAAGAAGTTGGCATGACACGATTACTATAATTAAAGCAAAACTGTTTATGACAGAAAAAATAAATTTCGTACATATATGGCAAAGGTGTCACTCTTCTTGATGAAATATCGTCAACAACTTTTATAACGCCTCCTCCCTGAAATACTGACCTATCCTCGCTAAACTAACGTAGCCCGTCATAACTGCACACCGCGGAGCATATATTTCAAGCGCGGAAATAGGAAGAAATCTGCAGGGATATGACTGGATGAAACAAAAATGACATTAAATGACATCACTAAGTATGCACTGAAAAATCTATTCATTGAACTAATATCTTCATTACATACCAATTAAAACTGTTCCAAAGACGGCCTTATCAGCAAAACCCCCCGAGCCATTCGGCCGGAGTTGTGCAGGAAACCATTGACACAATTGGCTTCCAAATACTTGAACATGCCCCTTACTCCACTGACCGTGTGCCTAATACGCCTTTGTTTAGCGTTATTACGCCTTTATTTCGCCTTATTACACCTTTATTTAGTATAAATAAAATCAAGACAACACGAAGTTTTCAATTTACATGTTTCGACATGTTTACACCTTTATTTAGCATATAAACGCATTTTACTATCGTTAATACGCCTTTGCATAGTGTTATTACGCCTTTATTTCGCGTTATTATGCCTTTATTTTCGCGTTATTACGCCTTTATTTTCGCCTAACTCCGCCTTTTCTTTAGCGTTTTGCCTTTATTTCGCGTTACTACGCCTTTCTTCTCATTATTACGCATTACCTTGGAGTGATTATGCCTTGTTTCGCGTTACTACGCCTTTTTTCGCATTATTACTCGTTTTTTCGCGTTATTACGACTTTACAATGTTTTTTTTCTCTCAGATGGTTCTAATAAGCCTTCTGGTTTCTACGTATAAGTAGGTTTATGTAAAAGTTTTATATTACTAAAATGTAACAGAATAAGATGAAGAATTAAACCGCAAATGTAGAACACTCGCTTTTTATACAAAGTTTAATCGCCTATTTTGTGGCTGAGAAAATAATATTGCGCGTATTTTTTATTTGGTCGTAGATTTTTAGTTTCTTCTGGTCAGAAATGCTGCCAAAACTGTCAAAATTGTCTAAAATGGTTGAAAATAACATTCTGTTGTACACATGAAAATATGGTTATTTCCAAAAGTTACTCTCATTCTTTTGATAAGATTGCATTTTGGTAAACTTTTAGCTGTCATGTATTGAGCTAATAAATAGAGGATAATTGTTGGTTTTGGTGTAATATCACGTTTTATTTTATGTTTTCCAGTGAATTATAGAGTTTTCTCAGTGAAATAAAAGTGATAATCCACAGTTTTGAAACAGTGGATTACCATTTTTATTTTTCACTGTTTTTACAATCTTTAGCCCGGATTTACGTCAAACGGTATACCGAGCGTTATTAACGCTGGAGACCATACGACGATGACGTCGTTAAAATGACGTCATTTGTGCTATATTTTCTGATGACGTTTCCCGCGATTTTCAATGTTTTATAGAAACAAACTCAATAAAAGTAGAGTTTTAACCATAAAATAAACAGAAAAATTGTTGGTATCGGTGTAATATCACGTTAATTTCACTCGTGAACACCAAAAGTTTTTATTTTCACTCGTGGCTGCGCCACTCGTGAAAATATCACTTTTGGTGCCCACTCGGTGAAATTATAACGTGATCTTACACCGAAACCAACAATTATCCTCTATATAATTTCACCGAGTGGGCACCAAAAGTGATATTTTCACGAGTGGCGCAGCCACGAGTGAAAATAACTACTTTTGGTGTTCACGAGTGAAATTAACGTGAAATTACACCGATACCAACAATTTTTCTGTTTATTTTATGGTTAAAACTCTATTTTTATTGAGTTTGTTTCTATAAAACATCGAAAATCGCGGGAAACGTCATCAGAAAACATAGAACAAATGACGTCATTTAAACGACGTCATCGTCGCATGGTCTCCAGCATTAATAACGCTCGGTATACTTTTTGACGTAAATCCGGGCTAAAGATTGCAAAAACAGTGAAAAATAAAAATGGTAATCCACTGTTTCAAAACTGTGGATTATCACTTTTATTTCACTGAGAAATAGAGGATAATTGTTGGTTTCGGTGTAAGATCACGTTATAATTTCACCGAGTGGGCACCAAAAGTGATATTTTCACGAGTGGCGCAGCCACGAGTGAAAATAACAACTTTTGGTGTTCACGAGTGAAATTAACGTGATATTACACCGATACCAACAATTTTTCTGTTTATTTTATGGTTAAAACTCTACTTTTATTGAGTTTGTTTCTATAAAATATCGAAAATCGCGGGAAACGTCATCAGAAAACATAGCGCAAATGACGTCATTTAAACGACGTCATCGTCGCATGGTTTCCAGCGTTAATTACGCTCGGTATACTTTTTGACGTAAATCCGGGTATAAGATTGCAAAAACAGTGAAAAATAAAAATGGTAATCTACTGTTTCAAAACTGTGGATTATCACTTTTATTTCACTGAGAAAACTCTATAATTCACTGGAAAACATAAAATAAAACTCTATAATTCACAGGAAAACATAAAATAAAGAAGAAATAAGATTTTGAAAAAATTCTCTTAATTTTCGTTTAGATTGTTTATAGTCGCGGCCGATCGTAGGATTTTTCCCCTGGTGAACTTGCCAAGACCCCAGTATGACTCCCATGCATACTGGTACCTAACACAATTTGAACATCTAGGGAGTTTTGTTTTACCCGACTGCAATACCTAGTCAGTTTAGTCAAATTGTGTAAAACGCTAGCAGCCAAAATGTAGGTGTGCGATGATGCAGACCAGACACGCGTTGTCAGCGTACACTGGTGCTTGAATCACTTTGTTTCGTGGTTTCTTTATTTGGTGTTGTATTTAAGAAATTGTGCTGTATTTTATAGTTTTATTGCGTGCTAGTTTACAATTTATACTTTTGTGTTATTTTGATAAGGCGGCCTTGACATTGAGAGCTTACTCTGGTATAAAGCAAATTATGATCTTGCCGAAACGTTCATGAAGATGTTTGAGAGCTACTCCGGTGAGGCATCCAAGATCAGAACAGCCCATGTAAATTCCGGATTGGAAAAACAACTTACGGAAATGCAGGAGAAAATTATCCGGAACACCACGGAGATCTATTCCATAGAAGAATCGATGCGGTGGGTAGACAATATGACAGCATACATAGATCAGCTGAATGACGTCACACATTCATTAGCTGAGTACATCACCACGGTATTTATATATTATTCTATTTTTATATATATTTCTTTTTGGCACTCGGGAGCTAATGAATGAAATAAAATTTAAACTTTGAAAGGAATATAACTGCTTGATAGTTCCAGGAATACTCTATAACCTAGGTTATAGACGGTTCGTGATAGTTCGAGAAGTAATGTTACAGTATTGCACCCAATCATTATCAGTATACTAGTATTGTTCTCGAAGTTCATCCGTATATTAAATCAAGTTCGATATGTTTCATTATATCAACATGTATATTGTAATGTGCCAAATGTGTGAACATTCTCTTCACAAGTGCTAGAGCCATCTTCAAACGTCTTCAAGGTAACTGAAATTCACCGTCGACATGTTCAATACGCTACAATAGTTATATCCGTTTTAAAAGTGACACTGAGAATTCACTTCTGATAATTTTATACCGATGGTTTTATGGAAACACTTTGTACGTATATTTAATTTAGGCATAGCTAAGATCAAACAAACTGCAATCTGTAACATCTATAAATTTTAAATATCAAAGTCTCTCTTAAAACGTCTCGGGATAATTATTTCTGATTATACTGGTTATTGATATAACTTCTAGCTGTAATTTTAAGTTTTGGTGAAGAAAAAAAATCAGTTAATGTGTTACTTTTAGCTTTTAAGTTATTTGTAATTGCACCCACTGTGCGTCCATTTGAAATCACGCAAACTACCGTGAGAAAGTAAATACTTTTAAATTTGACAAAACACGACGACTAAAGACAAGAATATTGGTGGCTACTTCACAAAACGGAGCAAAGAAATTATCAAAAGTTAGTGTATTTGAAGATATAACAATTTCCCCAAAAAGTAAACATTTGGAGAAACTAAAATGTCATTAAGAATTGCAAGTTACCACTTACGAGAACACGCACAAACATGTTACTGAAAATCACTCTAAAATAATCCGGAAATTTAACTTGCTATAAATGATTCCATGATAACACATTCAAATAACTAAAATGGCATTAGCCGTTTTCTAGAGTCTTTTCAAACAATATTCCTTCGGTTCTTTGATAAAACGCCATCTCAATCTCGACAGTCTGTGTAAGTCTATCGAATAACTGATACCAGGAATAGTTTAGGCTGGTTGTTCATTTCAGCTAACAGACGAAGAAATCTTCAACTTCCAACTCGATGTAATGGTTGATATCACAGTCCTCGCTGTTACCGTCACCGTTGCTGCTCTAGTCTCGTTTATCATTTACAAAATTTCCAAAAACATTGAACAGGTAAAGATTTGTCTTCAAGAGAAAACATTCCATCTCGAAAAAGAGCAAAGGCGGACCGAAACATTACTTTCTCAGCTGGTTCCCACAAAAATTGCGAAGCGCATGCGCACGAGCATAGTCGAACCGGAGTTATTCAAATCTGTCACGGTTATGTTTGCAGATATCAGTAACTTTGAGACTTTTATCAATAGAAGTACACCTGACGAGCTGTTAGAACTTATAAATGACGTATTTGACGTTTTTGAGAAAAGGCTGGAGAGACACAACGTCAGCAAGATTGGAACGACAGGTAAATGCAAAACATTTATAGTTTACTTGCAATACATTTATAGTTTATACCAGTGAAAGACGTGCCTATCTTACAATCTGGACTGTGTAACCGTTCAAAGGTGTTTACATTGACAATTTCTATATTAGAACCATATTTTTCCTCTATGTATCGAAGGATTTCATTGGCCAACAATAACCAGTTTGGTAAATAAAGGACTCTATTAAATGACTTGTCACAGCGAGTCTCGCTACCAAGCATTCAGTTTATCTAAAAGTATTTTTCCAACATAGAATTATTATTTTCTGAATATTGAATGAATAGTTTAGAGCACTGAATCGATATAACGAAATTACACCGGCCTTAATTTACACAGAATTATTTTCTTGAACAAATATTTTTTATGACTTAGTGAACACCTATCAAACAGTTATTTACAGTTTATAACATAGTTTATAATAAGAATTGTGAACGTTGAATAAATATACTAGGTAGATCGAAAATAAATAAAACATATAATATTTCAACGCATTACAGCTTAAACATGACTATTTGCGGATGTTATGAATCAGTCAACATTATCATTGCCTAATTTAAAACATCTCAAAAGTTTAAGAATTCTTACACTCTCTTGCAACAAAGTAACCATTTCCTGTTTGACGACGGTTTGTTTAACACTTACAGAATTCTGGCGCGTGATTTGTGTTGTGGTATCGTAAAACCAATTTCGCTCAATTCATTGAGTTGATGGTAAACAATCGAGCCAAATTTTGATGTTTTGAACTTATGTTTGTTTCGCCTGTCAACTAGTTATTTTTGTAATAATTAAAGCTCAGTTTTATTATATCCGTACATTTATACAAATATTTGACATATTACATGTGGCGGTAGTAGTGGCCCTTCTTTCCATGGATGGATATTTATTGCGCCTCTAAGCAGGCACTAATTTTATCTTCAGTTTAAATTAATTTTGCGCCAAAGTGCCTATTTTAAAGTAATTAAAAAAATCGTTCAAATGAACAGTCACCTAATAAAAACTCAAATAGGACAATCCAAAAACCCGATTTCTGTTTCATGTAATTCTTGAAATCGTTCAAGGTCTCGGTTCAAGGTTCTGGGTCTTCGAAATCTTCTTAACAACTGTTTGACTGCGTATTTCTTCTATTTATGTTGTGAATAAAGCCCTGTCTTAATCATTTCTTTGGTGAAAGATATTTGAGCTGATCGCGAAACGCAGTATAAATTCCTTTGACAACGCTAACCAAACAAGTCTTATTGCTTTTATATTGTGACAGTCTATCCTATAAATGCAAAAACTGTCTTCCTATCTCATAGTTGCGTTCGAAATTACAGACAATCGTCTCTTATAGGAGGGAAATCAATTTCAATATTTCGTGTATATATGGATTACTGTGTCAACGATTCTAGTACAGTACAACCAGTCATTATGTAATTAGCGTATCACACGGAATTGCTCCGTCTCACAAATTCTAGTGAACTCACTTTAGCCTTTGTAAAATCAGTGTTATCACTAACGAAATAAATTTTCTTTAAGGACATAGGCTTTTTTTGTTACGAGAAACGATTGATAAAATACATGCTATGACATAAACATAAGTAATGGATCTTTTTGAGTACCAATAATGTTTTCATTGAACCTCATTTAACGCTAATAAATTACATAATTATATGTTTAAAAATTGTCTCGAAATGTTAGCAATATCCAAGTAATGTCAACAGATTGTAACATCTCGATAACTTAAAATAAAATAGTATCATCTTTAAAGTTAGTTTCATTTAATGAATTATTTTTGCACCTTCTACATACTGTAGCTTTTGAGTTCAAAAGAAATTCAGAAAACGTTCCTATATAATTATAGTCTACCGCCTCAACAACCCGATGGAAATTACGTAGGTTTTAAACATTGTGCTTAGATTGAAAATGGTCGCCTAATATTTTGTGCGAATGAATCTCTGAAGTCCTTTTCAATTACTCTAAGTACTATGTAATTTTTTTTTGCACGAAAAAATCACAGCTAGATAAAAAAACACTCTGTGTTTTGCATCTCCGTTTATTAAGATAAGGTAATAAACACGTCCTATAAAATGTTACTGTTTCGTGACCAGGGGTCGTATTCCTGTAGCATCTTAAGTGATTGCTTAAGTATTTTAACTTTAGTTCAAAATTTTTAATTATTATAATTTGCTCAAAAGTGAATGATTTTGTGTAATTTCATCATCATTTTAGAAAGTGGTCATGGAAGATTTGATAAATTTTCAACATGCTGCAATGCTCACTGTCCTTTTTTAAATTATCTTCTTAAGGAAATTGTTAAGTTTAAGGAAAATCTTAGGATTTGACTTAAGATGCTACTGGAATATGACCCCAGACGCCTACATGCCGCAACATATTTCTTCATTCCCACAGAACCCATTACTGAAAAATGATACGATTGACAGACAAAAAATTCCTTAGTGATGCAGACGCAAGCAAATGAAAAAAGAATGGATTGACATCCGTTCTGTATAACAAGTTCTTACTTAAACCTGAACCACATGTGTTCGATTATTTCTAAATTATATTATTTTGTTTTTATTAAGTACGTAGATATGATGGTAACTAGCGGGAGACTTCATCAGACGCCTTTTACAGTTAGGCGATCGTTTATTGCCCCTGGTTTCTCATGACTATTTTATTTTGATCTTGGATTCTTTTCTTCTTCTTTTTTTCGATGGGGGTGGGGGAGTCCTTTTAGTGGGATAACTTCTTTTACTTTTCCCGCATTTGCAGGAAAACGCACGTAATTATCAATGAAAACAACATACATTTTTTTCGCTCACACCCATAGGTGGGCATATCAAAATCGCACCGTTTGTCTGTCCTATTTTTTCGTGTTCGGGCTGTAACAGGGATTTTAAAATCATGTGGCACAAATATTCAGCACATGAAAACGACGTGTCATGTGCAGAACCCACGTCACATTTCAAAGGTCAAGGTCATACTTAGAGTTTAAAGGTAATGGAATCCTTTAAAAGTATATGTCCATATGTGTGTACGGACTGTAACTATGTCATGCATCGAAGGATATAAGTCTAGCTTGGCACAAATTTCAGCATTGACACTTAGAGTTTAAAGGTCATGGCATCCTGTCTACATCACGGAAGGATTTTAAAATAACACGGCACAGTCGTTTAGTGCAATGAGATGACGTTTCATGCGCAAGTTATGTGTCCTTACCTTGAACGCCAATGTCACACTTTTAGAATCCTGTATATACATGTATGCATATGTTGATGTACGAATTAAAAGGATTTGAGAATGAATTAGCAGAAACGTTCAGTCATGAAAATAAAGTGTCGGGCAAGTACCGGGTCCTCACCTTGAAGGTCAAGGTCACAGAGTGTGAGACACAACTTTGGGGGTATTCGTCACTTATGAGGGACAGCTGTTGTTTACTTTGAGGTTACCATAGAGATAGAGCTATTTGAATTACATTAATGCTCGAAATGATAAGGATAGAACATGATACATCTGTCAGTTATTTGCAATTACACATTATCTTTAAAAATCTGTATTGCTAAATGCAAAAGAACATGATAATCGGATAAACATGCCTAACCTTCCAAATTAATCCCTTTTTAAACTCACAAAACTTTATTATAATGAAGTGCATTTTCTTCTCGAATACTGCAGTTGAGATAGGACGAGGAAACACAGACGCGTTTGAAAAACCTCCAGGACTTGAAGTGCTTATAGTCGCTTCCGTCCGTCTGTTCGTCAGAATACTTCTTGTCAGGAGCATGACTCAAAAACTATTCTAAGGATTGAGCTGATAGGTCATATATTGATAGACGTTACTGAGAGAAAGTGCAGGCACAACGAACCATAACTATAGATTTCACCATTTTTTAATTATTCCCCTTATGTAACACGCTTGTCTAGAACATAAATCATTAAACGGTGAAGGGATTGAGTTGATATTTCACACATTGATAGAAATTATTGAAAGAAGTCCAGTGGTTGAGAACCATAACTCTATCTTACCCTACTTTTGAATTATCCCCCTTTATGTAATGCGCTAGTCCGGAGCATTACTCGAACAGTATTACAGAGATTGAGTTGATACTTCACACATTGATAGATGACCTTTAAAGCTTCACAAAGGGGGATATAGTCACTGCTGTTGTCGTACATATGTCCGTTTGTCAGTCCGTTCGTCCAAATACTTCTTGTCCGGAGCATAACTCGAAAAGAATCATAGCCTATGATTCATAGGCACATGTATTATATTGATACTTCGTACATTGATAGATGTCATTGGGAAGAAAGAAGTCAAGATAGTTGCTTCTAATAAATCAAGACAATAATTTTTCTATTACTTTTAACAAGGTGATAAAATGAATAGGGGATAATGAAGTAGATTGGTCATTGAACTGTAGCAAAATGAAGTTGAGATAGTGGGTGCCTAATTTCAATTTCCACATTTATTTTTAAATGTTAACATTTTCAAAATGTTTAGGTCATTAGTACACTCAAATTGGTTTCTGTATTGAAGTTGTGTTTAATTCACCTTTAAACAAGTTCACTTTTGTTATAATCAAAGATCAATTTTATTATTTATATAAATACTTGACATACTAGTGATAGTTGCCTTTTTTGTTTACAAATATCTACTGTGCCTATAAACAAACACTGATCTATCTTCATTCGAAAGTAAATGTATGTCAACGTTCCTATGTTAAAGTTATTCAAAATATCGCCCTAATGAACGATCAACTAATGAGAACTCAAATAAGACAGTCTGAAAAAAAACCTTTTGTTCATTTAATTCTTGAAATCGTTCAAAGTCTCAATTCAAGATTTATAAATGCATTACCTTCCGTAATCCTGGATGAGTCTTCAAAATCTTCTTTATAAACAGTTTATTTGTTCTTCTTTCATCTATTCATGTTGACATTCATGCACTGTCATAGTTATTTCTTTGGTGGACAGGATCTGAAAGTAAGATATTTGATTTGATCGCGAAATCTTCTTCGATGTGAAATATGAATTCTTTTGACTACGCTAACCAAACAAGTCTTACTGCTTACAAAATGTGACAGCCTAGGCCATTAACGAAAACGATTTCTCAAGATCACATAAATTTGAGTTTCAAATTACTGCCAAACGTCTCTTATAGGAGAAGGAACCTAAAAAGGAAATCAATTTCAATACTTATTTAGAACATTTCGTGTATGTCTAGATTATATTATCAAATATTCCAGCAGAGTACAGCCTGCCATTATGTAATTAGCGTATCGCGCGGGTTTGTTCCTTCGCGCTAATTCTTGTTGACTTATTCTTCCTGCGGAAATTCTTGCTTTCGTGCTGACTGACACTTTAACCAGAAAGCCGCATTACGTTGCGCACACGCGTGACTTAAATGTAAAATGAGTGCCATTACTTAACGAGATAAATTGTATTCCTGAAGGACAAACAATATAGTATTTACTATTCGTTTTAAGAAATGCAATCCGAAAACCGATGGTTAAAATGCATGCTGTGTCACACACATTAGTCATGGATCTTTTAATGTGCCACAAATGTTTTCCTTTAACCTTATTTCAAGCAAATAAATTGCAATATTATATGTTTAAAAATTGATCCATGTCAAACTCTAGAGTATCAATAATTTTGTACCAGCAATATCATATATTTTAATATGTACTATAGCTTTTGAGTTCAAAGAAAAGCAGGACACGTTCCTGTATATAATTTATCGACGCATCAGCCCGGTCGGAATTAACAGCTTTAAACATTACTGATGTGCTTTGATTGAAAATGGTTTATTCTATTTTAGTCAAACGGGAGTAACACAATTGTGCGATTGAATCATTACTGTGATTGTGTGTACTTTTTCATTTATCTTAGCATGAAAAATCAGAAAACGTTCCTTTATAGTTTGCCGACGCAGCAACCCGATGGGAATTACATAGGTTTTAAATATTGCGCAAGTACTTTGACTGAAAATAGTTAATTATACTGGGGTCGCCTTAGTAACATCATTGTGCGATTGAATCTCAGAAATCCTTGACAATTACTCTAATTATATGTAATTCGCCATATATCGTTACAAGAAAATCTCAACTTGTAGTTGTACTTGTGTGTATGACTTTCTTTTTAGAAATGTCTTTTCTGCAAAAACCAGAGATAGATAGAAGAATATGTGTTTCGCATCGGAATATAACTCTTTTGATTTCAGAGGCAAAAGACAGTATTACCACGTTCTAATAAAATGTTACAGACATGTGACTAGACGCCTACATGACACAACATATTTCTCCATTCCCGCAATATCCATAAATGCCCAATGAAATGCTTGACAGACGACAAATTCCTTAATGATTAAGACGCATGCGAACGAGAAAAAATGGATTGACATCCGTTCTGTATAAAAGATCTTACTAAAACTGAATTAGAGATGTTCGATTATTTCTAATGTTTAAATACGTTTGTTGTTACTATATAGTTATATGAAAATACTGATAAATAACGGGAGACTTCTTTTATTTGCACCATGTTTGTCGTGACTATAACCTTTCGGTCTTGAATTATTTTCTATGCTTTCTGTTCGTTAGGCAAACCTCTTTTCATTTTTCTCGAAGCTTGCATGAAAAGCTAAGTAATTATTAATGTCAACTAAATGAGATTTTAGGTCCATGACTTTTTTTACTTAGAGCTATTTTAAAATGCTCTAATATACACCTAGAAAAAAGATAAGCACCCCCTTGAAGTTACATAGTGACTTCGAATATTTGTATCATGCAATCACCTTCAAATAACGAAGGTAAAAATGCTGTAAGTCATATCAGCAACCCTCTGCACGAAATGCAAACAGTTTTGCACTGCAAGTGAAAGTAGATTGTCTTTAAAAAGATCCAAGGTTCATCTTAAGCAGAATAGTCAGGGTCAGGGTGGTCACCCAGGCACAGTGAAGGTTTTCTCTGCTACTGAACGTATGAAGTACGGATGTCATCTGAAGACTCAAAATTGCATTTTTTACTTTAATTCGCCACCTAAATTCTTCCTATGACCTCTACAGTTCCATACTGAAATGTGTTTTTGATTTCGGATAAAACGGCACCCGTTTATTGTTTAACAATATCACCCGAAAAGCCCAACATAATATTACAGTTTTGCCGTATTCTGTTTGCCAGAGGGTTGCTGTCACGGATTACATTCTTCTTCCCTAGCTCAATTTGATGGTATTTTCATGATAAAGCTTCGTTAGATCTGTCACTCTAAAACTTTCAGGGGGTGCTTAACTTTTTTCTTTGTGTATATTTACAATAACACATGCTACGTATTTCCCATCTCACAAGTTATTAAAATGACTGATATTTTTATTATTTTAAATACTTCATTGGGCATGATAACTAAAGCAAGGGTAGATGAATTTGGAAAACAACCGGCCCTACGAAATAAGCCCGCAAACTGATTCCAAAAGTTGTTTTTAATTTGTAATATTTTACACATACATGACTTGTTGCGCAGATCTTCTGCAAAATCGTTGTCATAAAAAAGAACAACCATATTATTTAACGTATTCAACAATTCAGGGCATATGTTGATGGTGGCATCTGGACTTTACCGGAAACATACTAACCGTCACACTGAGGAGATAGCCAGTCTGGCGTTGGATCTAGTGGAGAAGACACAGCAGATACATGTCAAACAGGCGTTTGGAGAAAACGTTAGGCTCAAAATAGGAATTTCCACTGGTAAGGAATTAGCGGTTAAGTGTGAAACCCAACTTAAAATAGGCATTTGCACAAGGCACATGTAAGAAAAACACATTGTAGAGGTAGAAATATGTATTTGAACAGGTATCAATTAAGAAAGACAAGGCTATGTGTTGCATTTAATCATAGAAATGTTGAGTTGAAAATTTGGATTTGTGTATAAAGAAGAAAAAATGAAGTTGATCAATATTAATTGCAGTATCGCTTGATAAAATGTAATAAGATAGCAAGCGTGAGATCTGATTGATTGTCCCTGCATATCGTAATACGAAAACAAATAGAACAATCCTTACATAGGAAATGAAAATGACTGAAACCGTTCCTTTCAGAAAAATATGGCTTTCTTAATTTAAACCCTTCATTTCATGACAGTGATCGAGAACAAGAACGTTTCTTCAAACAAACTGACGACAATTTTCTGTAATATTGTTTGTAACAAGTTGATTGAAAGAAAATTGTTCTCTATTTTTGAATAAGGAAGTGCGTTATATTTTTTGGGGTTAATGAAATCTTTTTTGTCACTAAAATGTTGACAGGGAGGGTGCATTTGTTAAGTTTACACTTTCGTTTGAACGACTGAAAAATATTAAGGTTATGGGGATACTCGACTTTGTTTCTGTTTAACTTTAAAAAGACAAAATTGGTGTATTTTTAAGTGTATTCAACTTGTAGTTCTCATTCACTTTATGGGCAAGATACATTTTCCTCTACCTATCGACCAACAATGTCCTAAATTCATTTACACTGTATTTCTAAATGGTCTCCAGGTCAAGTTACGGCCGGTGTTATAAACGGGAAGCTACCAAGATACTGTCTTTTTGGTGAAACTGTCACAGAAGCAAAGTTGATGCTAGATACCTGCTTACGTAAGTAGACTGGACTTTTTTTATTATTATTTAAGTCACTTATAGCACTTTGCTTTGAAGAAATTATTTAAAATTAGAAAACTTGAAGCAATCGAGGCAATTGTAACCTAATAGAAATACATGTGTGTTACTCATTGAAAAAGATAAAGGTACATGTAACTGCAAGTAACTTTTAAGTTTTAAAAATTATTCACTATATAAATATTGTTCAATACATTGTCCGTTTTAGTTTTTAGTGAAATTGAATAAAATGTAATCCTATGATATACGATATGTTCTTATATCTTTCCATCGTATTTTTATTAAATTTTAGTCTTTATTCTAACATAATTTGTTGTACTGATGATCAGTTATAAACCACTCAGGCCTTCGGCCTTCGTGGCTAATTACTGCATATCAGTACTCCAAATCATTGTTTATTAAACGACTAACACCGCTGAAACGGATGTTATTTCTTAATTAACATTTGTACTAAGCTGGTCAACTATTCCACTTTCAGCTTTACTTATACAGATTACAGAACCAACATATTTGGAACTGTCAACCCATAAACAATACCTGTTGAAGGAAAGAGATGATATTCCGAAAAGGGTAGGCACATTAAAACGAGCCAAAATGGTTTGAAGGTGATTCTGTGTCCATCAGTGCACTTCGTTAAAGGTCAACAATTTGTTCCAACGAAATGAGCTTTGAAACTACTTGGCCACTCGTTTTGAAACCATAATTACCATGTGCTTTTGTCGTCTATCAAATCCATGTAACTGTTTATCAGATATTGAAGCATTTTTACAGAAATGATACCTAGATGATCTACCAAATTTCTCCAAACCATGTTTGTGAGTCTGAGTTCCTTACATGTCTGCACGAAGCTATTGCCATCAGGGTCCAGGACTGGTTGAAATTAAAACTTCAAACTAGTCTTATCTTAAACTGCTTGTTCAATTTCAAAACAATCACACTGAAGCGTTTCTTTTGTGTCATCTGCCAACTTGCTGCAAGCTATTTTGTTAAGAACGGCCCTTAACTTGGGGCTGATTTTCTTCTATGCATATAATAGTAAACTTTAAAAACTCGTCTCGGAATACACTTTAGTCAGATTTTCGAATTATGATTTGGGTTTTTATGAATATATATTTTCACTATACATTGTATGATGTAACGAGTAAGACTGATACAATTTTTTGGATCTGTGAAAAAGAAGGGCGAAATCAACATGATTGTGTATAATTGAAAACTGTTTAAACTATCAATTCTTCATTAAAATGTTTCATTAACAGAAATCCCATATTAACCAATTTTTTTTTAATGTTTTACTTGTTATTTTCTTTTCTGCACAAAGTTGTTGGCATAACTTCAAAAATAGAAAGTTCTTTCTTGATTGATTTTTCCGACGTAGTCGTATACTTTTGATTTGAACTTCCGTTGGTATGGACGCGTTGCTAACCAACTTCGTTATAATGTGACCAATCAGAATCTGCAAATTATTGGCTAGCGTTTCGGTACCGGAATAAGCAGTGTACTGCCCGGGAGCCTTCTGAAACACAAAATGTGTATATTTTTTTATATTATAGTTATTTATAATAAATCATGTTGCAAAAAAAGAAAAAACAGAACACGTTATGTCAAGGTTTCTGGACAGTACGAAGATCAACTTTTGTATTCAACGAGGTGTTGTCCGGGGCCGGACATCTAGCGTCATTGATTATTGGCTAGCGTTTCGGTACCGGAATAAGCAGTGTACTGCCCGGGAGCCTTCTGAAACACAAAATGTGTTTATTACGTCACCTACGTCGACCATCTTTTTTTTTTAAAGATATAACTTGTTTATATATAAACTCTAGTGCCTTCTATTACGTTTAGTTTCAAATGTTATTTCCATCATATCAGATTCAAACATGCGGATGTGATTTCTAATACTGGAACTTCAGCGCAATTAGTTAATAAAATTGAGAAAGATGAATCATATTACCAGCTTTGATATCTCGAGTAACATCCTAATAACTGCAAATTAACTTGCTTTTTTAATGGTTAATAATAACGAGTGTAAAGCGCATTTCCGAGAAACAACTTTATAACCGAAAATTAACTTTCTTTGAAGTTGTTCCGGTTTGGCTCTTTTCGTTTGTCAATATGTATGATTTTGTAAGGTCATGGCTACCGGTGTGGGTACAATGGTATGTCACGGAAGTTATGATGAGTAAGATTCGACTTATCTCTCATCATGTTGTTATAAGAGAAACGTTGAAACCAAAATGGAAACAAGAAATATTGCCATCGTGTCCTCCATGATCCGAAGAAATAATTCTTAAGTTATAAATAGATTAACCACGGCGGCCAGTTACACATAGAAGTGACTGACGTAGTAAACTGTATTGAGGCTTGTAGCCAACAGAGAAACTGGGATGATATCTGCTTTTTTTCGAAAGTCAGTTGCCATTTTGAGCTCTTTAATCATTTTTCTGTAAGCGTATATTCCACTTTTATAGCGTCCTCAGCTATATTTCAATTGATTTGAAATGCCTCGTTCATAAACTCTTTATTCATAATCAAAATGAAAAATAGACAGTATTACTATTACAGAATGGCTCGGTACAGAAGAAGACATATTGGTTGTGTGGAAATCTGAACAACACCCTTATGCAGATTGATCTAGACGTTAACAATTCTGAAGCATAGACCCCGTTAGGCAGACCGGAGAAACAGTTTACCGGTGTTTAAACATTGTTAACACAGGAAGTGACGCAAATCGGAAATAGTGTCCAAATGATTTAAGCTCTGTGGTCAGTAAACATGTATTTCGTGTTTGCGTCCATACAGACTGGTTCCGGTTAGCAATGAAAGTCACACATTTTTCATAGGTACATGTAAATGCCAAAACCTTACATCATTCGAAGAAAACACAAGTTTTGTACTGTTGTATATGCTTTGGATGGTTTGCAAAAAAATTCT
This sequence comes from Saxidomus purpurata, assembly GCA_022818135.1. Lineage (NCBI taxonomy): Eukaryota > Metazoa > Mollusca > Bivalvia > Venerida > Veneridae > Saxidomus > Saxidomus purpurata. The sequence goes on along the minus strand of JAFMSR010000001.1, from coordinate 3,298,266 downwards.
TTTAATGTTTTTTTGTAGCTCACCTGAGCCCCAAGTGCTTTTATGATCAACTTTTAGGTTCAACCTGTGTCAGTCGTCGTCGTGCGTCGAACGTCGTCAAAATATACTTCAAACGACATCTCCTAAAACGTTAGACAGAAGTTTATGAAACTTGGCAGTTTTGTTCCTCTACCAAAGTTGTTCAAAGAGTTCCATTCCATACAGAACTTTAGCTATGGCAACAAATACGAAAACCTTTAAAAATCGTCTCTGAAACCACAAGGCACAGAGCTTAGATATTTGACATGTGGCATTGTCTAGCGGACCTCTTCCAAGATACTTCAAATCATAACCCCTGGAGGTCAAATGATTTTACATGAGCATCTGAAAATGTGTATCTATCAGGGAGTCACTTGTTTACATAATTCTACGGAAAAACTTCTTCTCCAAAGGTATAAGACCTAGGGCTTAGATATTTGTTATGTAACATTACAAAAATTGACCACGCCCTTAGTGTCATCTTTTGTACTTTGACTATGTGGGAAAACTGTAAAAAAAATATTGGGAATGATTGACTCGATTTTTAAAAGTCATTTTACAAATCTGTGGTTAAAGTTACTGTTCTTAAAAAGAATCAGTGTTATTAAAATACAATTATAACAGTTTTGATGGACATATTTTTGAATAAACTAAGGTACATAGCAATGTGTGAGTTCTTATCTGAGTGCTTGTTTTGGTGTGTATAAGACCTTGATGTGAAGGACAATGGTACAAAGGTGAGCAATAAAGGGCCATTGTTACTTATTTTGCCCATATACCTTGCCTCCAAATTGTGTCAAAGGCACTTTGTAGATCGATAAAAGCACAAAAGAGTGTCTTCTTATTATAACGTAATTCATGTTTATCGATAATATAAGATAATATAAACATATTTTCCGCAGTCATATAACTATGTCGAAAACCTGCTTGATACTCAGTTATAACATCATTCTAAAAAGTATATTTTTGAATAATTTTATTATATTATTTAAAATTCCTGTAAATAGTTTCCCTAGGCATCCGAGTGAAGTAATCGGGCGATATCGGGTTCATTTTTCTATTGGCCCTTGTGTAAAAGATAATAATTATGAAAAGGCTTCAGTAAAATATGCTAAACACATCTTCAAATGCTCATATATCACACGCTTTATGGTTTTTAAGCGCATGAATTGCTTTAAGTAAATCTTCTTCAGTGATTTCGGGGTTAAGCTGCTGATTTATTTGCATATGGAACTTTCATGTTTTTCCGATAATCGATTAGACGCGGCTTTTACACATTAAACAAAGAAGGGAGATTTCGGTTTAATCCTATTAAATAAAAAACCGTGTAATTAATCGTTTTTGCTTCGGTCAGACGAATTAATATTATTTTTCTTCTTTATAATGATGTAAATTTCAAAAAGATTAATTTGGTATTTCACTTACCTTTTTTAATTAAAAAAGTACCACCGCATTTTCCATATGAAATGTTAAGGATTGCAAGACTTTTAGTCAGCTTTTTGGGTCATTTGTCTCAATACTTTGACCCATACATAGAACATCAATTATAAGATTGTTTTTGCTTCAGTGATATCGGCAAGGGAATTATATCAACTATAAATTGGTGTAAAAATAAATAAAATATTTGAAGGATTTCGCTTACCTTTTTAATATTTTTTATAAGTACAGTCAGTTAAAAATGTAATCGTAATATAGATCGGGCGCGTCCGTAATTTTCACGGAAGTTGTCGATTACTATCGTATTAAAATCGTGATGATTTTGTATTGTATTGTTGCTTTAAAACGTAAGGATGGCATAACTTATATGAAGAGGAAAAAAGTGCATAATGATTGTACCAATCTTTGAACGAGTCTCGGTATGCTTTATTCATGTGTAAATTAAATGAGTAAATTAAAAGGACTGCATTTGGTTAAAGTTATATCTGTATTGTAGCAAAGTGACTAAATTTCACACTTGTTTCAACTTAACGTAAACAGGTAAATGTAACACCTGTGAAAAAAAGATTTTGTGTATACATTGTAATTTTTACACATTTTCACGGGACTGTTGTAATGTCACACAAACACACATATACACAAGTACGTATGTCACTTTCAAATTGTGACGCTTATTTTATATGAAAGAATTTGTTTTCAGAATCCGTTCGTCCGGATAGATCTCATCCGTTATAAATGTGGTGATGTTGTTTTTTTGTTGTTTTTTGCTTTGCTATTTGTGCGTATTTTGACAGTCGTTTACTTCTACTTTGGTCCCCCTATAAACATTTTGTAACTTAAAGGTGGTTGACAAATGAAAAAGTGAAGACCAGTCAGAAATGGAAATCAGGTACATGTAATGTCGAAAAAATAATGTTTGTGAATTATGTACATTTAGTATTTTGATCAAATATCAGAAATTGAGAAAGAAAATGCAAATAAGATGTTATTACGGTAAACTTACATATTTTAAAGACACTTAAAATCTGTCATAAGAATTACCACTTGCGTTTTACAATATACCCCGGGGCAATAAAACACTAGAACGGATATGGATTATTAGGGTGCAATAAAAGGCTTTGTTAGTCTTGGTAATTTATTACCCTAAATGTGTGTATTATATATATCTATTTTATTGTACACCCATCTCAGAAACAATGAAATGTATTTTAGTTAGTTTAATAAATGTATTTCTGTTTGCTTTTAGAGAACAATTAACTACTGTGGAAAGGGACAACGAAAAAAAGACCTTACTTGATTATTCCTTTTATTAACAAAAGTAACCTTTAAATAACTCGCACTTTAAAATAATTTTTTCGAAGAAACGTTCATGATTTCATGTGAATAATTTCGAAATAATCCTCGACACTTAAGTGTGTCGTTCAAGCTTCTGCTGTAGCACATTTATTTCTATCTTGTAGAATTTACGCACGTGTAACGTTGGCGTCAGGCACACGGGAAACAGTACCGTAATTAATTAAACAAAAGTAACATCTACCTTGTAAGTTATGTAAATAACACATTTTCAAAGATGACGCACACGTTCATGCATTGTGTCTGTCGTGTTGTTTGTTTTTTCACAGCTAACAGAATGACATCGATTTTGTATATGCCTAATGAAAACTTCGTTATTTCATTGTTTCACAATTCAATATTAGAATCAAGCTACCAATCGCTTTCATATACTAAACATTGCGCGGACGATCTTTTTTAAAGGTAGTTGTTGTTAGCTTTTAAGTTTAGAGAACTAATTGCTTTCAAGATATACAACCACTTATGGCTTTTAAGCACGTGCGAAGAAAAAAGAAAACTGTGAAAGTGTGACTGTCATTGCGGTACAAGTTGGTGATGCCGTGTATGATTTATGTTGTGAAGCTTCACTTAATTACATTAAATGCGGATGCTTTGATATAATATGTGATTCAGTTTAATAAAATTAATTCAACAATATAAAGATTAATAGCTTATTACTCCTGTAGTTTGTCCGCAAGATCCTGTCAACAATTATTACACGAATAGCTCTGTGCATTGTATAGATTTAACAAAAGTTAATGAAATTCGAGGGTATATTCATGAAAAAAAACATTTCCCCCCTCAAACTGTTATCTATAATAGCTCTATTATTCAAATCAGTGTTGCTTCATTTCTCTGTAATCTCTATTTTACAACAGTTGCTTTTTAAACATACAATGTAATAGTACAAAAAGATAGCTGGGATGAATGCAATAAGATTAAAGATTTCTATTTTAGCGTAATACACAGTACATCCTCGGGCTAATATTACGCAAGCAAATATCGATTTTATTGATTTAGCTGCCGAAACAATCAGCGGTTTTCCGGTCTGTTTCGGAAAATTTACGACCGCAAGCGAACTGTCCGGCCTCCACTACCTGTTTATCGATTTTCTGACCAGCCTTATCATTGCTAGCGAGTAGAGAACAAAATGTTCCATATGGTTAATCTCATCATTTTCGATGGTGAATTATCGGTTTCATCTTGTATTTCATTGATTTTGTCGGAAATGTCCGTAGGCTTAATTCATTGTAGCTGTTGTTGTACGTATAATTTTTCCGCGTAAAATATTTGGCTCACACCTAGTGTCATCCTTGAATATTTTACAAAAAAAGGAAATCATAGAACATTCCTCAAACATGCTTGATATATCGTTTACATTTTCATTTACCTTTTCTTCTGATAGTTCCAAATTATGTTCAACAGTTTTCGAACATACTGTTTATGTGTTCTTCATTTAAGTGTTCCTGAAACAAATAAGATTTATATTCGTGCCATGATTTAACTTTGGTACTCGTTTCTATTGTTTGTTTATTTAAATCTAAGTTATTAAATAAATTAGTATAAAACATATGTTATATAATCTTAAGTGTATTTTGGGTTCCATTGGCGTTTACTGACTAAGTTGCGAGGGTTAAGACAAATGTTCCGCGACAGATTCGGCCGAGATATATTTTTAAACATGTTTTGTTTCAGCGATATTACTTCCTGAAGGTTCATAAAAATAGTCGGAAGTCGTATATTTCATATAAACTACAACTGTGGTGCGCTAAACTTCCAATTATTTTGTATGTTCAATGCAGTTATACCATTTTTGCTAGAGTAAATATTTTGCATATTTTTATGTTCAGTTTTGACAAACATCTCTCATCTTTTGACTCGATGGCTTGAAAATACAAGTATCCGATGAGTGCATTCTAGGAAGATACCAATATCATACAAAGTTGTAAAAATATAGGGTTAACTGTTTTGTAATTTTGATATTTGAGAATGTATATACGGGTTTTAATGGTCGCAAATATTTTTAATGGCGACGGCGTTAAAACTGTTTGCGACCATTAAAACCGTGCATACGGTCGCAAATGCCAAAATCACTAAACGGTTAACCCAATTCTAACACACAAAAATGCTCTAAAATGCGATCTTTACTGATCGCTCAATTTTTTCGACTATATATACCTAATTTAATAGCTGCACATTTAAATGACGTTACTAATCAGAACCGACGTTACAACGTACGTTCGTTAGAATACAGATTTAAATAAAGTAAAATAAATGCAAAATGGCTGCAATGTAAAAGCTTTTTCATGAACGAAATGTCATTTTAAATCAAAGTTTATTGCAGATGTTTTTTCTTTAAACTGTGACAGTAACGTATCGAAGCTCTGTAACACGGCATCTTTCAGGGTTAATAGCGCATGAAAGACGTTAAAATGCGTACAATTTTGTCAAAAGTTACCATAACGTACATTCCTATCTATTGACGCCCCTCAGTAATATAATGTACATTGTACATAGATATGTATATATTAACAGTTTTCATGTGTAGACGTGTTTCGTCCCCGATGAATTAGTGTGTCGGTGCCCGCCTTGTCACGACTCAACCGGCTCAACAATTGCCGAAGATTGTATAGTTGATACGACTGGTTACTTCCAGCAGTTTATTCCGAGTGACTGATATTTGTCTCTGAATCGGAGCTACACATGGACTTTACTCTTCATTACATATTCGGCTTATCAAATGGGACTTGCCTTATACAATTTGTACTTGGAAGTTTATGACCAAACTGTGCCGGACTCCATAGATAGCGATGGAATGACGTTCGGCGACACATGACGTCATGCAATGCCACTATAAGGCAGACGGTAATATATGTATCGACAATGGATGAGCGTGAGGTCATGTACTTGTATGCACTTGGCAAATGCTAAATGATAGATCTTTTCATCTATTTCTTTGGTAGTATTGAAATGTTTTATGCTTACATGTACACCTTTAGATGGATGGTGTTTTTGCGGTAAATTTTATATGTAAAGGAAGAACTTTGAAATATGTTTAAACGAAAGCTGTGAACAATTATCTAAAACAATCCTAACAACTGTCATAGATATCTGTATGTTTACTTGCTGCAAACTTATTTCATTGTTTGACCGGGTTTTGTCAGTGTTGTTATATTTCAAATAAAACATTTAATTGTTCTAGTTTTGAAATAACAAACAAAGGTAACCATTACTTATAGCCAGATATAGGTCTAACAACCGTTGTAAGAAAAGTATGAAATGAAGCACAGAGTCAAAAAGACGAAGAGCAAAAGCAAAACAATAACGCCTTCTGTCGGGATTATTCTTGTACAGTACACTCCGTTTATAACAAACTCCTTAGGACCATATAGATGTGTTTCTTATATCCGGAGTTTGTTTTATCCATATATCATTTTTATTTAAAATGAATGAAAAAAATCTCAGGCAGAGAAAATGTGTTCCTTATATCCGAAATTTCGCTACATCCGGAGTCGTTATATACGGAGTTTACTGTATCATATTAGCGCTATCTGTGTTTTCAGGGGAATGGCTGTTGTGAACATTGATCGTTCGTGATAAGTACACTCTTATAAGTGTGATTGCGTGATACAAGTGTCCGTCATCTTCGACATCGTACATGTGATTGTCAATTAGTCTCACACGGATTTTATACGTCATTGCGAGAAACCTTAGGAGGCTGTATGGGGTTTCAGGCTGTTGGTGACGAATTGGCCAGGGTCAAGTTTACAAATTAGATGTAAAATGCAGATCCAAGTGCATGGTTGAAAATATTATTACATGCTATATATGCATTTTCATTGTCAAGTATTGAGATTTAGTGATTTGATGAAAGTGAAACCAGTGACATTGACCTTGCAGTAGTGACGTAATGGCTGCCAAGTACGAAAGCATGTCTGTCTAGAATTAGCCGGGAATGCAAATGTCATTTGACAGGAGCCTTTTGAGATTTGAAATTTTGAAAAAGAAAAACGGTATGGAATCTTTATATTATTGAGCTTGTTTTCTTGATTTACAGTGTTTCAAGAGTAGGAAACAGTGTAGCAGTTGGTTCCATCAGTGTAGAAGAATTTTCAGTGGTAGTGTAAACATTAGCAAAATGTATTATTTTGTCGTCAGATTTTGCGATATTGGAAAACACAGAATGCTGAGCTGGTGGATGAAGGTTTTGGTTTCGGACTGAAATTACTGGCATTCTTTTAGTCACACATGATCATGCTAAAAATGTACTACATTTGTTTCAGGTTTGTGATTACAGTGTTTGGGTTGTGGTTTTGAAAGTTGCGGCGTCTAGTGTTGTGTGAAAAGCCAAGAAAACTCCATACTGCCTCCTTAATAAGGCTTTAAAGCTGCTCGGTCTCAGATTTTGGTAAAAAAATAAAGTTCTTCAAACTGTATGTAAATAACGTATTTTAGAACATATAGTCATATAAAAAGTATCCACTATAAATTCCTGTCACCTATATCTCTGAATTTCAAATAATACGCTACCAAATTCAAAAGCGTTGCAAACGCTTTTGAAATTCGAATATAAACATATAGTGTAGCGGTGCCGTGTAACCGACATTTTCAATCGATTTCTGCAAATTCCTACCAAGATTTTTGCTTATATTTTGATTCTATCTTTAAGTTTTTTATTTATGTATCAGTATGTCAATTGTTAAAAAAAAATTCAACGGTAACTGAGAGCGAGCAGCTTTAATGGATGAGGCTGTTTTCATCTACGATAATTTGGTGCTGACTGGAAAGGGTTAATAACCTGAAAGAGCACCTGGCTCAAACAAAAAGAATATAAGAAAAATATGTTTCCGGACCGACCTTTACCTGTTACTGTCGACTTCAATTTTGTTTGCAAGAAAGAGATAATAAAAGATAAATGTTCAGGTGCTTTTAAAGCAGCAAAGGAAAAATAAAAAACAGCTTGGCTCGACCGACCTTGATTTTTTGGCAAGGAGACCAGAACACACATTTTTAGTTTGGCTTAACACGTGTACATGTACTATGAAAAAAAAACTATTATAATGGTGTGTCATTCGCTTTTGTAATTTCGGTTTCACATGCGACTGAAGGTTTTTGTTTCTAATTATTTTGTCTTGCGCTATTTCTTCTTTGGTGTTATTATTCTATGAAATAAAGACATCTACGACACTCGGAGCATAACGCGTCTTTCGTTTTGCAATGTAGTAATAGTCTTCAAAAATCAAAGGCCCAGACCAAAACATGAAACAATATGACACACTGGAAGTAGGATAACTGATAGAAAGATAGCATAATATCTCTGAACATTTTCCGTGATCTACTGTACAATAAAAGATAAGTGCGTTCATTTCAATTTCTCATCGAATGTCACATAACACGTGACAATGGAAAACAGGTCAAGGTGCTTACAGAAAAGGCAACTGAATATGAATAAAGCCATTGTCTTGAATGTCAGAAAGAAAACAGATATTTTATCAATTTTATTCTCCACAGAAAATTGGAAAATGTAAGAGGAAATTATTTCCACTAGTAGGAAATAGAACATGTTGAGCATCTGACAACTTGATTGCTGGCTAACTGCCGAAGAGAAAATTTGAGACATGTTTAAAATACAAACGATCAACTTTTCAAATGACAAGGAAACACATCAAATACAATCAAATCAAATACAGAGCACACCCCGTTAAAGTAAAGTATTGTTTGTATCTTAGTGTGTTTGTATACTAAATGGGATAATTTAACTGAAATCTGCGGTTAATTTCAAGAGTTAACAACATAATCTTTACAACATTATTATTAAAAGTAGGACATTTTATCATTTGACAATGAACAAGACATCATACTGGCATGAAGCTTTGTCTTGCAACTGTAGAAGTCGCACCATGCTTCGGCTCAGTAGTGTTCTTATTTCTGGTCCCTTTCGATCATTAAGTGCCGAGTTTGATAGCAGCTGGAATACCTTAAAGCCGCCATACACATAATGGTAGAGCCTGCTTAGCGCTGTGGTAGCGTGTTCACCTCATGATCGAAGGGTCCCGGGTTCGATCCCCAACAGTGCAAAGCAGTGTTAGTTGTAAGAATTTTGAGGGTAAATAAACTATTATAAAATAACAAGAGTGCCAAACTGTCACAAAATACGCCCGTCAGAGAGGCATAACTCAGTTTCTTGCATATCGGATAGGCATTTCCGGTGATTTTGCCCATGCCGGAAAAACCGGTCTGGCACCCCTCCTATGCCAGACGACTCTCGTGAATATCTTATGACGTAACGTTATAAACATTGTGACGTCAATTTCCCAAACACAACGGCGGAAAATCGTTTGATTTTCATGATAATTCATCATTTTGATAAGTTTGCATTTAGAAATATACCTTAAAGTGCAAGACGGTATGCAAGAAAAAGTTTCTATCATGAGACACTTGGCTCCGATGGAAATATCCGTCACCTCGGGTAACTGTTTTACGGGAACTCGGCAGAGCCTCGTTCCCGCCAAAACAGTCACCCTCGGTGACGGATATTTCGATCTGAACCTCGTGCTCATGACAGAAACTATTAATCTGGCACTTCATAGGTTTTGTAAAACTTGTTTGAACTATAAAGAGGACAAGGCTTGAACGATAGCGTACAAGGCCGATTTCATCTTTGTTCGATAATTGAAGGGCCATTTTGCTGGTTATCGAACTTGGCCCGGACAAGGCTAATTTGGTCAGTTTTGGATAATTTAAGGGCCATAATCCAAAAGTACCTAAAGCGATTTGGCTGGTTATCAAACTTATCTTAGACATTATGCCCGCAAAAAGTTTTGTGAAGATCAGATGAAAACTGTGCGGAAGAGAGCCGAAAAAATGTGTGGAGGCCGTCCGCCCGCCGCATGTATTCCCATAATACGTCCCTTCGGGCGTAGAAAAAGTAATAATGTATGGAACCAGGTGCTATATAAGCTCTTAACTTAATACAAGTGGTAGCAACAATGAAGGCTAGATGCAATGACAAAAAGTACTGTGAATCATTTTACAACTGGTGCACAACATTTGTCCGGTGACAGCTTCTGAAGATACTCCGGGATACTGTTAAACATTTGACATGACAATCTTTACAATGTCCACTTTGACATAGATACCTTTTGGACATTGAACTGAAATTATTTCTGTGACTAAATCCCAGATTTCAAATTTGATTTTATCAGAAGGGGCATACCCTACAACGAGCAAATAATGTACTCCAAATTGATAAAATGGACTATATTTTCGACTCTGCACAGAAACAATAGATAAATGCATTTTTTTTTCAATAATAACATGCATTGAAACTTAGAAGTGGAGTCTGACGACAACTACGCAACTACGCTTTAGTTAAAGGCTTACTCTGAATTTTCAGCATAGTTCAGGAAAAGTAGTGCTGGCAACGTTTTCAGAACAGTATCTAACAGACGGATAGACGAACAAAGGAAATATTATACAGCCTTATGTGCGGAGTTTATACATAGTTTTCGAATTTTTCAGCCAAAGGATAATGTTAGGTACTCAGATGCAAGTTTAATTCGATTAATTTAAAATCAACTTCTTATCAACCGAAACGTGAATCAAGCATACAATTGTTCGTGTAAAATATACATCTAAACGAATGAATTCTATCATTATTCAGTGCCGTTAGCGCAGTAAACCACCTTCTCTTTTCTATGCTATGTCCTTATTCTTATCTTGTTCTTCGTGTCACACTCGCCGATCATATCTTTAGGAAGTCTGAAAAAACATATCGCAATTAGTGTCGTTATTTGGTCTTCGTTTAAAAGATAAATTAATGAATAATTACAGCAATACGTGAAAGCTTACATTATTAATGGAAATTGTAACTTTTTTGCACCAGAGATAACCATCAAACTTTCTCATTTTGTATGACTTGGGCAATGAACTTTCCTTTTAATGCTGATGGTTCAATGAACAAATCCGTGCATTAGGATATATGTAATCATATTTATTTATAGGCTGTGTTTAACTAAAACCTTTCGAAATATAAATGTAGACACAAAAATAAGAAAACCGACAAAGAAATATTTTCAAGACCATGTTGTTCATGACAATAGCCGTCTGCTGTTTTGGGTTAATTCTAAATGGATTTTAGTGGAAAATCTTTCTGCGATTTGCTTATTTACGTAAAACAGCCCAAACACTGTCTACGAGAGTTGAGACGATAAGTTTCACAAGGAATATTGAACAAGAACCATACGATTAATAGAATATTGGATGGAAAAAGTAAAGAGTATAATTTATCTTAAATCGGTTACATAACCGCGGTAGATTTTAGTCCAACCCAACGGCTTTTAAATCAGCACAAAAGAACATGTCTGTTGCTCATTTGCAAGTGTATCATTGCGTGATGCCAGCTTCCATCAGTACATTTCTTTTGCCAAGTAGTTTTTGAATCGGGTTTTATAATACATCATTAGGGAAAATCCTAGCACGAATACAATTAAATGGCCGGGATTGTATTCATCTGTGGATTTTTTCCTGCTGTCAGTCTGGGAGGCGATTGGGAGTATTTTGAAATAAGCTCATTATTTCGATGAAACACATATAAAATCAGGTCACAGTTTTAAATAGCAATGAAAATTGTAACGAATCATAAAACAAGATGCGCTAACACAAACTGAATAACATTTAGATACCAACAGCTCAGTTATTTTTCTGTTGTAGTGAGGGGTGGCGGTGGAGGCAGTGGTGACTATGTACTCTCTACAGAAACATTAATTTTGATAGAATTATGCGCAAATAAATCCGACAGGTAAATGATTACAACAATGCCACTTCGGGAGAATGTGTTTTTTATCAATGAGCATTGCCAGAAATATCAAAAGATATGAAAAGATTATCTCCCTTGACTATACTATCTATAATCCATGTCTGATTGGGTTGTCTCCCTTAGACAACGACCAGAGGAAACGCATGAAAGAACAACCGGTTGGCAACGCATCGTTTAAAATTTTGCGGCAACTTTAAAATTTAACAACTTAAACATTCAGTCTAGACTGGATGCATTAAAACTGGCCACAGTGAGACTATTTAAAATAGGGATCCTCAATATGAAAATGGCTAACTTAGATAAACCAATATTGACTGCTGAAGAGGGATGCGTGCTTAAAAGAGGTGACCACAAACAATGATTAAACTGTAATCCCAAAATAGAATTGTATTTAGACAAGCATCCTCATAATGCTTTGTTCAATATCTGATGCCATTTCCAGCTTCCCAGAGCTTAATGAAAGTATCTCCCTTGAAAATACACTATCGGCGTTATCGATTTCTTAGTCCGGCGCATTGTTGCTTACAAGTACTTCCTCCTTTCAGTTCCCTGCAACATTTAATGACAGTGAGTTGACAGTGAGGTGACATTCGGAACTAAATTCCGGAGAAAAATGCGGAGATTAATAACGACGACGATCTCGTCACTGTTCATAGTTAAATTTCAGGTATAAGTGCAGTCAAAACTGTTTACAAAGACCACTGTTTGGGAAGCTACACATGTCGTCTTTGTTTGCATGTGATCTTTATTCACAGTGTTTGTACTACAGATGAATAGTGCACTGTGATTTCCCTGCTGGTCTTTATTTGCAGGGTGGTCTTTATTCGGAGATGGCCTTTTGCATAGGTTTAACTGTACCTGGATCAGAACAGAACAAAACAGAAAATACATTTAACGAGTACACATACACGTACAATTCAAAATATTAGGTCACGAAACATAATCACAACCGATAAAGTCCACAATGTTGAATTATACTAAGTTTAAAAATGAGATGCGGTGGCAGTTTTTTCAATAAATTTGAAAATATAGTGCAAGCTGGAGAATGAGCTGAAATAAAAAGCAAGCGATGTATTGTACTATGATAATTTGATTAATATTAACACTTGGTTTTAAATGAATTCAGTATGTATCTCAAGACTAAATAACAAACTTAATATGATCATAACGAACCAAAACCAGTTTATGTCACATTGTTATATTTTTTATACGACAAAAAAGGGGCGAAAGACAACTTTGAAACGTTCAGTTTACATTCGATAATCAGCCATCTCAAATAATATGTTTCGAATTAAGTTTCTTTTTGTGAATTAAAACATTCAGACTCCTAAACAAATAAGAAAAGTAAATATTTAGAATGTAAAAAATGATTTTGCTGTTGTTATGGTTTTTTTTTCATAATATTGTTTAGTTTGTAAACAAGTCACGGTGATAAAATAATTTAATTAAATTCTATTTTGGTCAATGTTGATTTACCCAAACATTCGCTTACCGTTGATATTATTTTCAATATCTGGTTTTTGCCAAAAACAATTTAACAAAAGAAAAAAACAGGGAAAAAACAACGGCGAAACAAGCACCATCGTTCTACATATTGCCACAAGGCGCAAGGGATTGTTGGTAATAGAAGAACGTAATCGACGTAATCAATATGGCGTCATGACGTCAATACAAACGTTGTCCCCATGTCACAGACGTCGACATTTAAACAAAGAATTTACAGAGAGTGCACACGAAAACACACATCGTTATGAATTCAGCATTTTCTAGAGTTTTATAGAGGTAAGAATTTATTCACAATTTTGTTTTTTACGCAACGTCAACGTAATATTTTCGAATTTTGTTTTCATTAATCTTTCATTTGTTTTGTAGTCTGTTATTTAAGGAGTAGGTTAGGAATTAAATCACTAATAAGGAAATATATCTTCAAGAATGAAAACTGTGCTTGTACCTTGTATTTATTTATATAGCATTAATTATGACAGTGTTTAGACAGTCATGAAGTATATATACACCTTAGAGTACTCACTTAGATAAAGATTATATTTGCGCAACTTCTTTAAAGTTTTGTTGCTTGGTGCGGAGGCGGGGGTGTTGCTTTTACTTTTGCTTGGTGGTTCACGGGTTCAAATCCTGCTTTCTGCTTCGTTATAATTCTTTGCTTCATGATATTATACCTGTATCCGCTTACAGATGACTACCAATACAACAAAAACAGAGCAAGTTCGAGTTCAGATATCCGTAGAGGAAGGTCCCCTTGGATATCGTATCAATCCAGCTGAGTACTACGTTGCAGTGGTCGGATCTGGACCACAACTGGGAAACGAAAACCCTTACATTGCACCACGATGCAAGCGTGTTGGGAATAACATATGGGTAAAAGAAATATGGTACGTATTCTTGACTGATGTCGTCTGCTAATTTTATAGTCTTCAGTATTAATCGCTAAATCTAAAACAATTTTTTTAAATAATCATTATACATTTTTTGTAATTATTCGAATGTTTTCTAAGCAGGATAATGTTGAAACAATCAACAGTCGCTTCCGTCACATTTACTATACAATAATTATGTCAAGGCAGAATCTGTCTTCTAGGTCAGTTTACATCATAGTACTGTAAATAATAAAATTAATAGACATGTGAGTTGCACGTAAATGATAGAGGGGAATGTTGAAATCACAACATCTAATATAACAGTGCTATAAATCTCAGTGCAGCTATTGACAGTGTGGTCAATTCTAAAGGACTTTCATATTTTACAGGGTTACAAAGGAGAGCTGGGTCACATTCAAGTTTCTCATCGTCCACGCACCGAGCAACAGAATTGTACAAATTGAGGAGATACAATGCCATAGGATATTTATAAGTCATTTTCCTGTCGTCGTAGAAACCAGGTTCAACCAAGTGAAAATAAAAGGCGGAAGAGGTATTTATGTTTTGAATTAAATAATATGAATCAAAGCACCGAAGTGTCATCTTTCGTATCTGTTCGTTTTTAATAACTTTTGAACACTTTCTGTAGTATGACTTCGGAGTCAAACTTTGGTTTATTATTTCAATCACCTTCGAAAAGTCATTCAAAGACGTAAGCATTAAAATGGTTGTCCCTAACTTCAATTTATTTAACCGCGGCCCGCTTAATTTCTTACATAGATGTGTCCAACTTATTAATTATCAATTGTTCATGATATACAGTACTTCAGTGATCGAAAGATTCCATTTTCTCGAAGGCAAATGTGGTAGTTTCTACAGTTTACAAATGTAAATAATGGTTCTACTGTCTTAGTGCAATCTTATACAAGGACCACAATGGAAATAAGGTTTTTCTCAGAACCTTTTTTTGCTATCCTTTTTATAATATGTAACTTGACATGGTTCTGAATGTATATACATTTTATCAGTTTTTATCATTAAATTTGTATTGATTTATTCATAAGTATAATATGGTTATGCAGCTTTAAATATGTATTATGTTGATATATATAAATGTATATAAAAAAATATTGTGCCATGCAAATATAAATTTAACACAGAATAGAATTTTGTCCTTA
Source organism: Saxidomus purpurata (assembly GCA_022818135.1). NCBI lineage: Eukaryota > Metazoa > Mollusca > Bivalvia > Venerida > Veneridae > Saxidomus > Saxidomus purpurata. Next base: position 3,283,108 of record JAFMSR010000001.1, on the reverse strand, counting down.
CTTCTTGTACTAAGTCATGTCATTTTATTCGTAAGGATTTTACGAAAATGGACCAACAACGAAGCAAAAGAGCAATGGTAGAGATACCAGTCAAGAATTGAGAATAGAAGCAGAGAAATGCAGAGACTCTGGTGAAACACCAGCCATACAAAAGGAAGAAAAACGAATTGAGCGAGTGTATGATATTGACGATCAACTAAAAGAGAAGGAGGAGAAAGAGCAACAACGAATTGGAGCCGGCGATATAAATATCCCAGGTATAAAAGCATTCAGAATTGTATAGACAATGAACTTAAGTACTATTTTACTATTTCTTATAAAATCTAATTTCACTTTCGTTTCAATGACATCTCGGTTCATCACGTCTTTTGCAGAGCTTACAAAACTGAAAGACAGCAAATCTGATGAGAAAAAGCATAATTCAGGACATGGTGATAGTATTAGTAACGAAGTTGTTCGAAGAAACAAAAACAAGATATGCCGAGAGGATATGCAAAAAGTGTTTAATGAAATCAGAAAAGATTTTAAATTCGAAAAGGTACACTTTCGTTCTACATGATACTTAATAAAAGCAACATTTGACTGATGAAAAGCGTGTCTTTGAATGTGTTTGGTAATTTTTACACCATGGTTGTAGATTATTTCTTTTTTGGGAAAATTGGGTTAATACATATTTTAGATTATAGTGCTAAATCCAAATTATTAAAATAGACGAAGCTCACATGAAATAACTGCATTCAAGGACAACTAGATAAGTCACTACTAGCTATAGCACTGTGACCTCTACACACAAACCTGAAATAACAATCTTAGAGTTTGCGTATATTGATTTTGTAAGGGCACTATACCAGTGTCTCAACATAAATTACGGAAGAAAAAATAAATGAATTAATATCATTTTAGAGTTTTACCATTTCAGGTGTTGACAATGAACGGAGACATGGTAAAGATTCAATTGAAAATTAATCAGTCTGTTTTTGCACGTTTTCGCCTTCGCCCAAAAGACATAGACAAAGCGGCAGAGGGTTTTGGCTTACAACCCATTCAGAATTTACTACAAAAACAAGATGGCTTCTTCCGTCAACAATTGTGGTACGAACAATAAATTAACTTAAGTTGAAACAGATTTCAGTTTTTATGATATTTATTCTTATATGACATAAAATTCATGCAGTCAGATATAAACTTTGAACGACAACTGATTTTCATTTACATGCTTTTAAACTAATGACAAAAGACTGCAAAATAATAATGTAACTATAACATTATCGTCCAGGCTTCCTAAAGATATGTTTGAAGAGTTTCTGAAAAGAAAAAGAGCAGAGACATACAGACTTGCGATAAGTGACAAAGAGGCAGACCCCGTTAATGAAAATAAAGCACTTGTTACCCCAGCGTGGAGAAATGGTAATTTTTAAACTTAGTACATTTTCATTGTTACAGCAAAATTTTACACATGCCCAGATTGGAATGAATTATTTTGTTAAAATAATGCAAATTAAGGTGTATGTTTATCTGAATACTAGTAGTCAAATTCACACCACCCTCTAAGCTGGACTTAGTTGAAAAGTGGTCTTCCATCACAGGTCTTTGTGTCACAGTTAAAACATGCACTGTCGTTCATTTTTAAATTCAACGGTATAATGCTCAGATTGAGAAACGGTCATCTTGATAAATTGATTTTTTTTATGCGGTAGAGTTTGGGGTATTTAAATAAAATATTTTAATGCACATAAGTACACTTGCAAGCTATTTTGAATAGAGAAATAAAGACCACCTATGGAAAAGTTGTCTTCACTCACAAGCCTTTGTATTACAGATCAAAGGTCCCTGTTCTTTATTCATAGGTCTTCTTTAACGCCGACGTGACTTTTTTAAAATGAATGACAACAGTGTTCTTTAATTCTGCTTACAAGTATATAGTATTTATAGATTTTTAGAAACTAAATTTTTGTAAGTATTTGACAGTATTCTAAGATTTACACATTGCTTGATAAGATAAGCTTGACCAGAGAACACCGCTTGATAAAATGTTCTTAAACTGAGAACGCCGCTTGATTAAATATGTTTGAAAAAGGAACACTGCTTAAATAAAATAAAGGTTTCCTCAGAACATACTGCTTAATAAAAACATGCTTGATCCGAAATGAAATATATTCTGCGGTATTTTAGGTGCACTCCTACACAGAACAAATTTATGCAGCAGTAATTACACAACTGGAATATATAAAAGAGACAAGTCTTGGCGACAAGTTATTCCCGGCAATAATGAGCGTACAATACCCAGAACATTCCAACCAATTCTAGACAAACAGCCCACTGTTACCCAGGACGTGAGAACTAAACTGAAGAGAGATCCTGATATTGACAAACAGTCTGTAGAGCTTAATTTCAAAGAAATAAGTGGTAAGTAAAATTTCACTTCAGATATATGAAGTGTTTTCTTATTAAAGGTAGATCTATCATGTTCTTATTGGTTTGAAAATGGCCACATCTTCGGTGTTAATAAGAGATAATATTTTCTTTTTTCAAAAACGAAGTATTGATCATATGTATAGGTTCAGTCATGTTTCAACTTAAAACCTTGAATATCAAACATGTGCAAAGTCCTAATTTCTGTAGAAAATGTTTTAATCATTCGTTTACTTTCTTGTACATGACAGTTTAAATTATGTATTGAAGAATGCAATCTTGTGTGGTTTTATTTCCAATCAATCATTCTTTCAGAATCTGACATAACACGTGATGCAAATACATTTACTGACCTGGCAACAAAATCTCAAGTAGCTGAAACAGCCAGAGCCGACCTGAACAAGGAGTGCGAAGTAGAACGTATTGACAACAAAGAAATACTAAAAGAACACTCATCCAGCTCATTAGAATTTCCATATAACCTGAAAGGACTGGCTCTAATTGCTACAGGATTAGCTGTTGTTGCAGGCCTTAAATATTTTGTTTTTAAATGAATGTATTAATGTAATCATTTCGACTTATTCTAAACATTTGATTGACAAGAAAATTTGCAAAAACGAGTTGCGACTTTGTCTTATTTCAAAAGAATGATTTTCACAAATATTGTACAGTTTGTCTCAATAAAAACGAGGCCAAGTTCAAAACAGAGTCATCCGAGTGTCGGGGTGAAAACTACACCTAAATACTTTAATAATGCAACACTTTTTTATGGTAAGTATTTTTTTAGAGCAAAACAACAAAATATTTTAAACAGTCTCGTTTTATTCCCACACATCTTATTAAGACTTTGACCGAGGAATAGACAAAAAGTCCACAATAGGCTATAGGATTGCTATTATTATACAGTCAATGCGAAGAAGATGCATGATCTGCATGCACGCTAACGGTGACTATACCAAATATTAAATATTTGTGATTTGGGACTTGTAGGGAGATACATTTTGAAGCAATGAAATTTGTGTTTATCATGGTTGGATTTCTGTAACATTTGGACACAACAGTGATACTAGATTAAATGTCTATACTAAATAAGATTTCATTTAATATTGTTTAATTAAATGTTTGAAAAACTTAACCACGGAGTCTGCTGTCTTGCATGTCAAATTCAGACTCATTGGATCCTGCATATCTGCATGCAGTGTACTGTAAAGAATATGTATGTGATATATACTAAACAAAATAAGACACTTCCGCTAAATTGGCTTGAACATAGCTGGATGGAAAAAAAACGGGGGAGTCATTGTTATATATACTTAAGGACAATAGTTCTGTCCGGTATAATTAAAGAAATACAAAAACTGAAATTGGATATTTTGATCATAATTAGAAAAGCATAAGAATATCATCATTTTCGTATCAATTTACACATTTTCAATGTTCATGACGTCCAATAGAATGTTTGTGGGCGTTTAACGCACGTGCAGCATGTGTTGTAGGCTCACTGACCTCCAGTCGATATAAAACGCGCAAATTTTGCTATCTTGAAAGCTTCGTAATAACAATATACGTTGAGTATTGTCTAAATTTTTACGTCTCTTCGACAGGACTATCCTTTGGTAACAAAACTCACTTGAAATTTTTTGTAATTGTAAGCTTCATGTACATACAATTTAAATAAATGTGAAATTCATGGTTTATGCCGTCACGGTTGATTGAATGTTTTTGTATAGACTTTTTAACACCTGTGATGTAGCAAGTAGTCTCAAAATATAAATTTGCAAATAAAACATTAAAAGTAACGTACAATTTAAGTTTAATTAAACAATTTTGAACCGGACAGAACTTTTGTCCTGAAGTATATATAAGTTTAAAGAGTGTTTCATGATGCATCGTTTGGTAACAAAATGATGGTCAAAGATTAACAGAATATGGGGGAATTTTTGACCAAGTGAGGTAGGGGTTAAAAACAAAAATAACACATAATAACGGGTATGACCACCTCTTATTAGGACTTTTAGCGGACCAGTCATCAATGAAATCAATGTTGTTTGTTATAAGAAAATTTACAGTGTCCTTAGCTGTATGAGATGTGCAATTATCATGCTTAGAAATCAGGATATTGGCGTTGTTATAGAACAGATGATTGATTTTCATTGGTGACTGGTCTGCTAAAAGTCCTGATCTCAGCCCAATCAAGCACGTCTGTGATATTTTGACAGACGAGTGAGGCTTCGTCCCAGCCCACCTGCTAACGTCAAGAACTTCGTCAAGCGCTCATTCAGGAATGGAACAATATGCAGAAATCAACACTTTAGTCAATTCTATGCGCCGATGATACACTGCAGTGGTCAACTAAAGAGGTGGTCATACCCGTCATCGAGTGTTAGTTTTGTTCAAGCAATCTTAAAGAATCTAGATCTATACGACAGGGATTTAAGTTTAAAAATATCGAGATCTAATATATAAATCAGGCGCGTAGGAAGGGTATTGCAGATGTGGATTCACTAAATGGGCGAAGGGTCCGGGTGCCACCTAGGGCAGAGCTTGATAGGGGACCCAAAAATGCTTTGGGGAATTTAAGCAAAAATTTAAGTACTACGTGCGTATGCTATATGCCTAGGCCCCCAGGCACATCTCTGCTAGGGGACAGTGGGTTAGGTCCCCAGCCGAAGAAAATGGTTTTGGGAGATTTAAACAAGACTTTAAAGCTGTTTAAAGTATTATATGCTATTTTTGAATACCAAAAAGTATACTTACACAAGTATGTATTGTCAGCTTTTATGAAGTAGATCTATATTACTTAGAGCAATCCCAAGAACTAGACTCTGAAGTTCATTTTTATCTGTGCTCCAACTTGTTGTAGTGTTTATCTGAAATTTGACCTACGTCAGTCTTGCATCCATGTTGGAGCATAGTTAGTTATCCTAACAGCTTGATATTGTCATAGTTGACTATCTTTCTAGCTGAATTTGAGCTACATCAAATCAAGCTCGCTATAGTTGAGGAGCATAGCTAGATCAGAAAATGCGCTCAGACGTCATATTTGATACCAAATGCTCTCTCGTCCGTCGCTGTAGATACGGGCCTTGTAGGAAGTACAACAAGGCACACGTAAGTATTTTGATAAAGGCCCCTGTTTGCGAGATTTACAGCTTGAAGGAAGATGGAAGGCTTATTGTAGCTACTATCGTAGCTACGGGCTACTTGCCGTCGGAACTCATCCTAATCAACCTGGACGTCAGGACCGGTTCGATTTCTGCCATCAGGTTCTTGGTGTATAAGCCATTGTGCCAGGAAGCGGTCATGCGCAGTTAGAAGGCATTTTATATCGAAATATATTTATAGCATCTGCACCCGGAAAATATACGATGAATACTTTATACTAGATAGAATCATCAGGCTAGTGAAAAGGTCTGAATTGAATCTAGATTTTGAAATTAATCCAGATCATGGACGAATATATTAATCCATTATAGATGTAATGGTTTTAAACAATAAAATTAAAACTTTAAAAATGTATATCTCTGAAAATAATATGGATTCACCTGCGTATAGGTAGCTACGCGCGTTAAATGCCTCCAATGATAAGTGACGTAAAGTTGTAATGTCATCAGATAAAAGAAATTATGCAGGGTCATACCGCGAAATGATTTTGAATCATAGTGAAATATGGAACGCCAAATCTACATATACATGTACTCAAATATTTAAAGAGGTCTTTAAATATTTGGAGAGCTCTTCAAATAATTTTAGAGGTCTCAATTTCAATTAAAGATATCTCCAAATATGTATAGCGCGCAATAATCAAGAGAAGTCTTTAAAGAAAGAGAGCATTCTAAGTCAATTTTTTATATCAAAAATTAATTTAAAGCGTGCAATTAATTCACTGTAGACCTCTCCAATTCAATTGAAGATATCAAAAATTAAGGTGTAATTCGTCTGTTTTTAAGAGCTCTGCAATTTGATTGAAGATGTCTCTAATTGATTTGAAGACATCTCTAATTGTTTTATAGCTCACTACAAATTAATTTATAGAGGTCTTGAATTCAATAAGAGACCTCTCTAAATCAATTTGAGTGCGGTGATTTCAAAATTCAATTTTAGATATCTTGAATTCGATGTTAATACATGCCAAATCTACGTATACTAAAGTATTTGAAGAGGTCTTTAAATATTTTGAGAGCTCTGTAAACGATTTGGAGAGGTCTACAAATCAATTAAAGATATCTGAAATTCGCTTGTAGCGCGGTTTAAATCCATTTGAATCGGATACCACTATTTATTGTTTTACAGCACGCAAGAAATAAATTAATGATATCAAAATTGGTTTTGACAGGTCTATAATTGAACTGTATCGCACTTTAATTGTTTTCAAGGTTGTTAATGGATCGCGATTAACAATATTGAAGCGCGGTACAATTGAATTAGAGACCTCTCTAAATCAATTTTTGATATCATTTATTCATTTCTTGCGTGCTGTAAAACAATGATAGAGTTCTCTAATTCAAATGAAGACCTCTTCAGTTGACTTATTGATGTCTCCAAACCGCGCTACAAACGAATTTTTGATATCTTTAATTGATTTGTAGACCTCTCCAAATATTCTACAGGTCTCTCCAAATATTCAAAGACCTCTTCAAATGATTGAGTATATGTAGACTGGCATGAATTCAAGATATCTAAAATTTAGTTTCACCGCGCTCAGATTGATTTAGAGAGGTCACTATTTAAATTCCAGACCTCTCTTATTTAATTTGTAGCGAGATTTTAAACAATAACAGAGGTCATCAAATCAATTAGAGACCTCTTCAATTCAATTACAGAGCTCTTAAAAACAGCTAAAATACACCTTAATTTTTTATATCACTTATTAAATTGTAGAGGTCTTCTATTCATTTATTACGCGCTTTAAATCAAATTTTGATATTATTAATTCAATTTGGGAGCTCTCCAAAACCTCTTCAAATATTTGAGATTTATTGTATATGTAGATTTGGCGTTCCATAGAAATAGATGTGTTTCATTTGCATGTCCGCCTGACATAACATCACTTATAAGCAAATAAACAATGTCAACTGACAACTTAAATCGGTTCTTTTCAATGTTAATATTCCACGGTAAATCGTGCATTTTAGTCTATTTAATGTTTTAATTCACGTTACGATAGATCTAGTTTTGATACACCTTATAAATTCAGGGAATTTACGCGCGGGGTTTCCCAAAAAATCCACAAAAAAAGACAGTCAAGTCCAATGGCGTCATTGTTAACAACAGCGTTTTCCCATAGAGGAAATAAACAGCAGCGGTATGAAATATCGAGCCGACTGCTACACAAACGATTGAACTTTTTCTAGATCACAAAACATGTAGATCTAGATTATATTTTATTTACAAGAAAAATTCGAGGTTTTACAGTGTAGGCTAAAGGTGAGGTCCCAAATTGGGATTGGACAAACTTACGTTTTTGTTGTAAACAACTAAACAAAATAAATAAAAAGGAAAAGGGCGAAACCAGCAAAGATAACAAGAGCCATTGACGCTCTACATATTGCTAAAGGGCGCAATGGATTGTTGGTAATAGAAGAACGTAATCGACGTACTCAAGGTGGCGTCATGACGTCAATATAACGTTATCACCACGTTACAGACGTTGACATTTTAACAAAGCATTTGCACAGAGCGCACACAGAAACATAGATCATTATGAATTCAGTATTCAGTATTTTCTAGAGTTTTATAGAGGTAAGAATTTATTCACAATTATTGCAAAAGTAACGTAAACATAATAGTAAAGAACAGCAGTGATGTAGTTTATTAATAAAGTTATGAATTCAAAATTTTCTAGAGGTTTATAGAGGTAAGCATATAGATCTACTCACAATTATCTTTAACGCAACATCAAGGTAAAAGTTTAAAAAACTTTTATGACATCAGGAATTAAATCACTAATAATTAAATATCTATTCAAGAATGAAATATGTACTGGAAAATATTGTATTTATTTATACAGCATTAATTAAGACAGTGTTTAGACAGTCATGAAGAATAATGTATAAACCTTAGAGTAGTCACTTGAATAAAGCTTATTTGCGCAACTTTTAATTTTCGTTGCTAGGGGCTGAGGACGGGGGTGTACAGCTATGAATCCCGGTATCTGTTTTGTTATAATTCTTCATTATATTATATATGTGTCCGTCTACAGATGACTACCAATACAACAACAACAGAACAAGTTCGAGTTCAGATATCCGTAGAGGAAGGTCCCCTTGGATATCCTGTCAATCCAGCTGAGTACTACGTTGCAGTGGTCGGATCTGGACCACAACTGGGAAACGAAAATCCTTACATTGCACCACGCTGCAACTGCGTAGGGAATAAAATCTGGGTAAAAGAAATATGGTACGTATTTCTGACTGATGTCGTCTGCTAATTTTATCCTATTTATAACTAAAATTTGAAAGAAGTCTTTAGATTATCATTATACATTTTGTGTATGTATTACAACTTTTTTAAGCACAAAACTGTCTTTTCCTTCCCATTTACTATAAAACTATGGTAGCACATAATCTGTCTCCTGTACTGTAAACAATAAGTAGACACATGAGTTGCACGTAAATGATAGAGGGGTATATTGAATTCACAAGATTTGATATATCTTACAATGCTATATATATATCTCAGTGCTTCATATTTTACAGGGTTCCAAAGGAGAGCTGGGTCACATTCAAGTTTCTCATCGCCCATGCACCAAGCAACAGAATTGTACAAATTGAGGAGATACCATGCCATAGGATATTTATAAGTCATATCCCTGTCGTCGTAGAAAGCAGGTTCAACCAAGTGAAAATAAAAGGCGGAAGAGGTATTTATATTTAGAATTAAATAATATGAATCAAAGCACTGAAAGGTTATCTTTCATATTTTCGGAAAATGTTCTTTGCAGTTTTTTACTCCTGAAGACTTTCTGTAGTACGATTTCTGAGTAATACTTTGAGTTATTATTCCAGTCACCTTCGAATAGTTCATTCAAAGACGTAAGCAGTAAAATGGCTGTCCCTTATTTCAATTATTTAAACCCTGCCCAGCTTAATTTCTTAAATAGACTTGACCAACTTCCAATATGGACAGTACCATTAGTTGTTCATAGGTGTGCTCAGAGAAATCTCAATGAATAGTGATTGTGCAGGCTAAACAAGTAAAGCAGTAATTATCAATTGTTAACGTACAGGACCGCAGTCTTGAAGGCGAATGTGGAAGTTTCCATAGTTTACAAATGTTTTGAGAGATTTTTATCATGTGAATATATTCGTTTTTTTGTCCTTACTTCTTGTACTTAGTCATGGTGTCCTTTTTCTTTTCCGAAAGGATTTTACGTAAATGAACCACCAATAAAGCAAAAGAGCAAGGACAGAGATACCAGTCAAGAAGTAAGAATAGGAGCAGAGAAATGCAGAGACCCTGATGAGACAACAGTCATCCAAAAGGAAGAAAAACGAATTGAGCGAGTGAATGATATTGAAGATCAACTAAGAGAGAAAGATAAAGTTCAACAACGAAATGGAGCCGGCGATATAAATAATTCAGGTAAAAAACATTCAGAACTGTCAAGACAATTAATTTAAGTACTATTTTACTGTTTCTTATAAAATCTAGTTTCACTTTCGTTTCAATCTCATTTCTGTTCACTATGTCTTTTGCAGAACTTACAAAACTGCATGATAGCAAACCTGATAAGACAAAGTATAGTTCAGAACATGGTGATGGTATTAGGAAAGACGTTGTCCGAAGAAACCAAAACAACATCTGCCGAATGGACATGCAGAAAGTGATTAATGAAATCAGAAAAGATTTTGAATTGGAGAAGGTAAACTTTCGTTCTACTTGATACTTGTTAGAAGAAGAGATTTTTTATTGATGCAACGTGTGTCTTCCAGTGTGTTTGGTAATTTGTACACCACAGTTGTCGATTATTTCATTTTTGGGAAAATTGGGTTAATGAAGTTTCAAAAACGCACATTGTAGGTATATTTTAGATTATAATGCTGAATCCGAATTCTTAAAATGGACGAAACTGACATGAAATAACTGCATTCAAGTATAAATACTATTAGGTAAATACTAGGTTTGTATAATTTGAGCATTTCAGGTGTTGATAAAGAAGGTAGACATGGTAATGATTGGGATGAAAATTGATCAATCTGTTTTTGAGCGATTTGACCTCCGCCCGAAGGACATAGAAAAAGCCGCGAAGGCAAATGGTTTAGAACTAATTCAGAATTTACCAGAAATACAAGATGGCTTCTTCCGTCAACAATTATGGTACGAAAAATTTAATTATATAAAATTGAAACAGATTAAAGATTTTATAATATCAATTATTGCATGACATAGAATTCGTGCATTCGTGCATTCAAATATAAGCTTTGAACGAAAACTGATTTTTTAAGACGACCAGAATATTGTAATCAATATTTTTGTTATGGTCCTATGGATTCATTAATATTCCATCACTTATCATTTACATGCTCTTGAATGAAAGACAAAAAACTGCAACATTTTAATGCGAATATGACATTTTTGTTCAGGCTTCCTAAAGATATGTTTGAAGAGTTTTTGAAAAGAAAAAGAGCAGAGACATACAGACTTGCGATTAGTGACAAAGAGGCACACCCCTTTAAAAATAAAGCACTTGATACTCCAGCGTGGAGAAATGGTAATTTTTAACCTAAGTACATTTTCATTGTCCAGATTGTGAATCGGTTATCTTGTTAAATTAATTTTGTTTATGTGATACGAGGTACAGTATAACCTCTCAATAACAACACAAGAGGGAACATCAATTTTTGTTAGTTGTGGAGGGGTTGTTGCTCTAAGGAGGTTAATTTGTTCAGAAATATCTGAATTCACAAATCTTTGAACTACAATCTAAATTGCGCTGTAGTTCCTCGACCTGTATTCTAGGTCGCATTTCACGCCGACGGTTATCTTTTGTAAGATTCTAACAAACTTGTTCATTAATACTGCTAATAAATAATTAGTGTTGATAGACATTTTAGAAAATATAGGAAAATATATTTTTGTAATTATTTGAAGTAACCTCGCTTAATAACATACACTTGACCAGAGAACCATGCATGATAAAAAAATACTTAAACAGAGAACACTGCTTGACTAAATATGCTTGAACAGAGAATACTGCTTGATTAAAACAGTCTTGATCAAAGAAATGAAATACATTCTGTTATATATTAGGTGCACTCCTACACGGAACAAGTGTATGCAGAAATAATCACACAACTGGTATACCTGTATATAAAAGAGAGATGTCTCGGAGACCAATTATTCCATGCAATATCGAGAGTACAATACCCAGAACACTACACCCAACTCTACACAAACAACCCACTATTACCCAGGACGTAAGGACTAAGCAAAAGAAAGATTCTGCTGTTGACAATCAATCTGTAGAGCCCGATTCCAAAGAAAAAAGAGGTAAACAAAATTTCATTGGGTGTATGTAGAGTTTTCTTGTTAAAAGTATCATGTTTTTTTTTTGGAATGAGAAAGGGAAGAGTTTATGGTGTTGTACTTGCATAAAGAAATAATACTTTCTGTTTTCAAATATAAAGTACTATTTGTTACAGGTTCAGTCATGTTTCAACTTAAAACATTGAAAATGAATTACATGTATATGATAATAATATTTTTAACATGAACTTGTAACATGATATTAGTATGCGCTCATTTCATGTACATATTAGTTTATATATGTATTCGGAAATTATATTTGACGGATGTAATTCTTTGAATTTTTTACAATTTATAATGCTGGTTCTCTAATTACTTTCAGAATTTGAAATAACACGGGAGACAAATACATTTATTGACCAGGCAACTGAATCTCAATCAGCTGAACCAGCCAGAGCCGACCTGAACAATGAATACGAAGTAGAAGATACTAACAACGATATGCAACCAGAACACTCATCCGGCTCATTCGATTTTCCATATAACCTGAAAGGACTGGCCCTAATTGCTACAGGACTAGCTGTTGTTGCAGGCTTAAAATATTTTGTGTTTCGATGAATGTATTAATCTAATCATTTCAACTTGTTTTAAACATTTGATTAATAAGAAAATTTGCAAAAACATGTTGCGAGTTTGTCTTATTTTCCAAAGAATCATTTTCACAAATAGTTTAGTTTGTCTCGATGAAACCAGCCGAGTTTAAAAACGGGGTCATCCGGGTAGCTAGGTGTAAACCATATACAGGCCAGTCTTCCGATATGTTGCCAGAATATCTGTCATGAAATCGGGGATGAGTTTTGAGCTTGATCTCTGGTTTTAGAATCAGATAAATAGGTCAAACAGGAAAACAACCTAGAAAATCTGGAGTGAATATATTTGACCAAAAAGTCTGATCAGAATATTTTTCCGCTGTGAAATTGTCGTGTTACCCATTAGAGCAAAACAGTGCAACTTGGGTTATGTCAAGTAATTTTATAAATGAATCATTTTCAAACATATATCTTGACAGTCATTACATTTTCCCGTTTGATGGGAATGACACAGCGACTATTCAAGTTTATGACTCGAACTTCATATGGAACGGGTGCTATATTTTTCCCGTGCCCTTGAGTTAGGTTTGATTGTTACTTCTATACGAATTTATTTTAGTTCGATTGCGAAGAAAGCTCCGTAGCTTATATAAACGCTCTCAAACACTCATTCCAGATGTCATCGCATTCTCGAGATAGAGAGTTTTTTCATCGCTGCTACCCATTTACAGCTTGGTAGACTTTACCCATTTACAGCAGGGTAGACTGAGGCACGTGCGGTTTCAGTGTCCCAAGGACACACCACGTGCTCCGGCTGGGATTCGAACCCGGGACCTCCCGTTCCGGAGAACGCCCTAACCACTGTGCTACCGAGGCCCACAGGTTTGATTGTTCTGATTTCAGAAAGTTAATAAAGTGAGTACACCAGAAAACAGATGTACTCCTTTTTCAGGTTTTGTTTTATCTCAATTTTATGTTTAGGCAGAGTTGCCGTTGTTGAAACTTGGTCTGATCCATGTAAATGTGAGGCTGACATGCTAAAAACCAGTTTAAACATTTCGGGTAACTTCATTTTAAAAATCAGCAATTAAAAACAAATACTATGCAAAAAAGGTGGTTATTCCAGAATTGGAAATATTTGGCATCATTTATGTAATTATGGCTCACCATGGTGACAAGAACAGTTTGTTCAACATGCTTGCCCCCTGACTGCAGCCAATCAGTTGTTCTGCAATGAAGCCCATCGTGACCTTGACCTGCCTACCTATAAAGTTTAAGGACACTTGGCCAAAGGGATCTTTAGTTATTGATCCGACACGTTTTTGCGATATTCTGCGACCTTGACCTTTGACCTCAAAATCGATGCCATCGACTGGTCATCTTCAACCCATGTACAAAATTTGAGCACGTTCTCTAGCTTTTGAACGGGCAAGCTTTTGTGTTATTCTCCAAAATCTGTAAGGGTCACTTATTGTCCAAACTATGTACAAAATTATGCCTAAGGGTTTTATAGTTATTGATCGGACAATATTTTTCTGTTGAAGGTCATCATGACCTTAATTCGCAATCAATTGGGGTCAGTCATCTACTCGTCAGGAACAACCTATAGTCTGAGGAACATAGACTAAATCTTTTGTCTGAAATTGGCCACCGGATTATAGTTGTTGTTTGAAAGAAAATGTCACAACATACAGCGAATACACAACTGGCTATTTCGATGATTCAGACAATCCGAATTAACTATAATCATTATCATTAGGTATATAATTGGAATTTGGCCATGTAACAGATTTGTTTGAAACTCTAACATCTGATCATTTACACTCATTTATGTTCACTTAGCGCTTAATTCAAGTAAGATTTTCACTGGAGGTATTTTTAAAATTTGATTTTGCCCAACCAAGAGTTATTTTATCATAAATAAAAATTTGATACACATACTTTGCCTCAGGAAAGATATAAATATAAGACCTATTGTATTATATTTGTGAAATATTTGCATTAACAAATATATATTTAGATGAAATTCATTAGAAATTCAAGTTTGAAAAGACATTATTACGTCCGTTTACCTATCTTGGGTGTGCACCCAAGATAGATTGGAAAAAAATGAATTCAGAAGCTACATGTAGGTTTAAAACTTGCATCTTGGTTCAGAATGCTAAAATATTTGTATATCTATCCAATTCAAATGTAAAAGTAGAAATCATATTGAAATAAAAAAGAAATACTCAACCTTTTAAATACTTTCATATTAAAGGGGTTATAACAAAATTTTGTAAAAGTTAACAAGAGCCATGTTACACATGGTTAATCCCCCCGCCGGGAAGAAGTTACCTGAAGGTTGTACTTTCGTACATTTTACTTGGTGAGAGGAAATCCTTAAAAAGCCTTATAGTTATGATCATGCTTACAGTTTTCAAGTAAGTGGAAAAAGAATAAGGCAATGAAGAGAAGGTTTGCAAAATTATATTAATGTTCATTATCAGTATAGGTATGATATTTTTCTATTTGACTAAAAGTAGGCAAGGTAGAGTTATTGTTCTTGCACACTGCACTTCCTACCAATGTGCTGTCAGTGTATTAAGTTTGAAGAAAATCTCTAAAGTACTTTTGGAGTTATGCTCCGGAATTTTTTTTTCAAGTAAATCTGATAAAGGGGAATAACTCTAAAAGTAGGCAAGGTAGTTATTGTTCTTACACACTGCACTTCCTACCAATGTGCTATGTCAGTGTATTAAGTTTGAAGAAAATCCCTAAAGTACTTTTGGAGTTATGCTCCGGATTTTTTTT
Organism: Saxidomus purpurata; assembly: GCA_022818135.1. Classification (NCBI taxonomy): domain Eukaryota; kingdom Metazoa; phylum Mollusca; class Bivalvia; order Venerida; family Veneridae; genus Saxidomus; species Saxidomus purpurata. The sequence continues at coordinate 3,267,845 of JAFMSR010000001.1, read as the reverse complement.
TCAAGTAAATCTGATAAAGGGGAATAACTCTAAAAGTAGGCAAGGTAGAGTTATCGTTCTTGCACACTGCACTTCCTACCAATGTGCTATGTCAGCTAATTAAGTTTGAAGTAAATCCCTAAAGTACTTTTGGAGTTATGCTCTGGACAAAACTTTTAAAGTAAATCTGATAAAGGGGAATAACTCTAAAAGTAGGCAAGGTAGAGTTATTGTTCTTGCACACTGCACTTCCTACCAATGTGCTATGTCAGTGTATTAAGTTTGAAGAAAATTCCTCAAGTACTTTTTGGAGTTATGCTTCGGACAAGTAAATCTGATAAAGGGGAATAACTCTAAAATTAGGCAAGGTAGAGTTATTGTTCTTGCACACTGCACTTCCTACCAATGTGCTATGTCAGTGTATTAAGTTTGAAGTAAATCCCTCAAGTACTTTTGGAGTTATGCTCTGGACAAAACTTTTAAAGTAAATCTGATAAAGGGGAATAACTCTAAAAGTAGGCAAGGTAGAGTTATTGTTCTTGCACACTGCACTTCCTACCAATGTGCTATGTCAGTGTATTAAGTTTGAAGAAAATCCCTCAAGTACTTTTGGAGTTATGCTTCGGACAAGTAAATCTGATATAGGGTAATAAATCTAAAAGTAGGCAAGGTAGAGTTATTGTTCTTACACACTGCACGTCCTCCCAATGTGCTCTGTCAGTGTATGAAGTTTGAAGAAAATCGCTAAAGTACTTTTGGAGTTATGCTCCGGACAAAATTGCGACGGACGCACGGACAGACGGACGGACGAAGACCATTTAATAAAATGTAAATTTCTGATAGGGATCTAACTCTATGTAATGGGTCTTTTTGTTCATTAAATAAATCTCTAACAGAATATACAAAAAGTAAAAATTGTCATAAAATGTTGCTTAAAAGTAATTGACCACCTTTAAGCGATAAATGAAAATAAATGAAAAACATATTTATTGTTTTTTTTCTTTTTATTTTTGACTGAGAAATGATGACAAAATACATTTATTTCAACGACACTGCTGGTATGATAAATATATACACTCAATGGAGAATGAGACTGGGTTGATTCACTAGCACTGACCCTCCATCAGCATCTTTGTTCAAGAAAAAAAAATCTACAATCTTTAAAAAAAATAGAACTAACAAAAAGAGAACGTTCAAAACATGGTAAATGTGTCAGTAAAGTGAAATACGGTAACATTTCTAATCCTTGGTAAAAATAAATCAGACATTGTCTATTTTATACACAGCCAAAAATACACACAAAATGACACAATATCTAAACAATGGAATAATCCTCTCATTTACAATTCAAGGTTCTATGGTAAGAATTATTGCATCTGTTCAAAAATATTACAACTATACTTACACTGTATATATAAATTACAGTCTTGGGTTTTTCTTACACATGTATAAAGAAAAATAACTTTCTGTGGTAGCCTAGACAATTTTCGACAGTTTTTAAGTTAAGAACAAGGTGTAACTTGCACCGTTGATGTGATTTTCTATGGTTTACAGTGAAAATACTGCACTGCCTCTTGCAAAATTTACTTCATATGCAGAGTTTCTCAGTCAACACACTGCATCTCCCATCAGCTTTAATTTCTATCTGAACTGAGATCAGTTTTTCATCCCAACATTCAATTTCTCAAAATTCAAAACACATACAAACTTCTTTTGTTGGTTATTTCACCATGCATTTACAATCAGAATGTAGACTTTCTATTCAAAGAATCTTGGAACACAACAAAATCTATTTTTTAATACTAATATATACAGTACAACAACCAAGAAAGTAATCTATACACACATACGCTAAAATTGGTGATTATCTATATTTGGTAGCATATAATGATAACAATAGCCTCAGGTCATGTATATCTTTCATACACGTCCACTTCCCGAACTAACCTTAGTGAAGGTACTAAGAACCACCAGTATAATACTCTGTCAGGGTACTGTTAGCAAGAAAGTACAAATAAAAACAAATATGCGCTGCCATTTAAACAAATAGAATGTTAATTTTGCATGGAAGGATATCCATGCATTTTCAAAACCCATCTTTATTTGTACAGTACAAAATCTCTAAATGAGCTACAATACAAGAGTATGAACTACTGTTGTCTGGAAAAAGGGTTGTGCTTTTTGGGGGCCCTTTTTATTTTACAATGTTACTTATTCATTGTCACTCTTGAAGAACTGACATATGCTTTCTACAGTACGAGAGAGACATTCACAATCTGCTCAGAATCCTGTTTTATACAAATGCCCCCATCCCCAAAAGAACCCTGGCAAACATAATTATGTCAAGGCCATATTTCTATCTACATTTCTGTAACAATTTTATTTTTACTTTCTCGCAGATATATTAGTTGAATTGTCCAATATTTCAACAGTTTAATGGAAATTACATTTTGAGCTCACTCACTTACACTGCAAATAAAAGGGAATCTGCATATAAAATGAACTTGTTAGCAGTATCAACAGTTCCCCCACTGCTCCCTCCCATAATTTTGATGATTAGAATTAGTAGTTAACACAAGATTCAGCATATAACCCAAACTAAACTCATTTGTACATGATTTTACAATAAACTCCATACATAAGGATTCCGGATACAGCTACAAGGAACAAACCTTCCAAGCCCTTTTTTAATCTTTATAAAATATGAAAAATGCTCTATGGATACAACACACTCTGGATATAAGGAACAAATTTAAATGGTCCCAATGAGATCATTATACATGGAGTTTATTGCATCAGCTTTGGCAAATCCACATGGCCACCCACTTTTGATTCACTCACTGAACAAACTCTTAAACATCCCATCCCGGACTAAAATCACCTTCTGTCAGGGTGTTCTGACAGACAATTATCAAGTGTCACAGTGTAGCCAATTCAAAACTTCAAAATATTGGGACAAGTAAATGTCCTGACTGACGTACAAGTAGGTTAGGTACAAGAATATTAGGTCACGATTAATGTATGTATTTTACTTTTCACAACAAATGTTTACTTAAAATCAAATAGTTTATACCTTAAAATAACTGCACCTACATTGTAAATAAGGAATTTATTCTTTTCATTGACTGAATTGGAAACAGTGCAGATCATGATATCAGACTGCAAGAGTGTTGAAGCTGATCATGATCTACACTGGTCACAAGTGCACAATCACCTGTCTCTACATGGGTACGAGTCTGTGTGCTGGGAACAACCGCTCCAGTGGTACTGTAAGGCTGAGTGGTTGTGTCCCTGCTGAAGCTCAAACACTTGACCTCCAGCTATTTTCTTCAGCAATGACAATGGCAATGAAAACTACATACTCTTTCACACTGTACGCATTAATGGCACAAACACATTATCCACATTTGTATGTGCATCTTGCAACAGCTATCTCTAAAATGCTGTCCATTACTAAATTTTGTCCACATTATGAATCATATGGAGTGATAAACATGAAAGGTAGAGTATTTTGAGCAGTGAACCCTCTCTACACTTGTAGCAAATTGATAATTGGAATATAATGGCAAAAACTAAAAATGCTGCGGAGAATGTGCACGAAGATCCACTGCTCAAAAAATTACCTAAATATATGCTATGTAATAAAATTTCATACAAAAATGAAACAAGAATCTTCTAGATATTTCCTGACTGAAGTTAAATGGAAAGCTTTACAGTGAACAAATGTAGACTCATGCAATGATTCCAATGTACATAGATTTCATTTAATTTCAGAATTATATGACCAGCAATATTGTACATATATATAATTAGGTCTTACATAATAGTTGTGGATACTGCTTCTACATAATAACACAACTCAAGAATGGCAATCTATTTCAGTCCAAGTTGGGAAACCCCTTTCTTAATGACAACAGGGGACCCCAAAAAAAAGATTTAACATTATAATGAACACTTCCACACAGATCATATTATGTCTAAGATTCCTAAGAGAGGACATTTCATTATTCAACCACATGCTAATATTTAATGCTATTTTTGGTATCAAACAAAATTTGTAGCAGACAGGTGGCCTTTTTGTAACTAACATATACACTACACATTCAAGTAACCAGTCTAACCTAACTTGGCAGCCACATATATTTTATAATCCAGATAAGGAAACACCATGGCACAGTAAAAGCAGAAGCAGTCCAAATGCATGATTTTCTGTCTGCTTCAAGTGAAATACAAGGGAGGTCAAAAAGTAGGACATGTGAACATGATTATTGATATGATGTGATGAACATGTACAACTTGGTAACAACAGAAATGGTGATTATGTTAAACAATGATACATAATAACTAACAGTGTATCGGAGAAATAGAAAAGATCAACCATCTATGACCTCATGAAAATCAGTCACAACACCCACAGATGATATCAATTTTTTTACACATTTCATTAGTTATCATTTAACTTTCTTGGACAGGAAATGTTCTATTTCTAATGATTCTAAAACTCCAATTAAGACAAAATATTAAATTAGAGATGCTACGGACTGGTTCATAATCTACGCATCTGTTTAAAAAAATAAAGATTTAAACAACCTTGCACTGCGGCTAAAAATGTTCAAATTGTACATAAGTTCCCAATAAATCAATGTTTAGAATCTACCAACTCACTGAAATTTTGTATCAAATTAGATTTGCCACGCTATTCTAGGTACCTTTGGTACAGAACATGGTAGAATGTTTTATACTTCATAACCTCACAATATTTTGTCAGTGCCGCAATTATACAGGAAGCATAGGCCTTTAGTATATTGTACTATATTCACAGGAAGTAAGCCACATTTTCTAGATTTCTTTAGTCATGGAATACTTCAGGTATCTACTAAAATCATAAATAGTTCAACTTGCTAATTGAATTCTTCGAAATGTATTTATATGGACAATATGAAGACATGATTTTGCTTTCAAATGAATAACTCGTGTGACATTTATCGTGGATTACTGTGCCACCCTTTCTAGTATCAACACCAGTCTTTTGTAATATATGTTCAGCATGGCCAAAGTGCGACTATTAGCCGTAGCTGCTGATCATGGTCTGTAATAATATACATATACTTTAAACTATAGACACATTTGTGAGCACATAACTGTTGAGTTTGGATCATTCGATCACGCTACCAGCCATTTGCGGCTATGATAAGTTCATGGGAACATGTCTGTTAGACGCAAACCGATGCAAGTCCATCATTATGAGAAGATAAATTCACCGAAACACATCATATTAATCACAAACGTAAAACATACAAAAATATCTCATGCTTATTGTATAATAATAGATGCCCTGATTAAAGTACTTCATTTTACTTTTCCAGGCACCCTTGTATTAAATTATTATAGTTCAGCCAACTTATGAAAATAGTCACTGAGTATAAAGTTTCTCCCATTAAAGGGAAAAAACAAACAAACTGAAACTAACAGACTTTTAGCATGATTCGTTTGAGAATAAAAAGAGTATCTCATTCATAACATGACACAGTTTACAAGTAACTCTCTCCAATCACTGGTCAATCACCAATGCTTTGTGCCTCTTCTTCATTTCCCCCCCTATTTGCATTCCTGACTCACTTTCACATAAATCTACGCATTTCATTTACACGCAGATTGTTTCGATCTGCTACAACTTTCTGTTCTCTCAAACAACATAGGGGTATACTAGTAAATTATTGTGTCATATAAGAACATCAGCTGAGAAATTTCTAAAAGTTTTACTGACTACTAAAAATATATTGGTCCAGTCTGCAGCAAACTTTGTTGATCTTGTTGTTGTTGCTGTTGTTGTTGTTGTTGTTTTCTTGCTGCAGCTGCTGCTGCCACAGCTGCCGCTCCTCTTGGTGCACCTGGACCGCCCCTTCCCGCTGAGAGGAGTGAGCCTGGTCGTGTAGGACCAGGGGCTGATCCGTTCGCTGGAGGCTTACTATAAAACCTGTCATAGTAACTTGAATATGAACTGCTGTAACTCTCATTTACACCTCCCGCTTCTGGTCGACGTTCCTCGTAGCCATTTGCTGCACGCGTGCCAGGTGGTGGTGGCATATCTTCTGGCAGACGCCTGAAATTGAAAGGAATGTATACAAACCTTTTTGTCTATTAAGAAACTCTTCCACTAACTTAAGTAATAGCACATTTTAAAGGGGCACTCCCTACATTAGTACATCTAGCAGATTATATTATCCAAAGTCCAAACATAAATGTTTTCAATGAACATAAAATGACAGATAAACACAACTTTAAAGAACAGATATCGAAAAATGCACAAATAATCAACATAAAGAGGCTATCAATCACTAGCCACTAGTTAACTGTACAACAACTTCAAAAAGATTATTAAATGTTTATTAAACGGTACTGCAACATATTTAGATCACAGATTTTACAGATACTGACTGCAATTCATAACTTAACCTTTCATAATACTTGCAAATATTCTACTATTTATGCTTTTGAAGTTATTTAACACTAGTTTCAGGGAGTGCCTCTTTTAACAACATTATATCTTAATACATGTATACTTACATTGCTTTTAAAAAGTATCTATTAATTAGAATTTTATACAAGACAAACAACAATAAATTAAAATTGCTTTGTCTTTATATACATGAACAAGTAATGATTAAACATGCAATACATTAAATTGTGTAATATTCACCATACATACATTTTCCCTATTTGTTGTGAATTCCGCACTTGGCAAATTATGTTTTTTTGCAAAGATCCATTTCAAGTAGATCTAACATAAGAGAATTCTCATTCATGAATTCAGTATTTGTGAATAAACATGTCTCCGAGACTCAGTCTTGTATCTAATTGCGAAATTTCTGTCACTTTAAAATTACCCAATGCACAGTTAACTTCTTCAATAGCTTCTGTGTAATTAGATTCAGACATAGTAAAAAAAAAAAATATATTAATTAGTTATTAACAATTTAACTTAAGTTGAGAATGTGTTTTATATTGAGCTTTGGATAGAAAAAAAAAATGTTTGTAAAAGAGATAATACCCTTCAATGTGACCATTGAAATTTAATGGAATATATCACCAACAGTTAATTATCATTAAAAAACAATGTGATAGTTTTTAACTTTTAGATAAATATAAATGTATACAACAGTTTTATTGAACACAATTGAAAAATATTTCAAAATCTTTTTTGAAATATGACTGGCCCAGTCCTGAAATGATTTCCATCAATTTTGTATGATAAATTTTTGTTTGTATCCTCTAAGGATAGAAATGGTTGAGCACAACTTGTTTTCTTTAATTTTCTAATCATTTTCCTGTTTTAGGTACTTTTCTTGGCCACATTTTCTTCTGGTCATTTTGAACAGTTTTATAGCTTCAAGTCACAAGCGAGGCTTTGCAACTAGTGTAATCCTGACTTTTGAAAGAGGAACAACCAGGTCATGTATAGGTCTGGAAAGCCCAGCTGGATGTACCTCCTTTACAATAGATATGACTGTGACACTGCAATGCTCGACTGACATTTCAATACCTAGCTGTGTCCGAGATTAGTATACTATAGCTATGTAATCCATATTGGAGCTTTAAACATAAGATTTGTATCTTAATTGGTTTTACTGTGTACAAAGACCTTCTAAAAAGTATTAAAATAGCAACTTGATATTCCGTATACATTTTTGTACGAGCATCTATTGTTGGATTCCTTGTACAACAGTTTATTTAATATATGATACAGTACATGAATTAAAATCTGCCATTCTTTGCAACCTTACCCCACAATGACTAAGAAATTTCTAAAATGGACTTTTCCGCTTTTTAATTCAAACAGTATACTTTTAATAGTTTGAAGAGGAGCTGTGTGAAAATTAACCTACTGTAAAGCCAACACTTCAGACCATGACAAGACTGCATGGACGTACAGGCTGATCATGATCTGCACTAGTGGCAAAGGCAAAACTTGCCACAAGCAGGGTAAGTAAGGGTTAAGCAGGAGACCCTTAGGACTAAACATTAATCATAAAGGCTTATACAACATAAATCAATGAAAAACTGGCACTGAATGTATTCAAATACTACATGATCAAAACAAATTTTCCAGGATAAACTCTTCAAAATACAAAGCAGTGAGTATTACAATAGCACCAAATATATACAAAAGCAATCAGAGTAGTCTTAACAAAACCTGAACCAGTTCTCAAATACAGAAAGAAAACTTTCTTTTTTCATTCTATAGTACAAGTTTTATGCCTGCTTACATATTGTCCAAATACTAACATTATTACACAGTTTTTTAAAGAAAAAGTATTTTTAAGCCCAAAATTCCCAGTATGAACAGCTGAAAAGACAAATTTGATATACATGTACATGTATGCATTTAACAATCAAGTGGTCAAGATAACTTCAATGTACTTAAAACACTGAATGGTTTCTTTATTTTTAAAGTTTAATAATATTAACTTTCAAAGTGACAGAATTTTAAGAAATATTTAGCACTGATTTGTACCATGAAGGAAAAAGTTATTTGTACAATAAATGACCCTGTATAACTCTGTACAGAATATACTGTAGAACTTGTCAAAAATATTTAAAAGAAATTTACTAAGATTTTAAAGAAGCCAAACATTTTTTTCTATTTTTGACTGATGTAAGAAAAAACATTTTCTCTTCACTTAATTTCTACAACTTAGGGGAGTATTTGGCTAGTGTAATCTTTTGTTAACTAAGTTTAAAAAATCTTTTGTCATAATGAAGTTTATTCTGAAGACAGTCGCACACACCTAGATCTATCCCTGTGAAGCAATGTACAAAATCTAAGCTCACAAACACAATGTCATGTCCTTCACCAGTAACAGTTTTTAACAAAACACCCACTTATATCAAAACAAATATATAACCCACTGTTTGCCTTTAATATGTTCCCTTGAGCTGGATGTGAACATTTCTGTGTAACAAAAGATATTCCTTTACGCAAAAGAAGCTGATAGATGAAAAATGGTAATAAACAAACAAAAAAAAGTTGTATTAAAAAAAAAGTTTATCAACTGATAAAAGCCCTCTATTAGTGAATCCTCTATACTTCAGTGGTTAGTGCACTTGACGCAAGAGCGGGAGGTCGTGGGTTCGAACCCTGCCAGAAGCTGGACTCTACACCTCATTTCATCTTTCATCTATCATTGGTCATTTCTCATCATCTTTCGACAAAAACTGCCTTGTCAAATTTTAAAGTTTCTTCATTAGTACAGAGTACGTCTCTGCTAACTTGTGACAAAGTCCGAAGTGGGAAAGCTGGTAAACAGAAATTCTAAGGGCATAAACTGGCATGTCCTGAGTATACAGTGACATAGTAGCTGAGTAATAGCCCAGTAATAGCTAAGTAAATTGTGAAAGAGTACTGTAGAGTACCATGGGAAAAATCTATCCCATGACAATACGCACACAAAGGGAAAAACAAGGAAGTAATAATTGAAATGCAGGTGAAAAATGAAAATCACAGTAGAAAAAGAATATTATATGTTATTTGGTTTTTGAAGTGGTATATGGGGATATATTACCTGCCTAGACTTATATTACCCGAGCCGTTAGGCGAGTGTAATATTATGTCAAGGCGGGTAATATATCCCCATATATCACATCAAAAAACAAATAATTTTATTACCCTTCCCTGTCTCAAATATTAAAGGAATCCCTTTATGTTTATTTATTTAACGACTGAACGTAACCAGACATTCAAATCACCTTGTGATACCTCAATGTCTTTGTGTGACGTCACAAATCAGCACGGACTTATACACTGACGTAGTGTATGCGGCGAACAAGCTCACGTTCAGCATGGGGTACAGTAACGGGGTTATGTCAAGTGTATATTACCGGCTTGCCCGTAAATATCAAAATCTATAAACGGATCGTTGACCAATCAGAAGACCGCAAATTTCATGGAAGGGTAATAAACATGTATAGCAATGTGTGGCAAAGTATGTGAGAACGGATAGCCGATGACTAGGGTGGGCAGAAGTTGCAGAGAGGGGAAGGGAAAAGTGAGAGGGAGGAGAAAGGAGATGAGGCTCCAAAATAAATTTAAAAAATCCCTAAATTGATCTTCAAAAACACCCAACAAGTGAAGGTGATATGGCATTTTTTGGATACTGAACTGCTTTTGAACCTTATTATCTACTTATTATACAGTCACACTAGTCATATCCAGTCCCAGGGTACTTCTGTATGTCCGCCTAATTCTGACATGTTAAGCATATAGCAGTTATTTGTGAGAAGTAGGGGAGCCAGCATCAAACACAAAGTGACACCGTATTACTTGTGCAATCAATCAGCGATAAGTAAGCAAGCTACCGAAAACCACATAATTAAAGGTCCATTACTAACACCAAATCAAATTTTCTATTAAATCTGGAATTGTAACAGGGAAATAAAGTTTGAAACTGGCTTCTAAAATAGCCGTGGAGTATTTCGCTGTTCGAAATACTGCTGCAGACAAAACAAGTGAATGTTTGTGTTTATCCTTAGATTGACCTGGGTGGTCTTTTTGTCCTACTTTCACTATTGAATGTTGTAAACAGTCAGAGATATACTTTGCACATCATTGGAAGTAAAATTCTTCAATTATAATTCAAAATAGGCAGGCATATTCATGTACAACCTATTTACAGCCTCTTTCTGGAAAATTACAAAGATATTTGAAAACTGGAAAACCTACTTTTGTTTTTGATAAGGCAAAATGTAATCTATTAGTTCTTTTGTTAAACTGAAATTTTCAACACAATATGGTCACATTTGATGCAGTATGTCATATTTTTCCTTTTGAGAAGACGTCTGTTACTATTCCAGATTTAAAAGAAAATTCGATTTGGTGTTAGTAATGGATCTTTAACAAGAACAAGATAATTTAGATATATAAATCCTACATTTGTTTGTTAATTAGTGATTTTAAAAAGATGCTCATACACAGACTGGTTCTTAACTGTATTTAAAACTACATCCAATCATTTGCATGATTTTTTATATTTACCTTTATCCGGACTATTAAACTTACAAATGTTTTCACGAAAGTCATTAAGTCAAATATTATAATAAAACCACAAATACAAAGTAAAAGATAGAGGAAAGTACAAACATGTCAGAACTAAGGCTAAACATACAACATTTAAAGGCAGTTATGACCACAGCTTCTTACAGACACCTAAAAAACATTAAGACTTAGGAGCCAAGTGTTTGCAAAACATTAAAACTCATGCACTAACTGTATCCAGGTTTTGTTCTACATGAATGAAGAAAAAAGTGACATGTATTCTCACCTAGGGGGGTCATCATAACCATCATAGGCTCTGAAAATCGCAAAAAAAACAAGGAACACATATAATCAATGAACTATACTGTCCCTTGTATGTATTCGGGAATTCTGTGAATATAATATACCACTCGCAGTTCACATGGGAGTGGACAATGCTCTGTTATTTATACACTAAGTCTATGAACTGGAGAGGACAAGAGTTATGGGACATGATATCCAAAATGTCCAAGTGGTTTCAATCTCTTATCTTATATGGACTGCCAACAAGTGGCAAGTGTATGGGAATTGGTCTTTTCTGAGGATTTCGCCTGCAGTGTTAAATCAACTAAACTTTTCCTAAAGATGTGAGGGGAGGTAACTCTTGCCCTCTACCAGTCTGGAGTAACAAGTTTAACAACTTCAAATAAACAAGAGCATTTCTCTGTCATAAAAGTACAGCATTATTTCAATCATTTTGACATCAGAGCATTAGAAACAAGAGCTGTCCATAAGACAGCACGCTCGACTATTGTGGGTGTTTGCTAATAAAACAAAACTTTTATCAGTATAATAGCAAAACAAAATTCTGTATAAACTAGGAAAGTTGAATCATAAAAAAAGTCAAAATCTATAACTATTGATTTAATTTTTAGGAAATTAATTGTTTGATACAAAATTTACACTGAACACTATTGCAAGGTTTGATATAACTACCATAAGTGGTTACTGTGATATGTGCATGATAGTACCTTGCATGCAAAACTTTACCAATTTTCAAAAGTCAAACAAGGGCCATAATTTGCACTAAATTTAAACAAGAGTTATCTGTCTTGACTGTGTGACACCTCTTAAGACATTAAAAAGTTTCAAGTCAATATCATAAGTGGTTATTGGATTGTGCATGATAGTACCTAGCAGGCAAAACTTTAACCAAATTTTCAAAAGTCAAACAAGGGCCTAATTAGTACTAAATTTATACAAGAGTTATCTGACTTGACTGTGTGACACCCCTAGAGACATTAACGAGTTTCAAGTCAATATCATAAGTGGTTACTGAGATATGTGCTGATGTACCTAGCAGGCAAAACTTTAACCAAATTTTCAAAAGTCAAACAAGGGCCATAATTAGTACTAAATTTATACAAGAGTTATCTGACTTGACTGTGTGACACCCCTAGAGACATTAACGAAGTTTCAAGTCAATATCTAAGTGGTTACTGAGATTGTGCATGATAGTACCTAGCGGCAAAACTTTAACCAAATATTCAAAAAGTCAAACAAGGGCCATATTTGTACTAAATGTTTTCAAGAGTTATCTGCCTTGATTGTATGACACCCTAAAGACATGAACAAAGTTTCAAGTCAATTCATAAGTGGTTACTGAGATATGTGCATGATAGTACCTAGCAGGCAAAACTTTAACCAAATTTTCAAAGTCAAACAAGGGCCATAATTTGTACTAAATGTTTTCAAGAGTTATCTGCCTTGATTGTATGACACCCCTAAAGACATGAACAAAGTTTCAAGTCAATATCATAAGTGGTTACTGAGATATGTGCATGATAGTACTTAGCAGGCAAAACTTTAACCAAAGAAGCAACGCCGACGCCAACGCCGACGCACAAGTGACTGTAATAGCTCTCCATATTCTCCGAATAGTCGAGCTAAAAATGTAAGTGATGCATTTTTTTAGCTGTTTCTTGCCGATTACCAACAGCGAAATTAATTTCTAGCATGTTTAAATTTTTAAAAACAAATGAATATATGGACCATAAATACAAACTGAAATTTCTTTACCAAGATATATTTCATTGAACCGGACTGATATCCACTAACATGCGCCTTGACAACATGCAAATGCCAGAATGAAAACCTTTGCGGATTTCAAAAACAGTCTCTTTTCCTCCTTGCGTGTTGAATAAACTCCATCAAAGTTCAAGGGATAGGTTTTGAAAACATTGGTAACAAGTTAGTAGGATAATTAATGCTATTTTCTCCTTCCTGTGAAACCATGCAGCACTTTTACTACCTCATGCCTGTCATGATGTGCTGTATCACAATGCATGAAGGGAAAACATTCTTCTATTAGCTGCATTAATTTAAATAGATGAGCAATGGACATTTAGCAGAAATTCTAGGATCCAATCAGAGGTTTTTCTCCACCTCAAATGATGGGCAGGCTAATTCTCATTGGAGTGAGACTTTGAATACAAACTTGTTTGTGTATAACAACATAAAATCAAGTTTAATTTACAGTATATGTAATACATGTTTTAAGATTTTTTTCTAATGACGTAGTGCGTGACATTCAACAATAAATGAAAGAAACACTAAACTCAAGTTTAAATGTGATCAAAACAAAATAAACTGGTAAAACAGTATCTAACAAGACCGTACTTTGGTGCCTTGGTCACCTGCCTTACCTGTACCTATAATAATCTGGAGGCGGTCGATCGTATGGATCAGATGGTCGTGGAGGGTATCTGTCATAGGCCGCGTATCTGTCAGGTGGATAACGCGGGGGCGGATATCTGTCATATGGGTCCCTGGGTGGGGGCAGTCTGTCTTCTCTATCGTAAGGTATTCTACGGTCATCTGGAGGTAGAGCTCTTGGAGGCGGTAATCTTTCTGGATAATGTCTATCATAATAATCATATGGATATGGGTCTCTACTGTACGGGTGTTGCCTGGGTGGTGGATATGGGTCATAGTCTCTTTCACCATCCCGAGCGCCACCACGCCCCCTACCAAATCCTCTCCCTCCTCTACCCCTAAAATCAAAAATAGCAGAATAAACTTAACTATAATTAACTAAATCTTCTAAACTTAAGAACACTTTTTGTATAGTCCCATGTAGTTACAATTTAGACTTGCATTCATAACGATCTTAAAAGTTAAGATTTGCTTGGCATTTTCTTTCAGCACCAGTGGGCTTACTCTCAACACAAGTTTAATAACATAACCTTAATGCTTTGTAGAGATCATGCCAATAATTTTAAACTTTTCACTGGAACAAATATGTCACTTGTAATACCAATGAATAATGGACAGGAGTTTAACAAGATGTTTACACACTGGTATTATTTACATGACCTACCCCATCATCTTACCACCACCTCCACCTCTGCCACCACCACCTTTGCCGCCTCCTGTTGATTTCTGAAAAACAAAAAGTGCAATATATATACCTGTATAAGCCTATGTAAAATCAAGACATGACCCCCCGAGGCAGGGTCAATTTTGACCTGGGGGTCAAAGTTTGAACAATATTGGTAGACGTCCACTTGACAATGCTACACGCTAAATATCTAAGCCTTAGGCCTTGTGGTTTCAGAGAAGATGTTTAAAGTTTTCCTATTTTTTACCATAGCAACCAGAGTTCTGCATGGAATGGAATTTTTTGAACAATTCTGGTAGAGCTTCATGCAAGAAACATTACTGCATAGTTTCATCAACATTACCCAGAGGTTTCAGAGGAGATGTTGTTTGAATCAAGATGTTGATGGATGTCGGACAATCATCCATTTAAAAAGCTCACCCTGGTTATCTGAACCTACTTTTAGACATGTTTTTAAATTATAAGTTAAAGTCGCTGAAAAAACGACAACAATCACGTTCTTTTGAGCTGATGTAGGCTAGGATAGATATATTCAGCTAGCTAATTTAATAATATTAAGAAAATGCAACTGAAAAGCTGCAGGACACAAACTGAAAAATATACCCAAGCCTAAAGTGTATGACCTGAACCTTAATGTAGGACATTATCCCCTTCGCTCCATTTTGCACAGGCGGACATTATCCCCTTCACTCTTCAAAGTTTAAAATTTGATTTAATATCATCATAAATTTGAAATTGAGTTTTTTTGGTTAGATTTATTTATTTTGTCATAGGATATAGACTATCATTATGCAGATGCCTTTAAAAAGACAACCTGATGAAGGGGCTAATATCCCCCTTTATAAAGTGAAAACAGGGCTTATGTCCTCCTTTGCAAAATGGAGCTATGGGGATAATGCCCTAGGGGCAGGGCTTCCGTTAAGCGGCGTCCGGCCGTAAAATACGCCATAAAATTGGACCAGTACGCCAATACACAAGACCCCCGGCGTACACTTGACTTCTTTAAATTTCCGAGGACAACAAAATCGCCGACCCATAGCGTCCAAACAAAATAAAAATGAAACATTTTTCTCTTAATTCGGGACCGCCCACGCGTAATAAGTCAAGCTATACAGGGTTCCCGCTGTCGGTCGCCAATGGCGCCAAATGCGACAAAAAATAAATTCTGGCGCTAAATTCTTTCAGTTGGCGAATTTTAGTGGCGCCAACAAAATAATCTCGGCAATTTCGACGTGTCAATCAAAAATCGATCGTCGTCTGTTGGCTAGCTTACGGAAGAAGGCGGGCTAATTAGGCGCTATCTGATAAGCGCCGCGTGGCCGTCTCGGTCGTGATCAGAGGTGTTAATTGATAAACAATCATAAAGCGAAATATGATAGACCTCGGCGAATTTATATCGTTGTTTGTAACACGGATTTAATTAGCGTTGCTTGGTTGACACGACGCTGTGTATTGTTACTTTGTAATTCACGATTGCGCTTCGGCGATCATAACACAATTCATGTATACCCGTTAATCCGATAATCACGTGTCATAACGACTTATAATTTCGGCTTGTTTTTTTTGGGGTCGGTAATACGGGTCGTACCGACTATACCTCGAACGAGGATGGTGGACCTAATAAGCACAATTACAAACAAAATGGGTCGGTAATTAAATTATTGACTTACATGGTGCAATCTCAAGGTTGTCCTTGACGTAATTTTTCTCTACATGAATATATCTTTGGCAATATTCGGCGCCTTCAAAACCTTCAGTATTCGTTAATACTTATCAATACTTATTTTAAACCACTGAACATACTTTTGGACACATTTTGTTTAATTTAAAACTGTTTAAATCGCTAAAATCGAAGAAACATTAATGTACGAAAATAAGTTCACGGACATGCAGGTCGCGAAAATATGTGTCAAACGAGGAATGCTAACTGTTACTTTCATTTTTGGGTTCATGTTGCTGAAAAACACGAACGAAAATTATGATATGCAATCCTAGAGTATCTGTGCCATAACCATTGAAGCCTCATCCTGGCTCCAGAAAATAAAATTTTGACCCTTGAAAATTTACAAAAATGTTTGAAATAAATTTCGCATCATTTAGATCTATATACAGTGTTTGCTATCATGCAATCAAATCTTAACTACAAGTGGTATGACTCCTCTCTCCTCCAGTGTGTTCTGTAGCCTTTGAAGACTAGTGGCTCCAACTTTGGAGCCATTGGCGCAAACTTTTTCTGATTGGCGAATTTGTTGGCGCAAACTAAAATTGACCCAGAGGGAACCCTGCTATACGCTCACAATCAGCAGTATTCGATTCGCTCTGGAACAACGTAAACTCCGCCCCCAGCAATTATCGTGGGCTATGATTGACAGATGCCGTGTTTGTCAGGTTATTTTTGAAATGATCGATAATTAGGGCCAATTAACAACATCTTGTGACGGCATAATTTTACTTCAATTACCGGCAAGTGTAAATAATTAATATGACACGGTGTTGTTTGAAATTCCCAACATCTAGCGGTAATTTGGTCTACTTTATTGCCGAAAAATGGACGTCCTTTCAAAACTGTGAATCGGCGATTTTAGAACTTGATTTTAATGTCTCGTCGGTAATGCAGGTGTTCAAGTAAATGAGTAAATGCAAGTTTTGGTCTAAAATGGATTTGAAAAAAAAAATCGTCATAGTGTGCTTGTCTGCTGATATGGTTCAACATACTTTGCTTCATTTCGTCGTTTCGGTGCCGGCCGAATCTAACAAACGAAAGCGTAATGCGGAGACTGAAAGCACAGAATCCCCCCCATCCCCCAAACACTTAAAGGTTGACAAGATGTGTTATCAAACAGTGTTTTTTTCAGACTGAGGGGAAAGGTGGCGGGGCCCTTTCGGAGGGAAATTTAGTGTAAAATGTAATAAAGAACAAAATCTATCAAGTATGTTAATGACATTATTCTTTTGCCAATTATTATTCTTTTTAAATCCTTTGAACACTGTTTTCGTTGAAAAAAATAACAACAAGAGCTGTCACATGACAGCACGCTCGACTATTCGAAAGCTTGTTGGTAAAATGGGGTTTTTGTCTAAGAACAGGAGTATTGTGTAATTGTCTATAAGAATTAAGGTCAAAGATATGAAACTTGTTCAAAGACCTTTGTAAATGTACATTGCATTCAAGGCCTTACTCTGGATTCTGCAAGCCAACTGGAGGGAGGCTCGGGGGGATAATTTCAAAGAAATACATGACCTTGTATATTTGATCATGAATAATTTTGTAACTTTTCAAAATTGATATGTATAGAATTAAAAAGCATGACCGCTTATGCTGCATAATTATTCTATGACATTTCAAAAGAAAGCCATTTTGAGTATTTCCATTTTTAGTCTGGAAAAACTGTGACAAAATTCTAAGTTAAAAAGGGCATAAATATGTCAAAAATCAAAAACATTGGTGAAGATGTTGACAGTAAATACGTTCATTAGTATTCTATCTTTAACAAAACATTCAAAGTTAAAAAGGGACACAAATCTATCAAAAATCAAAACAGAGTTATGGGGATTGTTTCCTCAGGTGTAGATGTTGATGGTAAACATATATTTTGAGTTTTAAGTCAATACCTTATATAGTATTCAAGATATTTGAATTTACAAAAAAAATACCAAAACTTCTAAGTTAAAAAGGGGCATAAATCTGTCAAAAATCAAAACAGAGTTATTGGAATTGTTTCCTCAGGTGTATAATGTTGATGGTAGACACATACTTTGAGTTTCAAGTCAATACCTTATATAGTATTCAAGATATTTGAATTTACAAAAAAAAATACCAAAACTTCTAAGTTAAAAAGGGGCATAAATCTGTCAAAAATCAAAACAGAGTTATTGGAATTGTTTCCTCAGGTGTATATGTTGATGGTAGACACATACTTTGAGTTTCAAGTCAATACCTTTGATAGTATTCAAGATATTTGAATTTAAAAAAAAACTTTAACCAAAAATTCTAAGTTAAAAAGGGGCTCAATCTGTCAAAAATCAAAACAGAGTTATGGGGATTGTTTCCTCAGGTGTAGATGTTGATGGTAGACACATACTTTGAGTTTCAAGTCAATACCTTTGATAGTATTCAAGATATTTGAATTTATAAAAAACTTTAACCAAAAATTCTAAGTTAAAAAGGGGCATAAATCTGTCAAAAATCAAAACAGAGTTATGGGGATTGTTTCCTCAGGTGAAGATGTTGATGGTAGACACATACTTTGAGTTTCAAGTCAATACCTTTGATAGTATTCAAGATATTTGAATTTATAAAAAACTTTAACCAAAATTTCTAAGTTAAAAAGGGGCATAAATCTGTCAAAAATCAAAACAGAGTTATGGGGATTGTTTCCTCAGGTGAAGATGTTGATGGTAAACATATAGTTTGAGTTTCAAGTCAATACCTTTGATAGTATTCAAGATATTTGACTTTATGAAAAACTTTAACCGACGCCGACGCTGGGGCGAGTGCAATAGTCTCCTTATTCTTCGAATAGTCGAGCTAAAAATCGGGGTCGCGAAAATATATGACAAACGAAAAACCGGCGATATTCGGCTGACTAATTCACATGTAAGGTATCAAATAGTTGAAAGAAATAATTCTGAAGTGTTTGAATTTATGAAAACTTACGTTTTTAAACAGTTTTGGCCAACTCTTAAATAAAGTAAAGATTTTTTTCAACATTTTGACTTTCTGAGGGGATTTTTTTTGTAAAAACTGGGGAAAAATATATATTAATTTTGGAGAGGAATAGGGACAAATAAACTACAATAAAAATTATAATGATAATGTTGCTTTGTAAATGTATGTATTAAGTACTTAAACTGTTATCTTATGCATTGAATAATTCAAATCTTTGGTCAAAATGAAAGTTTATTTTACAGACAGGTTCTTCATTTTCATTTTTTTAACATTTAGTAAAGTATTTGATGATGATGATGATGGTGATTGATGATGATGAAATGATGATGTCCCACGTTGTCCAATAGGTTCGCGTACTGGGGACTCCATAAAATTTTCACAGGGACTTCCAAATCCAGTTGCCTTGGAGTCAGGACTTCCTTAATTTGGAACTTAGTGGAAGCCCTGCTAGGGGATAGCGTCTGTTTACACTAAACCCTATGACCCGTGGCTCAATCCTATAAATTCTCACCTTGACTCTTGAAAATTTGAATTGACCCTTGAAAATTAGTGTCAATGCCCCTTGAGTTTCAGTCTATTGAGCACCCTTAATATTTTTCGGGCCAGTGGAAATGCTTTCTGGCCAGTATAGTCAAAGCAGTGCTTGCCCGAATGGCTTGTTGATTTCATATTCAACAAGAGCTGTCACATGACAGCACGCTCGACTATTCGAAAGGTTGTTGGTAAAATGGGTTTTTTGCCTAAGAACAGGAGTATTGTGTAATTGTCTATAAGAATAAAGGTCAAAGATATGAAACTTGTTCAAAGACCTTTGTAAATGTACATTACATTCAAAGCCTTACTCTGGATTCTGTAAGCCAACTGGAGGGAGAAGGAGGGGATAATTTCAAAGAAATACATAACCTTGTAAATTTGATCATGAATAACTTTGTAACTTTTCAAAATTGATATGTATTGAATTAACAAGAGCTATCCCTCCCAAGTGACGAATGCCCCCGAAAGAGGTGCCTCACAGTCTGTGTCCTCTCCATGTGCTCAATAAATGTGCTATGTAATTTTAAAATCCTTCCATGCATGACAGAGTAATCATGCATACAGTATTCCATTACTTTAAACACTAAGTGTGACCTTGACCTTTGAGGTAGGGACTTGGGTCTTGCACGCGACACATCCGCTTGATGTGCTAGACATTTGTGCACAGTTATTTTAAAATCCTTCAAAGCATAATAAAGTTATAGTCCGGACACAAATGTATGCATATATACAGGATTCCATTACCTATAAAATCTAAGTGTGACCTTGACCTTTGTGGTAGGGATGTGGGTCATGCACGCGACACGTCGTCTTGATGTGCTAGACATTTGTGCCAAATTTTTTAAAATCCTTCAAGGCATGACAAAGTTACAGTCCGGACACGAATGTGTGCATATATGCTTATATAGAGGAATCCATTACCTTCAAACTCTAAGTATGACCTTGACCTTTGAGCTAGGGACGTGGGTCTTGCAGCGACACGTCGCCTTGATGTGCTAGACATTTGTGCCAAGTTATTTTTAAAATCCTTCAAGGCATGACAAAGTTACAGTCCGGACACGAATGTGTGCATATATGCTTATATAGAGGAATCCATTACCTTCAAACTCTAAGTATGACCTTGACCTTTGAGCTAGGGACGTGGGTCTTGCCGCGACACGCCGTCTTGATGTGCTAGACTTTGTGCCAAGTTATTTTAAAATCCTTCAATGCATGACAAAGTTACGTCCGGACACGAATGTGTGCATATATGCTTATATGGAGGAATCCATTACCTTCAAACTCTAAGTATGACCTTGACCTTTGAGCTAGGGACGTGGGTCTTGCACGCGACACGTCGTCTTGATGTGCTAGACATGTGTACCTAGTTTTTTAAAATCCTTCAATGCATGACAAAGTTACAGTCCGGACACGAATGTGTGCATATATAGAGGATTCCATAACCTTCATACTCCAAGTGTGACCTTCACCTTTGAGGTAGGGATGTGGGTCTTGCGCGACATGTCGCCTTGATGTGCTAGACATGTGTGCCAAGTTATTTTAAAATCCTTCAATGCATGACAAAGTTACAGTCCGGACACGAATTTGTAAGTGGGGACGCACGGACGGACGGACAGACGGTGCGATTTTAATATGCCACCCTTCGGGAGCATAAAAAAGCATGACCGCTGCATGCTGCATAACTATTCATATTTCAAAAGAAAGCCATTTTGAGTATTTCCATGTTAGTCTGGTAAAAACTGTGACAAAATTCTAAGTTAAAAGGCGCATAAATATGTCAAAAATCAAAAACATTGGGGAAGATGTTGACAGTAAACATACATTTTCAGTTTCAAGTCCATAAAAAAATCAAAGTTAAAAAGGGGCATAAATCTGTCAAAAATAAAAACAGAGTTATGGGGATTGTTTGCTCAGATGATGATGTTGATGGTAGACACAGTTTTAAGTCAATACCTTTGATAGTATTCAAGATATTTAAATTAAAAAAAATCTTCAACAAAAAATTCTAAGTTAAAGAGGGGCATAAATCTGTCAAAAATCAAAATGGAGTTATATGAGGATTGTTTCCTCAGGTGCAGATGTTGATGGTAAAGATATATTTTGAGTTTCAAGTCAATACCTTTGATAATATGCAAGATATTTGAATTTATAAAAAACTTAACAAAAATTCTAAGATAAAAAGGGGCATAAATCTGTCAAAAATCAAAACAAAGTTATGCTGATTGTTTCCTCATGTGTAGATGTTGATGGTAAAGATATATTTTGAGTTTCAAGTCAATACCTTTGATAATATGCAAGATATTTGACTTTATAAAAAACTTTAACCAAAAATTCTAAGTTAAAAAGGGGCATAAATCTGTCAAAAATCAAAACAGAGTTATTGGGATTGTTTGCTCAGGTGTAGATGTTGATGGTAAACATATAGTTTGAGTTTCAAGTCAATACCTTTGATAGTATTCAAGATATTTGACTTTATTAAAAACTTTAACCAACGCCGACGCTGGGGCGAGTGCAATAGCCTCCTTATTCTCTGAATAGTCGAGCTAAAAATCATACACTTAGTTTACATCCAAAATGATCATGGGACTAAACAAGACGTTGTATAAAAGATGGCTGCGGTACATGCTAGCACCTCTGGAAAATGAGACCTTGCAACGTGACTGGTAGAATAAGCTTGTAGAAAACCATCTCATTAATAACAGTGCATGTTTATGTACCAGATTTTTAAAAATTCCCATCCACACCGACTGCGGCAGTCTCGACATAAAACTTACCTCGACATTTATTCTCTGTCCTTTTACTAAAGTTCCTGCGAGTTCTTTGATTGCTTGCTCAGCCTCCCTCTCAATTGCCATATGCTTTAAATAGAAACAATGCATCAAAACATCATTCACAACAATTCGAGGACACCGCCTACTCAGACATCATGTATTAATTTTACACCAACATTGCCAGCACGCAATGTCACAAAATTAATGAAGCTTAGAATTTTGACTCGTCTTTTGAAAAACTAAACCTATGACCAATGGTAATCCATACATCCATCAACAAATTGTCACCTCAGCCCCATGTGACCCAAATGTGTATTAAACCTTTGTCCCCTATTAGTCTCCTATGTATCAAATTAATTTAAATAGTTCACAGCCTATATTTACAAAGTAGTTGTTATTTTAGTGCTGCATTAGTCTCCAAGTGTCTGAAGCAGAGACATTAACAAAATTTGCCTTTAATCTGATGATCATTAAAACAAACAAGAGCTGTCCCTCCCAAGTGACGAATGCCCCCGAAAGAGGTGCCTCACAGTCTGTGTCCTCTCCATGTGCTCAATAAATGTGCTATGTATTTTAAAATCCTTCCATGCATGACGAGTAATCATGCATACAGTATTCCATTACTTTAAACACTAAGTGTGACCTTGACCTTTGAGGTAGGGACTTGGGTCTTGCACGCGAACATCCGCTTGAGTGCTAGACTTTGTGCACAGTTATTTTAAAATCCTTCAAAGCATAATAAAGTTATAGTCCGGACACAAATGTATGCATATATACAGGATTCCATTACCTATAAACTCTAAGTGTGACCTTGACCTTTGTGGTAGGGATGTGGGTCATGCACGCGACACGTCGTCTTGATGTGCTAGACATTTGTGCCAAATTATTTTAAAATCCTTCAAGGCATGACAAAGTTACAGTCCGGACACGAATGTGTGCTATATGCTTATATAGGGAATCCATTACCTTCAAACTCTAAGTATGACCTTGACCTTTTAGCTAGGGACGTGGGTCTTGCAGCGACACGTCGCCTTGATGTGCTAGACATTTGTGCCAAGTTATTTTAAAATCCTTCAATGCATGACAAAGTTACAGTCCGGACACGAATGTGTGCATATATGCTTATATGGAGGAATCCATTACCTTCAAACTCTAAGTATGACCTTGACCTTTGAGCTAGGGACGTGGGTCTTGCACGACACGTCGTCTTGATGTGCTAGACATGTGTGCCTAGTTATTTTAAAATCCTTCAATGCATGACAAAGTTACAGTCCGGACACGAATGTGTGCATATATAGAGGATTCCATAACCTTCATACTCCAAGTGTGACCTTCACCTTTGAGGTAGGGATGTGGGTCTTGCACGCGACACGCCGTCTTGATGTGCTAGACATGTGTGCTAAGTTATTTTAAAATCCTTCAATGCATGACAAAGTTACAGTCCGGACACGAATTTGTAAGTGGGGGCGCACGGACGGACGGACAGACGGACGGACGGACGCGGTCGACGGACAGACGGACAGACGGTGCGATTTTAATATGCCACCCTTCGGGGGCATAAAAATTGCCCAAAACTACAAAATAAAGATCATTATGTGAAAACTCATTTTTTTCAAATGATGACACTTTAGTCTTTACGTTTCATTTTTTCCAAATAAAAGGGACAAGGGTACGCAGGTCCAAAATGTTTACACTCTACGCTTCATTTTTTCCAAATAAAAGGGACAGAGGTAAGCAGGTCTGGATGGGTGTAAAACAAATCCATGTAGGCAAATTTAAACAAAACTGGAGATTCTACTTACCACAAAACCAAAGTTTCTCAAGACATCACATTCTACTACTTCACCAAACTGTTCAAAGAAAGGCCTCAAATCCTCCCCAGTAGTATCTGACGAGAGATTTCCAACAAATATCTTGGTAGGCATTATTGCCTATAATCCATCTACGAAAAAGAAAGTAAAGTTTGACATGTGAAAATTTTAAATGACAAAGCCAATAGTTCTGAAATAATCTGAAATATGTGTATGACTATGAAGGTACTTCAACATGGTAAACCGAGAGCTGTATTCTTTTTTACATCATTTACAAATTAGTCAAACTCGAACTACTTTCCTTTCAAAGTGTTGATATTAAGTCACTTATGTGCCTGTTAAAGTAACCAAAATACCAGAATACTACCAAATTACCGGAATACCCACAAAAATCAGGAATGCACAGTTTTAATCAATAAGAAACACTTGTATCTATTACATTCTTCGAACATATGCCATGAAAGATAAAATATGAAGTCTTTACTTAGTGCTTCTTCCCCGTTCATGTCGTAATTAAATTCCATATACCGATACGTTCTACTTTCACTTTCTAATTTACCGACGTCATTCTCTTGATCATTAAAATAGTTATGTAGATCTGTACCAAAGTTTATACTTTTGAAATGGAATAAAGGGTTGTTTCTAGCATTCTTATGAAATTAAAAGCGAGTACGAACCAGCAAAATGTTTGTGAATTATGTTGTAATCATACATAGAGTTTTAAAAACATTTGTTTGAATGTACTGAAACACAGAACTGGTCTGCAAGGCATGTCTACTTTCCCCATTAGTGGAAAAGAATGAGAACAGCAAACAATTAAATATTTATTATTTTAGCATGCTTGCTATTGGCCTACGCAACGATGTTTGCACTGCGACGTATTGTTCTATTGTAAGCACTGCTTTCTTGTATTTGAACAATATCATAATATATGTATATGCCACAGTAATAGTCATTGCAATAGTCATTGCTGGATAACTCTTCATTTCCCTCAGTTGCCGCAGAATTTTAAATAAATTGCTGTACTTATTTAAACATAATATCCATGGCACAAACAGACTGGGAGTATTCTACAATTTAATAAGTCGTATCAAAAAGTCTTAATCATTGTCTTGACTTACATTTAAATCTTCTATACATGTACATCAAAATTGAATCATGAGACAGCTTTGTTAAACAATCTGCGTGGATCATTTTTAAAGAGTCAAGATGCACGTTATCAAAGGTGATGACAGATAATCAACGAGGCAGTCTGACATGACGATGGCGGACCTTTGTTAAACATGCAGACTCCGTTTTTTTCGCTTTAATATTCGGTGGAATTCAGCCCTATTTCCCCTCTGAAAAGTATGTTTTTTCCCCCATTTAAAAAAAATCCCCGCCCCCAACAGAGTTTATACTGTTTGCACTGCGACGTATTGTTCTATTGTAAGCACTGCTTTCTTGTATTTGAACAATATCATAATTTATGTATATGCCACAGTAATAGTCATTGCAATAGTCATTGCTGGATAACTCTTCATTTCCCTCAGTTGCCGCAGAATTTTAAATAAATTGCTGTACTTATTTAAACATAATATCCATGGCACAAACAGACTGGGAGTATTCTACAATTAAAGTAAGTCTAATAAAAAAGTCTTAATCATTGTCTTGACTTACATTTAAATCTCCTATACATGTACATCAAAATTGAATCATGAGACAGCTTTGTTAAACAATCTGCGTGGATCATTTTTAAAGAGTCAAGATGCATGTTATCAAAGGTGATGACAGATAATCAACGAGGCAGTCTGACATGACGATGGCGGACCTTTGTTAAACATGCAGACTCCGTTTTTTTCGCTTTAATATTCGGTGGAATTCAACCCTATTTCCCCTCTGAAAAGTATGTTTTTTTCCCCCATTTAAAAAAAATCCCCGCCCCCAACAGAGTTTATATTGAGTAAAATTGATGTGAATGGGTCCGCTGACAGGTACCAGTTACATAAATTCTATGTATTCGCTCAAATTTGATTGTCATCATTTCAACATTATAACTTTTATTTTTATCATACAGCTGTGACTGAAATTCAGCTACATAATCATTCCCCAGTCAAATAGTTTAGTTTTCCCCCTCTTTTGGACATGTGTTCGATTTTTTTGAAAAATCATTGACAGAAAGCTCTAATTTCTAAAACAGCTCAGACTTGGTCACTTAAAAATATTCACAAAGGTATAGTTTGTAGCGCTGGTGCTTTCGCATATAATATATATGGAAACTGAAAGTAGAAGAGCAAAACACCTGCCACAAGAAATGGCTGAATGGTTTCTAGTGATGTTCAGTGTTTTTTATACTCTACTAATTATAGATAACATTAATTACCAAGCTGTTTCAGACACTTTCATGACGTTTTGTACTGAAAATCTTCAAAAATGTGCTTTTCAGTGATATGTAAGTTATAAAAAAAGGGTAAAATACCTCAAGAAGACTTTAATTTACTTGCTAATATATACTCTACAGCTGTACCTTCTACTAGAATACATGTAAAATGTTTAAAAATTGCTCTTTCTTTAAGTACAATTTATACTTGGAAGCCGGATCGGGCAATTTCATCAGCCTGGTCTGATTAAGGACAGTGTTCCCACTCTCGTAAATTATTACGTAAATCACGCAAAAAAAATAAATATCGCGCAAATAATTTTCACCACGTGCGAGATCGCGCGCGTAAAAATGCGAGGACGAATAGGTTCAGCTGGAATCCCTCAGTATTATCTAAAAATAGATCATGGAAATTCTACTTTCTCGGCCAATCGGTCGGCATAACTGCTGGTGATTTACCGTTGACGTCATGAAATGTAGACTGGTTTCATATTTGAATGCTCTGGGAATTAATATTAGCACTTTAAAAGTGTGACCAATCTAATGATCTGGGCTTCGCCTGCAAAAAGGATGCAGACAAACCATTGTGTTTTGCTTCACGGCAAATAAAATAAATGATGGCATCATGCCCAACAACAAAGTGAAGAGTTACCATCCACAAGTACTGAAACAACTACGGTAGTGTTAAAAGTCGGAAAAAGTACTCGAAATGGTTTTATAACAAGTGCTTGCCGTGGGTTGTAAAAATTTTAAACGGTCGCTGCTTGACTATATCATATAATTTTCATACCCCCAAAAATCGAGATTTACCCCATATTTTTGTTGTCCAGGGGGTAAGTATACCCTTGAAAAAAATACTGAGTGGGAACACTGAAGGAGCTCAAATGGGCTTTTCATCTGATTGGACAATGTTACCAGCCTTAAAAGATCAGAAATAAAAGCCGAGAAGTCATAGATTTTCCTTAGTATAAATAACTGCATCAGTAATTTCTGACGTTCGAAGCCGTGAATTCAAATTTAACATGAACCTCCAACGAAAGCCCTCAAAGTAACTATGTTGTTGCTCTGATATTCATCAACATATGCTGAACTACTGAAAATATCATTTACAACAACACAAAAACAACAAGGACCTCTAAACTGCAAAGTAAATTCATTAGAATTGAGATAGCCACAGCAATGGCCAGGATCAATTTTCTGCCAAAGTATAGTATGCACGCAATATTCTCCTGGCATAGTAAAAGAGCCGTCCTACGCAATTTCGTCCTACGCTAGTGAAAGGGCCATTCTCTGACTTCATCCTGGATGCTCATTATGCTAAATGCCGAAACAGGAATGCAAATTCGCGTGCTTCTTTCACAGAAAGCACGTTTTTTCGGCGAGCTGTATCTGTAAATTCAGTACATTTCAAAGTTTGCTTGTATGCTTAAGTATATCATTGAATTGCAAAGTGTGCATTTATTACCTATTTTTAAAGAATTTTAATTCATATATGCACTATTTTGACAGTAATTTCTGCTAGCGTGCTTCAAAATGGCGGCAAAGGAACACCGGAGGTGACGATAAATGTCAATTTCGTGTTCCTTATTTTGATTAGTCAATTATGTTTACAGAGCCAATGAAAATGGCTAACACAGCAGAACAAATTCACTTCAAAAGTGCCCCATGAGAATATGTTCTAAATTTCAACACCTAAATAGCTAAGAACAATAAAACTGAGACACGGGCCTCGGAACAGTGTTTTGAATAAGTAATTGATAAGTCCCATTCATTTTTTATTTCTTTTTTTGCTTTTCGAGAGACAGTTCATGGATTTTATGTAATAACATCAAAATTGTTTAACATATTACCAAGGACATATGCATTCGTACACATGGATTACACAAGACAAGAATCTTTATTTAACGTCGGTCTGGATTTAACAAAAATATTAGCTTGCAGACATGTTAAAAGGTATGTGATAAAAACAAATGTCACAATTATGCTTAGAATATCACAGCTAAATGGAATAATGACATATGTTAGAACAGGATGACCCGATAAAGTCCGAAAAAAAACAAAAATAATATCAAACAGGGAATGCCACGTACCAAAAACGCAGCCTCCCCAAAACGAGCCCCACAGCACCCAGAAGTGCACAACACCAACACACACACACACACACACACACACACACACACACACACACACACACACACACACACACACACAATCATGTACACACACAAACATACACTACCAACACACACAAGCATACAAAGCAAACACACGAGGACAAAACGAACAATTAACGGAACACAGTGGGGCACCGCCTTGGAACGGTCAGTGGCAAAAACACCGCTGGGGAGCTTAAACCGGTTTATGGTGCGCACCCAACCTCACTCTTATCCCCACCATGTTCCAAAGTCACAGGACAGTGTAAATAAAAGTAATTCCTGCTAGGTGAATCTCTAACACACGCAATGGAAACAAAAGGCATGGTATGTAAAACACAAAAATGCTCGTGTATAAATATATAAAAAGCAAACCTTGAGAACCAAAAAACGTATGTACTCAATGCCTTTGCAGAAGGCAGAGCACCAAGAGAAACACCCTTAAGGGCCCGACGAAACAAGACTTATTTCAATCCGGGTCATAGCTAGGTCTTGCATTTATAAAAATACTACACATTGTTTATGGTGTTACACTAAGCAGTGAATATTTCATATGTGCACAATGAAATTTGCTACAGTCATTTTCCTGTAAAATTGCATGCAGAAGCACAAACCGTTATCATAGTTAAACAATTTAAGTACTGAGTAAATAATTACAGATAAAACATCAATAAAATATACCGGAATTACTAAAATTACACATAGTTTGAATTTTTACAGGTTATCATTTTATCCATCAAAAACTGTTCAACTGCACGTTTGAACGCAAATTTTGACTTTATCGCTTTTATTGTACTTGGAAGACTTCTTCACCGGTATTATCTAATCGATTTTTGGAAGTTAACCATGTATATATAGGTCCGCGGTATTACAAAATTTAAATGAGAGAAACTTTATACTTTTTAACATAAAAAAGCAATGACTATAATTGATGATACAAATCCTCCAATTTCTTGTTAGAAAATGCAATATATTAGACAAGTCAAATGCTGATGCATGGCATTAAGACAAAAAAAAAATAAAAAAAAAAATCCCACACAAAAAAAACAACCCCCCCAAAAAAACCCCCCCCCCCCCCCAAAAAACCCCCCCCCCCCCCCCCCCCCCCCCCCCCCCCCCCCCCCCCCCCCCCCCCCCCCCCCCCCCCCCCACCCCCCCCCCCCCCCCCCCACCCCCCCCCCCCCCAAAACCAAAAAAAAAAAAAAAAAAAAAAAAAAAAAAAAAAAAAAAAAAAAAAAAAAAAAAAAAAAAAAAAAAAAAAAAAAAAAAAAAAAAAAAAAAAAAAAAAACCCCCAAAAAAAAAAGAAGCAGATTCAGTAAACATAAAAACTAGTGTAATGATTAGTAAATGCATGCATAGGCAATATCTGCAACTATTTACGCTACAATCAGCAGTCGAGTAAATATAGTGTTTTTTGTTCAGTAACTGGAAAAATATTACTTCTATTCAAAAACATACTGTAGTTGATTGTGTACAAATTTTTAAAAATTGAATTATGGTAACATAATGGATCTCTCGATACCGAGATAACGGGATGTTTGAAGGATACCGGTGTTACATACTTACCGATCATTGCTTTCTAAAGTTTACAGAGACGTATTAAATAGTTTGGCGTTTGCATGAATAAAAACATCACTCTTCTGACATTCTTGAACCTACACACTGAACAGTGATGTTAACTCACTTTAAACTTTCATTCATTTCATAATATTTGTGCAAAAAACTATTCACTACTTCACCATATGTCTCGCGTTCTGCGGCCCGCAATAAAAGTATTTACAAGAAAAGTATTGATGCAACGCATCAAAGACGCTGCAAAGTGGCTTTCAATGAGCAAAGTAATAAGACCAGGGACTACATAAATGGTATGGCATGAGAATGCTACTGTGAACTGTTGCTTTATAGAAGCACTTCGTTTCCACACTGCATATAGATCTAGCCTTCCGTATTAACTAAAAACAATAATACTTCTTTATATAGCAAACACATAGTATTTACTGAGACCTCTTTACTTTCCAATATTTTGGATAACGTATTAAAATTAATTTACTACACCTGCATTTACGGATAATTTTGGCTATGAATTTGTTTGAAATATGCATCATCTCAAGCAGAGATTTAACATTTTCAGAGAATTCAACCCTTTCAAAGCATCTTACGTGGATACCATATTTGCTTGCACTCTCAAACTTTCACAATTTTTCGGTCCATCATTCCCTGGGATTTAGCTTTTTCACCTTTATGTACGAGAAATAATAAATTGTCAATATTCAGAAACAATTCTAACAATTTAACATAAATTTGGCAATAAAG
This sequence comes from Saxidomus purpurata, assembly GCA_022818135.1. Classification (NCBI taxonomy): domain Eukaryota; kingdom Metazoa; phylum Mollusca; class Bivalvia; order Venerida; family Veneridae; genus Saxidomus; species Saxidomus purpurata. The sequence goes on along the minus strand of JAFMSR010000001.1, from coordinate 3,236,844 downwards.
TATTCGGTATACACTGTAAAGTTACAGTAACAACACCCCCACCAACTACTGAGCCTGCCCAAAATATCGTGATGTATATGATTAAACAGTTAAAATGCTTGTAACCAAAAATGTAAAGGGGATAAAATCAAAGCAAAATGCAATTTTATGAATGGGGCACCATTTCCACTCTGGTAAATTTTTTCTTTCATACTATTCTTAATATAATAATAGCAAAGAATGGCGAACTCTTACCATCTAGATTTTCAAATAACCAGATCTGTAATCAGCCCTTACCGTATCTTTTTATACCTAGTCTTAATTTTACATTGTTATTATCCTTACTGGTCTGAAATAAATTTTTATAAAAATTTGCAGAAACATTTTAAAAAGTGTTTTTAAGCTGAAAAAGATAAGGTAAAAAAAACTGTAACAAAATTGGTAAGTCATTATCCTTATTAGGCTGAAATAAATGAAGATTTTTATGAATATTTGCAGAAACATTTTAAGGAGTGTTTTTTAAGCTGAAAAAGATAAGGGAAAAACAAAAAACAAAAATTGGTAAGGGAAAAACAATTTAATTTTATATTGTATACAAGGGATACGTCGTTTTCGTGAAAATAATTTAAATTAGCGTGACGTTTCTCTCTCAAAATTGAATTATACTATACGCAATTGTTGACATTGGTTTTATAATTTTTTAGGTTCGAGTTAAACTTCAAAGACACCGTTTTAGAAACAGACAAAATGATCGCCCATTCTACACCAGTAAGCTAAAAGCATTCCATACAGACGCACCACTACAGTGCCGCGTCAAAAATCGCTCCGGAGGAGTAATAAGGCACGTGTAGGTAACACAAAATAGAAGTTTGCAGCACTCTGCCTTTTTCTCGTTCTTTACGCTTCAAAGCGTATTTCATGATAAGTAAATAACATTTTTTTAGACATTTTGCCTACAGTATGATTAAGACCTTTGTTTTAGAACGCAAAAATAAAAAATGGGGGTTGATGTACATATAAGAAAGAAATGCAATAAAAACTGACAAATATGTTTTGTTTCTAATTTTTTTTTTAAAGTTTTTTCGATTGTCAAGAAAGCTTGCAGCTTAGCGAGTCACACTCGAGTCCGCTTCCTGAAAAAATCAGTATTGGTGTCATATGAGGAGGTACGGTCGTGACCCCAGTAGGGCTCGAAACCTCCGGGAGGAGTGGCAGTCAGCTTAACCTCTACACCTACGCTTCCCTTTCTCCCATCGGCGAGTTTTGTGATATGGCAGCATGGGTCTGTAACAAAGAACTGTAATAGGAATTTGTTATTACTGTCTTTTTATATCCTGAAAATTCTCCTTGTAATTAAGTTTGAATTAAGTTAATATCTGAACCAATTTTTGAGAAAAGACTTTTTTGTCCCCCTATCCCCATTTTTGCATATTGCAAGATTTGTGAATATACATGTAGTCTTAAAATGTGAGGTCAACATTTTTTTCCTACAAAATGTACTCATTATTTTGCACTTCTGCACTAAAATATTTTTATTGTGCCTAAGTTTAATAATGCAAATAAGATTTTTTTTCAGTTAAATTATAATTTTTGAAATATTACAAATGAAAATTTGAAAGTGCAAAAATCCAGAACCTCACCAGTGAGCCCACAGATACTTGGGGTATGGACTCGCCACCCAATCTAATACTGGTCCAATGTTGTACGGTATATAATTATGTTCCGTACAACATTGGACCAGTATTAGATTGGGTGGCGAGTCTATACCCCATGCATCTGTGAGTGAGCCCCCTTGATAAAATTCCTGTTCATTTTCACTATTAGAAGTCTTAGGTATTTTCATACCTTAACATTTCAGTCTTCCGTGTCGGCAAGTCTGCCTGCTGCAGAGTGATGCGTTTGATGGTGGTAACGAATTACTTATTTGTTATCTCTTTTTATTGAGATTAATACAACCGCTTTCTTTACACTTATGTTAATTTCACTTCATATGCAAATGCAAATTTTCTCATAATTCCACCTAAAATCACATTTTCATACTCGCAATTGCAAAATAAATAAATGAATAAATAAAATAGAAACAACTGAGTAAGCAGAGTTGGTTTTAATGTCATAAAAAATTGAATAATGAAAAAGGAATAGAAACTTAACAATAACTATACAACGTACATTCTTAACATTTGTGAAGTCGCATTTTGACATTTTTGTTCGCACAAATTCTACTCGCCTAATTTATCAAAAACATGAAATATATTTTCTGTCAAACCTTAATATGTTTATTATAAAGTTCTACCGAAGTAGATTTGAAAATAACGAACAGTAAAAAAGCAACAATAACGCTGAAAAGTTTAAGGTTCTTCATTACACCATGACAGAATCTTGGTGGTTTTAGTCGAATGGCAGTTATTTCTTAACTTAAAAGCAGCAGCACTTTAACATTATTCGTCGACTGTTTCTTTTGTTCTGCTAAAATATGTGCGTGCCTTTTAATTTAAGAATTTTATAAAAATAATTTCATAGAGTCTTGGCAGTCCGTGGGTCGGCCAGGACAATAAACTGTCTAAAAAGGGAATGATTATGTTTCGTATCTTATAGCTACTGCTTATTTTCTGAAAAAGATTCAATGAACCCTACTTACAAGCTTTTCTTTTCACGGGCTTCGTCTGTTGTTAAGTCTCTCAGAGCAATATACAGCTGGTACGAAAAGTAAAATTCATAACATGTAGAGAATTCTAAATTGTTATCGGTAACACGTTTCAGTCTAACGCACGCATCGGTTACAGCTTAAAATCCCACAAATTCTATATACAGCAGTTTTTAGAAAATACTGTGAAGGAGTTTAGACGCAGTAATCTACCCTTTTTGTCCACTCCCTTCCTTATTCATGTTTGAAATCTCAGATTATATAGATACAGCTTCTCTGTTGAAGTGTTTGTAGTTCGGCACAGCAGGCAATGGCATGTATCTGAGACCAGCCAGTACACTGAAAATAAAATAGATGTTTTTAGACGAAGAAATATTAAACAAAACGTAGATGTACTGTTTATTTATTATTACTGTCGTCAGCTCCATTGGCTGTTATTTCTGGTTACAAAATATTTCTTGATTTGATTTTCGACGTCAATGCACTACAGTTTTAGTCAAGAGAATAATACTGGTTTTTAATGACAACTTATAAAACTATTATTAAGGCTAACGGCGCTCTTTTCAATATCAAAACTTGAGTATTACTTTAAATACCATGGCCCCACTGTGTTCCTTTAATTGTTCGTTTTGTCCTACGAGTTTTGCTTGTATTCAAGTGTGTGTCAAAACTTTATATGTAGTGCTTTCACATGTTGTTCAGTGTCAGAGTGTGTGTGGTGTGTGTGTGTGTGTGTGTGTGTGCGTGTGTGTGTGTGTGTGTGTGTGTGTGTGTGTGTTGGTGGTGTGCACTTCTGGGTGATGTGGGGCTCGTTTTGGGGAGGCTGCGTTTTTGGTACGTGGCATTCCCTGTTTGATATTATTTTTGTTTTAAAACACTACATTTCAATGGTAAGACTTACAGTACTGCTTTCAATGTCAAAACGTTACAGTAATGCTTTCCACATGTTTCAATGTCAAAATTGAGAGCTGCTTTTCAATGACAAGCCTTAGAATACTACTTATAAATGTCAACCACAAGATTAACTGCAATATGGCTCTTGGGGTGAAGAGGTTAAGTACTGTTTTTAACTGAAAGAGGTAGGGCCTCTTAAAATTCTGCTTTTTAACATCAAAATGAAGAATATATTTATTCATCACAATTGGTATGATTGTTATTCACCACTGACAGTAAATGTGTGTTTTTTATTTTCAATTTTTAATAACAATTTGAACAGTATTTAGGTTATATTCGTCAAATGTGTGAGTTTGAATGTTACACCCAGTCATAAAGGAGTCATAACCTGGTTTATATAACAAGAAACATTATGGTGAGATAAACTCGTGTGTACTTTGTCCTACCAATTTATTAATATTTTATGATGATACAAATTTCCTAATTTTTCACTACATTTCAATAGTTTAAAACATTTTTTTGCAGTTTCGCAAAGTTTTATTTCATTTTCTAAAATAATTGTTTATAAAAAGGGATTGGTTCTTATTTGACGATGAAAATTGAACTGCCTTACAACGACCAATATGAAGCAGCCGAGGCAAGGCGTTCTTGGAAACAAAGCAGTCCTCGAACAACTAGTCATCCTTCCCAGCATTCAAATTATTAAATATTTTCGCTTGCTCAACATCGAACGGTTATACCATGATCAGATCAATGAATTGCTAAATGTTGTATCAAAATGTAATCCGACACTGAAAATGTTCTTGCGTGTAAAATAATATTTAACACAACTGAATGAAAATTGGAAAAATATTGAATAATTCTTTGCTTATGTACGAAAATAATTGATATATTGTGTTTGTTAAAATAACGTAAATTATTTTGAATATCTTTACTAGTTTATTACAAGCATTGCATTATGAACATTTCATAAAAAAGTATTTTAGTTTATTGAAAAATATTTTACATGATTTAATGAAAGTATTCAACATACTGCATCATATTTATAACAATCAACACTTTATTTATTTCATCAAATAAACATTTACCAGAACTTCATGAATAATATAGAAAAAAGTGAAAAAGATATGTGAATACAATGTTTATTTCACGCCATACAAGCTTTTACACTTCAGTTGTATTATTGTAATTCAAAGACAACAAAATAACTATTTTCTTCGTTTTTGCGATAAGACGATTTCAATCATAATTGATGGGGTGACGATAATCATAATTGAATATAACTTCATGTTTAATTTTTAAAACAAGGCAATGAAGAATTGGGTGTTGAACGTATGTGTAGTTCAGAGATTTGTACGAGATATAGGTATTGGTGTAAAGTATATGTTCATGCGATGTTCACATTTACAATGTTATAAAAGTGTGACGAACTATATAAATATTTTCAGAAGCAAAGGCTATTCCCTTTCTTATGAATTTACATTTTTTTAGTACAATGTATTTCATACACATGTACCTAACTTTATTAGCATGCACATATTCTAGATTAATTTTAGTTTTAACACTTATTTCATACTATCTATAATAAACAGCATGTCATTGGTGAAGCGAAATTTAATTCATTTATTATGGGTTAAGGTTTTATTCCAAGAAAATACATCATCTTAATTTAGAAAAGTATTTTTGATGACTTTTATTAGTCTTCAAATTTTGCATCGATGTAGTACATAAACGCTGCCGTTTTTAAAACGCATGTGACGTCAGAATTACAAGATAAAATACTGACGTCGTCCCACAGTAATACAAAGTCTCAAACGGTAATCAATGTTTTTATTATCGGCAACGATGAAAGAATTTGAATGCATAAAGGGAAATACTTATTTGCTCTTGAGGCATTGGATTATAAGTCTATAATTATTATATCGTATGCCTTACAAAACATTGTGAAAATAAGCGAAAAAATAACAGAAATGACGTCTTGAAAATGCGCAGATCTACACAATATTTTCGAGGTTTACACATACTTTTGCGGACCTGGTTCGTGATCTCTATCGGCCAATCAGGATTAAGTATTTATGATAGGTATACGATATTATGCGATATTCACCAGAAGTGTTAGTTATCATTTGCAATCATAATCAGCATAATATTGCATGCTACACAAGAATACATATAGCGAAAATTGATATATTTCATATGTTCACATACAATTTAATGTAGGTGCTGCCTGTTATGCGATGTATGCATGTATCAAGAATATCTTAAATACATATCATATTCGGGCACTTTCTTTATGTGGAATGTCGGAAGTTAATCAATGTATCTGTAATATGATCAATTCAATTATGCAGGCTGATGCTATATCTAAATGATTTGAAAGTATTTTATATTGCCTTCTTTGTATTTTTTGGCTATAAGGGTTAGCCACAATTTTTAAATAAACACTATTTTATCTGTTCTTTTCTAAAGAATTATTTACCAAATGTTACTTGCTCAGTCTATTTGCAATGCCGTTGTTCAATCGCCATATCAAATGTTTTAAAAACACTGATCTTAGTGGGCTCACAGTAGAAGTTTAGCAACATGTGTTTTAGTCTATTTTCTATGCATTCTAATTATAAGACATATACATATTTCAAAGGAAAAGATAGCATGATAACATTAGCATGATAACATTTTTCATTTTATAGTTGACAATTGAACATGAAGAATTATTTCTGTTTATTGTAAAACAAATATTATCCATATGGTCATGATACAACTCTTGTGATAATTAAATAACTGACAGCGATTGTATCTTGAAAAGGCTCGTGTGTTGTTTTTGCATCTGCTTCTGTATGCAAGATTCTGTTTAACCTAAGTCACAAATAAAAACGTAATGATTATTTGAAAATTAGCAAAGATTACGGAACATGCTGACAACATGTTTATGTTTTTTTCTGACCTATCTGCCATGGGCTCCAACACTATAAAGCACTATCAGTAATTCAAAGTTAATGTCATATGCTAAAAAATTGGCTGTTCTGTTTACTAAAGAAAATCCACATAATTATTGCACATAAAATGTCAATAATTTACATATATTCTGAATAAAATTTCTGTAAGATGTTAAAATCTAAGGTACATGTATTTTAAGCTAGTCTGCCATATATTTAGCTTCTTGGTGAAGTATTTAGTAGGAAATTCCATTTTAGCACGCTTTTTCTAGAAAACTGCCTAAACTAATGTGAGTGAATATAAATTTCACGAAAAATGCAAATTCGTGGATACTTAAATTCATGGATTTAATTTTGATATATTGATGCACATTCATAGGTTCGTTGGAAAATGAATGCCCTGCGAATACAATGTACTACTGGTTTTTAGTATTTACCATTTGACGTGGAGATAAAATTTTCGAAAATTTACTTAGGAAATAATCTAATCTGGGTGTTCTGTGTCAAACAATTATTTGGTATTTGGATATTACTTGCTAGAGATTGCGCTTAAGGATTGTACTTCGTAAATTATTCAACGGTACTTTTTCCGTCACTCATTTCTTGATTATAGAAAAATCTCTAAAAGCAACGTGCAACGTATTGGACACACCTAGCTAAATAAATCTAGTTTTATCAATTATTCATGTATGCTTATTGTACATGGCGTGTAATTACTTAAGTAGTATTCTGAGCAAGAGAAAGATGGGCAGCAGTTGTTGTGTGCAGGAGTGGTATATTTAAATCGCCGTTGAATATAGGTTGGCCTAAATAAATATATTAAAATGAAAGAATACGATTAAAAGCGACACTGAAGATGAATTTTATGTACTTCAAGACTTTTGATTGTGAGTGCAATACGGAGGTATATTACACATTGTGTGTAATATCATCATTTAATACTTTTAGAAAATGGATGCTAATAAAAACACTCAAATAACTGTACATGTATTTAACGAAAACCTGCTTCAAAATATTTCTTTGATGCTTAAACAGGCATACCCTGAACCTGGAGGCAATTTTAAAAGCCTCGACATATTATATATGCAAATACTTAAAAGAATCGCCATCAATCCTCAAAGTTTTAGGTAAATATTCCCACAAATATCGATAGAAATAGAGGAATCATATGTGCTGTAGTTCCTTAAAACGATTTATTATGAACACAGGTAAGGAATTTTCCAAAAAAAATCTGGAAAAAAATCGCGACAGCGTACATGTATAAGCTCTTTTCTTATATACATGTACAGTACGCTGTAGCGATTTTTTTCGGGGATTATTTTGAAAATACCTGTGATTATGAATTGTCGCTTTATTAGTATTTTTGCTGAACTGAGACATTGCTTGATTTATGTGCTTCTTGAAAAATACATTTATTAATTTTATACATTTATACATTTATCATCATACATTCACATTATACGTACATAAAGCATGGTGTTAGCATTTTGAGAAAATAATCTATTTGTAGTAGAGTAGGGTGTGCCCCTTGATTTTTATCTTGATTTATAAATGACGCAAAATGTAAATTTTCATTAACAGTTATTATACCTTTGTACACACGGTACAATTTTGTTCTGTGATAGTTTTGTATGTGATGAAATTGTAATACAGTAAAGCAATAAATACTCGTTTTCTTTTAAAATTGCTGTATCACATCATATTGTGTAAAAGTTTTTGATTGTCGTAGTGACCTTAGAAAGCACTTATGAAGCCGTATTAATCTGCTTCATATATTCAAATTTGTACTCGCATTGCTTTGATTAATTCAAGTCATCGTTTGTGTAGTTACTTTTGCGGAGGTCCCAAATTTGTGTGATTCAAGTGAGGTATATAATGATTCTAATGTTAGAAAGAAGCAACATATTATTATCATTACATGCAGGTAAAACGGTTGTCGAGTTATTGATAAATATTTCGGTCCCTTTTCATAAACAAAAAAATCAGTGTCGTAAAGGTCACATAGTATGATAAAAAATATATAAATTGATATTTTATATGTTATTTGGTTTTTGAAGTGGTATATGGGGATATATTACCCGCCTAGACTTATATTACCCGAGCCGTTACATATGTAAGTAAGATCAGGACACATACTTGGTATATTGGATGCACAGTACTTAATGACATTACATAATCTAACGCCTCATGCATTATCAGTAAGGCACGTAATTGTTATAGCATGCGTGCGCGGTGTAGTTGACTGAGATAACAACAACTCAACACTTTTGAATAATAAAGTATTTGTGATGCAAATCCGTACACTAAATTTGTTATAAATTCAGTTTTAATTTTGAATAGATGTAATAAGTTGATGATCAAATAGATGCACTTGAAAGTCAGACATGTTCAGTTTTACTTGCACAGTATTCAAATGAAATTTGCATACTTGAAAAATTCATTCTTCAACTAATTTTAGAACTTTTATATTATGTATATTGTGTGTGTGTGACTAGTATATAAGTGTGCACGAGTGTATAGTTATAGTGAAATATTTCCATTGTTAGATGTATGCATCGTTTTTGTGTATATAAATTATTTTGTGTGAAAAAATCTGCTTTAAATTATAGATTTTGTATATCTGGTGTTTATGTAGTGTGTGTGTATGTGTATCCCTGATTCTAGTGAGATGTAGGTCGTGTGCAAATGTCTACATTTGTCCCCACTAGGTGTCCTGTAAGGTGTGACATTTGTGTTTATGTGCTTTTTGTGTTTGTGTATGATGCTGTAAACCTGTGCTGTTCCTCGGATAGTTGTACTGTGTTTGTATTGTGTGTGATTGTGTGTATGTGTGTTCAAAATTTTACGAAATTTGTAAAAAAATTCATACAATTCCAAATACCAAAAAAAGACATAAAATGAATAATATTTAGGAAAACCCGCTACCTTTTGGCTAATCATTACAAACGTTATTAATATTGTTTAAATGGATAATTTAATTCCATGTGTGTGTATGTGTAAACGGTCCTTTGTTCATGTTTCCGACGCCCCTCTTTAATTGCCACAAATAATTGGTTATAGACAAGACAAGACCATTCTATTGCACCAATGTAGGCTAAAAAGTCCATGATGACATGCAAAATACATAATTCAAGACATGCAGCAAAGATTGGTCGACGTCATAACGCAAACAAATTAGCGAAAATGCTAGAGAATGTCAGAAGTAAACGTGTGTGTGAGTGTGATGTTTGTTGTATGTTTGTTTGTACTTCCCATTTGACGAGACTTGAAATATAAACTTTTTTTGCGTTTTTTTACTCATAATTATTTTAGGTGATAAATCTGACACATTTTGAATTTGACAGCTATTTTGAGAATGTACTGAAAAAAGTGAAAATGATTTTTGGTTTTCTACTTTTAGTACAGTTTTCTCCATTTCAGTCATATTTCTATCTTTGTGTTAGTGTTCATAAATATGTAAGATCATTATCAAAGACTAACCCAAAACGATTATCACTGCGTTTCTAATTTTTTTCCTTTAAAATTAAACAAAAACAGCTCGTTATATGTATTTAAATATTGTATTCAAATATAACTAAGCTTTCATTGGCCTGGGGACTGAAAGGCCCCTAGGCCTAAGTTAGCATACCACATTTCAAACACTGCAGACAATTTAACTGTGCTATGTGCTAATAACAACTGTAAACATGCGCTATGGGAAAGTAGTGCAAGACAGACCAGATCAATCTTCTGAACATACAGTATTACAAATAAAAACAGTACATACAACTTCAAACGATTGAAGAAAGGTCTATAGCTTACGGGCTGCATTACACATTGTTTTCTGTTTTAGAAATTACTGCACTGTAAGCTGATTACGGAAGATAATCATATGCATATCACGGAAAAGTACGGATATTTACGGAATTTTACGGAAACGTACGGAGCACGATAGTTTGATTTTCAAATTTCTGATGTTATTTCATTGACAACTTTCTTATTTACGAACGATTACATATATATTTACCTAAAAATAAATTTCTTTAAAAAAAAGGATATAATTTACGTACAAGTTTACCATTTGTGAGTAAAAATCAACCGATACTGCTAGTGTACCTGGGTGGACATGTATCCCCCTTAGGCACAAGTTTAACATCATTTTTAGGCCATTTAAATTTTTCATTTTTGAAATTCGAAGTACTCCCGTGAGTATGGGAGTATGCCAGGCTACGCGCCTGGTTCTCTCAAACATTTGATATTGTTGACCATGTGATTATTTTTCATCAAACTGAGTTTTATAATAAAACAAACTTCCCTGCCACCCATATATTTGTGAATCATTCATTCTGTGTCATATACTAAATTTCGTCCTCCACACATTTCGACCCGCGCTTTAGGTAAGGTTCAGCGCAAATCAAGAAAAGTTGTTTTTAGGGGAGTTAATTTAGAGCCTCCAGGCCTTCAGCGCTCACAGCGCTTTGATTAGTATATACGCGCGGTCAATTGAAACACATTTAAGACAGTTTAGCTTTAAAATAAAAGTAAAAAATGAATATTAACAACGTGTTAACAAAATATTATAAAATAAGCAAGCAAGAGTGTCAATTCAATTTATGTGACCTTCATGTAAACGCTCCTATTCCAGATGTGATTTAGAGAATTCTATTGAACATTTGACATTTTCGTTGTTTCTATTTTAATATAAATCAGTATTACTATACTGGTGAAAATGTCTTATAAAAGAATACATGTATTTTAGATATCATGAGATTTATTAAACAGAAAAACAAACTTTGTGGCTAAATAACCAACCAGTCCCATGCAGTGGCTCAATTCCATAGCTTTGAACAGTGCCGTGAAACTAGCATAGACTGGGGTTTAAATGGTTTTATGTTTAGTAATGGAAGACATGTTTCTCAGTATGAATTCCGTAATTAAAAAGTAATCATTTAATTTCTTACGTACATATGGAAGAAAAAATCCAAGTTCTTTCTTCAGAAAATCACTATTTGAACTGGGTCTTAAAAATTATTTACAAAAAGATTAGAACAATACTTTATATTCCACGAAAAGACTGGCACCATTCCACGTATATCATAATGTTTAAACAAACTGCAGTAAACAAAGAGTTTGCAAAGCAGAAGTCAATGTTCACAAAAAGTAGGACGCCGTGACATCACCCAAGTAGAATATTGCGTGCAATGACTGAATGTCGACAGACTGTTCGATTAAGGTAAAGAACATTTTTCAAGCAGTGAATGAAGTCGATTCACAATGGGACGGCATGAAAAAAGAAAAAGACGAACAATTGACCTTAATTTCTTATCTAAAAAGCACAGGAAGATTTACAGAGATGAAGGGAAGAATAATTCTAAGGATACAAGGCACGTTTATCATAGTGTTTGTAACATCTGTAGAATGTAGCAAACTTTTCTTTAGTCTCGTATTCGGATAGGATCTGTAGTCGGATATGTTACGGACATATACGATTTATTTCAGTGTTGCTGTTTGTCATAATAACTTAAAGGGTGTTGGTGACACTTAATCGTTCAAGAGTCCTGTTCCTATGTCTACTATTTATTTGAAATAATTAGTTTGAGTTGACTCGGGTGGCATTTGGGCTGTCCATTAAGTGTCCAGCCAGTGGGTCTACCAGAAAAATGAAAAAAATTGCACATTAGTATATTGTTTACTAATTTTTTGGCTGATCTTTCTTAATGCTGAGTGACATAGAAGGTATCCTCTTACACACAAAAATTGGACTTTGCTTGCACCCTGTTTATTCCCGAATTTAATGAGTCTGAAACAAATGAATTCTTGTCAAATTTATAGTCTGGAGTCAAAAATGCTAAATTGCTTTAAGCACTAGATTAAATTCTAAATAAAAACAAGTTGTTTACCAAACAGTCAGGGTGTAACTTGTTTAAGTTATTTTAGTGTTGTTTAAGATAACTTCTACAAGTGATATTTTTCTTTTATAAATACATCACTCACTTTATCACTTCTTTAAGTTATTTTTCAGTCATGATCACTTATTCAAGTTATTTTCGTCCAAACAGTACAAAGATTTAACATCATTTTTCACAAGGATACAAATTTTCCGGGGAGTTGCACATTTTTTTTCTATTTCTTTCATCATTGAACTTCAAGATTATGAAATAAAATATATTACGCAACAACATATTCTTACGCAAGGGCTTTGAAGTAGGACATTTGTCAGGTCATATGTTAGACAATTTTAGCAATAAATCCGTTATGTCTAATTGTAAAGTCATTACTGTCAGCTATAAAGAAAGAACCTGCATTTCTTTCTCTTATCTGAAGGTATTTGCAGAGGTAATTTGCTAGTAATGAAGAAATTGAAATGTTGATTTGTAATCTGTATACATTATTTTCAGATATTCTCATTATTTTGTTCACCTCAACTTTCAAGGGAGTTAATTCTTTCAGCAAAGGGAAGTAATTTTATTAACAAAATGTTTCAAATATCACTTACAGAAGTATTTTCAAAATAACTTATACAAATTACACCCCTGACTGTTACATGTTGTGATAGTAAATTGTGAAAGAGATTTAAAAACATGTAAGACTAAAATTTACTTTAATATTAATAGATAATCATACTTCTTTCCTACATTGCAGAGAAAAGCAAGATGTATTGGCAGAAGAGGATGAAGTTCAAGATAAGGTAAAGCTAGCCTACTGCTCATGGTGATATGCATTGTCTGTACAAACAAAACTCAATGAGAGAAAAAACTTTTTTCAGAAGTAGGGTATGGTACAAACCTGTCAGTGGGGTTTAATGGCCAGTCAGGCCAGTTAAACATTTCCACCCTTTACTTCAAACAGCTGAAGGATGTGATAGAATACCGTATTTCCCCGCTTATAAGACGAGGAAATAAAGTCCCAATTTTTGCCTCAAAGTGGGGTCCTCGTCTTATAAGCGAGGCCACAAGAATCAACATACATTTGTGATGAAATCGGCAATCCCGAATGTCGTCCCCGCGAGTGTCTATGTGCAGGCGACAGTCGAACAATTACCGCCCCCCCCATTGGCATATTACGTTTTGTGTTAACTCACCCCTCCGCTGCCGTCGCAAATGTCGCCATTTGCAATTATTTAAAGAATCTGAAGTTAAACTTTACGAAAATAAGTGGTGCAGTCATTTTGTTTATTTCCGGTTTGATAAAGCGGCCTAAAATTGATATCTGAATCAAGCGTTTACCAGCGTTTATTGTAAAGACACCCGATAATCGTCTAGTCTGTGTATTGTTGATTCGGATATTGATTTTTTTGACCTTTGAGCGAAATTGCGTCCGGTAAATACGTGTCATCGGCTGATTAATCATTTATGAAAAATCTGGCGGCTTGTGTATAATTAGTAAGAGTGCCCAGGATACCCCAAATTAGCGGAATTAAGTCGTTGTTAAGGAGCGAGAGGCTTAGACAAAAGGCGAAAGTTTTATTTGTAAAATTGTCAGCGGTTGTTTTGTCACTTTTAATTATAAATCGAAAGTTTGCTTATTTTTGCAAACATTTTGTGATAACTCCCAAGAAATTGTAACAATGGGAATGAAAAATATTTTTTATTGCCATCTCGATCCTTTTTGTCTTTAAACTACGACGACACCATGCTATTTTGGGGTCCCCCCCGCACTCTTAATAATTAGAACAAGCTGTCATATGTTTTCAAATTGTTAATTAGCCAATGGCACATATTTCGCAATTATCTTTTCAAAGTGTCAAAAAAATCAATATCCGAATTGCATACACAGATTCGTTTTAATACTCAAAAAATCGCATTAAAAATTAACTTATTGCTTACAATTTACGAACTTGAAGAAAATAAAGTAACTGGGTCATAAAAATTGCCTCGTCTTAATGAGTCTATTCAAAACCACACAATTTCCATGGCAAAGTAGGGGGGTCGTCTTATAAGCAGATCCCTTAACGGTAGAGTGGATCCAGAATAGAGCAAACAAATGCTTGTGTAGATCTGGATCAACACTGGATACACAGCAGGGTTTATAAATATTATAGAAGATGGATACATGTATATGACACACTTTACAAACAAATATCTTCTGTAGTTATTTAGTATTATCATTATTGTGCCCTCCATTGAATATATCGGGGTATATTGGTTTGCCCATGACGGTCAGTCTGTTGGTAGACCAAAACTTGTCCGATCAATAAATAGTTATCTGACCCCTATTGATTTTAAGGTTAACAGGTCAAAGGTCAAGGTCACAGGGACCTTTAACAGAAAAATCTTGCCTGATCAATATATAGAGAATAAGTTGGCCAAGTGTCCTGAAACTTTGTTGGTAGGTTGGTGATGACCAGTATTTGACCCATATTGATTTGAGATCAAAGGTCAATGTCACAGAGACCTTCAACATTAACACTTGTCTGGTCAATGTCTAGAGAATGCTTTGGCCTAGTGTCCTCAAACTTTGTAGGTATGTTGGTCATGACAAATAGATGAGCAATATCAATCATGTCAATTTTGATGTCAGTAGGTCAATGTGATGGTTACATTTAACACAAAATACTTGTCCAATCATTAATTAAAGAATGCTTTGGCCTAGTGTCCTCAAAATTGGTAGGTTGCTTGGACATGACTAGTCATTGACCCCTCTTGATTTTGAGATCAACAGATCAAGGTCATGGTGACTTTGATGGCAAAGCAGTTAATTGGCTGCCATCATGGGGGGCATTCAAAAATCTCTTGTTTAATCATTATTTGTCAAATAATGATATAATATTTGAAAATGGTTCATTCAGTTATTCAGTGCTCAAAGCAGAAGCAACTCTCAGAAAATGCAGAGAAAAAACAGTAAATCTGTTACTAAATGTGTTCCTGGAAACCAGGCCTTCTAGAATGTAACTGTATGTAAATAATTCATGGGTGTTATTTATAACCAGTCTCTTCGACATTCTGTCTGAACAAAGCTCTTGAATGTTACCAGACTACATGCAAATTTTCAGGACATTTCATTGGTAAACTACAACAGACAATTGGATAGCATTGTCTATAGAATTTTGATAAACACACAGCTATGGTACAATTTATTGTTATTTTAGGAAAAAGATGGAAAGTTAAAAAAATTAGAGGCATTCTCTGCTGTTTACAATACAGTTTAGCTACCGGTACTTTTGTTGCAAAGTTTTGATATGTTACCTGTAGTTGAAGTGTTTCTGAGTAATTTATTTCGAATTTTAATTCTTTAATTTTCATAGTGTGTAGTCACACTGGTTCAGAAAAAAATACAGACAAATGCAGACTGCATGTTCCAACAGCATCCATTCAAGGTCAAGATGTCACCTGGTGGTTGATGTGAATATATTTAGTGTCTGTTTTATTACTCCTAGACTGCTTTAAGAGCTTGTGTTTCAGGTTAAAAGTCTTACTTAGAAGTCAAAGTTCTGTAAATCTGTACAAATTGTTATAATCAGTGCACTTTTCCATGTTTGGGGAAGGTGCCCTAGCCCTTCAATTTGGGAAAAGTTTAAGTGATTTAGCTGAAGGGGACACTAAAATCCTGTTGTAATGTCACAGTTTGGGGAAAACTGCATGATTTTAAAGGAATTTTAGTTGGTGAAGACGCCCTATGCTGGCCTTTAATATAGAAGGTAAAAATGCCCTGATAGTAAAATACTGTTATCATGATACAATGCGAGAAGCCATTTTTTGTGAGTCTGACAAGGCATTTATTATACCCCCACAAAACGAAGTTTGGGGGGATATATAGGAGTGAGCTTGTCGGTTTGTTTGTCGGTTTGTTTGTCGGTCAGTCTGTTGGTTTTCATGGTTTCCGGATGATAACTCATGAACGACTTTTCCCTTACCCCCCTTTGAATAATTTTTGGTACTCATGTGCAACTTTTATGAAATACAGGTCAAGTTCAACTTTGGGGTCAGTAGGTCAAAGGTCAAGGTCACAGTGACTCTGAACTGTAACACAGTTCCGGATGATAACTCATGAGAGGCTTGACCGATTTAAATAATTTTGGTACACCGTGCAACTTTATGAAATATAGGTCAGTTCCACTTTGGGGTCAGTAGGTCAGGTCAAGGTCAAGTGACTCTGAACTGTAAAAAGTTTCCGAATGATAACCATAAGGGCTTGACCGATTTAAATAATTTTTGGTACACACTGCAACTTTATGAAATATAGGTCAGTTCCACTTTGGGGTCAGTGGTCAAGGTCAAGGTCACAGTGACTCTGAACTGTAAAACAGTTTCCGGATGATAACTCATGAAAGGCTTGACCGATTTAATAATTTTAACGGTACACAGCTGTAACTCATATAGGTCAAGTCCGCTTTGGGGTCAGTAGGTCAGGTCAAGGTCACAGTGACTCAGAACTGTAAGTAAAACAGTTTCCGGATGATAACTCAACTATAATAACTCAACTCTATGTCCTTGTGGCCATTCCTTTCTTATGGTTGCCATACTTCTGTGACAAAGCTGTATTGTGGGGGTATAATTCGTCACTCTTGTGACAGTTCTAGTTTGTGTATTATAATCAGGTTAAGTGATAATTCTAGTTAAGACGTCTTTGAATGTTGTAGGAAGTGACAGATTCTTCGTCTTCATCAGATGAGGAGACCAACCCCTACATCAGCAGCTAGTTGCAACATTAACCAGCACTGCCCAATCACATCAAGGTAATGTACATGTACTTCTGTTATACTATTTCAGTAATCGAACAAAATATTGTCTTCATAAAATTCAAGTGGTAACATGCCTATTTTTTCTGTTCCCTGATCTCTTTGATATTTCCCCATCAAAATGAACATGGGTGCGGTGGCTTAATCGGAATCAATTATGACAAGTCATGCCCCATCCCAAATTATAAATCACTGAAACTTCATTAGTATTAGCTGTATTCGAATATTTTATACATGTATAATTATAATCATACATTGTAGTTAAATTAAGTTTCTTAAGGTGTGTAACTCTTTTGAAGTAGTAGAAAAATCAGTCTGTATTGTTTGAAGTCAGTTTGACCATGACTTGAATTCAAACTATTGAGCTGGCAGAGCCACCTTGGTGCAGTAGTAGTGCGTTTGCCTCATGACCGGAGGGTCCCAGGTTTGATCCCAACCAGTGCCCAAGTAGTGGTAGTGTCCTTGGACATCCACATTGCCTGTCTCTTTTCGAGGTTGATTCCATCTGAAGTGAGTCTCAAGAGTGATTAACATAAGCTGTAGAACTTGTTTCACAATCTAAAGTAAATTAATTAGTATATAAAATAAAACAACAAAAAATTATTGAGCACGGTTTTGTGCCATGCATGAGGTTATACTAGGTGTCCTTTATAAGCATATCACCATAGTTACCATGCTCTGCATTATCAACTGTTTCATTTGGTAAATTTTCTTTAAGAGCCCCTATGAATAAAACTAAAACTGGTATGGTTAAAATAGATCGGCAAGTCCATTTAGAAATGCAGAAGTATTACATCTATGGAAAATTAGATGTGATCAAAATGTTCATAATTTGTCTTTTGTGTGTTTGATTGTCCCGGATAGTTTTACTACCATGATTGTCATGTATGAATTGATGCATATGATCAAGAGGTTTAGTTTGTTCATTCACATTCATGCGTTATTGTGTACTTATTGTTTCTATTTGTCAGACTCTGATGAAGAAGAAGGCAGTAGTGATGGTGACCTTGAACTTGAAGATGATACAGTTGAAGAAAATGAAAACGCTAATGAAGAAGAGGTAGTTAATCAGGATATATATACATGTACTGTTTGTTATTTAATGTTATTCAGAGCTAATTGTAGATTGTTTTAACCAGTATCTATTTCAAGAAGAAAAAAACTTAATGGACAAGGAACCAAAAGCAAGTACAGTAGGACTTTGTCTAGCTAAGTAGTAGATCTATATTTAATTTTTTTTTAAAAACATTTTCTTAAAACAACCAAACAAACAATGGCTTTGAATAGGGGCTTTGAGTAGATCTAGATTTCTTTTTCTCAACTTCAGGCATTGATAGTAAAAATCAAAAATTAAAAATGATCGTAAAATGTTTGCATCTCAATTGAGCTGTAATAAATAATAGTACTTGTAAGTTTTAAAAAATATGACCATATTATACGCAATAATATCAATATTTAAATATTTCGCTTTTAAGTTAAAGATGTACTCCTTAAAACTGTTGTCAAATTAATCTTGATCACATCTACACAACTAAACATTACTATGCAATGTGGTTGGGTGGTTAACGCTCTCGACTACCAATCTGGAGGTCCCTGTTGTTGAATCCCAGCCGGAGCTCTGGAAATTTCAGTGGTGATACTTGCATACCAAAATTTCACGATATGTGAGCATACAAACTTACTTGCGAATTTTAAACTCATGAAGGAGAGTTTTCTGTTAGTTAATATATGTGAAATGAATTTTTCATGAGAATTTTTTAATTAGCGCAGTAGGAAATTCGTGAAAATAGCAAAAATTAAATCATTGCAAATATTAGCCAATTTACATTAGGTGGACACCATGGTTTAAAGTAAGGCCACTCCTTTGTTCATTTACATACTCACTGGTAGATATTTGGAAGATAACCTCAGCTGTCCAGAAACCAGTAGATTGTCCACCCACTCTTACATTTAAGGATGATATATTATTCATAAAAGGTCTTTTGTGTCTTGATACTGTCTGGGAAAAAGCCGAATGTTACTTGTGACAAGAGAAGTTAAGTATTCTTGCTAAAGAAATCCAGGCTTGACTGGTGCCAGTCGATAAATGTAAGTGGCCAGACTGCTTCTTAAATGTGATCTTTTCTCTGCAATGCACTTTTCTGGAGTTAAACAATCTTGTGCAGCTGTGATTCTGCTAAAAAAGTTTGACAACTTGAAGCATAAATAGCTGGGGTATGGACTCGCCACCCAATCTAATACTAGTACCATGTTGTAAGGTACATATACAAATATATACACTGTCACCCTAAAAATGTGATCAGTAGGTAAGTAGAATAAGGAATTGCATCTGTAATTGGTTAGCTTACATTTGTAGGATGTATTTAAAGCTACTGCAGTGAGCACAAGTGGCAGGGAAAAGGAGGGGCTAGGGTCAGGCCTAAGGGAGTGAGGTCCAGACCCCAAGCATATGTGGCATCAGGTGTTATTTGAGGGCTCAGAGGTAGAGGGAAGAAAACTTGGATTGTATAATATAATCATTTAAAGAATTATATGTAGCTGGGGTTTGAACGGATGTTGTTTTCTTTGGTGTCACTGCAATAAATATTTTGTTTGCCCTTCACAGTGCTTTCAGTGAATAGCAGCTGGATCATTGACCCAACCAAGCTGATTTAACTAATGGTCTATTAATGTCTCTCACCGACCTATCGGGCAAATGAAATGGTTTGTTTGTCTACGAGAAAAAGCGGAATTAGTTACAAGTGTGTGTTGACCTGTTAATTTGTTGAACAAGTTTGTAGACTGAGTCAGTGCCTACATGTTGTAAAGTTTTATACTTAACATGTCGGATGTTTCTGATTTACGTTATAGATGTAGTTTAAATACATTATATTCTTCCAGCTGCTTTGATTGTTTTGTGTCAAGGAAGTCCAACACTGTCCTGCTATAGCTCATTTAATCTTAGTTTTGTTTTTGTCACCAGGTCAATTTTAAACGAAAGACACTCAAATACTAGATAGTCAAGTTTTTGTCCTATGTCATTTTATTAGATAAAACATTGTTTATTCTTTGTAAATGTACGATACAAAGATACAATATTCAGGATTGAGTGTAGAAACTGATGCCTCATTTTATTGAGTTACAGTTGGGTTTTTGTCACCAACTAGAGCAACCTAAGAACTCAGTTTTTGCTTAATTTGTTCAAACTAAGTCATTTTAATGTAAACTGGGTCCTTTTTCAAAACTTTGAAATACTAAAGTTGATCTTTTTAGCCAGGATTAATTTAAACTTGGTCAGATATTACATTTTGCTTTTTGTCCAATTGAAGATTTTCCAATAACATGTGGATATTATTCTATGATGACTCACCATCTCGTTTCAGTCAGCATTACATGGACAAGTAGGTACCGAAGAAGGTTGAAATGTTATCTTATGTTCCCTCATCTACATGTCTTCATAAAAAATTCAAAAGATATGAAAAGAAAGTGTATGGTGGTAGGGCCATGTTTTAAAGTTCCTGGAGGTGTATGCTGGTTGGAGATGACATTTATTTCTTAAAAACAACTTCTATTTTAATGAAGATTCAGTTTCCTGCAAATTGTTAATTTCAGTTACCTGGTAGTGATGAAGCAGTTGAGGATGCAAGTGAAGAAGATGATGATGATGAGGAGGAGGATGGTGACGATGATGATGATAGTGGAAATGACAGTAATGATGGATCAGCAAGTGACATCAGTGATGATATAGCAGAAGAAGTTGCTGATTTTGATGATGATGAATTTGATAATACACTACAAGAAAGTGGTATGTATATCTGACAACAGTTGTTATAAATTTAAAAACTTACAGAACAGTTGTAACAGTTATAAATTTAAAAACTTACAGAACAGTTGTAACAGTTATAAATTTAAAAACTTACAGAACAGTTGTAACAGTTATAAATTTAAAAACTTGCAATTTGTATCTTTCTACTTAACCTCTACCTTGGAAATCAACAATGGGAAAGAAAATATATTACTTTTGTGGTATATTTATACCCATGCAAAACAAAGTTTTTGGGGATATACTGGAATCAACATACTATTTGGTAGTTTGTGGAGCGAATTCCACCTTCATTTTTCAAGGATTGCAATGAATATATGGTACACTTAATCACCAGTAGTAGAAGATGTGCTAGATGCAATTTATGTGTATCCATCAATGTGCTGCAGAGATATGCACCTTTGAAGTTAAACTTTTCTTTTGCACGAAATTTGTATAGCACAGGCAGTTTGTGGAGCGAACTCATCCTTCAGTTTTGAAAGAATTGCAATGAATATTGGTACACATTATTACCATGAACAGTAGATTGCAAGACACAATTTCAGTGTGTAATCCATCAAGGTGTTCAAACTCAAGACATTCTGTTGTTTAGGGATTGTACATGTGTGACAATACTGTATCCCCTTCAGTTAATTATAATTAAGGGATGGTAATAGTAATACCCTTTTTAATTAAATATTTGTATTCTGCCTTCAATTAGCATACTAGGGTGTTTCATAGTAATACAAAACTAGTTTTGCAAGACATTATTTTGTTGTGAATCCAAATTTTCAATTGTAGTATAACTCAAAAAGTAGCCAATATAACTTAATGAAACTCTGCATTTTGATACAAGGTGATAAGAAGATACCTTCAAAGCCAGCTA
The DNA here is from genome assembly GCA_022818135.1 of Saxidomus purpurata. Taxonomy (NCBI): domain Eukaryota; kingdom Metazoa; phylum Mollusca; class Bivalvia; order Venerida; family Veneridae; genus Saxidomus; species Saxidomus purpurata. The sequence goes on along the minus strand of JAFMSR010000001.1, from coordinate 3,215,067 downwards.
TACCTATCAATCTGTGACTGAGTGATATAGGGGGGGGGCATTTAATCCGAACAGTGATCACTTTTTGTAGTCATTGACACTCCTGTGTATTGGGTAATTTGCGTGTGACCAAACAAAATTTCCCGATTTGTGAGCAGATAGGAGAATTGTCAAAAAGGAAATCTTTGGGAAATGAATCTTTTGGGATATTTTTTAATTAACGAAGTGGGAAATTCGTGCAAATTGCGAGAATTAAATCACGAATATTACCAAATTTGCAATATGATGGGTAATGTCTTATATACTTATGATTTGTATTCCTTCATTTTGTTTAGAGATTTTAAAGACCTTTCAGAAAATCGTATATTAGCATGTATATTCTAATTACAGTAAGCAAAATGTTACCTTCTTAAAATTTTAGTGCATCTGCCTTAAGGAGAAATGAAAAAATCCTTTTATCCTCAATTATTCTCGCATATGAGAGGTTATATATAGCTGTATAAGAATGCTCACTGTGTTTGTTTGTAGATCCATTCATTGTGCATTTTGAGAAAGTATTGGAAGAGAAGGTTGTAGAGGAACTAGGTGGTTGTACAGCATGTAAGAAAGAAGAAGTCAAGGTAAATTATGTAAAATAAACGATTCATAGATGAAAGCAAGGTCATGAAAATTGTTTATTTTGTCCATTGGGCAATGTAGATTTTACCTTATTGGACACAGACCTTAAAAGGTTGTTGCAATTATGAAAAATTGAGATAAAATATACTTCATAGTGACTAAAAAATATTCTTCATAGTGACAAGACAGGACTCATGTATTGCTTGAACACTCAAGTCACTTGTCAAGCAGGTTTTTTTAAAAAACCTGATTATTAGAATGTCATCAAACATTGGTTTCTGCTCAGTAACTAGTTAGGAGAGACCAATTGCAATGAAACTCGGTATGTAGGTAGCTTGCATGGAGACGAAGCTTGGTGTTGATAGGTAGCATGCGTGGAGAGGAAGCTTGGGATTGCATTTTAGGTCACTAGGGACAAGGTCAAGGTCACTGTTACTAAACATACAAAAATGGTTTCCGCTCAAATAACTCACGTTAGGAGTGACCGATTGCAATGAAACTTGGTGTGTAGGTAGCTTGTGTGGAGAGGGAGCTTGGGATTGCATTTGGGTCACTAGGGTCAAGGTCACTGTTACTAAAAATACAAAAATTGTTTCCGCTCAATAACTTGAGTTAGGATTGACCAATTACAATGAAACTTGGTGTGAAGGTAGCTTGTGTGGAGATGAAGCTTGTGATTGCATTCGGGTCACTAGGGACAAGGTCACTGTTACTTAAAATAGATTTTGTTTTAAATTTTTTTTATACCCCCAAAACGAAGTTTAGGGGGGTATATAGGAGTCACCCGGTGGTTGGACGGTGGTCGGTCAGGGTCGGTCAGGTCGGTCTGTTGCATTTTCCTTGTCCGGAGCATAACTTGAAAACTACTTGTTGGAATTCAATACAACTTCATACAATGATCAAGCACATTGAGAGGAAGTGCAGTGCACAAGAACTATAACTCCATCTTGACTAATAACAGAGTTATTGCCCTTTGTTACTTTTCCTTGTCCAGAGCATAACTTGAAAACTACTGGTTGGAATTCAATACAACTTTATACAATGGTCAAGCACATTGAGAGGAAGTGCAGTGCACAAGAACTATAACTCCATCTTGACTAATAACAGAGTTATTGCCCTTTGTTACTTTTCCTTGTCCGGAGCATAACTTGAAAACTACTGGTTGGAATTCAATACAACTTCATACAATGGTCAAGCACATTGAGAGGAAGTGCAGTGCACAAGAACTATAACTCCATCTTGACTAATTACAGAGTTATTGCCCTTTGTTGCTTTTCCTTGTCTGGAGCATAACTTGAAAACTACTGGTTGGAATTCAATACAACTTCATACAATGATCAAGCACAATGAGAGGAAGTGCAGTGTACAAGAACCATAACTCTATCTAGAGTATTTTCAGAGTTATTGCCCTTTGTTATTTTTTCTTCTCCAGAGCATTTCTTGAAAACTACTGGCTGGAATTCAATATAACCTTATACAATGGTCAAGCACAATGAGAGGAAGTGCAGTGCACAAGAACCATAACTCAATCTTGACTCATTACAGAGTTATTGCCCTTTGTTACTTTTCCTTGTCCGGAGCATTATTCGAAAACTTCTGGTTGGAATTCAATACAACTTCATAAAATGGTCAAGCACATTGAGAGGAAGTGCAGTGCGAAAGAACAATAACTCTATCTTGACTCATTTCAGAGTTATTGCCCTTTGTTACTTTTACTTGTCCGGAGCATTATTCGAAAACTATTGGTTGGAATTCAATACAACTTCATACAATGGTCAAGCACAATGAGAGGAAGTGCAGTGTACAAGAACCATAACTCCATCTTGACAAATTGCCAAGAACAATATCTCTTTTTAGTTTGTTTGCAAGGTATTCTGTTACTACGAACTTTCTCAGTTTATAAAGCAGTCTTTTGGGGGTATTAATCACATTTAGTGATAGCTCTAGTTAACCAGGTTTTCAATTTTGAAAATCCTGGTTATTAGATTGGGGTATGGCGGGCGGATGGGCGGATGGGCGGATGGGCGGGCGTCAAACGAAATTGTGTCCGCTCTGTAACTCTTCAACCCTTTGAAGAATTTTGATGAAACTTCAGACAAATGTTTACCACATCAAGATGACGTGCAGAACGCATGTTCCGCATGGCTGGCTCCAAGGTCAAGGTCACAGTGACATTAACATTGAAAATCCTGTCCGCTCTGTAACTCTTCAACCCTTTGAAGAATTTTGATGAAACTTCAGACAAATGTTTACCACATCAAGATGACGGCAGACGCATGTTCCGCATGGCTGGCTCCAAGGTCAAGGTCACAGTGACATTAACATTGAAAATCCTGTTTACATGATTTTTAACTTGATTTGGCAGTCAAAGGTCATATCATCTTTGGAGGTAATTTAAAAAAGATATGATATATTATTTCATGTCTACTTTGTAACTTGTTTTTTTTTAATAAATGTATTATTAAATTCTAGAATTTCTACAGGCGCTGTTGAAAATCTGGTTTGGCGGCATTGCCGCATTTCTTGTTTATATTTAAATTGTTAAAAGCAAAATAAAATAAAAAATTTCGAGGGGGGGTTGTGTCAAGGTCACTGTTACTAAAAAAAATGTTTTGCAGGTTGGGGGGGGGGGGGGGGTGTCAAGGTGACTGTTTCTCCTTTTTAGAAGTTTTTTTTAATTCTTAAATTTCTACAGGCGCCATTTTAACCTGCTTAAATAAAGCCCAGTTTTCACTAGTCTGTTCCACTAGAAAAGTCATGATCAAATAAAACTATAAGTAATGCATGAATGTGAAGCAAAAACATTTGCGACAGGAAAAATTTGAATGTTTCAGGTACCAGGTGTTGGACAGGCTTTTTGCAAATGGACCCAGGATCATCTTAAACCAAAGATTTCACACAGAAAGGAGAAGGGCTTGTCTAAATTACATGTATGTCCTTGTCATTTATTCCACCTCCAGTTGCAGTAAACTTCGCACATTATGAACTCCTTGGGGCCATGTAAATTTGTTCCTTTTATCTGGTGTATGTTATAACCATATAGTCTTTTCATATTTGATAAAAACAAGAAATCCGGCCCAGAAAATTTGTTCCTTATATAAAAAATTTCACTGTATCCGGAGTCATTATTATACGGAGTTTACTGTATTCATAATTCACAATAGTACTATTGATAATTACATGTTTAAACTTTTTCTGACCAAATAAGCTTTACTGTGTGAAAAAATTGCTGTGTTAAACAAGCATTGCAGTGTAAAACTAGTAACTTGATTTTATTGTTAATAGCACTTTGTTTGCTTAGTTACCTGTGGGCACCAGGTTCAATCCAGTTGGGCTACTTGAGGTGTGTGTCCTTTGGCAAGACTGGTCACAGTGGTGTTCAACACATGCTATAGTCCACCCAGCTGTGACATAAATATGAGTTATAATCTTGTACTAAAGCATTATGAATGGAAAGCTGGACATATGCACAGAGACCTGCCTTTATGATCAGGTGGTAATGGTGGCTCACTTTAAATCATTAAACCTCTCCCTGATTGAGGGTCATGGGTTGGAGCCCAGCTGCTGACCTGACTGTGAGAAAGTTAGCAGCGTCTTGTGAAGATTCAGAGTGTAGTACTAGTCTTTGTTACGTAAACTACATCACTATAAATAACTGAAACACTGTTCAATCAGGTGTAAACTATGCTAAAATGCAAGAAAAAACCCAGATGCTTTGGTTTACTGGTTTTTGCAAGGCCAAGCTCAAATGATCTCTGAAACATTATGCCATAATTATATCTTCTTGACTTTTTAAGATGATTTGCATTATGAGATTATTTTACAGTATAATTTCATCCCCCAGGTGAAGCAGTCTTTGATGTCTAATTTGTCAGCAGCAAATAAGAAACTGTGCAACGTGAACTCAGGTAAGATACCCGTAGGGGTCTTGACAGCCTACCTTGTAGTTCATGGGTTGGTAGGGACTATAAACTTACTATTTTGTTTCATCAATGCTTTTGCTAACTACACCTTCAGGTACTGTAGGAATTCCCAGTAGAGTATCTGCAACCTACTTAAATGTTCTACTGATTAGATAAGGTTGCTGACTTTAAATCACTAAACCTCTTACGTATTGAATGTCATGGGTTTATGTGAGAAAGTTGGTAGTTTTAAAAGAGGGTAGGAGTCAAGAACTGGTCCTTCTCAGGAGAGATGGTTAAGTAAACTGCTTGTCTATAAATAGCTGAAATACTTTCGAAATTAGGAGTTAAACCTTGAGGGCGGAAAAACATTGTTATTGGCGCTGTGCGGAAGCACAGTGCCAGTATTGAATAGGTTTTAATTTTGTACCATGGGGTTGCATAATCGAAAAGGGAGCAGCCAACATTATTATTGTAATTAAAAACTATGTATTATGTTTGAACAAACTCCCTATAATGAATAAATAAATAGTATTAATTGATTACAAACAATACTATACCAGATGCATACGTCTTCGACCGTTAATTCAAAACTTTTGACATATTCATAGAATATTTAATAACTTTTCCACAAACTTGAAGGTTACGGTTTTTTTATTGCTTTGTTTAAGGACCCTACGGCCAGATTCATCAAAGTTCAGAAAAAACGTCTCGATAGTTGTTTTGCTATCTCTAAACATTTTGAAGTTTATATAGCATATGTTGTCAATGTGAATAATTAATGAAAACCCATTTTAATTACTACATACTAAAGTAAAATGTAGGCATTATAAATAAGACCGTTCACCTAACTATGCGATACATGGGGTCTCAATGAAAGTTATGTAAAGCATCACTAACAACTGACCAATAATAAAGACAAAATTAATCACGTGGGTTTCATTCCTGCAAACAGCGTCTACTGACCACGAGCTGTAGCCTTGTTTAATGGGCGTGGGCGCCATCGTACCATTATACGGAAGGTTGTTTTATGATTCGTTTATTTTTTGGTTAAACTGTAGTAAATGTGTTTTTTTTTACTTATTATGATAACAGTTACATATAACATAATGTATTTGGTTTTTCCCGTTGATAGGTTGTTTACTGATATTCTAAAATGACTTTGATTCCTTTTCAAAAACATGCGCAGCGCCTTTGATGCTTTGCATCAAAATTTGTCTTGTTTATTATGGAGTCGATAACAATTTTGATTAGCTGAAAACTTAAATTTAAACTGATGTGTTACTTAAGAAATAATAAATGCCTCCCTGTATTTTATCGTTGAATAAAATATAGTCAGGAATTTGGATGCATAGTAATTCAATCACTTGTGCGTAGCACGAGTGATTGAATTTTTCGCATCCAAATGACTGACTGTATTTTATTACACAATAAAATATAGGGAACAATTTATTATTTCGATTCTAACACGTTTTTTCTTTGAAAACAATCCCGAACTTTATTTAACGCGTAGTAGTACATCATTGTAACCTTAAAACGCGAGATACGATTGGACACGTTTGTTAACATACGTCACGTTGTTACGTCATATGAGGCACGTCGTCCTTGGAAAAACGTGCTGTATTTTATCGTAAAATAAAATACAGGCTTTTCTCAATATGTTTATATAGGAAAAGCAGCTGCTTGTGTTAGAATATATAATAATTTATAAATATGCACATTTATAGTTATGTTACGTCAGAACTGTGATACCTGGGTACGACAAAGAAAATCCCTGTTAGGGAAAATGCTTCATGAGTTAAATATCATACTACTAAGTAGTGGATTTATATTTTTAGGAGAAATTTTTAACAAGATACTTTCAACTTATAGATTACTGATTTTTTTTCTCAACAAGAAAGAGAAAAGTTCAAAATTTGTGATGCGATGTAAGCTTTCATAAAAGTCTTTGAAAGTAACAGCATCCATATAGCTTTGTCGCTCCTTTCATTCTAGATGAATTAACACCTCTACAGAGTGGACTGTTTTCAATCATGAACAATTATCAGGTATTATGAAGTTGTTATTTATTTTATTGTAATTTATTTACTCTTGATTCCGAAACAAGTGTTTACAACTTATATAAATCGCCTTTGAGACTCACTCCAGATAGACTCAACCTCTAAGAGATAGGGGCATTGTGAAATTTTCTGTGTCTTGACTTAGGACACTACCACTACTTGGCACTGGTGGGGATCAAACCAGGGACTCTCTGATCTTAAGGCAAAAGCGCTACCACTCTACCAAGGCAGCTCCCCAACTAAAGGTGGAGTCAAAATGTTGCAGAGGTAAAGCAAAGGTCAAAGATTATAAAACTTAACCTGGTCACCAGTCTAGGTTTTTCTGACCTGATTTGATAATTGTTGATGACAGATCAACTGATTACAAAATAATACCCTATCTACTGGGCAGCACCTGTCGTGCATATATCTTTAATACATAGTAATTACTGTATTCTGAGCTTTTCGCAGGTTGTATGAACGTGCTTTGTTAATAACGCTACTTTATATTTCTACACAGGATGTGTTTTACTCAGAGAGAAGCCATGAAAACGGGGAAGAAATAAGATTGACTTACTGTCTGCATGCTCTTAACCATGTTTTAAAGTACGTGTTTATCAGAAAAGCAAAATAATAAAACATGTATAGTAAAAAAACTCCTGAATAATTTTATGACAGTGTCTTTAGTTTGAAACTAATTTATTATACATTAACTGCTGACTTGAGTTTGCTTACATTGACTACTTTTGATGGTTGTATTGATACACTTAATGAGAAAGAGGAGGGGCTTATGGTAGTTGTTTTATACATTGAAAATCACAGTTTCAGTAATTGTAACATTTTCTCCTAGACAGTGTATTGCATAATTAACAGTATTTATTTAGAAGGTAAAAGTGATGTATTGAGAGAACATAGAGCAGTTTTAAAAGTTACAGGAAGGCTTTTATATTTTGAAACATTAAATTTCATGAATTACATGTAATATGAGACTGGTTTCTGTTCTTTCCAGAACCCGGAAACGTGTGATATCTCACAATACAAAGCTAAAGCAAAAAGTGCCCAGTCTGGACATGGAGGAGTAAGTCGTCATTTTACGTTGTTATAAAAATTGCTGTATTTTGTCTGTAAAAAGATAGAATATGTTCAGTCACAGGCATTAACATTCCTGACAGACTGTTTGCAATATTGAGTATATTATGCCATTTACATTTTGCTCTTGATGGAAAAGTTGCATATACATAGTTGAGGTGATATACACTAAAGTTGCATATTTGTACATTCTGCTGCATGTTCTGCTTGTTTTAGCTTTACTTCTTCTGCATGAAGGTCTAACTGTTGGTCAGTGCTGTATTTGATGGTGTTTAGGGAATACTATTGTTAAACAATCATTTAAACTTATTAAGTGACTGTAACATTTTTTATTTTCATCGAAGTAATGAAACTCTTAGAAAAATTAGATGGTGATGTTTGGTGTAGAAACCTGGTGGAAAAGCATTTTCAGGAAAAGAAAAATTTATGTGAATTTTGTTTCTCAATATCAGCACTGAAATCATAAAGTGTTTGACGTTTGGTGAATACAACAAGAGAAAGTGACAATGCCATTTGTAGGTCTGTTTACTTCTATCGTAAAGATAAAGATTGTCAGAGAAATCATGTTTTCAGCCGTTGTGGAAGGTAGTATAAACAACCCCGCCACATTGCAGCACAATTGTATATTAACTAACCCAGGGACTAAGAATGAAAAGGCAGCAAATAACTTCTGATAACTTCAAAAGTTAATACTTCTTTCAGAGAGTGCAGGGACCAAGGACTTACCAGACCAAAGGTGCTGATGATACTACCGTTTCGGGAGTCGGCTAAGAGGGTCGTTGACATGTTTATACAGCTACTTAACCCTACAGATCAGGTTGGTAAATGTTGGTAAATCAGTGTATCTTACAAGTACAGTTACTTGAAAGGTAACTACAGTAGTGATTGGTTTGCTGTTAGTTAAAGAATTGGACATTGCATTATGGAAACAAAATAATTTGACTGTGACCTTCAGTTTCAAGACCTACTTTTGTGGTAGAAGGTGAAGGTTGCAGACTGGGAATAACTGGACCTGGGCTATGACAAGAATCTTTGTGTGTGAATGTTGTCAGTTTCTCACTGGGAAAAAGAGTCTAGAACTGATGTTAGATTAAGATAAACTACCTGACTGTAATGTTGAAGTGGGTGTTAACCCTCAAGATTTTGTGTGTGTTCAATTTAGGCAGTGCCGCTTATTATCCATACGGTGTTGACCCTGCTTGTTGAAAAACTACAAGCTGAATAGGAACGAGTGTAGACTATGATCGGTCTTTCTTGATTTTCAGGCTGATCATGGTCTGCTTTAGCTGCAAAGATTAAATACCGGTACATACATGTAGTAAATGCTGTGATCTATGAATTGAGTATTTGAATTATTTTACAGGGGTTTGTGGCAAACAAAAAAAGATTCTACAATGAGTATGGAATATCAGAAGAACAAGAACCCAAGAAGGGAAATAAGCCAGGTAAACATTAAATTAATTCTTAGGTATACAGTAAGTGGTCTTTCACTACATTTATATACATTTACATTTATTATGTGAAACTTCTCATTCAAAACTGCATTCAAAAACGTTTTTAACACATGCTTTGATTATATTATATTCCTGAATATGGCCTGAAAATTGACCTTGATATAAGATGTATATAACATGCAGTAAAATGCATGAGCTCCATTTACAGGCAACAGTTAGAAATGTCAAACTGTGTAAATATACAGTTAGGTGTTATACATGTATGTATCTAAAGCAAAATTTTCTTGTATTTATAGACGACCTAAGTCTATAGTCAAGTTCAAGAGTCGCTGTCTTGATATTACTGTAACCTCTCCTTGATAAAAGACATCTATCATTTTTATTTGTATTTTTAGAGGACTTTGAAGCAACTTTTGCGGGACATATTGATGATCATTTCCGTATTGGTATTGGTGTAGCTAAGAAAACACTGAAGCTGTATACCAAGTTTTATTCTGCCGACATTATACTAGCATCACCTCTGGGTATGAGAACCCTCATTGGATCGGAAGGGTATGCATGTACATTACAGAAATTGTGAAAAATGTCATCGATTTAAGGGCCCCAAGTTCATGTTTTGATAAGGCTTGCTCAATTCAATTCAAATTTTGAATGAAGGTACTGTTAGACTGGAGGAAGAAGCCATCTGGATCAGACATATACCTATAGTAGGCAGCCTCTATGGTTTTTATCCCATTGAAACAGTTTAACTGTTCGACAGTGGAGCTGTAGTGGTAGCGCATTTGTGCCTCTGAATCAGACGGTCTGGGGTTCAATCCTCTCTACTGCCCTGGTAAATGTGTTCTTAGATTCCACATTGCCTCTCTCTCTTCACGGTTGATTTCATCTGGATTGAGTGAATAATCTTAAGTTGTAAGCACTTGTATGGCAGTTTATGTTACATGTATATGAAAACTATATGGATAAAAACATACTCTGGACATCAGGAAGAAATGTAAATGTTTCCAAGGAGTTTGTTATATACAGAGTTTACTGTATGTTTACTTTTCAAACATGTTGATATAACTGTTTGATTATAGGGATAAGGACAGAGACTATGACTTCTTGAATTCTATAGAAATGTTGATAATAGACCAAGCTGATGTGTTGATGATGCAGAATTGGGATCATGTGTTGGTATGCTGTTTTCTTTGTAACAAATTCAACTTTTTTTATTGGATAATTAAAATAATTAAGGTTATTATTTTGCAGTTAATATTTTATATTAATGTTAAGGTTTGAAATAAAAAGTTGTGTAAATGCATGCCAATGTGTGTTTGTTATTTTCAGCATATTGTGCAACATTTACACCTACAGCCACAGGAGGCACACGGCATAGACTTCTCCAGAGTAAGGATGTGGACACTCAATGGCTGGTGAGTGTATACTTCAGGATTCTATGGCTATCTATCTGTCTGTCTACTACACTTTTGTCTGGAGCTTAACTCTAAAGCCTGTTATTTAGGTTAATTTTACTTAGATTTAGATATTGAAAGTAATAAAATGTGGATGGACTGTAAGAGATTGGGGATAGATATGCTGGAAGATGGTCAGTAATATTTCACAAGCTTTTCTTGTTATAAATTTTTGTTATTCTGTCTTTTTATTCCAATTTCCTGGCTTATATTTCAAGACCCTCTCCAATAAATATGGAAAAAAGGAACAGAACATTTTTCATGTTGAAAGTATTACCGTAATTTCCACATTGGTCTCTTCTTCAAAAATTCAACTTTTTTTACATACAGGCCTATAATTTGGTAATTAGGATACTGTGTGACTTTACTTCAGGTCCAAGTACTACAGACAGAACCTCATCTTTAGATCAATACCTGTACCAGAGATCTCGGCACTGTTTAATAAACATTGCCACAGTATCCTTTGTGTGTTATATATTTAAGAAATAAAATCCGTTCCAGCGGTGTTAGTCGTTTAATAAACAATGATTTGGAGTACTAATATGCAGTAATTAGCCACGAAGGCCGAAGGCCAGAGTGGTTTATAACTGCATATCAGTACGACAAATTATTGTTTATTAGACGATAACAACGCTGAAAAGGATGTTATTTCGATTCTAACATGACCAGATATTACAAAAAGTGAATGAATGCAAAGCTTTATTTTCTACGCGAACGCTCATTTAACGTCATGCGGCGCAATATGACGTCATGTTTACAGCATATCAGTTCCCGCGTTGTTTATGGTTTAATATAACATAATTATACCCCCGCACAACAAAGTTGTAAGGGGGGTATACTGGAATCAGCTTGTCCGTCCGGCTGTCCGTCGGTTTTTTCTTGTCCGCCCAATAACTTAAGATTCCTTTGACCCACACTCTCCAAATTTGGCATGGAGGTTAGTCATGATTAGTAGATGACCCCTATTGATTTTGAGGTCACCAGGTCAAAGGTCAAGGTCACAGGGGCCTTGACTATAAAAAGCTTGTCTGCCCAATAACTTTAGATTCCTTTGACCCACAGTCTTCATATTAGGCATGGAGGTTAGTCATGATTAGTAGATGACCCCTTTTGATTTTGAGGTCACTGGGTCAAAGGTCAAGGTCACAGGGACTTTGACTTCAAAAAGTTTGTCCGCCCAATAACTTAAGAAACCTTTGACCCACAGTCTTCATATTTGACATGGAGGTTAGTCATGATTAGTAGATGACCCCTATTGATTTTGAGGTCACCAGGTCAAAGGTCAAGGTCACAGGGACCTGGACTTCAAAAAGCTTGTCCGCCCAATAACTTAAGATTCCTTTGACCCACAGTCTTCATATTTGGCATGGAGGTTAGTCATGATTAGTAGATGACCCCTATTGATTTTGAGGTCACCAGGTCAAAGGTCAAGGTCACAGGGGCCTTGACTTCAAAAAGCTTGTCCGCCCAATAACTTAAGATTCCTTTGACCCACAGTCTTCATATTTGGCATGGAGGTTAGTCATGATTAGTAGATGACCGCTTTTGATTTTGAGGTCACTGGGTCAAAGGTCAAGGTCACAGGGACTTTGACTTCAAAAAGTTTGTCCGCCCAATAACTTAAGAAACCTTTGACCCACAGTCTTCATATTTGGCATGGAGGTTAGTCATGATTAGTAGATGACCCCTATTGATTTTGAGGTCACCAGGTCAAAGGTCAAGGTCACAGGGGCCTGGACTTCAAAAAGCTTGTCCGCCCAATAACTTAAGATTCCTTTGACCCACAGTCTTCATATTTGGCATGGAGGTTAGTCATGATTAGTAGATGACCCCTATTGATTTTGAGGTCACCAGATCAAAGGTCAAGGTCACAGGGGCCTACCATTTCCAGCCATGTTTCAACACTCCAACCCATAGGAAAGGAGGAGTTATTGACAACATTTATGTAAACTTTGATCCAGCAGGAATAATTACTGATATAATACCAACCTATTACAGTGACCACTTTGTACTTGGTGTAGCGTTACCATTCCACCATTTTTAAACTGCAGTTTTCACTTACCTGTTATAATTTCATTCAAAGATCAATTGTGAGTATTAACGTTTCATTCTCCATCTACATTTTCCATTTTCACATTTGAAGCATATAATTATGTTCTCATATATTTATCATTAAACACCCCCAGGGCAAAGCTGCATGAAGGGGGGTGGGGGTATTTAAGTCATGCAGTGGCAGTTTCAGTTTTAGGTCAGTAGGTCAAAGGTAAAGGTCACTTTGATCTTTTCCACTAAAAACATGTAGAATACATAACTAAGCAATGCATAGGCTTACTGCCCTCAGATTTAACAGGAAGGTTCTCCTTGAGCTCTAAATGGCCACTGTTGATTCTGACAAAGCGGTAAGCGGGGGTATTCAAGCCATGACAATGGCAATTCTAGTTTTTCTACTCTTTGTATATAGAGACAAAATCGCGAGTCATGTTAGAATTGTTAATTTGAAATATTTGCCTACCTGTAAACAACTGCCCAAGATTATGACCTTTTCATCTGCTGTAATTAGAATTTTTATCAAGCAGTGTAGCCGCTATGTGGTCAAGGGTTCAAGTCCTGCTACTGCCGTGGCTCATAGTGAGAAAATTTGCAGTTACCTAATGAGGATGAATGTCTAGTAATGGTTTTTCCAAGAAACAATGGTTACGTAAACTGCCGACAAGTATAAAACTGAAATATTCTGGAACCATGCTTTAAACTGCAAGAAAAAATGAAAGGTCTGCCAGTTTGTATTTTAATCAGTACAACCAGGAATTTTTATACCCCCGCACAACAAAGTTGTAAGGGGGGTATACTGGAATCAGCTTGTCCGTCCGGCCGTCCGGCGTCCGTCGGTTTTTTCTTGTCCGCCCAATAACTTAAGATTCCTTTGACCCACAGTCTTCATATTTGGCATGGAGGTTAGTCATGATTAGTAGAAGACCCCTATCCATTTTGAGGTCACCAGGTCAAAGGTCAAGGTCACAGGGGCCTTGACTTCAAAAAGCTTGTCCGCCCAATAACTTAAGATTCCTTTGACCCACAGTCTTCATATTTGGCATGGAGGTTAGTCCTGATTAGTAGAAGACCCCTATCCATTTTGAGGTCACCAGGTCAAAGGTCAAGGTCACAGGGGCCTTGACTTCAAAAAAGCTTGTCCGCCCAATAACTTAAGATTCCTTTGACCCACAGTCTTCATATTTGGCATGGAGGTTAGTCCTGATTAGTAGATGACCCCTATCCATTTTGAGGTCACCAGGTCAAAGGTCAAGGTCACAGGGGCCTTGACTTCAAAAAGCTTGTCCGCCCAATAACTTAAGATTCCTTTGACCCACAGTCTTCATATTTGGCATGGAGGTTAGTCATGATTAGTAGATGACCCCTATCCATTTTGAGGTCACCAGGTCAAAGGTCAAGGTCACAGGGGCCTTGACTTCAAAAAGCTAGTCTGCTAATATTCTTAAGAATGCCTGTCCACAATGCAGTTTGTTCAGTTTGTTCATGACCAATTCCCCCTCACAACAAAGTTGTAAGGAGGACATACTGGAATCAGCTTTTCTGTTTGTTTGATTTTGCTTATCGGCCCTGAATTAGTTAAAAGTCCTTTAGCCCACTGTCTTCATATTTGGTGTGGAGGTTGGTGATGACAGTCAATGATCCCTATTCATTTTGAGGTCAATTGGTCAAAGGTCATGGTTACAGTGGCCTCAACTCAAAAGCTTGACCTCCCAATAAATTATACAATGTACAGTCTTAGAAATTTGTGGGGCAGTTGGATGTGATATGTAGAAGACCCCTATTGATTTTGAGTTGATACTGGTTGTCATGGATATTGTTTCCTTTAAATATGTCCAATCAAAGCTACAGAATATTTTTATACCCCCGCACAATGAAGTTGTAAGGGGGGTATACTGGAATCAGCTTGTCCGTCCGGCCGTCCGTCGGTTTTTCCTTGTCCGCCCAATAACTTAAGATTCCTTTGACCCACAGTCTTCATATTTGGCATGGAGGTTAGTCATGACTAGTAGATGACCCCTATTGTTTTTGAGGTCACCGGGTCAAAGGTCAAGGTCACAGGGGCCTTGACTTCAAAAAGCTTGTCCGCCCAATAACTTAAGATTCCTTTGACCCACAGTCTTCATATTTGGCATGGAGGTTAGTCATGACTAGTAGATGACCCCTATTGATTTTGAGGTCACCAGGTCAAAGGTCAAGGTCACAGGGGCCTTGACTTCAAAAAGCTTGTTTCATAAGCTTCCGCATTTGGATTTGGGTCAAAGTCTGCTCCTGAATAAATTTCAAAATCACAAACTTTTGCTTTCACACATTGTATAAAGTTTTACTCCAAATCTGTCTGGTTTGTTTGGAATATATTGTTTAAAGGAAAGCCTGTCTTTCCAAGGAGCCATGGTTTCATCAATGCATATACTTCCTTCTGGAGTATAAACATTTCGAAAACGTGATGATACGCTATCATAGATGGGACGAATCTTGTGTATTGGATCCCATCCGTCCTCACCCCTATGGAATGCAGTTTCATTATACCCCCACAAAACGAAGTTGGGGGGGGGGTATATAGGAGTGAGCTTGTCGGTTTGTTTGTCGGTCGGTCGGTCTGTTGGTTTTCATGGTTTCCGGATGATAACTTATGAACAACTTTACCCTTTTGAATAATTTTTGGTACACACGTGCAACTTCATGAAATACAGGTCAAGTTCAACTTTGGGGTCAGTAGGTCAAAGGTCAAGGTCACAGTGACTCTGAACTGTAAAACAGTTTCCGGATGATAACTCATGAAAGGCTTGACCAATTTAAATAATTTTTGGTACACACGTGCAACTTTATGAAATACAGTTCAAGTTCGACTTTGGGGTCAGTAGGTCAAAGGTCAAGGTCACAGTGACTGAACTGTAAAACAGTTTCCGGATGATAACTCATGAAAGGCTTGATCGATTTAAATAATTTTCGGTACACAGCTGTAACATCATCAAATACAGGTCAAGTTCGACTTTGGTGTCAGTAGGTCAAAGGTCAAGGTCACAGTGACTCTGAACTGTAAAACAGTTTCCGGATGATAACTCATGAAAGGCTTGACCGATTTAAATAATTTTCGGTACACAGCTGTAACATCATCAAATACAGGTCAAGTTCGACTTTGGGGTCAGTAGGTCAAAGGTCAAGGTCACAGTGACTCTGAACTGTAATGTTAAATAGTTTCCGGATGATAATAAACCTATGAAATTGAACTATAATTGATAATTTCTAACCTTACACATTTTGTATGCTATTAAAACAATACATTTACACAAGTTATTGTATAATAACTCAACTCTATGTCCTTGTGGCCATTCCTTTCTTATGGTTGCCATACTTCTGTGACAAAGCTGTATTGTGGGGGTATAATTCGTCACTCTTGTGACAGTTCTAGTTACCTCTGCAGCCAGTGTAGACCACAGTCAGTCTGCATGCCACACAGTTTGATGATGGTCTACACTAGTCACTGTTCAGGCTTTAAATTTCTTTAAGGACCCCTATACAGCTAATGGTAAAGTCTTTGTTGAAAGATGAGCAGATATCATTTTAGAAATGTAGGAGTGTCAGGGTTAAAGTACTAACACATGTAGGCAGACAACTTACCTTGTATAAATAAGTCTTTTATAATTAGATATAGCTTTATTTCAAACTGTCCTTGCTTTTTATTGCTTAAGAAAAAGTGTCGAAAAGCTTTCAATTTTATCCTTAACATAGATTGTAGATTATGCAGGAAAGAATGAATTTATTAGACCACCAAGTAATGGCACAATATGTCAGATCACTGCACAGTTACCTCAGGTAATACATTAAACATCTACTTGATGTATTGCATGTCTCCAGAATCACCAAAGCAGGCATATTAAGATATTGCCTTAGTTCTGTAATAGTTAACGGTATTCCTCAAACTTGTCTCCAAAACAAGCTTCCAGGTCCTGCCATCTTCATAATTTACTGTTAATTTGTTAAATTTTGCTATTTTTGTCAATTTTCCACTTCACATATTTAAAAATACAGCAAAAAATTCACTCATACTGATTTACTATTAAATTTTCCTGCAAATTTATAATTTGTGAATAAGTCTGTGTGCTTATAAATCAGGAAAGTTTCATCACGCTAAAATTACCCAATTTACAATATCTCTTACCATACTTGCAGCAAGCAAATTTTCCTTCTCTGATATGATCAGTGTAGATCAGGATTGGCTCGCACATCTGTATAGTCTGATCATGATCTACACTGTTCACTATTCAGACAGTAAGATTTTTACCCATAACCCCTTGCGATAAATAATGGTACTGTCAAAAAAACAACAACTGATAAGCCTGTTTTAAGTTGGAAACTTAGCAGGATACAGGCTGAAGTAGGTATGTTCAGATACAAGATAACTTTCACAGGATGATACACTAGCATAGCAGTTGATATATCCAACTTAATGCAGCGTGGCTAGAAAAGGGATAAATTAGAGAAAATTCAGATACAGTCAACTCTTGTTACAACCACGAAGTTGGTGCCCTGAGAAATTACTATTATATCAAATTATTAGACATGTGTCAGGGGCTAATTTTATTGAGGTTCAATGCTGCATTGGTCGAAAAATCAGAATATATGACTAAGCTTAAAATATTGGAAATTTTATAATCTTCATGTCAATATCCACGAGGCCAAGATCTTGGATATTTGTATGTAGTGGTCCTCTCTCAAGTTTATTCAAATCGTGCCATTCGGGTGAAAATTTACCCAGAATGGGGACTCACCTGTTTAACATATACATTTTCAAACTTAGATATTTGGCTTGTATGCATAGTAGTCATGCAGCAAGATTATTTAAATCATACCCCTTGCGTCTAAGTTGGCTCCACCCCAGGGTCACTTGACTTACTGACCTACTTTCTTGTCTTTTAAGCTGCAGCAATGAAATTTGAACTTTTATGGATAGTTTTGCATGCAGATTTCCACTCTGACCTTGGCCTACTTTCTGTTTCTGAAGCTACATCAATGAACATTGAACCATATATACAGTTTTGATTGCAGATTTTAACTTTGACCTTGCTGACCTTGATCTTTGACCTTGTTTTTGTTTTTCAAGCTAGAGAGATTAACTATTTGTGCAGTTTTGCGAACTTATTTCCAAAACTCTTACGACTGACTTTGATAATGACTTTTTTATTTACTTTCTTGTTTTGAAATGCAATGCTACTTGGGTGTGTGAAGCTCCACCCCCTTGAACAAAACAAAATATCATATTAAATGAATTATGTTGTTCTTATGTAGATTCATTCCAAAGCTATATACAGATAAATTTATTGCTATAGGTATTTCACAGACTAGATAGTACAACTTACAGTAAGGTTGCAGATGAGAGGTTTGATTTCTTCATCAAAAAGGTAAATCATACTAGTATAAGGTAGACTAATCCATAAGGTCATACCAACTAATTAACTGGTACAAAGTATTATTCCTCCATTTATTTTGTAATCCCATTTATGATACAGAAATTCTCATGTGAACTGGCTGTTAAGTTTTGTTTTATGGCAGACTGTATATGAAAAAAATTGCTATCTGTTTAAAATTTTTCATGAAATACACTTTGACACTACCACTTTATCAATAAGCATACATGCAAATAAAGCATTTGTTACAACCATGTTTTGCTCTAAAACTTTTACGTGCGTTTCTCACTGCCAGACTTCACCTTTTTATTGTGTTCTACACTTTTGCTGAAACAGTTTTCTTTTGAATTGCTTAAACCTTGTCTTGTTTTTCAGATTTTACCCCATCATTCAGAGGCTGGGATGTCACAGACGTTGATATTTATACCGTCATACTTTGACTTTGTCAGACTGCGAAACTACTTCAGGAGGGAGGAAATCAATTTCGTACAAATAAGCGAGTAAGTTTTTATTTACAGTCAAACCTGTGTTGAAGACCACCTCTAAATTTAGACCACCTGATGAATAAAGACCACCATGCGAATAAAGAACAGCAAGAATATCACAGGGAACTATTCATCTACAGTAGAAACACTTGTGAATAAATACCACCTAAAAGCAAAAACATGTTTGTAGCTTCCCAACAGTGGTCTTTGTTCACAGGTTTCATTGTACTTTTAATTTAAACGTCTTGCAACCTTGCTTGAAGTGTTTTCATCGGATATAGCAGCAAAGTTCTCTCTCTTTGTTTGTTGAGATCTGTTCTTGATTTATCAATGGAATATTGACATTGACTGGTTAGAAACATTTTCAATAGATTGCTGATGTTGAGTCAGTAAATGGGTTTCAGTGGTACAAGGAATGTGATGTTTGCTTAGAGAACCTGTGTTCAGTCCCTGGTAAGGCCACATAAAAGACAATTAAAAACTCCTTCATAACTTAACTCTTTACTCAGTTAAAGAGAGGAAGTGCATATCTTTCTGGTGTAACATTGACTATCTATGAACTGCAATATATGTTAGATATCCATAGAGTCTATTTAAAAAACATATTAAAATACTAATTTTCTTCAATTTTTTCTCTTTTTTCAAATAAAAAGTTCTTAACTCTTTTAATTATGTACATTATCATTTATCAACTTTTTCTTACTGTAATAATAGCTTTGCAGTAGCTGATTATGAAAAACAGAAGCTAATCTATCATTAGTTAAGACTCCCACTGTGAATACACAGGTCTGATAGAAATTGTTTTCACAATCATGAATAAATAAATCAGTACAAATCAAATCAAGGACATTTCAACAAATTGAGCATCTCAAATCCTTTAGCTTGCCAATTAAGTATATTGAATCCACTGAAATTATTTGTACTGTTTATTTTACACCAGATATTATTTGTACTGTTTATTTTACCCCAGATATTATTTGTACTGTTTATTTTACCCTAGATATCATTTGTACTGTTTATTTTATCCCAGATATTATTTGTACTGTTTATTTTATCCCAGATATTATTTGTACTGTTTATTTTACCCCAGATATTATTTGTACTGTTTATTTTATCCCAGATATTATTTGTACTGTTTATTTTACCCCAGATATTATTTGTACTGTTTATTTTACCCAAGATATCATTTGTACTGTTTATTTTACCCCAGATATTATTTGTACTGTTTATTTTACCCTAGATATTATTTGTGCTGTTTATTTTACCCCAGATATTATTTGTACTGTTTATTTTATCCCAGATATTATTTGTACTGTTTATTTTACCTCAGATATTATTTGTACTGTTTATTTTACCCTAGATATTATTTGTGCTGTATATTTTACCCCAGATATTATTTGTACTGTTTATTTTACCTCAGATATTATTTGTACTGTTTATTTTACCCCAGATATTATTTGTACTGTTTATTTTACCCCAGATATTATTTGTACTGTTTATTTTACACCAGATATTATTTGTACTGTTTATTTTACCCCAGATATTATTTGTACTGTTACCTCAGATATTATTTGTACTGTTTATTTTACACCAGATATTATTTGTACTGTTTATTTTACACCAGATATTATTTGTACTGTTTATTTTACCCCAGATATTATTTTTACTGTTTATTTCGCCCCAGATATTATTTGTACTGTTTATTTTACCCCAGATATTATTTGTACTGTTTATTTCACCCCAGATATTATTTGTACTGTTTATTTTACCCTAGATATTATTTGTGCTGTTTATTTTATCCCAGATATTATTTGTACTGTTTATTTTATCCCAGATATTATTTGTGCTGTTTATTTTACCCCAGATATTATTTGTACTGTTTATTTTACCCTAGATATTATTTGTGCTGTTTATTTTACCCCAGATATTATTTGTACTGTTTATTTTACCCCAGATATTATTTGTACTGTTTATTTTACCCTAGATATTATTTGTGCTGTTTATTTTACCCCAGATATTATTTGTACTGTTTATTTTATCCCAGATATTATTTGTGCTGTTTATTTTACCTCAGATATTATTTGTACTGTTTATTTTACACCAGATATTATTTGTACTGTTTATTTTACACCAGATATTATTTGTACTGTTTATTTTACCCTAGATATTATTTGTGCTGTTTATTTTACCCCAGATATTATTTGTACTGTTTATTTTACCTCAGATATTATTTGTACTGTTTATTTTACCCCAGATATTATTTGTACTGTTTATTTTACCCCAGATATTATTTGTACTGTTTATTTTACACCAGATATTATTTGTACTGTTTATTTTATCCCAGATATTATTTGTACTGTTTATTTTATCCCAGATATTATTTGTGCTGTTTATTTTACCCCAGATATTATTTGTACTGTTTATTTTACCCCAGATATTATTTTTACTGTTTATTTCGCCCCAGATATTATTTGTACTGTTTATTTTACCCCAGATATTATTTGTACTGTTTATTTCACCCCAGATATTATTTGTACTGTTTATTTCTTCCCAGATATGCGAAGGACAAGACAGTGAATACTGCAAGAAACCTGTTTTATCACAGAAAAGTGCCTTACCTCCTCTATACAGAGAGGTACCACTTTCACAAAAGGTGACAACTACATGTATTTATGTTTGTAGTTTAAAATATTTCGCTTCAAGCTTTAAATGAAATGGTTTGAAAAGTGCTTAAACCGTTGTCTTCAATTGTTAAAGAAATAATCACTGTAACTGAAAATTGTATTCTCTTAAGGTTGTGTAAGATGGAATCAATCACGGGGATGAAGCCTTTGAGGATTATTCTTCAGTTTAAGATAAAGCACTCAAAGCCATAGATTGTTTCAATTCTTAATTAAGCCTAAGTCATGAAAACTGGGGTAACTTTTATGTAGATAATTTAGATTAGGAAGGATTTTGTAATGGGATAAAATGGTGGCTATTGGCAAATAAGTGTCTCTTGAAAGTTTAAAAGTAATTGGAATTAAATGTCTTGCAGGGTACATATTCGAGGAATACGTCACATAGTGTTTTATGGATTACCACAGTACCCAAACCTGTACAGTGAAATGTGCAATATGCTGCATGATGCCAAGAACAAACATCGTATGGACAATCAGACATGTACAGTTATTTATGCCAAGTTTGATGCACAGAAATTGGCAGAAGTTGTTGGTACAGAACGTGCAGGCCAGATGATCCACTCAGTGAAATCTGTTCATATGTTTGTTACAGGTGATAATGGTTGAAATAAAACTTTTATAAAATATTACATGTATCTGATCTTTAGTTAACCAAAGTACAGGGCGAGTTTGTTGTGCTGTTCTAACAGCACTATGTTTTCATCCTTGCATCATGTTGTGTTATGGATGGTTCATTTTTAGCTCATCTGGCTACGCCAGGGTGAGCTTTTCTGATCGATGATTGTCCGTCGTCCGTCAACATTTTGATTCAAATGACATCTCCTCTGAAACCTCTAGGCCAATGTTGATAAAACTTAGCAGGAATATTCCTTGCATGAAGCTCTACCAAAATTGTTCAAAGAATTCCATTCCATGCAGAACTCTGGTTGCTATGGCAACAAATAGGAAAAACTTTAAAAATCTTCTTCTCTGAAACCACAATGCCTAGAGCTTAGATATTTGGCTTGTAGCATTGTCTAGTGGACCTCTACCAAAATTGTTCAAATTATGACCCACGGGTCAAAATTGACCCCGCGGGGGTGGTCACTTAGTTTTGCATAGGAATATATAGGAAAAACTTTAAAAATCTTCTCCTCTGAAACCACAAGGCCTAGAGCTTAGATATTTGGCAGGTAGCATTGGCTAGTGGACCTTTACCAAGATTGTTCAAATTATGAGCCCCGGATGAAAATTGACCCCGCACGGGGGGTTAGTTAGTTTTACATAGGCTTATGTAGGAAAGACTTTAAAAATCTTCTTCTTTGAAACCACAAGGCCCAGAGCTTAGATATTTGGCATGTAGTATTGGCTAGTGGACCTCTACCAAGATTGTTCAAATTATGACCCCCGGGTCAAAATTGACCGCGCACCGGGGATCACTTAGTTTTACATAGGCTTATATAGGGAAAACTTTAAAAATCTTTTTCTCTGAAACCACAAGGCCTAGAGCTTAGATATTTGGCATGTAGCATTGCCTAGTAGACCTCTTCAAAGTTTGTTCAAATTATGCCCCTTTGGTCAAAATTGACCTTGCCCAGGGGGATCATTTGTTTTATAAAGGTGTATATAGGAAAACTTATTTGGTATATAACATTATCTAGTGATCTTCCACCAGGCAAGTGGACTTGTACCAAGGTGAGCGATATAGGGCCATTTTGGCCCTCTTGTCATATACATTTACATGTATCACTTTATTCACGTTTTATATTACCATTGATAAAGGCTACAGCCCTAGAGTAGTCACCAACAGTAGTAGCCATTTAAGGGATTTTTGGGACGCCCCCGTAAGGGTCAATTTTGACCCGAGGGTCATGATATGAACAATCTTGGTAGAGTTCCACTTGGCAATGCTTAATATCTAATCTCTAGGCCTTGTGATTTAAGAGAATTTTTTTAAGGGTTTTCCTATATAAGCCTTTGTAAAATCAATTGATCCCCAGGGCTGGGTCAGTTTTTACTGGGGTGGTGGGGGATATGATTTGAACAATACTGGTTTAGGTCAACAAGGCAATGCAACACGCCAAATACATGTATCTTTGCTCGAGGCTTTATGATTTAATTGAAGATTTCCAATAAATCTGCAAAATCAAGTGACCCATTAGGTAGGAGTGAATTTTGACCCAAGGGTCACGATTTGAACAATTTTTGTAGAGGTTCTGAAGGCAGTACTACATGCCAAATATCTAAGCTCTAGGCCTTGTGGTTTCACAATTTTAAAGTTTTCTTTATATAAGCTTATGTAAAATCAAGTGACACCCAAGGATCATGATTTGAACAACCTTTGTAGAGATCCACAAGGCAATGTTCCATGCCAAATATCCCCCAGGTCAATTTTGACAAATTGACATTTGAACAATCTTGATAGAGGTCCAATGGAAAATGTGACATGCAAAATATCTAAGTTGTTGGCCTTGTGGTTTCAGGGAAAATTTCAAAAGTTAATCCTATAGTCAAGTGACCCCCAGTGCATTGTCAATTTTGTTCAGGAGGACATTAACAATTTTGTTAGGTGTCCACAAGTTAATGCTACATGACGAATATTTAAGCTCTAGGCCTTGTGGTTTGAGAGAGTTTTTAAAGGTTACCTTTTCCATTGATATGACAATCAGAGTTCTACATGAATTGGAATTCTTTGAATACTTTTGGTAGAGCCTCGTGCAAGGAACATTCCTGCCAAGTTTCATCAACATTGCCTTAAAGCAAATGTGAACGAGAGACAGTCGCCGGACATCCATCCATCCTAAAAGCTCACTTTGTGCTCGAGTGAGCGAAAAACCTTTAAATGACATCTTTTCAGCCAGACTTCACAGTATTGTTACTTGGGTGGACCTCTACCAAAATATGTTCAAACAGTTCCGCACGGCTGCACGATATAGTCACTGGAGCTGAAATAGGAAATCCTTGAAACGACACCCCTCAAACGACTTTGCTAATTCAACCAAACTTAACAGGGTTGTCTCTTTGATTGTCCTCTACCAAAAGTGTTCAAACAGTTCTATCCGGCTGCACGATTGTTATCTAATTATTATAATATAATGGCTGCACATAATGGCCGCCAGAGCTAAAAATAGAAAACCTATCCACGACATCTTTACTAATGGACCAGTTTCAACCAAACTCCAAAGGATAGATACTTGGATGGTCCTCCACTAAAATTGCTCAAACGGTTTTGCTCCACTGCACAAAATGGCTGTCGGATTTAAAAATATAAAAACCTTTAAACGATATCTCCTTAACTACTACACCAGTTTCAACCAAACTTCACAGAATTGTAACTTGGATGGTCTTCCATCAAAATTGCACACAGCTCTGCTCCAATGCACAATTTTTTATTAGCATGTATTGTAGAATGGTCTCTGTTCGAATGGGTATGCGATATAAGGCTATCATGGCCCCCTTGTTCCAAAAACCACTTCTTATTTCTACGCCACTTGCTTTATTTTAATTAAACTTGAGGGGAAGTATCAGTTGGAAGTCTAGATGTGCATATATAATTTGGCAGGAAACATCAGTATGCTGTCTACTTGTGCATATTATATATTAGGTCTCAGAGGTGAGTTAACTTGCCAGAAAGTATTAACATTTAGTCTAGCTGTACACGTTTTAATTTAGAGTCAACATTAAGGTCACAGGGGCAAGCTAAGGGAAAAACTTGTCCGGGTTCCATGTCTAAAGTCCAAGGTTCACAATTAGAAGTATCTCTTATTATACAAAATGTACGTCTAAGAAAGATGTCTTTTTCGGCGGAAGTGACCTTTATTTGTACCAAAACCGTTCATGGCTTGCATTTTAAATCAATAAGTACATGTTACAAATACAGCATTGTTTTTCAATGATATTGCAAAAAAATTTAAAAGACTTTCTGGCAATTTTTTCTTCTTGAAGATACGACTTTAATACAAAAGAAAGTCATATGTCAACATTGTGTTAGAGTGTATTGAGCACGGTTCTATCATTAATAGAACACGGTTCTATCATTATCCTCTCAGTAAAATCAAAGTGATCCTGGGACTTTAAAGCACTTACTGGATGTTGACGAATGTTAGAAGGAAGCATCACTGAGAAGTTTTCTGTTATATAATCTTAAAATATTTGTCTTGCCAGACGCCAAATAAGATATCGCTCCGCCCACCGGTCACGCACGTGGTACCGCAAAAAAGATAAACGCGCTAATATAGCAACAACAAAAAACGACTATATACTGCTCGCTCGCTTATTCAAAAATTCGCAAATAAGTAGAACATAGGAAAATGGCGAAATGAACAACATGCGGTGTGACTGGAACAGGACGCGTTCTGTGTCTAGCACTATCCCTCGAAACATAAAATAAGTTAAGTAACTAAACTCATCCGGGGGCGTTGGTCATATGGATTATCCGGTACTAACGATAGTACACATACTTATACAGTATTTACGTTTGTAACCTCTCGTCAAGGTGCATACATTTGTAAAATATGTTCCCATAATAAACCTGCGGCAAAAAGTTTCGTGCGGTTAGTTGATTCACATTGTTATATGTATGAACTATTTTCAGTGATACGTCCCCTTTCAATAAGATTTTGATACAATATCTTGTTGGTAATAACGATTATGCTTGTCGGAATAAAATTTTTGAATTTTGTGACTTTTCATTTTGAATTTCTAATAAAATTGAAAATACTGAATAAATTGTGCGTTTTATTAGGTTTCCAATGATATAAAAGTGGTTAAAATATCGTTTGTTTTAAGAAAGTTAGAGCCGTTAAAAACACCACTTACAATACAAAAATACGGACTCGCCGGAAATATGTCTTGTCAATAGAAAATACTGCGTAATACGGCGTTTTGTTTGCAGACACGATCACTCCTGTTTGCGTATGATTTGACCTTTTGGCTGGTTATTCGTTCGTTGAAACATCAACTACACATAAAATCATAGAAACTTGGAGTGTGGAGTCCCAACCCGAATTGCAGGCATAATTTTATCACTCTACACATGAAATCATAAAAACATGGAGTGTGGAGTCCCAACCCGAATTGCAGGCATAATTTTATCACTCAAGTACATCTACGGTCACACAGTAATAAAAAATAAATTTATTAAAACACGTTGTATGGCCGTAGATGAACTTGAGTGATAAAAGTATGCCTGCCAATCGGGTTGGGACTCCGTACTCCCAACTGTCTGTGCATGAAATTACTTTTAACGCTTAATTGAAAATCGTGATCATCTGCAATAGTTGAGACAAAATGATAACAAAGCAAAACATGACTTTCGTTATTGCTGGAAGGAACAAGTCGGAAGAAAAAGTACACGTATAATATCTATAGAAATATCTGAAGAAAAAGTCTCAAGTTACGTTGATAGAATAAGAAAAGAGGTTTAAATCTCTAGGTTTGTCCTTGTCCTTTTGCCGGAAATTAAGACAATTTATTATTTCCATAAATAAGCTCCTTAATTGACGTATGAATGGAGTAGTGCTGAAGTATTTCTGTCAATCACGGTTGTCATATTACCTTTGAAGTACAAACATGTTTCTGTCATACAGAGTTAAGTCGGCTCTTACCAATTCTCCCCATGGAGATCTAACGTTTGAAAATAATTACATCCTGGAAACTGTTTCGGTTAATTTAAAACTGATCATCTTGCAATATGCCATGAAAGTCATAGTTATTTTGAAAGGTCAACGTTGAGTCTGACGGAACAGGAAATTGGCCAAGTTTAGAGTGTCTTCATGCAACACATGCAGTTTTTTTATTGTGCAAAATCCATGAAAGAATTCGTATTCATGAAATGGTCCACAGGAAATGTAATAGAAACTTTCTGAATTGCACATATTTTTTGTGAATTGTTTGTAAGTTATTTCCACAAGTTTTTTAATGGATTAAACTTTTGTTATTTTACTACATTGAATATTTAGAAACTTTTAAATGTTATAGGAAGTGAAATAAAATGGAAATCATTAAATTGGTTAAATTTACATTGTATAATGTGAATTTTCATGAAATTCAATACACATTTTCTGTCCATTTCGTTTAGAAAATCAAGAATTGTATGGGCAAATAAAGCGCCGAACTGTCAAAATATACGGACGGTCAAACCTTAGCGAGAATTCATACACTAAATAAATCGGTAATCCAAATACTTGTTCGACCAAGTAATAACATATGCAGTGACAATTGATGACTGAGGTAATGTGAATAATCATAAGAAATGTTTACCCACTTGCAACACTATTTGTATTTTGCATTTTAGTATAAATCTTAAAGAAAATTCAGAAAGTCAAAGTACATTAGTGAAATATTGGCATTGTAACCATTGAAAAATAGAAATAAGAGACAAAATAAAGTACAATCTGACTAAAGTACACGATCTAGCGTATATTGAGGAGATGTACTTAGTCAGATTGAATAAACTGTTGCAGACTATAATTATTCTAAAACAGGACAGTTTCTTTTTAAGTATAATGATTATATGAACACAACTTCTAAAATTTGACGTTTTACAACCGGAGATATACCGAACAGAAACTGAAACAAGTTTAGTAGGATTTTAAAGCAAGCATATGGCAAATTACACTCCTTGCTCCAGGACTTAAAGAAAATCAAATACTAGTAGTTGAAAGTTCAGTTGAGAATCCCAAACCAACAAATGAAAAATGTGTTAAGCCCGCAACATAGTGTATGTTTTCTGTTGAAAATAGGTTACTTCAATCGCTTCGAGGCTTGAATGACCAGCTTAAAGTTGCCAAGTTTGATGAAGGCCAGTTATAAACCAAGTGCACAAGTGATAAGAGTATATTGTCCCACAGAAATAAAAGCAAAAAGTACAGAGCCCAAAGAAATAGCACAGCCAAAGAATAAAGTAACAGAAGTCAATGAAATACATTTTAATGACAATGGATCTTCTCAGAAGGGCCAGTTGAAGGTTCATATCATTTGAATGACCTGGAAATGGCAACGCTATGATGCTATGACAATTAACTTGAAGTGTTTGTGAATGGTTCTGTTTATAAAGATTTGTTTCACACAGAAATATGACTACATGTCGCTGTGGATCTTTGTATATTTCACTACAGCCTTCCAGATCCTTTGAGCCGCACAGGGTTTAGTCTAGTCGTTACTTGTGCCAATGGATCTTCTTTCCCATACACTGGTTAATGAGTATAGCTGCATCCCGATATTGCCATGAAACTAGTCTTTGTTCTAATTCTGGTAGCCTTTGATACCAAGTGCACATGAGTAACAGTATTGGTACAAATGTTTTGAATTTTAGCTGACCTGAGCACTTTGTGCTCCAGATGAGCTATTGTGATCGCCTGATGTCCATCGCCCGTTGTCGCCCATGATTCCGGACGTCCGTGCGTCTGTCAACAATATCTTCAAACCACATCTCCTTCTAAACGAATAGCCCAGTTTCAAATTTCCAAGTAATAATCCTTGCTTGATCCCTTTCAAAAGTTGTTCAAAGATTTCCATTCTATGCAAAACTATGGTTGTATTGCAGCAAATATAAAAATAGTGCGTGTGACACTTGTTTTTACATAGACTTAAAAGGAACAAGTTTAAAAATCTTCTTGTCTAAAAGTATGAGCCATATAGCTTAGATATTTGGTTTGTAGCATTGTCTAGTGAACTTCTATCAAGATTGTTCAAATCGTTTTCCCAAGCGTCAAAATTGACCACGTCCTGGGGGTCACTTGTTTTACATAGACTTATTCGAGAAATACTTTAAGAATTTCTTGTCACAAGGCCTATAGCTTAAATATTTGGTTTGGAACTTAGGGCGACTTGTTTTACATAGACAATATATAGGAAAAACTTACATAATATTCATGTCTAAAACCACAAGGGATGGAACATATATATTTGGTGTATAGATCCCTAGCAAGAGTGTTCAAACGGTCAAAATTCACTTAAAAAAATCTTAAGGAGCACTAGTTGTGCACTATTCTTGGCATGGTTGAAGAGGTGAACATCAACTTCCTCCATGTGACATTTTTATGGAAGGAGGATGGGTTGTTGGTTGTACATATATTTCCGCTGCTTGAAACAGTCGTTTAATCAAGGATGACAATGCTCTTCACCTATTCACAGGACAGAAGTGACCATTGACTATATGTAGCTGTAATATCCAAACCTCTAATTGTGATCAGATTGCTGGCAAGTTACCTTCAAGGAAAATGCAGCATGGATAGACGGAAAGTGCTATGGAAGAACGCAACCGTAAAGAATGCTACGTTACTATGGACGACATGATAATTTTGAGTTCACGGAAGTTCACTTCATCCTCTGCATTAGCGTAAAGTACTTGGTCCATCTTGTGAGTGAGAAAGATATTGTTAACTACCCGGAGACGGTCCTTAAAAGAAGTGACAAATACCTTTATATCTGAGAACCTTTTTAGGGTCTTCCGCACAAAACCTAAGAGAGTGTCAGTGAACCAAAACACTGAATGACTTTCTTGTCGGACACTCATTTAAGAGGAGCAGTGAGACCAAGAAAAAGACAGCGGCTTCGACTTTTGGCTCAGAACAGCAGTCCAACTGGACTCGACTGGCAAACACATTAATTAATTTTCAATTTGAGCTTATGAAATGTTTCAGTTAGCCCGTTGTATGCAGATGCTGTCGGAGTAGGCCTCGGACCAGTACTTTCCAAGTCTTGGAGAATTATATATAGTTATACTGCTAGTCATAGACTAAGATTAAATCAGCGGAATTCGCACCTGTATTCTGATGTTAACATGGAGAGCAAATTTAAACCTAGGTTCTCATGTTATCGGTTGAATTTCGTGTATGTAGCATATCTTACATTCTGTTTTATCTATACAAGGTACTTAAGACACTCAGCCAAGTTACCTAAATTGGAACGAAGGGCAAAAGGGAGGCACATTGATTGCTTATTCATGTTGGACAAGTGCAGAAAGGACCAACCAAAAGCGTTTTCGTAAGCTATGAACTAACTGAAATCGTTTGAAGCTGTCTGAACTGTTATTGTAATATGATAACGAATGCTGCATTATTGATTGGTTGATTAAATTAAAATTTTATAAAGGTTCGGCACTGGGGATAAGTTTGATAACCTTTTCACCAAGCTGAGATCCTGCCATGTCTCACTTCATGCCTTAAAGCATAATTTCATTGGCGAAAATGGGAGAGGGAATTTACCTGACTGCAATTTCCAGTCAGTGTTTGCCAAATGTGTTGTGTTTGGTTGCCGAAATATAGATCAACCGCGGCGACCAATGAGATCTTTTTGTGTGATCGACCTAGTTTTTATGTCTGGATCATGGGAACATAGCTGTTTTTTGGATTTCTGTTATGATGGATGCATTGAGTTTTGTAAGAAAGAATTCACGTATGCTGCATTCAAACAACAGCTCGATCTTATATATCTTGCTATACTTTCCCATCGGGCAGTTTCACGGTTGTTATCAACACATTTCACAGTTAAATTATATACGGTGTTTGAAATGTAGCATGCTAACTACGGCCTTGATTCTTACAGCCCCGAGACAATAACGGAAGGCCAATGTTTTCACCTTAATACAGGCATACAACTACTAGGAATACAACAACAATACTTGGATTATTTCCTGATGTTTGTTTGTCATTGGAGACTTCCCTTAGGCGCATTTCTTGGTATTTAATCTGATTTGACATCTTCCAATTGGGATCATCCACAGCTTTCAAACAACTTGAAAATTGCCTTTGGTTCGCTTACTGAGGGGCCCCCCCATTTTGGGAAAAAAAAAAAAAAGAAAAAAAAAAAAAAAAAATTCCCACCAAAAAAAAAAATAAAAAAAAAAAAAAAAAAAAAAAAAAAAAAAAATACTTGGTTAAGTTGTTTAAATGATTGTGTCTTAACCCGCCTCTTCTATTCCTGATTTTGAGTAAAGAGGGCCATGGTGTTGTCGGGACACTTCACATGTACATTTACTTACTGTTTTTCTGAATACCAGGTGCTCTTGTTGAACCTGATGTTGTGCAGTCAGACCAAGAATCATGTGGTCTAGCAAAGATTCAGACTCAATCAGAAAATATAAGGCGCATGACTTAGTTTTATTTATTTCACTGACAATTACGATTGTCAGTTCCTTTTCGTTTACGAAGATAACCCCACCTGGAAAGATATGCAGGCTTATCGTAACCACCACTGAACACAGAGGCAAACTCACTTGCATTCTCCAGCACGTTCCTTGTTTTAAGATTGGAAAATGATAACAATCAACTTATACCGGATAGATATAGTATGATGACGTATCCATGAGCTGATGGAAACTACTATACGTGTGCCTATTAACTTCAAGATTGACATGGAAAATCGAAAAAAACTATGACTTTAATAGGAAATTTACGTCATACTGCCTACAAACGAATACACACATCTTTCATCACCCAATTTTAATACTTTGGTAGATTCCTGGAGTCCTTATCATTGTAGAATTTCCTTTGAATGGTTTCCTTTTTATGTTTCTACTTGCCAATATATAATGTCGAAACCCATGAACGATATGTGCTCCGTGACATGCATGCATTTTTAAAATAATTACAATGCAAATTAAAAGTTTCTGAGAAGACATTTATAAATGTTACGTTTAAGTGTGCTTTCAGTTATTATGGACTTTTGTATCTGAATTCCAAATATGCTGCCGGGGAGAAATTTAAATTTTGTTCGATGTGTAAGTTGTTTAAGTACACGTAGAAGTTTGTGAATCTGAGACCTTATTTGTTTTGGGCTTACTATTTCTCTGAATAATTGGTATGCTGTTTGGGAGAATTAATTCTTTGTCTAAACTTTTATCTCAACAGTGAAGGAGAAGCCTTCAAGGGTTTGAACGATTTCAGAAATAGATAAAGTTGACTTTGTGGGGTCTGTCGCCAATTACCATTGATTATATTGTTTCTCTCAATATGTCGTTTCTATCTTTTGTTTATATGTCCGTTTTTTATGTATTTAACTGTGTAACAATACGCGTGTATATTTTGTTCTCTCATAGTTTATTTAGTTTAGCTGTTTTTGTTATTAAGCGATCGTTATCTTGTTTTTATCTGGCTTTATTTGGTGCACCTTTAGTGCTATTTTTTTCTTAGTGTTTTACGCCCGATTCAACGGGCATTTTACCTAGCCATCGTTGCCGGGAAGGGACCAGTAATACTAGAAGGCTATCATCTTCCGTAGGCATCAATCAATCAGATGCTCAACGATTTCCAGTACGGATGATCATTGAATCAAATCTGATCACAATGGCCTATCGTTAGGTTTGGTAGAACAGTGCAAAAACTGTTTTACTGCTATCGTTTACGCAAAGTCTCAACCATGCATCTATCATTCTATTTTCAGGAATAATCTATAATTAGAATGTACAACAAAGCATTATGTTAACGTCCATATCATTCAAGCATCAAAATAAGTGCTGCATGATGCTTGTATGTTCTTTGTTTCTGGGAAGGTTTTATATCTCCATTATTACCATTTGCCTGATAGTTTGCACGCGATATTGTTCTAAATATAGTTAACTGGAAAATAGATTTCCTGTAATTGAGTAAATACGACGAATTCCATTGCGTAAAGAGCGAAACGCGAAGAAAATCACATGAAATGCGCATGTTTGTGCTCATTAATTCTTTTCTTTGTATTAAGAAGTGACACACTATCATGTCATTCATGCGGGTTTATGAATGAAAATGATGTACTATTGGAATGTGGAGGCGTTCTTAGGACGGTTAAAGACTATAAAAATATGCCCTTACACGCTTTATATGTGATATACGGAACTGTATTCCGCAAGAAAATGGATATAATGAGCGGCAGAATTATGGAAAATTGCTGTTGGATATAATGTTGTTTTAGCTTCCTTGTAATTATTTTCATCTTAAGTATCATATAATAGCTTCAATTTAAAAAGGTAATTCAACTCATAATTCATAACAAAAGTCTTGCAAAACTGGGCGATTTTATACACCAAATATATATACAACATGTATTGTATTCCCAATATCTACAATATAAACGTTTGTGCATGCGCAATACCGGGCACAAAAGTACCCAACTATTTGATCGCCTCTTGTCCTGATGCGAGTTGTACATATATTGTGACTGTTTAAATTGATACAAAGTCTTCGAAAATATGAAGCATGGAAGATAGTAATGGTTTAAAAAAACTCTTTGTGACGTTCATATAATTATACTGACTAATAGTGTAAAGCGGAGCTCAAAATGAAAAGTTAAACAAACAAGCTAGTTTTAGAGCAACGTTTATTGTAATTGCAATGGTAACAACGTTATTTTAAACGTTTTAATTGTGCTTATACATGTAACAGCTTTATTTTATAATTGTATCGCTTTCATTGTAAACGTTTCACTTTATTTTATAATTGTATCGCTTTCATTGTAAACGTTTCACTTTGTCCAAAACCTCAGAAAGTCCATTATACAATTACAGTAAACTGTTAAATTACGACTCCGGATATTGCGAAATTCCGCATATAACGAACACGTATTCTTGTCCCTATGTTTTTTTCCTTCTTTATGAAATATGAAAATGCAATATGGATATAACATACTCCGGATATAAAGAACAAATTAAAAAGGTCCCATCCAAAGAGGTTAGTTATATGCGGAGTTTACTGTAAACATTTTTCACAAATTCCTTTAAAAAAATTGATTTCTTTCATATTGTATAACATCATTATCTGAAAGCTTTTGCTGTTCCAATTAAGATTTGTATATACTTAATCTTTGTGTTAGTTTCAACAAGTTCATCTAACATTTATCATTCATAAATCTATTTTTTTAATCATGTTAAGCGTCTATAACACATACTAATGTTTTACAATTATATGACCTTTTATTGCACACTAATGTAAACTTGTAAATATGGGTTGTTCAGTTCATTCAGTCATACCACAGAAGTCTTCAAACGGAAATATCTAATCACCATTTACAAGGTTCTCGAGCGATTTCTAATATGGAGAGTAAATGATTATTACATCGAAATGTCTATAGTGCTTTACATCTGTTTGCGAGACAACAATATATTCTTTGCCAATTAATCTTTTTTTTACTATCTATTTGATAGCTTTATAGTGTTTAACAGAAGTCTATACATCGTCGGGTGTAGGTGTTTCAATAGATATTAGTCTATGAAATGAATGCTTTTCATATTAAAGCAAATTATAAAAACCTGATGTCAATATATCTTTTTCTGATTATGTCTAAGGGCAATCTAAATCTCCAACATTAATTGGTCATTATGTTAAATTTTGGTTAATTCTAAACCTGAATAGAATAAGTTCTACAACCTTTCCATCATATGCTAGTCGAGATTTTCCTACGACAGTTCTATACTAAAACAAGTGCAGTTGAAAATGAACGAATGCTGCAAGAAAAAATAACTGTAAATGCATAAAATATCAGATTTCCTCCAATGTAATTTAAAACCTTAAGCTAATAAGGTTATTGTCAACCACATTTGCAGATCATTCAGTAAATGGTGGCTTATGTCTGGTATTCTTCGGTGAATTAAATCTTATCGGCTACCAATTAATGGTAACCTTATCACCTAATACGATTTCAAAGGCATTTTCCGTGATACCAGTGTCGTTGCCGTGTGCCTGGTCATTAACTCTATCCACCTTTCCGCTGTTTTAACTATGTTGAGGGCATCCAAATGTCAGACGATTTTTCGTTAATGCAAGACAGTTCTCCGTAATTCATTAAATGGAATTAGCCTGCAGTCATTTGAATATCACGCGTTTCCCCGAAAGGTCAGTTGAATGTGAGCAATGAACCGTATCATATCGGAGACTTCACTTCAATCACCAGTGAACCGATATACAATCAGCTTAGATAAAAGGCCGAAGTGCGTTGATCCCTGCAAGAATTACAGCAGGTCTTTTTCATACCCTTTCTTTCTTCACAGAGTCTAGGTGAGGCCCTTATTATCACACTGCAATATATCGTGTTGAAATCTCCAACCGGACATTCTTCTGGAAGTACATAATTAAATCTCCAACGTTTTAATCAAGCAATACATTTATCATAAAAAAAGTTTGGACATTTCATTGACAATCTAAAATTTACAGGAAGGAATATTTAATTGAGTATGCCCAAAAGCATTTTTTCCGCCCATGAGTTTCCTACACGACAAATATTTATATAGATTAAACCCATAAAATAACTACTGAATTGTATTATGTCAAATTAGATTATGTTTTATCTAAGTACGCCACGACATGATTTAACTGCATCATATCTAGTTGCTTTAAATATTAAATTTAGTTGTTTATTCATCACTATGTTTTTTGTGTGATACCGGCATTACCTTTAAGTAGTTCACAAATTGGGTAAATGCTGTTGATATTACTTGACCTTCCATTAAAATAATTACAATTAAACTTTTGAAATACTCAGGCTGTAGAGAGGATCGCCTCATGATCCTCAATTAGTTTGAAACAAAGTGACTTTAAAAAGCAACTTAACTAACGCCCGATAAAATTGACTTACTTCGAAAGCACAAAATACGATTTCTATATTTCTTTTTTCCATATTCTTGATTAAATGAAGAATATCTTAGACATCTAAAATGACAAATGATTAGTTAATAGATCCAGGGTCCGTATATTATATATGTAATATACGGACCCTGTTAAATCATGTAATTGTCCAACTAATCTAGAAAACAATATTTATAGAATATTGACTCGTGCCATTGTTGATGTATATCAACATGCAGTGATGGTATTAATATAGCGCCTTTACGGTCATTAATTCAGCACGGACATTCTTCTGTTACGGTGACGTAGAAATCTGATTATTACCCGTACAATACCGTAATGATGGACATTTTCGGGTTAATGATTATCTACAATTCTAAGAAATAATTAATACAACTTTATGAGTTCTAGAATTGTCTCATTAGGTCGTACCGACAAAGGAGCAACTCTATGATATGTCATGAAATTTGATGACCTTGGTTTCTAAGAACAGAAGCATATAAACTTCCTGTCAGGGCAAAGTGTATTAGAATTTAAATGAACTCAGCGATAGATACTAATTTGTATCATATACTTCATGCGCCTTTCCCTATAAAAAAAATTAACAAAGCTTATACACCGGTAATGAATCAGGCTGTGTTTTTTAAAGGTGCAATTGGAATAAATCGCTGTGTCATCTAACTTTAGACATGACGTAGGGACATGACGTAGGGATGCACCGATTACTCAGTCGGCCAAAATACTCATACGGTAGAAAACAAATACGAATATTAAAAACAGAAGTCGTGCACGTTTCCTTCGGCACACTCGTATTTAGCTTGCCTTTCAACCGGAAGTTGGTAACCTTTCAGCAGCCGATAAAATGACAAGTAGAATGTATATCATTTTTTGAATTAATTGGACATTACCGAATGAAAAAGGTAACACAATACTCTTGCGTTTTCAGTGTTTCTTGAATTGTTTCATAATTTTAGTACGTAATATCGGTACTTCATATCTATCAACATAATGTGCTGTTACCGCCAAACTAATGTTAATTATTAGTATAGAGTACTTTCTCGACCAGTGAATAATTGTCAAGATTTCGAGTAACATAAGAAAAGCAAGGATTAAGTTTGTTTTTCTGATACACTTATCACAGGTACGGACTTTTATTTACTAAACAATCTAGCTAATAATCGCTTTCAAACTTGCGTCGACTATCTTTTTTTTAAAGATAGCTCTTGTTGAACTTACCATCACGTATAGTCGGGATTCTGTTGTACATAATATAGGCTATCGACTGTCTGTATGGTGATATACACTCCCCAAGGTGACAAAACTATATGAAAGAAATTATTAACAGTCATAATATATACATCAACTTAACTTTCGACACTCTGTTAGGCAATGAACACAGATTTAATAAACAAAATACAAAACACTGGAAATACATTAGCTATATCATATACATAGACATTTGACATTCTGTTATGCATTGATCACAGGATGACGAAACAAAATGCAAAAATAAAGTAAAGACACATTAGAACGAAATGTACTGTTATACAATACACATCACTTGAACTTTCGACACTGCTATGCAACTGACACAGATTGACGAAACAATCTGCAGAAACAGTAAGAAACAGTAGAATGCCATATATACAATACGCATCCCTTAAACTTTCAACAATCTGTTAGGCAATGAACACAATAAGACAAAACTAGCCAAAACTAAGAGAAACAGTGGAATTATAGACACAATACACGTCAGGAATAGATGCAAGGCAAAAAGAAAAACAACGAAATTTAATATGAAGAAGGGATCGTTTTAGGCTTATTGAATGGAGTCCTATAAATGATAAGTGATCATCTCGAGCTTTTACTCGTAGCTTTTACCTAATGTGTATCAGTAATTTATTATGAAAAGTGAATGACACGCAAATCAAAAGATGACTGACTTATTTTCCATTATAAAAATGCCAACCTTCTTTCTGTAAGAAACTTTGAAGATCAAATGTTTAGTTAAGCGTGGAATCATACCTTCCTGTCGCCACAGGGAGTTCCTGGAAGAGCCATCAATCGATTGTTACTTTGGCATTTACTGTCCATTTCGCTGGTACACCAAAGACGTGAACAAATTGAAGCGCGGGCTGACCCTAGCTAAAATATGTAGAACTGTTAATATAGACTGATACATGAACAACATTTTGGCCACAAAACGCTGTTTACATATATAAAGATTACCGAGACACTTGTTCAGTCAACTATTATTGTGATTTATTTTTACGGCACTGGACTCGCAACTTAAACACAAATATACATATAATATAGGTTGGTTATCCTTTTTGTTTGCGCAGGTGTTATTAAAGGATAAGAATATTAACACTTAAAACATTCATAAGGGCATATCAGACAATATATTGGAAAGTTATGCGAAATGTGTTCGTGAGCTTACTGGCCTTGAGGTTATGAAGAATGAAAGTTGTGAACAAATACGAATTTGTGCTATGCAAACATCTCTGCTATCTCTGAATGCACTGGAACGCTACTTTTCAATTGTTTTTACTATACGAATTTTTTGTGAATGTTTCTTGTTTTCTATCGTCTTTTACACCGTTAACAGAATGAACAAGGAAAGATTAATGCTACATTTTTTGTTAATCTGTTGACATCTTTTTTGCTCACGTACTAGATTTGCAATAATTGAGAACCTTGTCAACGCTGTCGTTAAACAATTATATTCAGATGCGCTTTCGTTGTAACGTCAATTCGACGACGGGTAAATAACGTACATCGCCAGTTGTCGGTCACCCATACTGATTCTACGGTAATTTTGACTTGCGAAATTTATGAAATTTTCGAAATGACAGCTTGTGCGAATTATGTCACCATATTGTTTCTGAGTCTGAACATCACTTTATTCTGTATTGCATTTTTTAACATTTCATGACAGGTGTAAATATCATGCAGCTGTACTGGTTTATAAAACCATGCATAATATGACACCAGACTATTGTATGGATTGTTACTTTTTCTAAGAATCTAGGCGAAATACGCTAAACTCAGATCGTCCTAACATGGATCTTGTTTTACAATCAAGACCTAAGTCAAAATATTACAAAGATACGTTTTCTTTTTCGTAAACTATGGAATGAAATCCTTTAGATATAAAATTTTCAGCAAACTAAAATATTTAAAGAAAATTCAAAAATTCTTGTTCTACTTTATTCTTCATGTTTAACTGAATGTTTACAAAAGAGGCGAAATTTGAAATTTTGTGTTCTTTAGCTTTGTAATTTTTCTTTTATAAGTATGAAATCTGATGATTAATGTTATTGACTTGGTCTCTTATTATTACATGTTGATATTTTAACTACTGAATGCATGCTGACTATTATACGTATTTGTATTGCAGCTTCAGCAATTGCTCTAAAATTGAAGGATGTATTTTGAAGGTGTTATAATGTTATTTTTATGATTTTATATGTAAACAGAGTGCTGTTAAAATACCGTTTAATAAATTTCTCTTTTGCTTTGTGTGATTGAGTCTGAGATCGCGTGTGTGTGAGGAAACTGATTGAGAGAGAGAGAGAGAGAGAGAGAGAGAGAGAGAGAGAGAGAGATCCCCCCCCCCCCCTTTAAATTCTTGTTTTTGTGTTGTTTTTTTTTTTTTTTTTTTTTGAAGGCCTTGGAAAAAGTATGTTTCGTTTCTTGTATTCTTTTTCTTATATGTTACCTCAAGTTTTTTTATGATGAAAACATACCCAAAAGAGAATTAAAGATAAGTTATATAATTTGACATATAAGCTGTGAAATACAATACAGGCATGTATATGCATGTCCGTTAACTGGAACTGTATCGATTCAAAACATGTAGAGATACTCACTGTTTTCAATTCTCCAGTAACAACAAGAGGCACATAAAGGCCAGTATCGCCCTACTGGACTGACTGGACTGTAGTACTAAGTTAAACTCAAAACAAAATAAAAAACAGTAGGGATCACCTTCTCATTATGACCAATCATCCTGTGAAGTTTGAAGATCATGAGTGATATTGATCTTAGTATATTGAGCGGAAACGATTTTCAAATTTCGGGTCACTGACCTTATGACACCAAAACAGTAGTAATCATCTGCAGGTTGCAGGCGACCGTCTAAGCAAGTTTCATGAACATCAAATGAACGATGCGACCTGTAGTGTGTTATCAAGGAAAAAGTTTTAGACAAACAGACGGATGGACGACGGACAAACCATCATGGCATAAGTTCTGCTGGACTTCGTCCAGACGACCTATGATAAACTGGAAATGCTTTGAAATTAAGTATATAATGTTGGTTGTATAAACATTCTCTCTGTCAAAATAAGACTTTTGTTCTGGCGTTTTGATTTCGACCAGTTACGACCCTCTTATTGAACACGACACTGATAAACAACACAAGTACAGCATTAACAATAAATTTCCCACTTACAACCGACTTCACGCTGCAAAATTTGCAGAAGACAAAGACGTACGTGTATCAGAAATTTTCTGCTATTTCGTGACATTTTCTGCCAGGAAAGATTCTTTTCGCTCTGAGGGTGCAGCTTTGGGAGAAATGAAGAAGTAATTGGACATGAATTTCAGTAATAACTCTGAAATTCATTGACACTAAAAGCAAAGTTCGGTTCTAGCAATTATTTATCCATGTCACTCCTACATCTTTTCATGCTTTTATTCCAGCAATGATTAGTGTTTTCCGATATCAAACCAAGAAAAGTCGACTATAAAAACAACCTGACATCGAAGCCGAATATGCGGTGAAATAGATATTGGACGGGCAACATTTAGCCAAAACAATAGTAACAAAAATGAATTTTCCATAGTTAAAGTATTTCGTACTGTAATTTTAATTGATAAGAAACAGATGATAAAAATCTTGAATTAAATAGTTTTCCCTACTTTCAGAAATGCCAAAGATCAAGTTCATTATCGATTTGATATGGTGAGTCATTATACACTATGTAGCTCACCTTAGGCACAATTGTGTAAATTTCCCCGGAGATACTTTTAGAATACGTAAATTCAATTAAGCCAAATTCACTATTTGAACATGCATGATAACATTTGTTTGAAAACATGTTATTCATATCGTACTGATGGGCCAAATTTGTGGACTTAGATCTGTTTTGACATCTAACCTGAATAAAGAATACATTTAATAGTTTCTGTCGATTTATAGTTCTCAATCTCGTGC
This sequence comes from Saxidomus purpurata, assembly GCA_022818135.1. Classification (NCBI taxonomy): domain Eukaryota; kingdom Metazoa; phylum Mollusca; class Bivalvia; order Venerida; family Veneridae; genus Saxidomus; species Saxidomus purpurata. The sequence continues at coordinate 3,174,172 of JAFMSR010000001.1, read as the reverse complement.
TTGTTTCATTTTTGTGAAAGGAGTTATATTTTCTTGTTTATGAAAACATGTTTTTTTTTGCAAAGAGTTCTACTAAATGAATTAGCTACAAACAAATGATTATATTCTTTATGTGGTTGCAGTGTGCTGTACGACATGCATTTGTATTTTTTCACAGAACTAATGTCTTGCTTTCCTTCATCATGAATACATACAGTCAAAGAAGATGTGTTTAAGGCCAGCTCCCTGTTATTTAAAGACTAGTAGAGGAAATGGTGCACTTTTATTATGTGTAAGAAACACTCGTGAGTGAAGACTACATGTCAACAAAGACTAGTTTAGCCGTATCGGGTCATTGGTCTTTCTTCACATGTCTGACTTAGCATAAATTGCCAGCAATCTACACTGCGGAACCCCTTTCTTTTGATTTGTTAAATATTACACATCTCAGGGGTCACTAGGCTTTTTTTATGTTACTGGAACGTCCTAAGTGTTTGAAATTATGTTCTGACCAATCGCAGCGCAGTATTTGCTACACTTTAACTTGAGTAAATCAATGATTATATACAGAGTCAGTAAATAGGCGAACAATGCTGATTTACAAAATATAATTTCAAACACTAACAAAGTAGGTTAATGTTCATTTTAATACATTTACTGCGCGGTATGCGCTGCGCCTGACCAATTTATTTTCGTAAATGCAACAAAATGAACGCTAACTCATACTTAATGAAAAGTTCCTATCTTAAATTTAGAACATACTAAAGCATTAAAAAGTTGCTCGCTCTCAGATTGCAGTGATTTTTTATTTTATTTCTCCTAAATCATATATTAAAACATAAATTGTAAAAGTAATGGCTAGAATCAATAAAACAGGTAAAATTGTAGGTAGCAATTTGAAAAAAAAGTATGTTGGAAATGTGTGTGTGCTTGGTTTTACGGCACCGTTATACTCGATGTTTATATTGCACTTTACGGCACCGTTATACTCTATGTTTATATTGCTCTTTCAATAAGCGTTTGTAACGCTTTATTATTTAGTAGCGTATAATTTCAAAAAATCCGAAATTCTTTTCATTAATTTATATTTGATCCTTTCATTTGATACTCGTTCGATGAACTTTTTTTTTTTTCACCAAAATCTGAGAGCCAGCAGCCTTAAACGGTGATACTTTCATCGTCTAATTGGGATGATGTAACTCAAGTAATTTCACTAATTTGGATTTGACATTTAACAAAAAATAAATGACTTACTTCACAAAATTTGGATGAAGACCCAAACGCCATTTCACATTGATCATTCTCGTTAAACATCTTCCCTGGCGGAGACTTAATTAAATCATGTGAAATCGTCTCTCTCGGTACATTCAACAAACATTTAGCTTTCGATGACCTGTAATAATCAAAATAGACTGAGAATTGATGAATTAAAGACACCGCGCAACCTACTTTTTACTTAATGATTTTAAGACCTTGCACGACCTACATTTCACTTGACATTTGTAGAAACTGTCCAGATATCTTGCTACTATGCTGTATTGATAATCTGTATTTTCTATCTAACCTTGGCGCTATCATACACTATTTTAAAAGAATGACAGTATAGTTGTGTTATGAACGGAAACGAGGCATTTATAACCACCGAGGTTCCGTGTATTAGGGTATACTTATATGTGTGATGATGTAGTAATGACATTATTTAACACCGTATGAACTGTAACCAATATCCTTCTAGCATTTGTACTAAGTGACAGTCCAACAGAATTTCACTCGCTGAACTTGTTTTTATTCGAATTCATATTTTGAGGAGTGTGACCCGGAAGCATCGTAAGCTCTAAAAGCCCGTCTACACAGTGAACCTTACCTCATAAGGTCACAAAAATCACTAAACTCTCTGCTTTAAGGTTGCTGTTAAAAACATTTCTTAGATAATTTGAAGTAATTTTTATTTTTTTTATTGAATTTAGTTATGTATAACATGTATAATTTTGGTATGGTTCATCTAGTTCAATGTTTCTTAGATCTTCCACTTTCTTACACAGCTTGTTACATAAATAAGATGTAGGCATTTTTAATTGTCAGTCAACACTTTGATATTTTCATGTGATATAATTACTGTGTCACAGAAATGAAATGTGATAATTACATTAAATTAAATTATTATTTTTGTGATAAGATTCAAGTAAAATATGTGATAAATATAAATGTTAAAGCAATTTGTAATATTTAAATTATGTGATATTCTGTGATACTGATTACTGTACATTGATTCATTGCCTCTCTCTGTCATGCCACCAACACAAAGGGACCACAATGGAAATAAGAGTTTACTCTTTTTTGTGTTATCCCTGGTGTCGGTGTGCATGCCATGGTTATTATGTTCATGTTGTGATATTGTTTAATTGCATTCATGTTTGTTTTAGCCATGTATGTACTCCATACCAAAATAAATCTTATCTTATCTTATCTTACCTTAATATATATATACCTAAGTTTTATGGTGTAAATCATGACAATTTACATAGTGAATCGTGGTTTATGCCACATATTTAATTATATACAACAATGTAATAATTATATTATTACTTAATTATTTCCCAAAAAATCCATTTGCACAACGGAAACTTTCAAAACTTGATAAGATGTGTTTGTTTTGTAAAAAATTAGGGATATTATGTAATAGGTAGAGGTGAGATCTTGGACGGCCAAACAGATAAATTTCATGTGTATCATGTACCATTTTTATACATGGAATAACTGAAGTATCGTTCTAAGTTCATATTTGCCTGTGAAAATATCAAGTGCCTTTTACTTTGTTTTATTCCATTTCAAGCTATTTTGTCTATATGTTCACCATAACTATAAACTCTGTCACTGCACTGGAATTTTAATCTAAATATGATTTTTTTTATCTGGGTTATAAATAGAATATCTGGGTGAGGCTGTTTTAGCAAAGATTACAGGTTAGGATAAATGACTCGTTTACACAGAAATTTTGATTTGTACAAAGGTAGACATGTTTGTCTCCCAGTACCTTGAACCAAATATCGCATGTCTGATTAACTTACTACATTACTTACATTATGAATTGTTTAAGCTGCCGCATGGAGCAAGGTGAAAAGTAAAACACATTTCGTGAAACCCTCTGTTCATGTGAATTTTGGGGTGCCATAATGTAGTTTTTGTCTGCAGGGCATATCTTGTTGATATCCTCACCATCATGTGTAGCACCTAAGCTGAAAATATAAACTGTTTACTTATAGTATGTACAATACGTTAAAATCTGAGTCATATGTTCAAATTGTTAAGCAATTTAGTCTACAGAAGCACATTCAAACATTGTTGTTTTATGTAGTGTGTTCAAGACAATAAATGTAAGAATGTAAAATAACAGAAGATTTCATATGCAATTGTCACATTTCATCACACTAATAGCGAGACAAAGTTTGTTCATCTATGTGAGATAATCTAACAATGAAACAAATCATCTAATAAAAACAAAATATACTTATTTATACCTTTTCTACAACAGTTGTTATTAGATTTCAGTAAGTTAAATCGTAAATTTAATATATTTTTGCAATCCGTTTTTATTTTCTGCGTTTATCTGCTTCTTCAATATTCAAGTAACCTCCGACGGTCATTTGTATTTTCGTGTCTAGTATTTGACCAAGCCCTTTCGTATTCTAAGAGAAGAAACAGTTACCTGTGACCAAGTTCATGTGTTATAACACCTGCTGATTTGAAATCACCAATATCTTGTACGATTGAAGCCGACTTGCCTGCCGCTGTGTCACACATTGTCCCAACATAAGCTAAACCTTGACATTTGAAAGTTGTTTGACAGGTAAATACAAAACAATCAATATAGACACTGTTATTTATCTAATTAAGTTTTCACTTGTTACGCAAAAAGCAACTGTTTTGTCGCTTTTTATCAGTCAATATTTCTCACCCACACTAAATGCTCTTTTTATCACTTTTCATCAGTGGATATCTCCCACTCAGTATCAAAGTACATTTTTGTTAAAGTTTTATTTTTTCATTCCGCCGCTGTCAAATACACTTGATGTTCTATTGAATATGTGATTGAATTTAAAGTCCCTGGATCCTTTTGAATTTATTGATAAAGTTAAATACATTGACTGATAAGATAACGATAGAAATATGCTCTTTTCACTCTAGAACAATGTTGACATATGCCTCTCTTTCGTTTTCAATTCGCATCTTTACGAAAAACAGTAAGCCTTTCTTATTTTTTTGCAATATTATTGAAAAAATACAGCGCTAGATTTTTCAACAAGTATTTTTCAATTTAAAGATGCAAAGTTAGGAACGTCTTTGGTACAAATATAGGTCATTTCCGCCGGTAAGAAATCTTTCTGGGTAAAATAAGAGATACTTGTTATTGTAGTCCTGGGACCTAAATATATTATACGAAATATATTCAGCGAAATCCGTAAGGGGAACGAGCTATTGAGCAATAAATAATCTAGTATAATCATCTTAAATGTATTCTTTTTTTAAAAAGATAATTAATGCTATTTTACCCGACAAAGTACTGGTTATTGCATGTTTTACAAGTTAAAACAATGTTTTCGTACAGTTGACCCCGTTTTCCCAATAGACCTAAACATTATAAAATTACTCCTACTCATAATTCATAATCAACTTTCTCTAAAATGTCAGCTTCATTCCTATAAATATTCACTAATGTGTTTGACAATCCTGAATTAGTAAAGAGAATTATTCATTACTAAATAGATTTGTCTTAATATACCAGTGAATAGTGGTTAATCAATCTAATATCGGGAACATCTAGTTTTCTAACCAGCCAGTTGGTTTCTTGGCGCTGTGACATTTAAATTATCGGATTGAATTCACAAGAAAAGGATAAAGATCACATCGTACGCAATTTCACTAAAACTGAACCACTCTCTAATATTTTGTAATCTTTGAAGTTTGTAAAAGTTCAAACACAACGTTTCTTTCGAGCCTTTTCTTCGCTTAGATAAGCGACATCGCCTCACCTGTACTGTAAACTTTTCAGACAAGTAGATCGCGCAATTTATTTTCACTCATAAAGGTTTGAAAACGCTTTCACTAACTTTTTTGTTATAGAATATTTTTGTGTAGTAGATTCAAATTTAGAGATTGCAAGACCTGTATATGTTTGGGTTAAAAACTGGATAAATTAAAGTTTATGCAAGCTGACCTACAATTTACCCACGTTACGGTTTCGTAAATGTATGCTACTGAAGTCTCTATGGCAAGAATGAACCATCCGTCTTATAGGAAATGTTTATCATGAAAGAAATGAAATATTATAAGAAAGGTTTTATTGAAAGAGAGACGTCTGAATAAAATGGTTAATTAATTTAAAAGCGACCACCTTACAAGAAATATATCTATAACAAGAATGGGTTATATGGCCAAAAAGGTCAAAGAGGTTTCACATCGCAAGAATGGACCATCTTACAAAAGAAATCCATATGGTAAGGAGAGACCATATGTACAAAAAGTCAGACAGGAAAGGACCGACCTAGCTTTACAGAAGTAGAGAATGTATTGCAAACTCACAGCAACTTTTGAATGATACAGAGATAGAAAGTCTGTGTTGTTTGTGCCGTGTGGCGGCCGTAAAAAGTCTCCCCGTACATTCAATCAATGTTGTTATATTTTCATCCTTCAGGGATTGTTATTCGTTCATGGGTGCGCACCAAACCGGTTAGCTCCCCAGGTGTTTTGCCCTGACCGTCCAAGGCGGTGCCCCACTGTGTTCCGTTATTGTTCTTTTTCCTCGTGTGTTTGCTTTGTATGCTTGTGTGTGTTGGTAGTGGCTTGTGTGTGTTAGTAGTGTATGTTTTTGTGTGTACATGATTGTGTGTGTGTGTGTGTGTGTGCGTGCGTGCGTGCGTGCGTGCGTGCGTGCGGTGTGTGGTTGGTGGTGTGCCTCTGGGTGCTGGGCTCGTTTTCGGGCTGCTTTTTGTCTGGCTTCCCTGTTTTTTTTTTTTTTTTTGTGCATAAAGCATGCACATTTCGCCAAACTAAAACGGCTTCAACTTATAATAATTTATTTAACTGTTGTATGTTTCATAGTCAGATGTTTTGCTTTTGGAAGCACAAAACTGTATCTTTTTATAAAGAAAGGATATTAATATGTATGAAGTGACAAATTGCTTTTATTTACCGTAAATTACCGATAAAAATAAAGCGAGAATTATTCAAACGCTTTAATAATATCGTATCATTGCATATTGCAACAACAAACCATTAACTGGACTTTCGAATTACGTGAAGGGTGTCCGTTTTACTATTTGTTGAATAAATATAAAGCTCTAACCTAATACAAGTATATCAAAATTGTCAATGAACATGAAACAATTGTTGACTGCTTAATTGACTGGGTCTTAAAAAGTCGAAAGTCTGTATCAAAATTTGAATTACTATTGCGATAAAGAAAGCATGTAGCTCGAATTGAAAACTTTTATTTTTTTTTCTCAAAATACCACATAATCAGAATTCTCCAATGCATCACTAACATAAATTCAATATCAATACGCATGCGCATCTATGTTTAATGTTTCCTCGTCCTGAGGTTTACAAAGTTTATTTCTGTTACAGTACATTTCATCTCTTATGGTGTGTAACAATAAGTCAGTTTAAATTGTCAACATTTAAAGGTCCACTACTAAGCAAAAATTAAGTGACAATTATTTCAATGGCAAGTACATTACCTTATCCAAGACACTAAATAATGAAGATTGTCAGGTTAAAATTTACAGAAAGTGTTTGGAACACGAAGAAAAGTATGTGTATTATGTTGAAATCTCAGTGATTTGACAAAATGACCACCCAGGTCTTTTTAACTTTCTTCATAATGCATAGAAAAATATCTGTACATGTACTGTGGTTTATTTAGAATTTCTACATACCAACTCTCTTTTTTTTATTAAAAATAACTTATTTCTGTGTTTTTTTAAGTATATTTGAATTTTCGCTTTCCTTAGTATTGGACCTTTAATATTCTACTTCAGAAAAAAACAAATTGTTAAATACTTACCATCCACCTTTTTCAGTCTTCTTTTGAGTATATAGCTGAGAAGAGAAAATGAGATTTATTTCATGACATCTTTGTTAGATACTCCCACTTTGTTTCTTGATCGAGACAAATTTAAATGTAACGTGTTTAAATTTGCAGCTTTCGTCTTTCGTGTTTTTCAATAAATATTTTTAGAGTCAGTTCAATGATTTACTGCGTAAAGGGTTAAATACTTGTAAATGACGTGTTTTTTGATAATTTATTACAACCATTATATGTAATGGAGATTTTCATTGAAACATGTTCTTACTTAACAGCTTCAGATGCAAATTATGATCAGGATGATCACGAACTAACTTTGCCACAAAGGCAGAATCATTTGCCACATGTATGGTAAAGAGTTAAAGTTACCCTGTAAATTTACATGTTTTTGAGTAAACATAACACACTTTCTTCACGCATGTCTCTGACATACGTGGTATTCCCTGTTTGATATTATTTTTGTTTTTATCTGGAATTTTTAATACTCCCCCATATCTATTATAGAAATGCCAAATTATAGGTTTCGAAAATTACGGCTTAGCGTACCATTTACCGGGGAACTGGTATGATAGCAAGTCTGGAAAAATACTTTATTACAATGTCCTAAAAGCTCATTTCTCTATATAAATGGTCGCTGTTATCGTGGCATGTTTTCATGTTTCCTAGACAAGGATGGTCTTTAGACGTAAACACTGTTATTTTTGGTGTAAAAGCATTTGTTAAAGTCGGTGAAGTAATTACAATGATGTCTTAGTTGCAGAAAATTTGGCCTTCTTATACCGACATCATTTATCAAACTGCTCTATTTCAACGACCGCAACTTCACGGCAAGGCAATCCCCACAAATATAAAGAATGAGACCTGCATTTGAAATTTTAAGAAATGCACACATGTAATGTACAACAATATTTACCTGGCACTCATTAATCTTCGCTAGACTTAGTATTTTCGGTTACGTTCGGGCGTTATTTCGTTATTTCAGTCGATTAGCGTATCGAACCAATACTTTTCACCAACTGTTTTTACCACAAGTTCACACCGAATAGACAGTGGCGTAGTGGTGAGATGCCTGATTTGCATGCAAGATTCCATGGGTTCTAATCCTGTCTAGATGATATTAGTATTTATTTTTTATCTATAAGAGGATACCCAATTTTGTTAATGTATAGACGGTTTTCGTATTTTTATATTATAGGATTTCCGGTGCTTTTTTCTAGGTTGTATTCACAGAGCTTGCTTCAAGGTGGTTAACGACTGATCTCATTTATTTCTCTTTTTAAATTATGTGACGTAGGCCGCTGATATTTATATGAACTTATTGCAATAAAGAAGTAAAAGTTTTGTGATTTTTATGAATGTATCAACAAATATTATATGTATCAACATATAATTTATTATGTGATTTGTATGGAAACATCTTATTAGAGAACAACCTCGATATAATCTTAAGAAAATAAATCTTACAGGCACATGAGTTGACCGTTTGGTAACAATATGTATACCGGATCCGAGAGCCTTATTAAGACTAACCTTTCCCAATCTAAATGTGGACAAACTGCCCGATATATTTAAATTCAACATTTTATATGCTGAAGTATATCAAAAGAAGTTTAGAATAATTTATATGTCTGCACTTGATCATATTCTAAAAAATATCATTTATCATCATTAATTTTACCTGTATAGTATTAAACCAATCTGATAACCCAGTAATAATACTTAACAACACTTGATTACAATTTGTACACTGCATTTTATTAGCTCACCTGAGCACGAAATTCGAACATGGGTCATCTAGGGTAAAATCTTAGTCACCCGGTCAAATCATAGAAAAACCTTGTGTATGCAATAGAGGTTGCATTTTTCATTAAATCTTCATGAAACTCGGTCAGTATGACTGCCTTGGTGAAATCCAGGTCGTGTTCGAATGTGGGTCATCTAGGGTTGAAAACTAGGTCACGGGGTCAAATTATAGAAAAACCTTGCGTATGCTACAGAGGTTGCATTTTTCATTCTATCTTCATGAAACTTTGTCAGTATGATTTTCTTGATGAAAGTTAGGTCGAGGATGAATATGGGTAATCTGAGGTCAAAAACTAGGTCACCCGGTTAAAAACCTTGTGTATGCCATACAGGTGACATTTACAACCCAATCATCATGTAAATTGGTCAAACGTTTTGCCTTGTCAAGGTCAAACAGAATTTTTGTGTTTATGATATATAGTTTAGAGTTGAGGTTTGGACATATTGTCATAAGTCGCAGATAAGCAAAATAGGGCCATCTTGGCCCTCTGGTTTAACTTATTTCCTAAAGGGACACTCCCTAAATCGAGCAGTTTATATTCCCCGAACATAAATGATGTAACGGTTTTCAATGAACGCAAAATGATAACACATATCGAAAATGCCTCATAGATAATCAACACAGAGAGTTATGAATCGCTAACTACATATATTATTGAATGTTTCACGGTACTGCAACATATTTGAATACGTGGATTTTACCGACGATAACTGGAATGTATAGGTTTAGGTTAAATGCTAATACTTGCAAGTATTCTGTTACTTATGTTTTTGAACGAAAAGTTAAAATATATCAAAGATTGTGATGACTTTATAATAATATGTATAATGCTTTATATGATAATTAAATGATAGTGAAATGACCTTTGTTCTGCTGATATTATTTAATGAAAACAAAACAGTTATAGTGTGTTCTGTCGTAGTCGATTGATAATTCGTATAAACATCATTCCAAGATACATTCCAGAAAATCTGTTTAGCGCATTATAAAAATCATTTAAAAGAATAATGTTTGTAATAAAATGATTCATTGAAAATCATAGAAATTAAAATTACGATGAAATAGTAGTAACGTATGTTACTGTGCTCTTACAGCTATAGTTCCGTTACATGTCAGTTCATAGAAATGAAATATGCTTCAAATGCAGTGTAGAAATTTCCTTATGGGGGAGGACTCAATTGGCCCATAGTATCGTTATGTAATCTATTTACTTAATGTCTCGAACTTAATACACAATATATGCAGACTGTCGTCTTAATAATCAAATAGCCCTATCCTCTACCCAACTCCTCGTCCGTTTTTTTTTCAAAATCCATTATATATTTCGAATTTCGTAAAATATCCCTGGCTTGTATGGAGCAGGCTACGCACTTACTTTCATTTTAAAGAAAAGACCAAGATCAAGGTTAAGTAAATACACAACATTATATTTCAAGTAAAAAACTTTGCGCACACCTGTCATATTTCACCAAACTTGGTCAATGTCAAGGTATTGACTCTGTAAAGTGAAACAAAGGTAGATCAAATACTTTTGTAGATAAACACAGTGCCCCACTGTGTTCCTTTAATTTTTGTTTTTGTCCTGGTTTTTTTTTTTTTTTTTTTTTTTTTGTTTTTGTGTGGGGGGGGGACATTTATGAATGTGCATGATTGTGTGTGTGTGTCGTGTGTGTGTGTGGTCGTACCCCCCTGGGTGATGTGGGGCCTCGTTTTGGGAGGCTGCGTTTTTGGTACGTGGCATTCCCTGTTTGATATTATTTTTGTTTTTAACAACATTTATGAATGGCTAGTAAGTGTTTATTAAGTCAATGGCCATGATTCCGCTCTTTAATGTTAATTAAATTCAAAAGTCCACAAAACTCCACATACAAACATTTAAATTATATATTCAATACTCCTATAAAGTTTCATAACTTCATCTTAAATACTTTTTGTAGCACACTCGACTGGTATCTTCTTGGGCAGACGGTTGTCATACAGATGACTGAACTGACAAAGTTACGGTCTTAAAAATAGCCAACTAAAATCCTGAAAATCATTATTCTAGTATATTTACTTTACCTTGTTAAGAGAATTGCATGATCATATTTTGGAAGCGATTTTGTCCGTCTGAGCCACTTCTGAAACCGTTTCAGTGCCCGACTTGCACTTACAATGCTGTTTCCATTGTAAGGTGACCACTGGGCTATGTATTCTAACCATACAACATCACGTTTTGTCTGAAAATAAAACCATTTCGTGACAAATATGTTGAAGAAGACACCCTGATTAGATCAAATTTAGTTAGGAATAAAATAATTGGGTATCTTACCTCATTAACAAAAATGTAACAAGTTTAAGGTCAAACAATCAAATGTTTTTACTAAATCAAGAAAACTCATTTTATCTAAACTTAATCGATATCTGCTCCAAAATTTCCACAAATGTTTCTTTTAAAATTTATTTGATTATCCTGAAGTTACCTCTGTAGAGACTTTACTAAGGATGAATAGTCTAGAGTAACTTGTTCAAATATGATCTTTATTTTAAAAATGAAATTAGCAAATTTTGTATGGGGTTATAACATCATTTCTGCAAAATTAAATGAAATTAGCAAATTTGTATGGGGTTATTACATCATTTCTGCAAAATTGAATGAAGTTATAGTGACTGGATTAAAGAAAATTACTTTTTGAAGTTTCATTACAGATTACATAGGGAACAGAGTGCACAAGTAAAACAGCTCCACCCCTGCTGAGTCTTTATTTCAATGGGCATGAATATCCTGCTTAAAGGGACATACCATATAACTGATGTCAAACTAAATAACCTTCAAAACATAAATAATAGAATTTTTGGAAGTATTATAACTTAGCCTAAAAGTTTCAGCTATGCATTCCCAGTCATTATCGATAAAATCAGCAGTTTAAAATAAACTGCAGTACCGTAAACCATTCAATAATTCTATGTAGAGTTGTTGTTGTACAATTAATGGGTGGATGCGATTTATTACAGAAAGCCTCTATACTGATTAATTGTGGTAAAATGAGGATTTTTTCGCCATATATTCTTCTTTCAAATTATATTTATATATCATTTAACGTTCATTGAACACATAATCTATGTTTCGAGAATATAATCTGCTAGATGTAGGGAGTGCCTCTTTAAGGATTAATTACCTTTAACCAGTTTTGGTTAAGGGTCATAAGATTATTAATTTGACCAGATTCAGCTACAGTCTGATCACAATTTTTAAGCTTGTATAAAGGTTACATAAGATAAACGCTCCGCCCCACAATCATCTTGATACAAATACTTTTAAGTTGATTATTTGTGTCAAATGTCGATGATCAGTTTCAAATAAAAAGAAAATCAAATATTCATTAATAAGAAAACAGGCACCAAATACTCAGGGGCTCATTTCTGAAGGAATGTTTTCTTAAACCAGTTTTGATTAAGGGTCATAAGATTATAAATGTAACCAAGTTCATTGAAATTCTGACAACAATTTTTTCAACACTGTGTAGGTTGTATAGCTAAAAACAGCCCAACCCTACTATGGGTCTCATATTTAAATGGATTGAACATATTTAATAGTTTTCAATAAACACCCATTAAATGATTAGTAGTACTAAATAAAATTAAATTATAACAATTGGTTTTAATGAAAAATGATTTTTAAATTTTCACGTAGACTGAAAAATTTTTTAAATTTTACACCAGAAAACATCAAAGGGCCATAATTCTAGTAATTTTAGGCCATCAAACTGACACTTCCTACAGTTGCGGTCAACATTTCAACCATATTTATCTAAATAGCCGAAACATTTCATAGATTTGGCTCCGAAAGGACGGACATACTGACGAGACGGACTTTGTGAGGTCATCTTCTGGATCTTTCTTTGATCTTCCCTTAGCAATACACATGTTATAATATATTGATCTGATCTTTCTTTGATCTACCCTTAGCAATACAAATGTTATAATATATTGGTCTTTCTTTGATCTACCCTTAGCAAAACAAATGTTATAATATATTGGTCTTTCTTTGATCTACCCTTAGCAAAACAAATGTTATAATATATTGGTCTTTCTTTGATCTACCCTTAGCAATACAAAATGTTATAATTATTGGTCTTTCTTTGATCTACCCTTAGCAAAACAAATGTTATAATATATTGGTCTTTCTTTGATCTACCCTTAGCAAAACAAATGTTATAATATATTGGTCTTTCTTTGATCTTCCCTTAGCAAAACAAATGTTATAATATATTGGTCTTTCTTTGATCTACCCTTAGCAATACAAATGTTATAATATATTGGTCTTTCTTTGATCTACCCTTAGCAATACAAATGTTATAATATATTGGTCTTTCTTTGATCTACCCTTAGCAAAACAAATGTTATAATATATTGGTCTTTCTTTTGATCTACCCCTTAGCAAAACAAATGTTATAATATATTGGTCTTTCTTTGATCTACCCTTAGCAATACAAATGTTATAATATATTGGTCTTCCTTCTTTTGATCTACCCTTAGCAAAACAAATGTTATAATATATTGGTCTTTCTTTGATCTTCCCTCTAGCAAAACAAATGTTATAATATATTGGTCTTTCTTTGATCTACCCTTAGCAATACAAATGTTATAATATATTGGTCTTTCTTTGATCTACCCTTAGCAAAACAAATGTTATAATATATTGGTCTTTCTTTGATCTACCCTTAGCAATACAAATGTTATAATATATTGGTCTTTCTTTGATCTACCCTTAGCAAAACAAATGTTATAATATATTGGTCTTTCTCCCCCCCCCCCCCCCCCCCCCCCCTTTGATCTACCCTTAGCAATACAAATGTTATAATATATTGGTCTTTCTTTGATCTACCCTTAGCAAAACAAATGTTATAATATATTGGTCTTTCTTTGATCTTCCCTTAGCAATACAAATGTTATAATATATTGGTCTTTCTTTGATCTACCCTTAGCAATACAAATGTTATAATATATTGGTCTTTCTTTGATCTACCCTTAGCAATACAAATGTTATAATATATTGGTCTTTCTTTGATCTTCCCTTAGCAAAACAAATGTTATAATATATCATACATAACCTTAGTAATATGAAAAACAGGCTCAACTTTTATCGCAGCAATATGAATCAATCAATCAATCGATCCATCCTTCCATTCATCCATCCATTTATCCATCAATCAATCAACAAATTAATCGTAAGTAGGTATCACATTTCTTACCTCAGCAATATATATATCACATATCTGTACGTGTATCGAATATGTCTTGTCTGTAATGGTTTCAAATCTCTGATTGACCTGCAAGAAAGCAGGTGATTTTCTGAATAAGTTTTCATATGATTTGTTCTTTTCAATATATTAATGACAACAATACACAGTTTGCTTACAAAAAACTAAACATACAAACACATGTAGCTCTTTTTTATGAAAATAACTTTACGATCATAAGCCCAGTATGACCTGGATATCTAGTAAGAGGTAACAGAATCTTCTTTTAATGGACTAAGAACCTTTTACTCACTGAAAATTGAATAGTTCTGCCAGTTTGGGTAGAAATATCAATTACGTGATAAATGAAACTTACGTATTAAAGAGCAAAACATAATTGATTATAGTATTAACAAGTCTAAATAGCACAATAACGTCTAGCAAATTGTTCTGATGCGCCATTTACGTTTTGCTAATTATACCAATTTCGAAAAATTAAGTGACAAAAGGTCGCTAGTTAGATAGCAAAGATTCTGTGGCAATTTATACGCCCACTATAACCAATCTGAACTAGGTATTCTAAATACAGAAAGAAAATATTACATCTAATAACGAAAGATTGCAAGAAATTAATGAATATAATGCATATCCACCAAACCAAGTTCTTTTTAGAGTTCACCAAATCAGCAATTTATTGTAGCCGTGTCTGCAGTTTTAGCTATTTAGAACACATCGGTAAGTGTACTTTAAAACCTGTTATCGAGGCATAGACAAATGTTTAGTACTGTATGTTGATGTGATAAGGTATATGAAAACCCCTCCTTGGTGACATCCATTCATCCTAATACTTATCGAGATGACTATCGGTTATCTAACCTTGTGTATTATTAATCATAGCACAGGGCGTAGAAAATGGTGATTTATGATACTAATAGGGTGAACACTTTTAAAGTACAGAAAGAAGGGTTAATTCGAAATGCAAGAAGAGCTGTATATAAAATAATTATCCCGCTTGTTGTTTTAATATTGATCACAATAAGAACAAGACATTTCGCTGAACACCTTTCTTATCATTCAATGATAGGCAGAATTACTATTGAGAGTGGCCTTGAAATTTTCAATTATCTTCTTATTCCATAAACTAAAGCATAAACGTTGTAAAAAGTTATTTATTGCTATCGTTTTACTGTTAACTATTCAAAGTCACCAATATTTTGAACAATGACACTGAATCTAAAATCAATAGAACGACTTTCCAACTTAGACTGATGAATGTTCTCTGCCATGCCCATTAAATGTTCGTAAGTCATGAACCAGAAACCGTTTAATGTTTCAGGAACATCAAGACCCTTGACCTCAAACTAAATAGATATCAACTTATTATCATGGACAACCGCCCTACAAATAATTGGCTTCCTAGTCTAAAGATCTTATGTTGCCAGTCTAAGCGGCTCCGTGTTTCTTATTTACTGTTCAGTCACTCAATAGTACCATGACCTTTACCGTAACAAGCCTCTCTAACAAGATTTACGATCAAAATGACAATTTGCTGTCGAGTTATTAATTGCAAATCTTTTATCTTCTTATCTTGAAACCAAAAAGACGTATAATGGTCATGACTTACATTCCTACCTAGGATGAGGATCCAAGTCCCAATCATTATCAAGCTATTGATCGAAAACCATTTGAACAATATGATTATAGCTTGGTCTAGAACAAATATAAACGGAATAGCTGTCATAACAGCGTATTCTTATCATTTAGAACACTAGTAGATTCTTCAGAAAAACTAACGACACATACTAGTAACGAGTAAACACTATAAATACAAATATAAAAAAGTTTAATGTAGTTTGTGAACTCGGATTTAAAATATAAACGCAAAGCACTTGGCGAAAATTGCTCTGTTTACCTAAAATGCCATTTTTTGTATCATTACTGATACGTCAAGAATTCCGGACACATACAAGATTTTCATCAGTGTTTAAGTTTACAAATTTTCTAATATATTCTAGGAAACAAATTTACACTTGCCTACTTATGAATTACAGTAGGTTTTATATAACATCAAGAACGTTTACTGATAGGTCAAACCAAGTCTATGTTAAGAATTCAGAATTACGTTCGGATATTTATGTTAAGATCGTGTTTACAAATAGCGATAAAATCAATGTAAAAATGTATTTTTGGTTAGAAAACGTTGACTTTAATTAAACATATCTCACAAAATGCCCATAAACGTCAACTGTTGTTAGAAATCTATGGTCAGATAAGACTTTCGCAAGGAAGTACCTGCTTAAATCAGATGCGGTAATATATTGCGTGGCTAATACAGTATCTATTTGATTGATTCTTTTCCATTTTAGTTTATCTTTAATCTGACCTAAATGTAAGAAACTATTTACTGCTTGGAACTTTTTTTTCTTGATGGAACGTGTTGATATTCTTATTAACAATAATTGTTTTTAGGGTTGCCTCCGTGATAAAGGTCATTGACTTTTAATCAATAAACCTTCACTGATAGAAAGCCATTGGCTATACCGCCCGGACTCCTCATGAGAGAAAGTTAGAAGTTTCTCACTGAGGATTGGATTGTAGTACTGGTTGTTCCTAGGAACGATGGCAAGGTCAATTTCCCATCTGTATAAAATTATGACCGAAATACTGTTGAAAACGGCGTTATATTCCTTGAAAACTAGTTTCCAAGATAAATGCAGTGTTTGTGACAGGAGATATCGTAGGTCTGATCCTCTATGACAAATGTATACATATAAAAGAGCATAAATAGCAATTGATATAAGAAACTAGTTAATATCACGCCGATACGGCCGTAGGTAAATAAATCTGTAATTACATCGTTTTCCAACGTCATGACTTATTTGTTAGCGTCATTGATAACTTAGCTTCCCCTGATTTCATGATTATATCTTTATTTCTTGGGTTGAATGACGTCATATTTTAATATAGAAACTTTTTTAGAGTTCACCAACCTACTGTAGAAATAACTGAATTAAGTCATGTCTTATGCAAACAGTCAGACCATTTTATTTCATTTTTCCTGAAAAATATCTATTTATAGTAAAGAATAATTATGCTCTAACTTAAAAAATCAGTTTATAGAACATTTCTCCAAAACAAAAAGCATTTCTGATATTAGATTTGTAAATCAATGCGTTATTAAGGTTCGCCTATATAAAAGCCGACTGAGCGTGATTTATTTGCTAGTAAATAATTAAATAGTTAAAATACGGAATAGCGTGCAACATATTTTATAATGATTACAAACTATGTCACAAGCTTTCCCTAAGTTGCCATTTGATATCTGTTCCCGGATGAGACCCACACACTTTTTTTCCATTAGAAATTACTTCAAATTAGTAATGTATCATACAAGCTGAATTGAAATAAAATATACACAGAATTGTTATCATATAAACGTTATTTATACTTACTATTGCAATTAAAATGCTAAAATACTGCTTAATCTTTTTCCTTGCAGCGTCTATATCAAACATAGTCTCTCTCAAAACTTTCTGGAATGTAGAATTATCAATAACAAGCAGCAGTTCAATTGTCGTATCTGTGTGTCTCATGTAGTGTCGTTTTTGTAAGTCTGTTGATGAATGGATGTTTGTTACATCTGCAAGGAAACGATTTTTACGTTACATTTGTTAGGAAACGAATTTTACATGACTACTGATGGAAAAACGATCAACTATACAGCTGTTAGAAATCGGAGTTTCGCTGCATTAAAAAAAGCAATTTATGTCACTTCCTTTAGAAACATTTTACGTTACATCTGTTACAAAACAAATTTGCAACACATTTATAAGAAAACAGGTTAGCACCACATATGATACATGTAGAAGCAAATTTACATTACATATCTTACAAAATAAAATGATATCACATCTGTTACAAAACAAACTTACGTTACTTCTAATGAAATAAATACATTTTACATCTGTTACAAACTAATTTACATTACATCTGTTTGAAACCATAACGCATATTTTATAAACTAATGCACGGTTTAAATATAAGGAACGAATTGAAATTTCGTCTATGAGAAAATGATTACATCACGGATATGAAAAAAATGTACAAACGTCATATTATTAAGAAAGTTAACAGGATCTAATGTGAAAATAATTACACAAAAAAGTGTTAATACTAAGTGTAAATTATGCAAAAAACACTTTTTGTGACGCACAGGTCGGTATGACGTCAAATAACGTCATATTGTATCACATGACGTTGAATAGAAAATAGTCCATTGCATGCTGTCGCCTTCTTGTTGTATCTGGTCATGTAAGAATTGAAATAATAATCTTTAAGGCATTGCTATCGTCTAATAAACAACTCGTGATCGTTCTGTCGCTCTATTACCCAAGCAGGCATCAGGCCAACGTGGTTAATTATTAAGCATCAGAACTCCAAATAGTTGTTTATAAGACGCTGGACACCTGTGGAACGGATATGTTATCACAAACAAAAGTTAATTACATGATGGTGTATAAGGCGAGGTAGAAAAAATATCACGTTGCACGTCTCCGTGTATCACAGCAAATTGAAGCAAAGTCAGTAGCGAACTTCTGTTAAGCGGTTTGTCGACCTGCAAAATAAATGGAAATGTGCTTTATCATATAAAACAGGTAGTTATAAATGTATAGTTACATCTAATTATACAATATCAATAGTAACTTAGTACGACAGCTCAATGGAACCAATTAGCGACATGTTAAATTTCTATTAAATCCTCTACTGGTATTTGCGTCAGAAATGATTTAATAGAATGTATTTTGTTGACGCTTGCTTGCTTTTTCATATGAAATGCGTTTAATATGGCTTCAGTTGAAATAATTTTATTGATATTATGAATTACTAATGATATTGTATTGAATTAGAATTATACAAGACGGGTTTCTATTTCCACGATTCTACATATTCTATTACCTTACGTTCAGATGTTTGTATCTCATTGCACAGTGATCCTTTCGTTCAAAGAATAATGGTGTCAAAATAAGATATGCTTTAAAATTATTTTATTAAAATATCAAATAATGTGTTAATATTTTAATATCTATACAATCTCTGAGAAGACAAAAATGATCGCTTTACAAGAATTAAAATTCCCCATATACACGCAGATCCATTACAGGGTACCGTCTTTATCATCTCCATTAGTAGTAAATTTTATTAGCTCACCTGGCTACGCCAGGGTGAGCTTATCTGATCGATGATTGTCCGTCGTCCGTCGTCCGTCGTCCTTTTGATTCAAATGACATCTCCTCTGAAACCTCTAAGCCAATGTTGATAAAACTATGCAGGAATGTTCCTTGCATGAAGCTCTACCAAAATTGTTCAAAGAATTCCATTCCATGCAGAACTCTGGTTGCTACGGCAATACATAGGAAAACCTTTTAAAAATCTTCTTCTCTGAAACCACAAGGCCTAGAGCTTAGATATTTGGCTGGCTTTCTAGTGGACCTCTACCAAGATTGTTCAAATATGACCCCCGGGTCAAAATTGACCCCCAGCGGGTGGGCCCTTAGTTTTTGCATAGGAATATATAGGGAAAACTTTAAAATCGTCTTCTCTGAAATCACAGGCCTAGAGCTAAGATATGTGGCTGAGCTTGTCTAGTAGACCTCTACCAAGTTGTTCAAATTATGACCCCGGGTCAAAATGACCCGCACCGGGGGTCCTTGTTTTGCTAGGAATATATAGGAAAATCTTAAAAATCTTCTTCTCTGAAACCACAAGGCCTAGAGCTTAGATATTTGGCATGTAGCTTGGCTAGTGAACCTCTACCATATTGTTCAAATTATGACCCCGGGTCAAAATGACTTGCCCCGGGGTCACTTAGTTTTGCATAGGAATATATAGGAAAAACTTAAAAATCTTCTTCTCTGAAACCACAAGGCCTAGAGCTTGATATTTGGCATGTAGCATTGACTAGTGGACCTCTACCAAGATTGTTCAAATTATGAGCCCTTGATCAAAATTGACCCCGCACCGGGGGTCACTTAGTTTTACATAGGCTTATATAGTAAAAACTTAAAAATCGTCTTCTCTGAAACCACAAGGCCTAGAGCTTAGATATTTGGCATGTGCATTGGCTAGTGAACCTCTACCAATCTTGTTCAAATTATGACCCCGGGTCAAATTGACACCCACCGGGGGTCACTTAGTTTTGCATAGGAATGATAGGAAAAACTTAAAATCTTCTTCTCTGAAACCACAAGGCCTAGAGCTTAGATATTTGGCATGAGCATTGCCTAGTAGACCTCTTTTAAAGTTTGTTCAAATTATGCCCCTGGGGTCAAAACTGACCTTGCCCGGGGGATCATTTGTTTTACAAAGGCGTTATGGAAAACTTTTTGGTATATAACATTATCTAGTGATCTTCCACCAGGCAAGGGACTCTTACCAAGGGAGCACCCCCTTTTATTTATTATAAACGTTTTTACTTTGAAATTAACTTGATTTGTATTTGGCATTTTTATATAAGCTTTAATTAATAATTTCCTTGTATAGTCAGTATGTGTTTGTTGAATTATGATATTCGATAACTTATAAATTGTTGCGAACTACTAAGCTGTCCTACTACTTTGTAATACATAATTTAGATATACTGCCTTTAAGCAATGGATGAGAACACACACGCAAGTCTTTCCCATGCATGATGCTGTAATAGTGTCGATTTTGGGAATATATTTCTTATTTTAAATAAAATGATGTGCAAAACAGTTTGATAAAAAAACTTGGTACAAAGGTCGAAACTTTATTTGTCTCTTTGCTTAATGTCCTCAGCTCAGAGCCCGAAACACGGGAATAAAACCCGTGTTATTGTGACCAACCATGTCCGTCCGTATGTCGGACTGACTGTACATGCGACTCGAAGAATAGCTTGTATTTCAAAGATGACTACAATTTCACGATTTGCTTCTCAGGTCATCATTGGCTTTCTTGCTATGTTTACTAAGTCACCCTCATACATGATACCTATTAGGCATAATCCATTGGATGCCTATTTAAGCAGCCAACTTGTTTAAACACGATAATATGTATAAGTAAATACCAGATAACATTCTCATTGGCCAGTTATAAACACACGCAAGCTTTTAGAATTCTTGCAACCGTACAACAAAGGAGATATATGGCAACCAAATATTTACGACCATTTGTTTACATTGTATTTTCTTTAGTTCTGAATTTCGCGTGATGTTGTACCATGAAACCCATCTCACTTATTTTACTGGTTGGCAGAGACATTTTTGAAAACAATCGAACCAAGTTTTAATTGTAATAATCATATATAAAATGCATTTATTATACAAAAATGTTAACAGTATTGGCTTTTTGTTCTGGATTCGGACGGTTTTTACGCCTTAAACTAAAACTGCATTTTGTTCAACCTATTACGAACAAATATGTCATGTTTGTATTTCCAGGAAAAAGCTACTGAATCTCTACACAATGAATCCTGAACAACAATTCGTCTGAACGCACGTAGTTTGTCTTATTTAAGTAATGAAAACTGATCTGTGGGATTATATAGATATAAAATAAGTTTGTTCTATTTTGTCTGTTTGGGTCATGGGAACGCTATACAGATGGCATTAAAATATTCCCGTCATTCATTGAAGATATTTTATCTGCAGCGGGTTTGTACTTTACAAGAACAGACAAAATGTTTTCCTTATAAGGCTTGTTGCTAAATTCGAACAAATTATTTGCACGTAAAACTTTAGCAAGAATGTTTATCCCAAAACCCACAGAATTGCGCCATATTTGAGTTCAAGTTATTGTGTTTGCTCTTCTGAGTATTTTAGCTATATAAAGGACTTGTTCTACATTTTCAATTCAATATTTATGGTAGTTTTTGGAAACTGCCTTAGAAAAAGCATTTTCTTAGTTTCTTCGTCCGGACAGGAGAATTATTTAGCCAGAATTACATGAGGACTATTCATTTGTTGTAATGACCTTGTTCATAGACACCAGACACCTTTGATAAAGTTTCGTCCGATTGTTTGTTTTACGTTTGGAGTTAGGCAAAACGTTTATGCAAAAGTAAGAAACTCAGAACTGAGCAAGCATGTGACGCCAACACCTAAATAAACAGGAAAAGCTTACACTGTTCATCTAAAACAAGGCATTGAACAAAAACGGTTTCATTTTGAAATATCATTTTTTATGGAACAAGGCAAATACTGAGTCCATTTAAGTACTAAAAGTAGTTGATGGTTTGTCCAATTTATATCTTCGTGGTAGTTGTAATGTACAGTATATATGTACATGTTAAACTATTGACTCTCTCGAAGAATTATAAAACGTTTATATCTTATTGTAAAATAATCTTTTGTCCTGTTGTTTTTATCGTATCGCATTGTATCGTATCATATCGTATTATATCATATTGTATTGATTACCTTGTTTGTAAAGCTATACGATGCATCTCTATACGTTCTGTTCTGTGCAAATGCCATCCTGTTCATTCGTTGAGGCCACACCGTACTAACGGATTGTTCAATGACAGGTTCTCCTAAATAGTTTACTCTTAAGTATTCTGAAATGAAAAAAGGTTTTCTTAATCATTACTGTATGACTCTAATAAATCTTAAATAATCCTTATCGGACATACACGTACCCTAGAAAATTATTATTATCTGAAGAATATTTTTGTCGAAAACAACACAAACAGTTTTCTTTTGAATACAATCATTTGACTGGTTAATGATAATGATGCCGATTTGCAAATCCCAAAGATAATAAAATAAAATAAACAGTTAACTTGTATAAAATAGGATATCTGCAAATCTACCACAAAAATTAACAGCAACTAAGGCCATTTAAATTACGGGATTTTGTATTTCAAATTGTCTCGCTTTACAATGTATAATTTCGGGGTGACGATTGGGGACAATTTTGACTATTGTTATACTATTGATATTGCTGAAAGTACAAATATTTAATGTTAAAATTCCGATAAGTGCACATAAGTTTCGTGGCTGTGCTATATATAAAGTTGATATTTGGTCATGTGGCGAATAATTCTGAAAAAATCGAATAAATAATTCATGCAGCTCAGTATTTTAGACTTAAACATATCTATTAGTAAAACTTTTTTAATTTTGTTAACATTAACCATACATATATATCTGAGAAAGTAATGCAAATACATGTACGCTTGTCGTTATTTAAAGCTTAACCGTCAATACCAATTAACTAGACTTGAATGAAACACAACTGATAACAGATTTACAGTCATTTTACGCCTTTCCATCTATAATAATCCATGCCTATTGCCCAGAAACTGGCATTAGCGGGGGCTGACAAGTTAAAAACGTCAATATCACATCATTACAGCAATCAAACCAATTACCCATTCACTATATATTTGACAGAAAATTTAATTAAACTTTAACAATGTATGTGTGCATAGGTTTAATTGTATTTTGCAAATTGCAATGTCCTTTTCTGTACAACGACCAAACCTCTAAATATCTTTAATGAGATAAATGCTTTAAACTGAAGCACACCATTTCTCAATACAAAAGAAATAAATGTCTCTAAAGGTGGGCGGATACATATACATGTACAACTAGAAACTCATGAAAAGATATTTAATTTATCCATTTTCAAGCCATGCTCTGTGCTACATGACCATATAGAACAAATTCAGACTAAGTATGGAAAATAAAATAGTTTCAATCTGCCTTAAAAGACTTGAAACTCCTTCATAAGCGACCCCAAAATCCCAGGCCTCTTTTGTTTTATTGTGCCTTATTAGATTTTATTATATGCTTTTCAGTGAAATACTGAAATATATCGATGAAATAAAATTGGTATTTCACTGTTTCAAAGCAGTGAAAATATCATTTTTATTTTCATTGTTTTTGCCGAACTACTTTTTAACTACATTCTAAACAGTCCCATAATTTTACACCCAGAATCTCTAGCTCGTCCTCCATACAAAAGTATCATACACATGATTGACAGTGAGTGATTAATTACGCTAAAATACTTAGCTTTATCCAATTTCTAACTAATGAGATACATATTTCCCCTCATTTATCGGTGATAGAACATTAAATAAAATCGAAAAATGGCTGTAATTTTTTTATTTTTGATATAAACATAGGGTTGTTGGTATTCATTTTCTTAGTTAGATCATTTTCTATCTATCCATAGCAATTTTGAATCAAAATTTGAGAAAAAGTTGATTTTCGTTTTTTTTTCACCACCATCCAATTTTCACAGTATTGTCTTAATACTTGTATGATCATGGTCTGAAACCTATAAGTCACCTATAAAAAGTGGAAAACTACCTCTACAGTCGCTCATTATTCATAAATGCATGAAATTGTGACAAATTTTGCACTTAGGTCAGCCCTAGACCGAGCATTTTTTAATGAATGAACAACTGATTGAGTATTACTCCACGATTCATGGTGTGGCGAAGTGCAGACTTATTTAATAAAAAAAATCAATTGAGGCCTTTATGTAATGAATTGATGTTTCCTTTTCGTTGTATGATAAAGATAGATATGACTTCTTAAATACTTTTATCTGAAATAATCAAAATATTTTGAAACTACTTTTGTCGCGTTTTCAGTAATGATGGTAGTAATAATTCTGGGGTTCTCCATGGGGAATAAGAAATGCTATAATTCCAAATTTTACTGATTTTACTCGTGAACACCAAACAAATGATATTTTCACTCGTGGCTACGCCACTCGTGAAAATATCAATGTTTGGTGTTCACTTGTGAAATAAAATCAATATTTCACTGAAACAAACAAATTTTCTTTTTATTTTATGTTTTTTGGCAAAATATATATATTCTGCCTGATGAGGTCCGATACGGTTACTTTAGACCGGACATTTAATCCAATAATTAGAAATTACATTTCCATGACATGTACACATAATTGGTTTATTGCTTATTTCCTGATCTTTGTTTTTTAACGTATTAACAATATAATAAATGTGATTTCACAGAGTGAAAGGGATGATAAATAGAGGAAAATTGTTGGTTTCGTAGTAAGATCACGTTATAATTCCACCGAGTGGGCACCAAAAATGATATTTTCACGAGTGGCGCAGCCACGATTAAAAATAACAACTTTTGGTGTTCACGAGTGAAATTAACGTGATATTACACCGATACCAACAATTTTTCTGTTTATTTAATGGTTAAAACTCCACTTTTATTGAGTTTGTTTCTATAAAACATCGAAAATCGCGGGAAACGTCATGAGAAAACATACCGCAAATGACGTCATTTTAACGACGTCATCGTCGCATGGTCTCCAGCATTAATTACGCTCGTTAAACTTTTTGACGTCAATCCGGGCTAAAGATTGCAAAAACAGTGAAAATAAAAATGGTAATCCACTGTTTCAAAACTGTGGATTATCACTTTTATTTCACTGAGAAAACTCTATAATTCACTGGAAAACTTAAAATAAGAGTTGATATCTCTTATAACTTGCATTTCCAGCAATTTTGCATTGACTTGAGAAGCATACGAGAGCTGAGCAAGCCAGATTAGGGAGGTATGCCTCAGTGTGCTATATGTCTTTAGGGTCAACATTTTCCCTAACAAATAATTTCATCAAGTTGGGCAAGCTCTGAAATAAAAATCATAGGTCACCGGCCTTGATCTTGAATTGTCTGCCTTTAAAATCAAATCAGAAGATAAAACAAAATGCTGTGTTCAATGATAGATGATTAAAAATCGAAGTCGGTGACCTATGACTTTTATTTCAGAAAACGTCCTTAAAATTCAAGTTTTTTGTTTGCAGATGTAAAACATAAAATTCAGATTTCCCAATTTATTATTCTTAACATTCCCCTGCCTTGCTTTTATGCATTTTAGACAGATAAAAGTCATTCTACTGGTTTTATTTCAATGAAAAAGAGCATTCTTAATTTCTCATAAAAGCAACGAATTATTAGACGATATTCAATAAACCTGAAAGTTTTTTTGGTGCTCATTCAAGAATGTGAAAATGCTCTTTAAAACCACACCAACGTGCGTAACTACGTTGTCAATGCACATTTCTTTTCTCAGGTTAAAGCAACAGTAATTATTTTAGTAATATATTTACATTACTCAACGCTAAAATTCGGACCGTGTAAAGCATCAGTAAAAAAGATTTTTTTCCAGATTTCTGCAAGTTAAAAGTCTAGAAAATGTGTAAATTCTGTATTTAACGATTCCGGATAGCAGTAACACATTTTCCAGGCCCGATAGTTTTCCTTAATTGTTGAATACGAAAATGCTCTATGGATATAACTTACTCCGGATACATGGAACAAACTTAAATAGTCCAAATGAGTTTGTTAGGTACGGAGTTTACTTTAGATGATATTTTGAAACTCATGATAATGATTTGTTTTGTATTAGAACACTTCGGCAGTTGCCTTGTCAGCTTGAACTTACATATAAAGGTCAAATTGAAGTAAAGCAGTAAAATTTAGGTGCCCACCAAAATATTGTCGGCGATTACTTTCAGATTGGACATTAAACTAGTAGTTTTCAAAACTGTCTATTAGAACACCAACTACAAATAAATGCATTAAAATAATGTATAAGTTTTGTTACTGTTTTTTTTTTCAAGTAAAATGATTCTGCTATAGAAGAAGTGAATAAAATCATACAATAACCTAAATTTAACACAAGCGGATGCTTTTTCCTATATAGACTAAGGGAAACAGCCTGTATTTTTTTAACGATAAAATACGCCGTTTTTCCAAGGACGACGTGCCTTAAATGACGTAACGACGTGACGTTTTAAACAAGCGCGTCCAATCGTATCTCGCGTTTTGAGGTTACAATGATGTACTACTACGCGTTAAATCAAGTTCGGGTTGTTTTCAAAGGAACTAACGTGTAGAATCGAAATAATAAATTGTTCCCTTTATTTTATCGTTGAATAAAAGACGTCATTTTGATGCGAAAAATTAAACACTTGTGCTACGCCCCCGTGTTTTATTTACTACGCATCCAAATTCCTGACTAATTATTCAGATAAAATACAGGGAGGCAAACAAGTAAACAGGGTTATGTAATTGGTAAATCTCTTTTATTATGACTTTTAATATCTTAGAAATATACGAGTCCATGAAATAACATTTATCCCAGATTACCAATTAGTCTCAAGTTGTTTATCTTTACAGAAATTTGAAAAACATGTTCAAATAAGAAATCATATGTTTCTATTACAAAACCTTATAAGAACTATTTTACCTCCTGTAACATAGGGCGTGATTTTCCATGTTTTTCTTTCTAGAACAAAATTAAATCTCTTCTTAAGATACCAGTTTTAATCGAAAAATATAATTTTTCATTATGATTCCCTTTCATTTTAAATAAATTGATGGGCGAATAATTAATCTAAATATACTTTGTAAACTAAATTGTATTAGCGTGAACGATTGTAGGGAGAACTTAAAACTGACATTACAAAGGAAAGTCACACTGTAAGGACTGGATCAATAAACCATACATGTAGTAAGTCATTGTCAACTTATGTACATGTTAAGCGTGTAAGATCGAATTTCATGTCTGACCGCCAATGTTGTGTTTTGGACAATTTGAGAACAATGCTGTTATTTGTCTTGGCCTACCTTATACATCAGCACTGACATCACCCAGGTAAATTTATGTATGTCATAAGGCAAAACTAGTTGTTTTATGCAGATGGATAGTTACAGGGCAAGATTCTAACCTATGCAAATAATGTAGAATACAATTGAAAGCTGCAACTAACAGCAGGTCTAAACAAAGTTTCTCTTTCCTAAGAAAATCTGTACCTACAATGTTCACATATATGCTTATAATTACTGTATGAAATTCTTTTTAATGATCTTGCTGTTATTTTTTCCTCTGTATGAGTACATTGTTCTACTTAAATAGGTCAAATAAAAACAATGTAAAACTGAACTCAAAACAAAAGCAATACTTAAAAGGTTATTACTTTCTTGTAATGAAACCAAACTCATGATGTTTACAGGGAAAATGTCAATTAATAACACAATAATACAATAACAATCTAACTCAAGATATGTGACATATCATCCTCTCACCGATTTAGATTTTTACCGGATCATATAGCAAGGTTAGAAGTTAAGATGACTGTGTAGTAATCTAATCACGAAGGCCTAAGTTATTAATTACGAAACACCTGAATGACAAGTCGTGGTATATGATCCGGTATATCATTCAAAAGTAAAATTTATTTCCATTCTAATAAACACGTTAATTTTAACAGAAGGAAAGGGGTACTATTGACTGCGCTAACATGAAGTCGCTGCTTTGAACTCGTAGCAATCCGTGCTTTCCGTGAAATTTTGGCTGTCTCTTATTTCTACTCAAAAAACATTATTCGTCTGATTTTGTTGTTGCTGGTATCATAGACAACACCGGAAGTGTAGTAAATTTCGCTACGATTTGTTTTACATCACGTGACTTCATTCATAACAATGTCCATCCATGATGTTTGGGGGAACGAATTTCAGCAGCCATAGCATTTCCGGAAGTCTAGAGTGATTTACTTTTTAAGGTATACAAAAAATATATATGTATCATACTCAAAACCTTATTTGCGTATATAAGAGAAATTTTAAAAAATGTTAGAAAAGATATTTTAAGTCATACAGAAGGCATAATTATATTTGACAGTATGTGTTTTATTTCAACGGGCAACTATTGTCAAATCCAAGATTAAATTGATCTATGATATCACGTTATCACATCACGTAAATTAGATATAATTGACAGATATATATATAAATATATTGTAGCAAAAACGTGTATTTAATGAAAGAGAAAACAATCACGTTATGTTAAGTCGGTAATGCGTCAACAGATTAAATGCACCGTTGGACCATTTATAGTCGACCATTACACGTTTCCATTTAATGATACAGTGAGTTTTACAGTTTAGGGTCACATGCTCCTTTCCTAAATCCTACACGTACTTTATGGGACAGAGGAGGTAGGCTTCTGTCCATTGCTTTTTAGCCGTTACCTTTAAGGTTTCGAATTCAGAAATTATCCTGAATACATTGGTAAAGAGTTGTCGTTATTTTAATGAGATAATGCTCGGCAACTTGTAAAGATTTCTGAGAATAAATACACGAGACAGTTAAATAAAAGGTTATCATAACAAGAACTATCTTTAAAAAGTAGATGGACGGCACGAGTTTGAGTTCTCTCCCGTCTGAGGTAGCCGGCTGCTTACTCATGTTCTCCCCAATTGTGATTAAGTCCGTACCGTGACATGTGCATCAGGAAAACAAACTTAATTCCCTATTTTTCTTATCAAATATATTACTCGAAGTGTTGACCGTTATTCATTGGTCGAAAAAGTATAATTACTGTACTCTCATAATTAATATTAGTTTGGAGGTAACAACGTATTATGTTGAGTGATGTGAACCATTTACGTACTAAAATTATGAAGCCATTCATGAAGGACTGAAAACGCAAAAATATTTTATTGACCTTTTTCATGCGGTATTATCCAATTATGGTGCCTTATAGAGTATTTTTTTCAATCTAAAAAGTGTTATACATTCTTTTTGTCATTGCATTGGCGATTGAAAGGTTACCAACTTCCGGTCAAAAACGAGCTTAATACGACTGTCCAGAAAAACAGATGAAGGTCCTAACTTAAATGATCTCATTACTGCTACACTTATGACATAAATTATTATTTACGCGTGGGGGTGTATAATATCACAGTGTCTGCCAAGTGGGGTTTTCGTTAATGGTTTGAGCACAGTTTAGACGGTTTCAACATAAAGGTTATGTTTGATATTTCTTGTTGAAATACACAATTAAGGTTACATGTATGTGCACTCTTTTAAGTGGAATTAAGTTTTTAATTGTATTTAGACTTGAACAACTATGTGATCTGCTGCACGCTTCCCCGTCTGGTCCCCTTATTAAAATGCATGGCCTTTGTTTGAACTTGGTCATGTGGCCTGTTATAGAGTTCTCTGTCCAGAAGGTCAGTTTTGTGCGCGAACTCTGCGAGACAGACGCAATTCGTTTCTCGCCCACCCGGCCCGTTTTCTTCTACAGTAGCAAACAGATTTCAGGTAGTGGAGGGACTTAGTTTTAATAGGCCATTGACCTTCTATAATTATAATTTGTATAAACCTATTGGAAATTAAGATTTTCTTTACCATTTATGCAAAAGTTGTATTTGTATTGCTCAGCATATATTATCACTTTGCATAATTTGTATTGTTTATTGTATATTATGATGCTCTTATATTTTGTAGCGCAAGCAATGTTGTTTTTATTTGCGCACTTATTCTTTAGTTGAGCGGTAGTTAGAATTCTTGAAGTAATAAAGCTCTAGTTCACCCCTTGTTCATTGTTTAAAAGTCATTGTTAATGTTTTCTCTTTTCGGATTTTCTAAAGCATTTATCTAATATTAAAATCTTGATAAATGCATATTAACTTGATAATTCGTTTTCAGCTGCTATTTAAAGCTGTATGTGGTGCCTATTTGACTTAAATTTAAATTTAACTTAATACAGCTGAATTTTTTGGAAATTTCAACAGCCAAAAAATTTCGTTGCGTTTTTAATATAAAATGACATTTGGTAACCGTCAATACAAAGAAGCGGAAAGCTTATTCGGGAGCATAAAGCGAAAACAATGTACATACATCCGAGAAGTATATGCAAATACATGTTTGCTTGTCGTCATTTGAAGCTTTTCGGTAAATACAGATTAACTAGACTTGAATGGGAAACAACAGATAACAATTTTAGAAACATTTTACGTTCTTCCTACAATGCGACTTCGTGCTTATCGCACAGAAACTGGACTTAAGGAGGACTGATGTCGACTTCCCAAATGTCAACATCACAACAATAGTGCAATCAAATCGATTTTCAATCCTCCAAATAAGAGATGACAAATAGCATTAAAGTTATTTATACATGATAAAGTATGAATACGTTTATTTATACATGTAAACTGTAATATCTTATGTATACCAAAACATCATCTTTTAAAAGATATACTGTAGCTGTTTTGAATCGAAGTACATTATAGTGCGATTAAAATTTCTTTTTAAATGCAAATTATACTAAAATGAACAATCCTTTATTTTTAAAGTGTTAAGATAGTGAAACAAGTTTAGTTTTCACACTGGAATGGAAAATACATTTACATTTGGTATCAAATCAACATTTACATACACCTGACAATTCAGTTAAAGACACGTATAAAGAAATAAATATGGTTCATCGCGTATTAAAAAATATATTACATAATTTCATACATTCGGTTTTGTTATTTGTATGTATCAACTGCTCCAATTTTAAAGTATTTGGACGACGGAAGTATATCGCGAGAATCAGTGCATTCAAATGAGAAGTGAAAGTCATTTTCTATTTTGTTATAACAAGTTTTACATGTCCTAAGATAAATAGGCATTCTTGCCCATTTACCAGTTTCTATCGGAAGAAGATGGTTTCTTGTTCGAAACTTTACCATGTAATTTAGAAAAAAATGGGTTAATAGCAAGTGCTTTTCAATCTGCATTCTTTTTTAATATTTTATAAAAGTACTATTACTAAAAGTGTCAACAAGCGAGTACAATACGTTCAAAAATAAATTATATAACTTTTGTCTAAACGTCATTTTAAGCCATTTACTGTTCATTCCATACATGTACTCGTATCCGCCTACATTTGATTATGATATGTTAACGTTTGAAAACCAGGGGTATATTTTCTTAAGTGTAGGTTAATTTAAATGTTTCGCTAACTCATACGATGGTATATGCTTTAATCAATCATAGAGGAACTATTTTAGGTTGATTATTTGTAGCATATTCATTTAAACGTGGCCAGAAAGCAACAATTATTTACTCTACATCTATTGTGAGAGGCTAACATCCCGTTTCGCCATAAACCATGTAACATGGACTTGACCTTTTCATATTTAAAATATGCCTTAGAAAATTCAACTGTACCCGTTCAATGACTTCTAAATTCACATATCCCCATATTTGTGCCCCGTATGTAAATATAATTGATTTATTAAAACGATCTATTTTATATCTACAATTGGCCCACTTCTGCTGAAATAAATTCCAAAATATTTGTACTCATTTACTATTTCTAATGGTTCTTTATTGAAAGTAAAATTATAAAGGCGTTGTTGTCCTTTTACAAATATTATGATTTTCGATTTTGCTGTATCTCTGTTAATTTCCTCCCTTTTTTATTGTTATAGTCCCGGCCGAACGTGGGATTTCTCCCCTGATGAACTCGCCAATACCCCAGTATGATTCCTATGCATACTGGTACCTAACAAAATTTGAAAATCTAAGGAGTTTTGTTTTACCTGACTGCAATACCCAATCAGTTTTGTCCAAAGATTATGATTATTTAGCGTGTGAAAATGCCAGTAGCCAAAAGATAGGCATGCTAGCTTGCAGACCAGACACGCGTTTCCAGCGTACACTGGTGCTTAAACAACTTTGCCTCGTGGTTTCTTTATTTGGTGTTATAACGCAGTAGAAGAGAGGTTTTTGTAGAAGAATTGCGCAGTCAAAAAGAGGAGTAAAACGGGGTATTTAAAAAATGACGGCGAAGTACTCAATGTATAGTTTCATATACTAGTTGACTTTTTGAAAGACTTACTTAACAAACTGTGAAATATAGAGAGATTTATAATTATACGAGTTTATAAACGAAATATTCACAGTAACATTCCTTTTGTTTAATGTTTTTTAACTATTTGTTACTTAAGTTTTTGCGGGGATCTTATATACAAGATCTGTGTTTCCACCCTTTACAATACTTCTTATACATTTCAAGTTCATGTTGAAAACGTTTTTTCTGATTATGACAAAATTACAGTATCGTCTGCATATAGCAAAATAAATACTTTTAGTAAAACGTTCTTTACGTGAAAACGTGACACCTTCAGTTTGATTGTTTTGTACGAGATAATTGTTTAGATCGTTCAAAAATATGGAAAAGGGTAACGGCGAGAAAATTTCACACTGACGCACGCTTTCTTTACACGTCTTCTGAATTTACACTAACACATGATTTTATATTTTTATACATATTTTTGATAGGATTTAAACATTTACTATTTATAAAGAATCTTTTGCCATTATCCATTTCTCCATAGTGTATCGAAGGCTTGTATTCAGATCAATAATTGCGCAATATAATATCTTTTTACTACAGTCAACAAGTTGGACAAGATGTTGCAAAATAAAGATGTTGTCTGCGGTTGAAACCCTTTTCTAAACCCAGCTTTACAATTGCGCATTAAATCATTGTTTTCTCTATAATATCTTATTAAATTGTTAATTAT
This sequence comes from Saxidomus purpurata, assembly GCA_022818135.1. Lineage (NCBI taxonomy): Eukaryota > Metazoa > Mollusca > Bivalvia > Venerida > Veneridae > Saxidomus > Saxidomus purpurata. Next base: position 3,140,706 of record JAFMSR010000001.1, on the reverse strand, counting down.
ACACGTAAATAGTTTACCAAGACAACTAAGGAGTGTAATTATTCAGTAATGATTTGCTGTACTACAATGTAAGATCACCTTTATTTTTGCATATAGTATATCATTCCAGTTGTCCAAGATTCCGGAATGGCACCATTATTAAAAATAAGATTAAACATTTTTATGTAGATGTTTTTCATGATTTCGTGTGAGTATTTAAATTTAATCTACTCCGCTGGCCTTGTTATTTTTCAACACTTTTATAGCTTTTTCACTTTCTTCTTTGGTAATACATGATTTATTAGGTAATTCTGATTTCGTTCATTGTTGTTAGCTGTTGCATCAGATGAATCATCCTGAACATAATTATCATTTTTGAAACAAATGTAAAGGTCATCAAGATTTGCTTTAGTTTGGTTTGGGTTCTTTTCCCGTAATATTTTCCAATATTTTCTCAGATCGCTAGTTTTAGATTACGCATTTCTGGACATTTCGACTATTGTATTTATTTTTTAAGAAACTAAGAGCGTGTTTATATTTTCTACTACATTATTTTAGTTTGTTTTTATTTGTATTCGTCTTTCTAATCTAATATAAGTATTTCGCCCTGTGAAAATTACGCCTTGCTGTTAAACATTGTGCCCCAAACCAGGTGAATTTTACATTATTCTCGCTAGTTTCTATACATTATATCTAAATGCCTCCTTTGAAGTATCTTAACAATGAAGAAGCTGTACTAGAAACAATATCATATGTGTTTTCTTGGTTAAAGTGACATTATGCGCATCTTACTGCACATAGTGTATTTTTGGTGACAGTTTTATAGAAGCAATTTTCGGTGGCTGTGCATTTAAATGTGTTAAACTAATGACAATGCCGCATTAGTATTTGAAGTTGGTGCTTTAGAAATAAAAAAAATGGACTTGAAAGTGATCTCCCTTGTGTTATTAGTGTTGTTGCCGGTAGAGATTTCGGCAGTGGAAGGGAAGCAACTCCTGCATACAGTTTTTGTTTATTTCTTAAATTGACTCTCCCAGTCAAAATAGGAAAAGTAATATTTGGAAATTTCGTACTGGTAGCAGGAAGAGTTTGTTGTATTGGGTTAAAAGCTATTATTTCCTCTACCCTTTGTACACACACCTATTTCAGCTGGATTTTTACTTGCAAAAAATGTGCATAATTCCACTTTAAAGGTAGTGTGTGGTCCATATCCTGCTTTTTTATATTAATCTTATCTAACCGGATTGTGTCATTTTTTAATGAAATCTCCACCTTTAATATTACCCCAATTGCTTATTATTATTAAATTCGCTTCAATAGTAAGTGTCAAAGTTCAAAGATTTTGCGCATCTGACAATTCGATAAATCCATAACCACAATAAATGCTACATTTATCACAATTTTTACGATAAAGCCCAATAGTACCGGTATTTGTCATTTCGATATCATACTCGTCTCAGTCTTGCAGTTCAAACTGACTTTGATTTTCAAACAAATCGTTGTCTATTTCTGACAATCATTAAGGTTTTTTGTTCGAGAGTTAGTCTCCAAACAATGACTTGTTATTTAAAGAGAAACGGTTAAATTTAACTGCACTTCAGAAAAAGGGTATTCGGCAGAGTATTCTTAATATTCTGGTGAATGTATACAACACCGCAAAAGATATCTGAGTCAGTTTTACAGACAGCTTTAGCAATAGTAAACTACATTATACTAGATCACATCTAGATCACATCCGAGTCAGTGACCGAATAGTATATTGAAATATCTCTTCTAACAGTCAGCGCTATTCTGCCAGATTTTCGTCTAATAATTGCCTTCCGGTTAAAAAGCGTATTGTAGTTTTTCATTTCAATATAATCTAGAGAGTCCGCTTTAATTACCTTAAGAGTATTGTTTAGTGTTCATTTTGATAAATTGGTCTGGCGCGGCGCGACCAATTTATTCTAGTAAATGCGTCAAAATGAACATTAACCTATGTTGTTAGCGTTTGAAATTATTTTTTGTAAATCAGCAGTATTCCCAAATCTAATGACTCGGTATATAAATATTAATTAACACACGTGAAAGTGCAGCGAATACTGCGCTGCGATTGGGCAAAGAATAATTTCAAACACTTAAGTTGATTCATAAGTTCTATGAATTCTAGACAATGCAACTTTGATTTTAATCCGCAAACGTTTTAAAATAAAACTTTTACGATGTCCAAAGCAAAATTGTCAAAATGTTTTACGAACATAGAAAAACATCATACAAACCTCTATAGCATGTTTATTCAAGTTTGAAAATTCGAGGACAATAAGATGAACATTAATTTTCTGATGGAATCTAGACAGTATAATGAGACTTGGCCTTGGCTGATTTGTTATCGAAGGCATCACTCGTCACAAACTCTAAAAGAATTCTGCCTCTGACATGTAAACGTAATAGGGCAAAGTTATTGAAATATAAGTTTTAGAGTTTAAGGAAGGTTTGTTTTAAGGCACGGTTTTAATAAATGAATTGATGAATGATGTAAGCAACAGCTGTCTCCTATTCGTAGAATATGTGTTGATACAACGTATAAAACGTTTTTTAAAGTAACAGTCTGAATGAATTTTCTTTAATAAACTGCTGTTGTTTATTTCTGTATTAGTGATGTAATAGTCAGATAACAAAACTATATTGTAAAAAGATTTAATCATAATAATTTAAAAAAACGTATTGACTTTTCTACCTTTGGTTACCAACATTTATAGAAACTGACTGTTCCACGGTTGTAACTGCAGATGTGAGGTAATACTATAAAGAATACGTTTGTCTTATCAACATTATGGTGTATGAGATGCTCTGTACTTGTTGAACTTTAAGATATCGTTGCCTTTATAGATTTAAATTTTATTCTTCTTGATGTGACTTTCTTGTTGTCTTTTGGAAGTAAGTATATTCGTAGGTGGGTATTGTGTTTGATTGACTTTTCATTACAACTTACTTACAAGCATTGTAAGATTAACTGTACTAGCTATTGCGTCAGTAGTTCGTACGAAGTAAACACATGATCTCTGGTGCGAATGAAAGACAAATACGCAATGAATGAAAGGACTCAGATGAATTTTATTTGCCGAAGAAATCCTGATAGGATAGTGCCAATGTCGTTCACTTTCCGAAACAGGCACATCATCGGCAATGAATTACATTTTAATGTGTTAATATGACATGTAATGGCGTTCAATTGTAACGTCGTGTTAATTATCGAGTATGTTATCACGTTGTAACATTGTGAATCGGATTTAATTGGAGTGAATATATTCTAGGGAAGCATATTCAGTGCCTGTGGAACAATTTAAACAATAAAAATCGCTAGTAAAACATGTAGTTATGTTTGTCACGCAATGCTTGACATTCTCATTGCGATTAGTCAGATATACGTCTGTCATCAGATTCAATTATTCAATTAATGACTGATTTCTTTGATGATTCATTTAGACAAACTATGCGAGCAAGACATGAACTACCCGTGAAAGGTCTGTCTTTACAGTTTATAATCTCCTTGAATAGTGTGATATCGCGAATGACTTCGAGAAGTGAAAGCTATTTCTGTCTTCTATAATCTACTACAAATGCAACATAGTATATTCAAAGCAAATGAGATTAAGTTCAAGAAAACACTATTAAGGTAACACGAAAGCAATTCACAACTTTTTATTGCTTCTGTCTAATATAAACGTATTATGATATCGGCAACAATCTTTTTGAAATACAATGTGCTTGAATCTGTCTATAGTAAGGACTTGTAAGGCATAGAAGATATCACTTACTTTAGCCACTGCTTGCATATTGTTCTATTCATTGATGCAAATACTGGTCCAGTGTTATGAACACTATTATAGTTTTAGCCAATCTTAACAAACGATCATAAATCCACCTACACTTCTTCAAACGTCACAGTGAAAGTAATTATATTCAGTATGACTACAAAACGATCCTTTCTAAACGTTTGAAAACATCATTATGAAATTTAAATAGAATAATTTCGAATTATTTTCTTTTCAAAGTTGGTTTTCTCTGGGAAAAATATAATGAGTAAATCTATTTTTAGTACTGAGACGGTCTCTTAATGATTTCTGTTTTCCTCATCTGGTTCTTTCAATGACAACACTATGGCGATGAGCGTACCTAACATCTAGCAAATTATATTCTCAAAATATAGATAATGTGTTCAATGAAGGTAAAATGGTAAATGAATATGATTTTAAAGCTGCTTGCTCTCAGATTTTTGTAAAAGAATAAAGTTCCTCAAACTGTTTGTAAATAACGTATCTTAGAACATATAGTCATATAAAAAATATTCAGTATAAATTCCTGTCATGCATATCTCAAAATTTCAAATAATACGCTACCAAGTTCAAAGCGTTGCAAACGCTTTTGAAATTCTAATATAAACATATAGTGTAGCGATGCCGTGTAACCGACATTATCAATCGATTTCTGCAAATCTACCTAGATGTTTGCTTATATTTTGATTCAGTCCTTTAGTTTTATACTTATGAATAAGTATGTCATTTCTTTTTTAAATATTTTTTTCAACGGTAACTGAGAGCGAGCAGCTTTAAAGAACAACATACATGTAATAATAAATTTTTAATTCTTCATTTTACCACAATTAATCAACATAAAGGCCTTCTGTAATAAATCGCTATCCACCCATGAATTGTACAACAACAACTTTACATAGGTTATTAAATGGTTTACGGTACTGCAACATACTTTAAAACTCTGATTTTATCGATAATGACTGGAATGCATAACTTAAACTTTTAGTTTAAGTTAAAATACTTTCGAATGTCCTATTATCTATATTTTCAGGTTATTTAGTTTGCCATCAGTTATAGGCTAACACCTGTAAGTACTTATCAGCATCCTCATCTCATTCATCATGGGTTGGCCGAGCTTTCAGATAAACTATTGACATTATATGATGAATGATCTGGATGACGAAAAAATCTTATCAGGGACAAATAAATAAATCTTATTCAAAAGACCTTGCTAAAGAAAACAGTTTATATTACTATGTAATGTTACCAAAGCTTTCTTCACGAATGACAAAAATAACGGTTACATACTGTAGTCCAGCACTGTGGTATTCAATGCTCTAGTCATTGGATTAGATAACATAAACTATTGTCATTATTTCTGCAGACAGACTGTTGAAGAACCTGGCACATTTAATTAAAGGTTTATTTTGAAATGATACGGAGAGACCTTTTGCTAAGTCTGTCAAATAAAAACTCACAGCGATTGCATTAACACGACATTCCGAAATTAGATGACATTTTCAATAAATATAACAATTACTTTAATGTATAAATCTCAATATAATGTCAACACGTCAGACCAAAACACTTTTATAGACTAACATTCACTAATATGGTAAAATTTACTATGATAAACGACAAGAGAGGCCACAGCGGAATTGACATGTTTAAAACCGGGTTTATCATGTAATGTTACAAAAGCACAACTCCCGACATTACTGCACGTAGAAAATTAATTTTCCAAAACTATTCACCAACATTTATGTCAGCTGACCGTTCGAAGGCGATGACCTTGGATTCAAACTATTTTTCTTTATTGCTTCACCATATGTCCTAATGTAGAATGTACAATGTATTCAAAAAAGCATTTAAAACATCAAGAGATGTCCTCTGTTAAAACTTATAAAAACAAAAATAATATCAAACAGGGAATGCCACGTACCAAAAACGCAGCCTCCCCAAAACGAGCCCCACATCACCCAGAAGTGCACACCACCAACACACACACACACACACACACACACGACACACACGACACACACACACAATCATGTACACACACACATATACACTACCAACATACACTTATAACGCGCAAAGTGTTACAACTCCCTACATTCCTACACGTAGACAATTAGTTTTCCAAGTAGCAGCCACTGTTGTTATCTTTAAAAACGTTCTTCAACAGAATTGGCAAAGTGGCAGTTGATGCTGGTGAGACCTATTGTTAAAGGGGTGGCGCAACTAAAATACGTTTTCGAAAAAGTTACTCTGTCAGAGTAGTCTTGGCTCTTTGCTTTATTGCACAAGACCAACAACACCGGTTCGTTATAAGATCCGAATTATCCGTTAAGGTTTGTCTATTGAAGCATAAGCAGTCTATTTAACCTTTAAGCACTATGAAATACTACGTACTTCAACGGAAAGATTGAAGGTTTTAGAGTCTATAAATACAAAGGCCGAAGACGGTCCCGTCCTGATTCAATATATTCAAAGCTTTAATTTTGTCCTTTAGTGCTCTTCAACGACTACCAAATTTACTACCAAGGGATTGATTACTTTCTTTCTTGTATTATAAAAAGAAAACTTCTGCTTAAATTGCTAAGAAAGTTCAAATATCTGAGGTCAAATATTTTCAAAATACAAAATTGACTTTGTCTGGATAAAACACTATATTAATAACATTACATTGTGCTTGCTGCGTGTTTTCGTTATTTCAGATGTGATGTCCTTAATTTTTGTACTTTTGTCTCTTTTTAAATGCTAAATACAATAACAAATAAACAAGAGGGCCAAGACGTTCCTATATCGCTCACCTTGGTACAAGGCCACTTGCCTGGTGTAAGATCACTAGACAATGTTATATACCAAATAGGTTTTCCTATATACGTCTTTGTAAAACAAGTCCCCCCGGGCAAGGTGAATTTTGACCCAATGGTCATAATTTGAACAACTTTGAAGAGGTCTACTAGGCAATGCTACATGCCAAATATCTAAGCTCTAGGCCTTATGGTTTCAGAGAAGATTTTTTAAGTGTTTCCTATATAAGCCTATGTAAAACTAAGTGACCCCCGTGCGGGGTCAATTTTGATCAAGGGGTCATAATTCGAACAATCTTGGTAGAAGTCCACTAACCAATGCTATATGCCAAATATCTAAGCACTAGGCCTTGTGGTTTCAGATAAGAAGATTTTTTAAGTTTTTCCTATATAAGCCTATGCAAAACTAAGTGACCCGCTGCGCGGGGTCAATTTTGACCCGGGGGTTATAATTTGAACAATCTTGGTAGAAGTCCACTAGACAATGCTACATGCCAAATATCTAAGCTCTCTAGGCCGTGTGGTTTCAGAGAAGAAGAAATTTTTTATAGAAAGTTTTTCCTATTTGTTGCCATAGCATAGTTCTGCATTGAATGGAATTCTTTGAACAACTTTGATAGAGCTTCATACAAGGAACATCCATGCAAAGTTTCATCAACAAAGTTTTGGCTCAGTGGTTTCAGAGGAGATGTCGTTTGAAGGAAATGGGGGACGGACAGACGGACGGACGGACGTACGACGGACCCCGGACGGAGAGCGATCCTAATAGCTCACTCTGGCACTTTGTGCCAGGTGAGTTTAAAACGAATTACCATTTCAAATCCCTGGATACAGAACAGAACGTCTTACACGTAATTGATTCCCCATCCCATTCAATGTATTCAAAGTTTTCATTTCGTCTGCCGACAAACAATCTTCAGTTTCATATTCGTTATTTGAGTGTGACAGTTTCAGTATCTAGTTTCAGTATCTAACTTCTCAGTGTAAACAAGTCACCACGCCTGCTACCTGCTACTAATCTACTAACATCGTCTGTCACGTCCATGACAAAGTATATAAAAACTCACTTTTTTAAATGCCATACTGTAAACACATTAAATTCGAGTTGTTTTCTTTTGGCGGTCACATTTAAATTTTGCTAAGTATCTTTTAGCAACAGTTTATACACTGGAAATATTTTTTATACCGCTATAGTGTAAGACCAACATGAACATGTATAGCTATTTTCCCTATTACTTTGAATTCTCGTTAACAAATGGCGCAAGTGATATCGAAAATAAAATTTCGCAGAGAAAGTGTGTGTTACTGTACGATTTCGTATCACTAACACTGCGTTTGATATCCATGAGCATACATTTATTGCAGTTAAAAATAGTTTTCATAGTACGAAATCGGGTAGTGTTTTGCAATAATTAGAAGATATTGATTTTATATGCTCGTTTTGGCTTTAGTATTGCAATACTCACTTAAGAAGTAGTTTTGTGTATACTTGTTAAAGAGAAACTCCGTACAACTGTTGTCAAACTAAATTTATTATAATCTTAAATAAAAGAGTATTTGTAATTATTATAACTTAATCTAAAAGTTGAAAATATATATTCTTGTCATCTATAAAATCAGCGTTTCAAAATATGCTGTTGTACAATAAATGGGTGGATAGCGATTTATTATAAAAGGCCTCTATGCTGATTATTTGTGGAAAAATGAAGCATTTTTCGATATAAGTTGGTCTTTAAAATAGTATTTATTTATCATTTTACATTCATTGAACACATTATTTCTATTTGGAGAATATAACCTGCTAGATGTAGGGAGTGCCCCTTTAAGCAACAGTTCTGCAATGCCCTGTAAGAATAATTTTACCAGTATAGTCGCTATACGACTATGTACGACGATTTTGCAACACTCGTTATGGCAATGGTTGTAAATACACGTTATACAGTGGTAAAGTCCGTTCTTTTACCATATTCCAAGTGCAATTTCATTACAATATCAGAAGACACCTTAAAACATAAAATGTCCATCAGAAATAAAGGCTTTATTGGACTTCATGTTAACAAGTGAACCACATTTTGATCTGAAAATGTAATATGATGGACAGAAAATAACTAAAAACAAAAAACAAAGGAATGGATATAATTTTATCATATAAAAATAATACTTTGCCTCTTTATATGTTCTCGCCCATAAGTAGGAATGACAGCACTGATAAAGGGCTAATATATACCTCCTTATGTACGCATTTACTGAATGAATGAACAAAATGAATGAATGGCGGCACGGATGAATGAGAATAACCTCTTATCAATAAATCTCCCTTAGCGATCGATTGTCAGAACCTATTTGCTAGGAAGATATGAGGCATGAATGAATATTGTAGATTCACTGATCGCCGTTTTCTCAATGAAAAATACGTTGATAACAGTGCTGCATAGACATCGGTTTCTTTGCCATTAGCTTTGATTGCAGCCTTAGGAAAGAAACTGTTGTTACGTTGCGAAATAATGGGGGCATCGTGTGTCTTAAATCCATCCAATTTCGATTATATAATGAAACATTGTCTTTATTAGACTCCCACGAAGTTTTTACCGTAACTACCACGAAAATATTTTACATTCACTATTCTTGTATGTTGTTACAAAATATCATCCCGGCAGACTTATTCTTGAAACACTGAGAACATGACAGATAGTGTTTATGAAGAGTATTTTCATTTCGCGGTGACATGGGTATGTCGTTACCAGTGCTTTTGTTATCGCCCCAATTTGTTGTTTTTCAGTTTTAGATGATTCTATCTATAAAATTAACATACGAAACGTCTTTTACCAAGTCAGTCTTTTTGCATAGACAAAAAGCACATACACATCCAAATGATTTTCATATTCAAACGGTTAAACTTATTAAAAAGGCTTTCATATTTTGCACGTTGTACGAGTATGTTGTTTCTTTTGTGCTGATCGACTGATTGCCGACATTTTTGCCCTTCCAAAGTGGGTTTGTCGTTACAATTTCTTTTTGTCCATGATTGAATAAATCGGGTAAGGTACTATTTTATAGTAAGAATATTCGGATTGCAACCACACTAAGATGTATATTGTGTATTAAAATATCGTACTAACTTGTCTCAACTCTGTCTTTCTTCTCGTCGATTAGGTATAGAAACTGGTAGATGGCATAAGCCTGAAAGAATTCCTGTAACCGATCGAAAATGTACTTTTTGGGATTTTCTAGAAGATGAGTATCATTTTATTTTACAATGTAGACCGTAGAAAAAGTTTATACCAGCTAGATATTGGCGACATCCCAGTATTTAAAAATTCATTGATATTATTAACTGTTAAAATTCAAATGTCTTAAAACAATAGCGAATAATGTTGAAAAAGCGTTCGCTTGTAGAAATAGTTTAGTTTACACCTTAACTCATAGTACAGGAAAATCTTTGGATAATAACTGTTATGCTTTACATGTTTTTCTTGAAATAGACTTGCCTTCCCTTGTAATTTATAGTTCGAACAAGGGTAGACGATTGCTGAAAGGACATTGCCATAACATTATTTTGTTTTTTCTTAAATTATGCGTTATTCTCATGACACACTAGTCTTCTCTTGTTATTTCCCTTTGGAAGAAGAAAGACGGTAGTGAGACAGTAGTGTGTTTAAGTTTATACTAATTTATTTTAGCTCGATTGTGAAGAAAGCTTGCAGCTTATCGAGACTCTCGAGTCAGCTTCCTGGAAAAACCAGTACTGGTGTCATGTGAGGAAGTACGGTCGGACCCCAGTAGGGCTCGAACCTGCAACCTCGGTGTTTTCATTATTACATTTTTCAAATATACCTTTACTGGCAAATACTTCTCACTAACTTGTTTGTTATTAATTCCAGTTATTAGTAACTAACTTGATTCAAAAGTTCTCTCCTTGAAAAAGTATTTCCAGATTATTTTCCTGAAATATTATTTATGTCATATGTCTAATATATATATATTTGAATACCAACAGGCTTATTTGATAGAGTTATGTACTTTGTGGAAAATCTATTAGTTTTTGTTAATAATAATTATGCTGTTTTGTACGGTTTTATTGATATTTGCCACGTGGGTCAATGACCTTTTGGTTTGAAATAGATAAATATTACTCTTTTGTTGTTATAATTTCTTTTTGTTCAGATATAAAAAGAAAATTATCGTTATTATCTCTATTTGTTCAAAGATAAAATTAATTATTTGTGGTAACAATTTCTGTTTGTTCAAATATAGACTGAACTGGTTATTGACGTTGTAATTCATTTATGTTTAAATGAATGCGGTAAATAAGAAAAGGTAGCTTTTATATTCGCTATTTTAAAAAGTTGTTGTAATACTACCTGACATTGAAAGCAGATATTAGAATTGTCCGTTATACATGTATACAAGTGACAGCACATGTTTCACAGTCATATAAAACACATTTCACTACTTCCAGGAGGATAGCATTCTAGAGTGAAGGTCTGTTGACTTGCCTGAAGATAATGATATACCTGCAGATTTACCTGTAAGGTCTTCTTACGACGAAGTATCAAATAATTTTGGGAATAAATTGTTATCATTGTGTAAGCAGTTTAGCATATACATTATGAATGGTCGGATTGAACCTGGTCATTTTACTTGCTACAATTTAATCCGAAATAATGCATCGGCAAGTGTTGTAGACTATGTTATTTGCAATAGCAATCTTTATTCTTTATTTGTTAACATGTGTGTGCATGATCTGTCTGAATATTCGGATCACTGCCCTATTTCGTTTACTTTAGAGTTTGAAAATATGAATAATATTAACAGTGTGAATGAAGCTACGTTTGATAAAATTGTCTGGGATAATTGCAATGTAAATGTATTGAATGATGTTTTAAACGCTAATAAACACTTATTTGACAAAATAGTGGATGATTTGTCCAAAGATGATACGGATGTAAATACTTGCATCAACAGTATGTCAGGAATTATTTTTGATATTTCTTATCAGTTACATGGAACACGGTGCCAAAGTCGTCCATATAAACCAAAGAAAATTAAAAAATCAGCCTGGTTTAATGATAATTGCAAGCGCTGTAAGGTTGAATTCTATAGACATAAACGATTATTTAACTCAAATCAAACGAATGAAAATAAATTTTTGTTCTTAAATGCCCGAAGAGCGTATTGTAAAGCCAAACGGTCTGCTAAATATGTGTTTTATAATAAGGAAAAAAGGACCTTATCTATGTTGAGCAAACATGATTCTAGAAAATTCTGGAAACATATAAATAAGTATAGAAATACTACTACAAGTAGTCACAACGTGGCTGATATTAATGATTTTGTAGATTATTTTAAGAAAATGTCAAATTCACCACATCCGAACACTTTTACTGCCGAAGATTATGTACACAGAGACCAAGATGTCAATATTGATTCGTTAGACTGTCCTTTTTCGATTGAAGAAACATGTAAAACTATTTCCATGTTAAAAAGATATAAAGTGCTGACATTACGAAGAATGTTGCAGATTTTTTCATTGATAGTAAAAACTTTATTGCACCGTATTTAGTTGAGATATTTAATTATATTTACGATAAAGGTGAATATCCTGAATCCTGGACAACAGGCATAATTGTTCCTATTTTCAAGAAAGGTGATCGAGTTGATCCATCTAATTGTCGTGGTATTACACTTATCAACATAATGGCTAAACTATTTTCTCTTACTCTACGTAATAGAATAAATGCATGGTACGAAAATGAAAATGTTTATAATAATACACAATTTGGTTTTAGAGATAATCATAGCACAACGGATTGTATAATTATATTGCACAGTACTATTCAGAAGGTGTTATTTAACAAATCAAAACTGTATTGTGCTTTTATTGACTACGAGAAAGCCTTTGATACTGTAAATCATGAAGCTCTATGGATAAAACTTTTAAACTCCGGTGTGAGCAGTAAAATGTTAAAGATGATAAAAGCTATCTATATGAACGTTAAATCCTCTGTTCGCAATTATAAAAACATGGCTACCTCTGAATTTTTCGATGTCTCACTTGGAGTCAAACAAGGAAAACCACTTTCTCCTCTACTATTTATTTTATTTATTAATGATATTACTGAGACAATGAATTTTGAAAACTTAACTAATAAAGATATTGAATTATTGTCAATATACATGTTGTTGTTTGCAGACGACATTGCTCTTTTGACAACCGATCCTAATAGTCATCAATCTTTGTTCGATAATGTATATGAATATTCTTGTAAATGGGGCTTAAAAATCAATGTCCATAAAACAAAGGTTTGTATATTTGAAAAACGCAAAACTAGACAAAAAAATATTTGGACTAATAATGGCGAACCTGTTGATATTGTGGACTCCTTTACATATCTTGGTATTAGATTTCATTATACTGGATGTATGAAATATGCTGTACAAACATTGCATGAACAAGCACTTAAAGCCTACAATAGTTTACTTTCGGTCTTTAGTAAGGTCAGTCTTGATGTAAAAACAAAACTTGGTTTGTTTGATTCCTTAATAGCTCCTACCCTTCTATATGGCTCAGAAGTATGGGGTATTTACAATTACAAAGAAATTGATAGACTACATCTTAAATTTTGTAAACACTTGCTTGGAGTTAAAATTCAAACATCTAGTACAGCGGTTCTTGGCGAGCTTGGAAGATATCCTCTGACTGTTAAATGCAAAGAACGCGCATTAAAGTATTGGATAAAAATTATGAAAAGTAATAATAACCTTGTTCAAGAATGCTTCAATGACCAACTACATAACCTTCATATAAATGGTAACAAATCATGGACTTTCACTTTGAAACATTGTTATTTTTACTGACTTTAATGCTAATGTTAATTATTTACCTTTGTTTAAACAACGACTTAACGATCAGTATATACAAGCATGGAATACAGCCATAGGTAGTCAGCCAAAGTTATGTTATTATAAATTGTTCAAATGTGAATTCAGATATGAAAAATACATTGATGTTGTTAACAGTGCTGTAATTAGAAAAGCTTTTTCGAGGTTTAGACTATGTTCTCATTCTTTAGAAATTGAAACTGGTAGATATACAAACATTGAAAGGAATAATAGACTTTGTAAACTTTGCAACTTAAATGTCGTTGAATCTGAATATCATTTTATGTTATGTTGTCCTTTATATAGAGATTTAAGACAAAAGTATTGTATCAATGTATCGTTTCCGTCAGTTCAAAAGTTTTGTACGTTAATGTCATGCAAAAATACAAAAACCATTAGAAATATTGCAAAATATATACACAATGCTATGTTATTTAGACAGGAAAAGCTTGATACTATATCTGCTTCTTAATGCTTTAGAAACATTTCACGTTCTTTATGCTCGCTAGTTACTATTTTGTATAAATGTTTGGCCATCTGTACTATCTATTTGTTAAACGGCCAAAGGTATTGTATAAATGCTGATTTGCCAATAAACTTTGAAGTTTGAAGTTATAAAAGGTTCACAACAAACCTTGTCTTTTCATTAAGAAAGGAAAAATGAATGTATCATATTTGGCTCTAAGATAATATAAAAATATATAAAAAATTAAGTACTTTAAGCAGATGTCCATAATAATATATGTATTAAAATTTATAAACATTTTTCAATTCATTATCATGAAACATGAAAGAAACAGGCAAAACCTTCATTTTTATAGACTTTGAACATAACAATAGTGTTACATGTATGATGTAGTGCTACAAGCAAATGGTCCATCTTACAAAGATATAGATAACTTTTTGATTTAATAAATCCTTATAACATACTTCACGGTACATTTTCACAATTTCATACTGAAAACATTATCTCTTCTCTATTTCTTAAAGGTTGAGTCATGTTTTCCGAGCATATTATGTGGTATGCTTTCAGATGCATATAAACTATATTTAAGTTATATAACATTTAAATATACGTATATAATTATGGTTTTTTTTTCTACCATCGGTAGAACCCTTCAAAAAGCAGTTGGGGCAGGAACCATTCCATGTAAAACCAATATCATATTTTAAGAAGCATTGACTTGCCAAAGTCACGTGAAAACAGTGATTTACTTTTCCAAGTACTGATAAACATTTTCTGTGAAATGTTATCTCATTTTCCCTTCACAAGTTTGAGTTCAAGGCATATTTGCAACGTTTGATAATGAGTTCTTTGATATCATTAAGTTTCAGTACAAAGTATTCTATTTTTTTCAAAGGTCATAACTTTCTTTCTAATTCAGATTTGGTTATGAAATTTGACAGTTATAGCAGGGCATGGTTATATTTGTTGTTTCCAATGCCAAATGTAAAATGTTTTGAATACTTTAATGGTTGTTTTTTCAGAGCGAGAAAAAAATACTAATTACTTTTTTGCAATATCACAGACTTTAACATCTTATCGTGAAAGAGTCAAAAAGCAAACACGTCAGTAATCAGCTTCATCAAAACTTTAAACACCTGCAAACAAGAATTGCTCAATATCTTCCAAAAATAACCTGTCACTCCCCCGTGTTTCTGTCTAAAGGAAATCTTGTTCAAAGCTCATATTCGCGCTCCAAGTATTGTCTGATCACTGTGTACTACTCCTTAATAGTTAGATCTATATCAAAGACTTTTATTTAAGGACTTCCTGAAATCTCGGTTATATTTAAAAAATAAGAAACAAATAAGACTTTGATTAAACGCTTTACGGTATACAGTTGTTTTATTGCACAGTTGTCGTGTTGCTTTGTCTTTTTCGATGCATGGCGTTCCGTTCCTTGAATTCATTTAATGATATTGTAGAACATTCGCAAAACAGTACTTTTTATAATGATTTTGTTGAACATTCGCAAAACAGAACTTTTAAAAATGAAATTGTACAACATTCGCAAAATAGAACTTTTTATAATGATATAGTAGAACATTCGCAAAACAGAACTTTTTATAACGATATTGTAGAACATTGCAAAACAGAACTTTTAAAAATATTATTGTTTGAACTTAACAAAAGAACTTTTTTTAATGATATTGTAGAACATTAGCAAAACAGAACTTTTTATAATGATATTGTTGAACATTCGCAAAACAGAAATTTTTATAATGATATTGTAGAACATTCGCAAAACAGAACCTTTTTCTAATGATATTGTAGAACATTAACAAAACAGAACTTTTTATAATGATATTGTAGAACATTAGCAAAACAGAACTTTTTATAATGATATTGTAGAACATTCGCAAAACAGAACTTTTTATAATGATATTGTAGAACATTCGCAAAACAGAAATTTTAATAATGATATTGTAGAACATTAGCAAAACAGAACTTTTTATAATGATATTGTAGAACATTCGCAAAACAGAACTTTTTAAAATGATATTGTAGAGAATTAACAAAACAGAACTTTTAATAATGATATTCTAGCATAAAATGTGCTGTTTTTGCCCATTTTGCCGGTGTTTTAACAGGAGAAAAAACGTGTGTTAACGGGGAGATTCACGCGCCGTTATAACCCATTTTCATTTATGCGCAGTACAGGGACGTTGTAAACAATGGACCTGTCTCCCAAGTCTTACATCATGTACGGCGTCACAGGGCCGGCCCCCCCCCCCTCCCTAAAAACCGCTGGTGACGTCATAAATCTGACGTAAACAACACGGACGTTGTCCCGCGCATTATTGAACGTCGTACCAGTAAGAGCGTTTCATTTTTATTTTAATGATTTTTATGTTATTTATGCTAGAATAGCGGGGTTAACGCACGTTCTTTCGTGTTATAACACCTGCAGAAACCCTCCGGTTCTGTTGGTGCCCCCCCCCTAACGGGCTCGGGCACCAACCGTCCCTCGGGATTCTGCAGATGTTTTAACAGGAAAAAACGTGCGTTAACCCTACATTGTAGAACATTAGCAAAACAGAACTTTTTATAATGATATTGTTGAACATTCTCAAAACAGAATTTTTTATAATGATATTGTAGAACATTCGCAAAACAGAACTTTTTATAATGATATTGTAGAACATACGCAAAACAGAACTTTTTATAATGATATTGTTCAACATTCGCAAAACAGAACAATGGCACCTGAAGCGAGCAAGCGGATAATCAAGCCAAAAAATAACAAGGAAATGAGCCGCGGTGTATAATCGTGTATTACAATATCGCATTTAGACGAGTTAATCATCAGTAAAGGGAATAATCAAAACCAATTTGTATCTATTTTCGATGCTTAATACAGGAAATGCATTTCTTTAAGAGTAACGTCTCAACATACCAGAAAACATGCGGAAAAGGTTATCAAAACACGTCAGGCGAAAGTAAGAGTACCATGGATCTGCATATGACAACTTAGGAAGGTAATATTTTATTTATATCCGCGAATGTTTATGTATGACTGACAGAATTGCTGATATATTTGTGAATGATTAATAGTAGACACACCTACAAGTGTTTATTTTATTTGTCTGTTCCAATCAGTTGAGGGTTTAAAGATGACAGAGCGTTTCCAAATCCATGCTAAACATCATCACATCTACTTTTACAAAGCATACACTACAAATATTTAGAAATGGATTACGCTGTTACTTCTTTAACCATCATGATACATTTTTAAAGCAATCCAGTTCAAAATAGTAGCGCGACAAAAGTAGCGCGATTTTGACATGAGCGGTCACTCATACTTAACTTTAAGTGGACAAAGCAGTCGAAACTGCTAGAATTAGAAATCAAACAAACCAAGATTTCTCTTCACAGAAGAACTCGTAAATTTGACAAAAATGGAAAGTATAAAAAAAGAAAGAGTTTATAATTATTTTTATTTTTTGAGAATGTAAATCGCTAGAAGTACTTGGCTGTTCCTCTTAATGAATCAGGATTAAGATATAGTGTAACCTCTAGAGCAGAATGTCATTGTTTTGCCTGTAAGTTACAGTCACTTCCAAAAAACAGCCAATTTTATGACTTTTCACGGATGATAATTGTGTACAAAAATGTATGTAATATCAAAATCGAAACATTAATTTTTTATCATAGAAAATATAACGTTTGCTTAGAAATTAACCTTTCAAAGGGTACGCATAATGGTAACTATGATTTTATCAGCTGGCAACTCGACAATCAATCTCATTAGAACGGTATATGCTGAGATTCGAACATAAAACCTCCTTCTCTCAAGGTGGATGTGCAACTCATTTGACAAAAGAAGGTAAATATTAAACTTACACATCATAATCATTAAACGTGTATATATGTTTATATATAAAAAAACGACATTATATAGGTTTTCACGGTATCTTTTTGCCAACCGGTTTCACTATAAGATCACCAGGGCAAATATATATATATATATGTGTGTAGGCTGCATCAGGTTTTTCAGTACACAAGTAAATACAGAAATTATTTCCATGTTTCCTTGAAGGGTGGTTCATGAGTGTCTAGTTTTGACACATTAGATCATTATTAAGATTTATTCATTTTCTCATAATCTATCAAAATCGTGCAGAAATCTTTCACTTACCATGGGTGTAACCGATTAATCTTGAAACATAGATAAATAAAAAACGGCTCACAACTGGGACACAAAATGAAGCAGGGCTTCTGATATAAAGCATGTGCCTCCGTATTTTAGTTTTAAATCTTCTAAGATTGCAGTTTTATGTTTACAAACGTCGTGTTTCAGGCTTCCCTTTTAACACAGTTTAATTTCTACTCTGAATATTTTCATAAATCTTTTAATACTAAAGCGCACGATGTCATTCATGATATGCAACTGGTAAATTGTGCCGTTAATTAAGTGCTGTTTACAGTTTATATAATAAAACAATTAATGGATTTTCTGCAGATGAATTTGGTATGCACCTGATAAATATTGTCCTTGGCGTTGTCCTAATCAATTGTTATTTTCTATTCATTTTAATTGATAGAATTCATTTTATGAAAGGTTGATATTTGTTTAACTTAAATATATAAATCCGTTTCTAAGGAGAAAAAAAACATGTTCTGCAAGATTTTAACCTTGACCCCCACGGTAGAGTTCTATTTCCTATGATAGTCCCTGCCAAGAACACCAAAATTATATTACATGAACAGGATAATGTTCTTTCTTTTATTTTACGCTATGACGACACACTGTCTACCAACTTTATAACCAATCACATGATTATAATTACACGAAGCAAAAAGTAAATGCACTATTAATTTACAAGTTAAACAGCAGAACCTTATAACTAAAATGGTAAAACAGTATCTACATTATACAAATAATGATAAATAACACTATATGGGTTATTGCTCTTTATTTGTCAAGGGGTTTCTCTTAAATATATTGATGTGATTAATTTAAGCGAAGATTTATGAAATGATTCTATGAACCAGTTAGACAGTTCACTTGCTTGTTTATGAGAAGTCACTTTAATGTATTTCTTTTGGAAGACTTGTAGCGCCGTGAAATCAATTATAAAGATAATTAACTACCTGAAAGTAGTAATGTTACGAGCCATTTTTCAAATGGTTTCAGATATAAAGAAGCTTTAAAATGGCATTTCTATTTAAAGCCAAGTTTTATAAAGGGTCACTGCTAAAACTATTCCCATTAAGTGCTATAATTAATAATTAATGAAGCAGTCGTTTTCTATTTTTAGGTTTGCATCCGATATATGCAACGAATAAGCTAAATCTGTTAGACAATATAGTTTTGACAGAGGAGATATCCGTGAAAGATATATCACATGAAGAAAAAACAAAAAGTATACCAAAAATTCAGTCAGCCTATATCCTTCGACACTGCCTGTGACGTACGAGTAAAAAACAAACGGTTATGGTTGTTAAGACATGTTTGGTCTTTCATATAATCAACAGGTAACTCGTTTTATCTATATTTCATATTCCAGAACCATAAAGCCTGTAGCTTTTAGTATGATGAAATGGGAGTTTTAAATTAAGAAAATAGTTGTTATAGAATATGAAAAACTATGTGTATTTAAGCACGTAGTCAGCTTGCGTATTACTATGAAATGCTTATGAAATGACAAAAAGCTTTCACGAAAATTGTCAGTCAGTCATACATAAACATTCGCGGATATCAATAAAATATTACCTATGCAGAAAATAGGCCAAATGAACAATTATGGTTCTTATAACTCTCTAAAGACGATATTATAACATAACTAAGAGTATTTATGATCATGGGAGTAGTTGTAGCAATTGCGCTGAAGTAAGGCGATATCAGACTATTGCTTGTGCCACTTTTGCTCAAACGAATAACAGTGTGCAACTTGCTTTCAGCACTCTCAGTGCTTTGATTTAAGCATTTCACGCCTTAGAATTAAATATAACAAGATCAACACAATCAATAAATCATTTATTGGTGTATCAGCGAAATGATAAGACATTTACATGTAATTTAATACTTCTCACAAATGTGAAACTTTATATACTAATACGGAAAACAGTGTTTGACGTTTTTCTTAAGTAAAATAAATAAATGAAAGATGTAATGAAGAAAGATTTTGTTGGGAGATCTTAAACGTATGAAGATTAAATGACAAAAATCAAATGACAACCAGATGGCTAATAGGATCCGAATACGATATGAACCTGAACTGAAATACAGGGCCGTAAAGGCAACGCTAGAAGCATAAGGACGTTTAGATTAAAAGCTGTTTTTCAGATGTTGAGGTGATTAAGCCATTCACCTTTGACCAGCTGATATGTTTAACTATCGATCTTAGAAACCTTTCTGATGAAATGGAACAAAAAGGTTGTCAGTTTTGACATAATAACAGTTTTAATAATATGGTTTCTTTTGGCAAAAATAAGCTATTTCTTAAGTACGAGTATAAAAATTGGAACTTTTAAGAGATTTGCGGTAACATTTGTTCAGAAAAAAGAAAATTCGATGATTTGACCATTGGCCTTTGACTAGACTAAAACTGACATGGAGATCTACCACCTATCTCAATAAAAAGTTTTTAAAAACCTACTTTTAAAATTAATACGCTTTCTGGTAATTGCTATTATGCGATCATAATGCAGGGCATGGTATCAACTATGTGGTGGTTAAAGAAAGGATAGGAGACATTTTATTAATAGGTGTTGTTGTGTTTTCATAAAAGAGTCTGTAGTACTTACATTTCCTGGTGTCAACATTTATAATAGAAGTCTCGCCAAATATGACAAGGGAACGAAACTAAGAGTGACTTTAATTATGTATCACAACGCTTTGAGACGGTATAATGAACACTCCTCAAAAAGCCATTTGTTTCTATTTTTGATGCTTAAAACTAATACTATACGTCTTAACATACCAGAAAAACACGAAGAAAAGGTTATCAAAACACGCCAGGCGAAAACAATAGTACAAGAGATCTGCATATGACAACTTAGGAAGGTGATAATTATTTTTATCTGCGAATGTTTATGAACGACTGACATAATTCCTGGAATGTTTGTGAATGTTTATTAAAAGACACACCTACAAATGTTTATTCCAGTTGTCTTATCAGTCGAGGGCTTAAAGGTACTTACTACTACAATTTGGACATTAACGGTCACTTATATTTGTATGTCACAGAACATTCTAATGTAAGCCGGTGATAAAGTCGAAAATAACGAAATTGTAAACTTTAAAAGAATTATTTTTCTATGATGATTCCTGTACACAAGTTTCAATGTAATATCGAACTCAGAATTTAATGTTTTACCATAAAGAATAATTATAACGTTTACTTTTTCGACTGGGATTCGAGCCTAACCCATTGGATAAAGGAACACTGATAGAAAACCCCCACATCCTTTAAATGGTAATTCAGTAGTATCAATAGGTAGACTGCATCATGGTTTTCGGTAAACAAGTAAATAAAGGAATGAACTCCATGTTTACTTGAAGGTTCTGACATATTAGATCATTATTAAGATTTATATCTTTTCTCATAATCCATCAAAATCTTGCAGAAATCTTTCACTTACCACGGGTGTAACCGTTTTAATAAAATATTACATCTTGATAAATCTGGAAATATAGATAAAAGAAAATAAACGTCTCAAAACTTGAACAGGCTTAAGATATGAAAAACGTGCATCAGTTTTTCTCATTTCAACTGTGCTTAAGTAATGGTTTGTTCATTATAGTGTGACCCCTACTTCAAGCGCCAACCTCCCGAATTCTATCCTGTGATACCAGGCATCAGACATGTAGACATACGGTTACCATTATTTAACTAGCTGGCGGCTCATCAACCGACCATATGAGAAAGGTCCCCTGCTGGCCTTCAAATTCGACCTCCCGCTCCCAAGGCGGATACAATGACAAAGATTTTATTTGATACTGGCCTCCGGCCCATGACAATTAGGCGGATACCTAAACCACTAAGACTTGTTCTGCAGTTAACTTTAATCTTGGGTCAATAATTAAATTTTGTAAAAAAAAGGATCCATCATATTCATGTTTTGAAAGGTCCATATTTATAATATATTATAAATTCACCTCGAATCTATAAATTGGTGTCTGAAAAAGAAAGAAAAAACATATGCCGCCGGAATCTGACATTGACCCTTATGATAGAGTTTTTTGTCCTAATCACGATAGTCCGTTCAAAGAAGAACAAGGGCTGGTGTTCTTTATTCAATTTTAGGCTATGACGTCACACAGTCTTAAACCATCTTGATAACTAATCACATGATTAAAATAACACGAGACAAAAACAAAATGCAATGACACAATCAAATACCATACAAGTTCCTTAAATGCTAAAGATCAAAGCAAAACCTTATGACTAAAATGGTTAAAACAGTATTAACATGATATTAACATTAAAATGAATAACGCTATAAGGCTTATTGCTCTATAGTTGTCAAGCGGTTTCTCTTAAATATGTATGATTAAGCTGAGATTTATACAATGATTATCTGAACCCATAAGACATGTAATCTTTTAAGACATGTCTCCCGTAAGAAGTCACTCCTTTTAGAGGATTGTAGCGGTGATTAATAACGTAGTCGTTTTAAACCTTAATCTCAAGCTACTAGAAGAGGATACTAGATAGATAGATTTATTCAACATGAAATGCATAATTAACACAGGATATTGTTGAAAGATGAAGTATCTGAGAAAATCTTATTACATAAAGAAAAGTACAGAAAGTAGTCCATAGTTTCAGCCCACCTATACACTGAGAACACTAGAGTCGGTATTTCTAATTGGTATTTCTTTTTTATTAACGCGGACTTTACTGATGGGCGTTTATAAAATTTATTTGAATATCATCGACTTTGTAATGTTAATTCTAACCCGGTAAGTCTAAGTCTTTGTAGAGGTCCACAAGCAATGTTACATGCCAATTATCTAAGATGTAGGTCATGTGGTTTCAGGGAAGTAGACTTTTAAAGTGTTTCCTATTAAAGCCCATGTAAAATCAAGTGAACCCCGTGCGGGGTCTATTTTTAACCGGGTCATGATTTGAACGAACTTAGTAGAGGTCCACTAGGCAATGATATATGCTGAATATCTAAGCTCTATGCCTTGTGTTTTCAAAGAAGAATTTTTTAAAAGTATTTCCTATTTGTTGCCATTGTAACCAGAGTTCTACATGGAATGGATTTTTTTAAACAAATTTGATAGATCTTTATGCAAGGAACATCCCTGACAAGTTTCATCAACATTGACCTTGTGGTTTCAGAGGATATGTGTTTAGAGGAGAAGCGTAAAGAATGGGGGGCGACGGACGAAAAAAGGTCGAATAGCCCCCCCCGGCCCCTTGCAGGTGAGAAAAAAAGAAGTATCTTTACAGAAAGACACATGGCCGTAGTGGACAATATGTTGAAGATATTTGGTGCTAAAAAATGGACAAAACAACTGACGGTAATCGCGCATACTTATTTTAGTCCATGTATTAGTATTGTAGAAACCAAGAAATATAAATGTTATTCATACTCAGTTAGTTGAATTATACTAGTTGAAAACGAATCATGGACTATAGCTAAGCAAATATTAAGACTCGTGGTCGAACTCGACCGCGATTGCAATTGTATGCAACCTGAAAGGAACCATCGAATTCGTCATACATTTTTAATAAATATCAGTTTGAAGATTTTTTTATTGAATCAAATTAAAGATATTAAATGAAGATATGAAATAGTGTCCACACATGAAAAATTTGTCCAAAAAATCAGTTTTCCGTTTCATCTAAAAAAAAAACGAGTACAGACGTTCGGATTGTTATTTGTCAAATCCTTTCAATATTTTAACTTTCCAATCACAGTGTACATTTCCTATCAATTGTTAAAGGACCTTCACCCTAAATGTAAACAGGAAGTATACTCTGGTACCTAGCGCGAAAGATAAAGTATTGTATGGAGCAGATAACCAGATAGGAGGAATCTAAGGTGAATACAACACTGGTCTACGTACGGAAAATATAATGATTGAAGCGAAAAATGTAGTCAATAAAAATGTAGGTAATAAGTTCAAAATGATTCATAACGTCTGTAAATGGAACAAAAAGTATTCTAGCAATTTGAAATTGGAATGCTGGATTTAGGAGACAGTTATCAAAGAATGAGAAAAGTTATATGTATTTTAGCACCTAATCAACTTGAATGTTATTGCGAATTGTCACTAAATGAAGAAACCCTTTCACGGAAAGTATAAAATTTATACCAATGAGAAAAGATTTTATGCGAATACGGACAATAGCAAGAATGGATTTCATAATTCCCTGACAAATGATATTACAACATAACAAAGTGTTTTGATATTATCATTTGCGCTGAAATAAATTGATAAAAACCACTAAATAATCAAGTGTCGGATAAGTACACACGTAGAGTATGTACAACATATGATATGACGAACTAATATGAATGTGAAATATATCTGCTTTTATTATACGCCCGAACGAATATAATTTGTTATGTGGCTGGTCGTCCATCTCTCCGTCCGTTAGCAATTTCTGTCCAGAGCATTATAGAGTCGATGCCCCTTGTGTTTTAGCTTATTTATTTCAGAAGCAACGAGTTATGGCCGTGTGAAAATTGAATGCAAAATTACCATGGTAGTTTTTGCCACGGCAAAATTGCCAAGTTTATATCTGAATGTCCGGAGCCATACATATACCACATTGATGCCTATTGAGTTCAGCTGAAAAACTTCAGACGCGCAGGAGTAATAGCTCTTTGAAAATTGAATGCAAAATCACCGAGCCATGCTGCTTGGTCACTAGATGACCCGGCGCGTTGGGGCCACATGCTTCTAATCGTTTTCAAATTTCATTAACTTTTCTTTTATCCGGTATGTGCTGGGGGTAGCAATGCCCCACACTACTTAATAGCATATCCTTTTGGCGTATATGGTTGCTGTCTTACAGACAGCTCTTGTTTATTTTGTTGAATTTATAAACAATAAAGGTTAGCATTATAACCACATTTTTCTACGAAACGTTAAAAAATTCGTAATGATTGCTGCATAGTTCAAAAGTTTAAAAAATTATTTCCGCAGCATGTTGTGATCGATAAAGTTATAAATTTTACCGAGTATAAGAATTTGCTCGACATACCTTTCCCCGTTCACAAGGTGCACATTGTAAGACACTCAGGGGTGCTGTTGTTTTAGATCATATACATCCTGGTCGAAAGACGAAGAGACAGGTTAAGTCACTTGTAACACTTTTCTAAGAACACCACCTGCCGAGACTCGAACTCTGAACCTGTATTCTTGATGTCTAGGATAACTGATATTTCTGCATGTCGTATCGTAGAAATTGATATATAAAACTTTTATATATCAAGGTTACGCCTAGTCGACCAATCTTGATTCAAGCGGCACGTTCTTTTAACTTAAAGATTTTCAATCGACAAATAAAGACATTACAATGTCACGTGAAGTATTTCAGACCCAGAGATATTAATTCTGAAAAACGGACAAGCAGCTTCTGTAACGGGAAATATAAAATATAGCATTTTCAGTAGATTTGCAGCGCACTGGTTATATTACAATTCATGTCACTTTCACACGATACGCGTCGGATATATGAATGAAAAGAGAGATCGTAATGCCCTGTATGTTAAATCACGTGTGTTGATTGATTGCTACTGTTAACTACTGTGTTTTATTTGCACGAAAACATTTTGCAGTCTTAAACATTCAACAGTCAAAGTAGTATCATAATCAGAGTGAGTAATTATTGATAACAATTCCAATGTGTACACTGATCTACTTTTAATGCGAGGCATGATTGTTTGGGTAAATAAGCGGCTCTGGATAGTTTATCGCTTCCCCAAAAGCAGATGTTTACATATTTAAAATATGTATACATGTACTTCTTTCTTATTTAACATTATAATTTGGGAAGCAAAACAGAAGTTTACATATTTACAATATGTATAATTCTTTCTCATTAAACATTATAATCTGGGAAGTAATATCGCTTCCCAAAAACAGAAGTTTACTTATTTCAAATATGTATAGAGTGGGGGAACCTATGGGAGGTTTTTGAATGTTATAGCAGTTCAGAAAGCAGGAAATCTAACTTGATTGCCTCAGCAAACAATGTTATCCTTGTTAATGAACAAGAGTGATGTGTTCATCATGACATGTCGTTCTGGGGCTATTGAACGACACTGTCACTTTAAATTTCATCAAAGGAAAGCTGGTGGTATGGTATTGCCCAAGGGGGAAACAGTTTAGCCTAAATTTTACAAGTTCGTTCCATGTTTTTTTCAAGAATAGTTTTTCAAAATGAAACGGGTGTTTTGTGTCTTGAATTTCGCGAAAGCAGCGTGCTGTCGTCAGGGCAGGCGCGGCACACTACGTTTCTGTTAACTTCACCACCCATTCCTATTTTCTTCACTTTTTCTTATCTTTCCCCCCCCCCACGCCACTAATTCTTTCTCGTTTAACATTACAACCTATAAAGTTGTCCACGGAAGCTGCTGAAATTTAGCAAGTGCTTTATCAGCAAGGCTATCATGAATAACAGTGAATATCTCATAAAACTTGAGAACCTTCTTCTTAGGGAGTCTTTGTGACACAAAAAGCTCTCAGACTGTGTATACAGTTTTTTAGACTCTACATCATATCTGGTAATATGATAAGTATTGCAGGAACCCACTGCAGGAACCCATCTCAAGTTGTTATCTGTAACCCTTCACATACATTGTTATTATAATTTCATGCTATCATTAACCTTCTGATAAGAATCTCTAGGTAAAATAAAAATTTTAGACAACTTTGTAGCACAAATCTGGGAAGCTTATAAATCCATTCCCCAAAATCAGAAGTTTACATAATAAATTATCTAAAATATGTATACTTCTTTCCCATTTAACATAATCATTTAGAAACTTCACTTTTTCCTAAACAGTCTAATATCTCAAAGAGAAACTTTAATCCTTTTAGCTCAGCGTATATTATAAGTTTTAACTGATCATTGACTTAAACAATATGCTCGTCGGGACTAACTAGCAACAGCGAATGAGTTGTGAATCATCGGCAGACGAAATGTTCGGCGTCCACATACACCACTGGTGTGTTCGGTGCTGTTTTAAGACATGATTTAAATTCACAACCCCTACTTCCGGTGTGAGTACTGATCCGAACTACATGAAGCAGCCATCGCCAGTAGATATAAAATCAAAGGACTGAAAGTGCTGGAGGATCTATTGTCTCTAAACAACACAGTCTGCACACATACATGTGTAAATATCAGGACAACATAGACTGTACACATATATATGTGAATATCAGGACAACCCTTGCACGAGTAAAGTTATAAACTGGAGACACAACTGTCCACAAATTTTGACCTTTCACCATTTGTGTAAACTTTACTTTTGAGATAGGAACCCATGTGCTTACATTATGTCATTCAGTGACTATGTTCAACTACCCTATGAAGTATTAAGCTGTGAATCGTAACTGAGAAATGGATTTTGACAAAACTGAACTGAAAATTTATAGTTTGAACAACTTTAAATGTCATTCAAAAGTTATGGGATATGCCCATAATGTTGATTTTATTGTGCGAATTAATTCGGATTTAACGTCGCACCCAACAACTAAGGTCATATTGCAACTTCCGGCTTTCGTGGAGGAGGAAGACCCTGGGTGCCAATTCCCTGTATCAGAATTTGGGGGTCATTTAGAAACTCCGAGGGTCGTACCCTTTATTGTAAAAAAATAAAAGGCATGACTATGTGTTAAAGAAGTCTTATTCAGTTTACTTCTGTAAAACTGCATGTGATACATCACAAAATGGTGGGTAATCAAAGGGTTGACAAGACAACAGGTGTTTCTCTTTGGATGCTTTCCATTTTGTCACTGCATCTCAAAAGTCAAATTTGTCCACAAAGCGAATTTTTCATAAGTGCTTTCAACCATAGACATTAAACTTGGATATTATTTGGCACACTAAACCCCCTTTCAATAGTGACAGTCTGATCGAAATGACTACAAAATGATTATTAAAATCACTTAGAAAGACGTTTTTCTTTCCTGTATTAAGGTTCGTCGACCATCTCTTATTGTGCGTCTACGATCTATGATGACGGTATCATAGGAATCAACACACACAAAAACGCAATGGTACAAAATGCGGGTCGATCCGAAATCAGACGACAACGACGACGCAATAGGGTCAAAATTAGACATATCCCATACCGGAAGCGTATTTTATCAACAATTTATCTTGCATTTCGAAGCGTTTTGAGAGGTTTTGAAATGTTGTTTTTGTAGTAATTTGATCATACACATTTTAATTGCGTCATAGAAGACGCTCTTTGCTATTTCTGTTGCGTCATTGACAAAATGAGTGCGTCAAAACCGCAGAAAACGCGCTCTCGCGGAACACTAAATTTAGTGTATCCTATGTAGCGATGCGTATTTCACGGGTCTAACATTTCTCATGTCACACCGGTCTGACGATAAAACCCGCGTAGGAAAATAGTTCTATACAGAACAGATACCTCGTTGATTTAAGTTACAAATTATAAGAAAAACAACAATATAATATTATGCTATTCTGTAATGTTTTGATATTATTTAGATCTGTTACTATATAATTTTTAAAACAGAGGACAGTAATATAGAACTACTTTTCGGTCGTATTCGACAAAAATTTGTGTTAAGAGTTCGGCCGTAAGGGTCTGAAATACTCTGTTAACTTTGGATACGACTGAATAAATCCAATCGATCCAAAAATGCAATGAGTTGAGTCTACAATCTATGTAAAACCGTGTAACAGTTTGTTAACACAACGATACGCGTATTTTGCAATAATTTTTCCTTTCATTGAAGTAAGCTATACCTTGATAAATGTTTCCGATGTCATTAAATTCCCGGAACACCTATAGATATAATAATCTACTTTCCTGATAAAAATATATAGTGCAAAAAGGCTAACTCGTGATTAAAGGTCCATTACTAAGACAAATCGAATTTTCTTTTAAATCTAGAATTGTAACAGGGAATTACAGTTTTTTTAATGCGCTACTCTTTTTTTCAATGCAATACTATTTTTTTCAAATGCAATACTTCTTTTTTTTAAATTGCACTTCTCTTTTTTATGTCGTTCCCACGACTTAGTAACTCGTTACCACGACATACTAACTCGCTCCCTCGAGTAAGTATCTCGTGGAAACGACTTAAAAAAGAGAAGTGCAATTTAAAAAAGAGTGGTGTATGTCACCTCTGTGCCACCGTATTAATCAAATGTTTTCGCTGTTTAAACAGATCTCGGTCAGGGTCATTAAAACCGGAAAAGCAGGAACTTTTTTAAATATTGTTTATTTAGTAGTGGATGTCACCTCTGTGCCACCGTATCTGTGCCACCGTATTTAAGCTTTTACTTTGTTTTTCTTGTTTAAATTAATGTTTGCCATTTTGTCACGTACATTATTATTGTATATTCTTTTTATTATGTATATATTATTGCAATGTTCATGAACTTTGTAGCGTTTTCTGCACTAATAAAGTTCTCATATATTCTGCTTTGTTTCGTATTATCACTTTATAATGATGCGATAACAATCCAGAGTGAAATTTCTACCCAATGTCTGGTTCATTATTAGAATCGTTCATGATTTTTTTAGATATAAGATGCGGTAAAAAAAATTTCAATCTCAGTTTTCGTTATTAGCCGACGAAAACAATGAGCAAGACACTTTTAGACATTGAAATGGATGTCTGTAATTGGAAAGCAGGCAACCGAAAAAAAGCCAAAAGCAAAATATCTTCTAAAAATACGCGATCTATCAAGACAACAATGTTATGATTGACTTAGTCACGAGCGCCGATCCTCTCAGCCTGTTTTTTGACGACATCGTTAAAATAAACAAAAGTTGCTTTATTTAAATCGATCGATTGATTTAAAGTTACCAAAATTTCAGCCCCTTATATATTAATTGAAAAAAAAGGAAAAGAAAAAGAAATAAAAACTTATTAGAAATATTGCATATGGGTAAGTATGACATTTTACTGTAAAAGTAAAACCATGAATGTCATTTTGAAAAATTTGAATGAAGTCTAAATCCAACTCAATAGTCAATAATAAGCTTATTATATAAACGAGTATTTGATATATGCTACAAATAAATCATATTTAATAAATGCTATAAATAAATCATATTAAATATATGCTTCAAATACAGCGTTCGTTATTACAGCAAAACTATATACAGCGATAAAGAAATTTAATAAAGTAAAAAATTGAAATAAGACCTACCTGTAAGTTGTCCGCAATAAATGGTGGGCACTAAAATACATACAACAAACAAAAGATTATCACGTAGTCCCATTGTTCAATAACCAACGCAAATAAATGAAATTCAGTGAACTGCTTCTGCTAAAATTCATAATTCTTTTCATTTACATCTACCAAGAAGCATATTCGCATGGTCGCGAACTGGCGCCAGACACTCGGAATTGATCGGTTCGGGGAATTTCCGTATCCTACAGCCGATCAATTTTATTGGTAGCCGATAATTGACGGAGCTTTTGCGGGGGTGGCGGAACGCCGTCGCGTGTTGCAAAGACTGTTAACGCGACTCTACAGAAAAAACACAGTAATAGCTGTTTATCTAACCAGTGATGAATGGACGATTGAGCTTGTAATTGGGTAATTATAGGAAATAATCATTTTTGTAGCTATAAACGTTCTAAATAAGTCATCGCTTCGTTTGACACGTCTGAAATCTGCTGGAAAACGAAGTTATTTCAGACCGGATACATCCGAATTGTAGTTAGAAACTGAGAGACGAAAGATAGATAGTGTCAGAAATCATCCGAATAGAGTCCATTCATCATCATCGTCACCTAGCGTAAAATGTAACCCTATTAAAGATGAAATCTATTATCCACTGAGCAGACGACGTCGGAAGACAACGGGAGACAGTGTTGCATGCGCGGCAATTAAGTGGAGTTAGCGTTTAGGCATTGATTAAATGTATCAAAGAATTGACAAAACTAAGATCTGTCCAGAAACACATTTTAATACAAAAGACCGGCAATGGAATTGAAAGTAAATGAGTGATAACATTTCCTCTGAAAACTCTCTTAAAATAACTGGCTAAGAACTATGATAAGAGTCGTTGTTACGAAAACAGTCAGATGTAATTATTAATTACTAAAACAACGTCTGTATGACTTGTCAGAATATGTCAGATCCATTGGCTAATGGTAGATACTTACGTATATCTAAATCATTGACGTCACCATTTCTGTATGTAGAAGTTCTTTATCGACCTAGATTTTTCTAATATTTTTCTAAAATGCAAGAGGGCTTAAATGGCCTTATACCGCTCACCTGGGACCCATTATAGGTGTTTGTGTATTGCACAAATCAACATTTTTAGATACAAGGAAGGAAAAGGTCAAAGCGGACATGGTAGATTTTTCCACCTTTCTTTTCACACAAGAAAGGCCGGGGGCTTTCCCGCCAACAACACCCTTCCCTTTCCCACGATATTAGTATAGGTTCACATACGAAGCAATTCAAAATCAGATCCATGATTTCTTATGAGAAAATTTAAAAGTTAAAAAGATATGTTTAGATATATATGAGAAACAAGTCTTCCCCCCATAGACGCCATGTCTTTTTCGACGAATCAACATGGGTTGAGCACTCTTGATAGAGAGTTGTATAGCAATCATTACTTTGATCAGTGTTTTCTCAGAAGATTTTAAAGAAGTAAAATATATAGAGACGTATAGGGACAAGTAGCCACACTCGAAATGTTTTTTTTTTACGAATATATGTTTGTTAAACACTTTGATAGACGGTCATGTAAGCATTAAAGATATATCGATCTAAAGGGAGTATTAGCCCCGCCCCTGGAAACCATACTATTTTACGAATCAACACGTCTTGACTACTCTTGGTAGAGGGTCGCATAAGAATCATTCCTAGAAAATGAGTTGAAAATCTGACCAAGTTTTTCGCAGAGATAATTTTTAAATTTTTAGTATATAGACATAAAGAGAAAATTGGATCCTCCAATTTTGAGTCAGGTTGTTATTTCAAAATATGAACAATGATTTCAAAAGAATATGTTTTACAATTTACCATATAGACAAATAGAGAAGACTTGTCACGCCCTCTTGTGACCAGGTTTTATGACATGGCTTGAATACTCTTGGCAATGGGTCACATAAGAATCGTTCCCGAGAAATCTGACCAACGGTTTTAGAGAGAATATTTTGAACTGTCAATATTACAGGTTTATTGAGGAAATAAGCCCCGCCCCTAAAGGGGCTATGTTTTTTATTAACACTACTTGAACAAACATGGTCATTTAAAAACCATTCCAGTGAAATTAATATGAAATCAAATGAATGAGTTTATCTTATATCTGTCTATGTAAAAATGTGATCCCCGGTTTTGATCGAAGGGGCATGATTTGAAAATTTACAATGCTATTTACAACTGGCACCAGAGTACTAGACTGCCCTATAATTTTAACAAAAAATACCCAAAATTATACCTAAATAACACCCTATCATGAAAATAATGGTAAAAAGTCATTTTCTGACAAACCCCCGTTTACACTGTTCTATATTATTCACATGGTGTTGAACGTTTTCGACAGGGGCCGGGTCCCCGCTCTTTTTTTACTATTCAAGCAAGCACTTGAAGATCAACAGCGGTCGCGTTTTACAGACAATATATTTATCTACCAAACTGGTAAGTAACACTTTTGAAAAGCTACCGTTTCTATAAAATTCTTCTAGAATATTGGTGATTTCGCTCTCTCCATTTTCTTGATATTTTCTGTCACTGCTGACTTCCGGTTCAACTCAAATGACCTTTCAAACACGTCATACGGTTATGCACAGAAGTGATACTTTGCGCTGCTTACGTAACGTTTTACAAATTGTTTTTACAGTAAATAAATTTCCTGTACCTACTTGTCCACAAGTTAACAGTTACGGCCGCTTAGCATTGTTTACATACGAAATACAATAATTTGACACAGTGCGCGAAATATAACGCGGAATATTTTCAACCAATGAAAACGAATTGTTACAAAATTGAAAGGTGAACCGGAAGTCGACAGTGACAGAAAAACACCAGGAAAACGGAGCGAGCGAAATAGCGCAATATTCTTGAAGAATTTAATAGAAACGGTAGCTTTTTAAAAGTGTTACTTACCAGTTTGGTAGATAAATATATTGTCTGTTAAACGCGACCGCTGTTGATCTTCAATTGCTTGCTTGAATAATACAAAAAGAGCGGGGACCGGGCCCCCTGTCGAAAACGTTCAACACCATGTGAATAATATAGAACAGTGTAAACGGGGGTTTGTCGAAAATGACTTTTAACTTTTTTTTCATGATAGAAGGTGTTATTTAGGTATATTTTGGGGTATTTTTTGTTAAAATTATAGGGCAGTCTAGTACTCTGGGGCCGGGGGAACAGTGTAAACGGGGGTTTGTCAGAAAATGACTTTTTACCATTTTTTTTCATGATAGGGTGTTATTTAGGTATATTTTGGGGTATTTTTTGTTAAAATTATAGGGCAGTCTAGTACTCTGGTGCCAGTAGAACAGTGTAAACGGGGGTTTGTCAGAAAATGACTTTTTACCATTTTTTTTCATGATAGGGTGTTATTTAGGTATATTTTGGGGTATTTTTTGTTAAAATTATAGGGCAGTCTAGTACTCTGGTGCCAGTGCTATTTACCAAATATCTAATCTATGTGCCTTACGGTTTTTAGAAAAGCTCTTCCAAGTTTTCATTTTGGTTTTCATGACAACTATCCTTTTACATAGAATAGAGTTCTTGTTATACCTTTGCTAGATGACCACATAAGGAATATTTCTGTGACGGTTCAATGGAATTGGGATCAGTTATTTGGGTGGATATATGGTTTGCAGCAATTTGTTGACTGCTTATGACATACGACGGACCCACGGCGATCATAGTAAATCAGAACCATTACAATTACAAAAAAAATCTTTAATGTCGTGTGAATGTAAAAACAATGGTCAATTAGTTGTCATATTTTTTCTGCGCAATCGTTTAAGCAAATTTCAATTTAGAATAAAATCGCACCAAGAGTAATCGCCCCTTTCAAGTCCACACAATCAGGTCAAAACTTTATTTTGGTGAATTTGCGAGCGAAATTATACAAATTTATCACAAATACATATTCATTAAGTTTTATAATAAAACGTGTGTATTGTATTTGAAAAAATCGGTTAATCTCGTTACATGAATGCTTATACTAATAAGAAATATCAATTTTCAAACTCACTGACACATTTTTAGACGTTGACAGCTTGCTTTTCTATTGAAAACGAGACTTTTGTACACTGTAATAGCCAATAAAATTTACAGAAAAAAATAGCTATTTTTAGTTTTGTACTCTGGTAAATTGCATTGTTTATCCAAAGAGCACCGAATACTG
This sequence comes from Saxidomus purpurata, assembly GCA_022818135.1. Classification (NCBI taxonomy): domain Eukaryota; kingdom Metazoa; phylum Mollusca; class Bivalvia; order Venerida; family Veneridae; genus Saxidomus; species Saxidomus purpurata. The sequence goes on along the minus strand of JAFMSR010000001.1, from coordinate 3,106,210 downwards.
CGAAGTGCAATAGCTGTGTAATACCTAAATTTCACAGCAATACTGTTCTTTATCCAAATTTTGATATTCTTCAATGAATGTGAAGACCGGGACCATGGACACGCAACTTGTAGCTAAACTGGCCCCAGCAAATAACTCCGGCGTCGTAAAAAAGTAGAAAACGTAACATATTTGCAAAATAGTGTGGCCTCGTTGTATAGTAAGAGAGGTAAGCGCTACGAGGAGTTTTCACCGTTTGCAACCATGGTAATCAAGTTCCGTTGGCTAAGTGGTACAGATATATAGAACACAAAATTGTGTCGCGGTAGATATTGCTGCCTTACATCATGTGATTATTAATACAATTTATTGACATTTGACGTCGCGCAGCGGGTTAATAATTATGAATAGAAATCGGCACGGAATACTTATTTCCCTTACGTAAGAATGGCATTTCGGGCAGAAAAAAATAAGATAGTGATGAACGCCAGAGCTTGACTGAATGACTTTCTTATTTAGTATATGGAAGTTCAGCTTAAATATCGGTCAAGCTGGTTTATATATAGATTATGCATTGCTTGGTTATGCAATAAACGTGCGGGGTTTTAATTCTTACCTCGTTTATTTTCTAAAATGGACTCCTTTTAGTGTAGACAGTAACACTAAAAGTAGTTCGATGAAAATTCACAGACTGAAGAGCATGATCAGACTACCCGTGTGTGCAGACAACTCATGGTCAACATTGTCTTCATGGTCTAACACTGCTTGTATGTGCAGATTCACCTGCCACCAGAATAAGTAAATGATAATCTAGAATTATATATGTTGTGATATTAGTAACTCGTGTGACGTGAAAAGTATATTATCCTTGTCCCTGCAATCATCCTAACTACCGTTTGTGTACAAGACAAGTACTAGTCTCCAATCCTAAGCCTGAAACCACGAACAATCTGAAATGGAGAGTCAGATACACAGCGAGGATCAAACAGCCAGAAACCACGAACAATCTGAAATGGAGAGTCAGATACACAGCGAGGATCAAACAGCCAGAAACCACGAACAATCTGAAATGGAGAGTCAGATACACGAGGATCAAACAGCCGGAAACCACGAACAATCTGAAATGGAGAGTAGATACACAGCGAGGATCAAACAGCCGGAAACCACGAACAATCTGAAATGGAGAGTCAGATACACAGCGAGGATCAAACAGCCAGAAACCACGAACAATCTGAAATGGAGAGTCAGATACACAGCGAGGATCAAACAGCCGGAAACCACGAACAATCTGAAATGGAGAGTCAGATACACAGCGAGGATCAAACAGCCGGAAACCACGAACAATCTGAAATGGAGAGTCAGATACACAGCGAGGATCAAACAGCCGGAAACCACGAACAATCTGAAATGGAGAGTCAGATACACAGCGAGGGTCAAACAGCCGGAAACCACGAACAATCTGAAATGGAGAGTCAGATACACAGCGAGGATCAAACAGCCGGAAACCACGAACAATCTGAAATGGAGAGTCAGATACACAGCAAGGATCAAACCCGTGACTCTCAAGCAGTTATAGATTTATTGTCAGCAACATTGAACGTAGAGACGGGCCTTGCCGAAATCAGATCTATACAGACGTTGATCTCGTCATATATTGCACTGAATGCCCTCTACATGGATGCTAAGGAGGCAATCTAAACAGTGGCATCATGTAAGAGAAGTATAAATTTAACGTTAATATCTTTTAAGAACAAACTTTCTTCAGTACTGTTGTCTTAAACAGAGAATTAAGTGAAGAAACATTACATTTTGCGTGACTGTTTGAATACTATTTCTGGTATGGTGCTCATTTTAAAGCAAAAAAAAACCTGAAAGCTTGTTCCGATTACTTGGTTAAAACGAAGCTTCGGAAACAAATGATACAAGGAGAGAAACTACCGGGAAGTTTTAATCACAAAAAAGGAGGAAATCATCATTCGTCCCTCTCAGCCAAATTAGCTTGACACGAAATCAGAATTTATTTTGAGAGTAAAAAAAGAACTCTGTAGGTTGGAAGAAAGTGTGATTTGTTATGCACAGCCACAAAATAACTTAATGCTGATAGTGCTCATCAGAATGAGATATACTGACCCAAATTTGACATAAATAACGGGTTCAGTAAACTCCATATATAATGAATCCAGTTACAGCGAAATTCCGGATTTAAGGAACAACTTTTCTCTGCCTGAGATTTTTTATTCTTTGTTAATATAAAAATGATATATGAATATAACAAACTCCGGATATAAGGAACAAATTTAGATGGTCCAAAGGAGTTCGTTATAAACAGATGTATATCATAACAGTGATCGCATGAATGCAGTCTAAAGCTTTTATAGTTCCTAAAACTAAGTGACAGAGACTCTTTGGAGACAAGAGAAAACATTTAACACGTTTGAATATAGCGTACGATATGATCATGTTACAAAACAAACAAAAACAGTACAAACAGTTTCAAACGATTGCATAATAGTTAATACCTTTGGGGCTTAATTGCACATTTTTTTCACGGACTCTGGTTTAAGAAATTACTGCACTGCAAATGTCAAGTAACGCTGATTACAGAAAATAAATACTAATGGAATGTGATTTTGAAATATGTCAGCTTGCGAAAACGCGCTATTTAAACAGTTTATTAGCCCACACTTCTCTGGTAAAAAATAAAGTTTAATTCATTTATTATTTAGGTAAAATTAATATCAAATCTGTTTTGTCATTTTATACATTTACTTTCAATTTTCGTTTATATACTATAAATACAGAGTGAACTTGTCGTTCACAAAAATGTTATGACTAAATCCTGACCCAACATCAAATCAAGATCTAAATATAGACCGACTTGGAAAATTCCGTTTAATTTTATTACATGACCGTCTAGCTGACTTTCCGAAAATAAGACAATAATATCTATATTTAGATCAGACATTCCCAGCTTACTTATACACAAGTGCGCACATAGGAACTATTTGTTCTGTATAATAATGAGTATTGTTTGTCTATTTAATTTACATTTTTTGAAAATAATGTGTCAAAATTAAAGTTTTACATCAAACTTATTGTACATGAAAAGAGATTTAGAAAGAATTTATCGAACTTTATTGATTAGCGTAGGAAAACGTTTCAATGGTTGTTGTAGGGCACAATCTAATTCTGGAGCAAAGGCAATGGAAGGTAATCACCTTCCAAAAATGATTGAAATTAGCGTGAATTATCTCTCTTCAAATTGAATCATACCAAATGCAATTGTTACTGGTTTTATAAAAGAACTTTTGAGGTGAGAGTTCAAAGAAATGCGTTGAAAAATGATTGCTCCTTCCTCATCAAATCAGCTAAGACCATATGTATAAAAGAGAAGGTACGGATATTTATGACAAGGACTGAGCTTGATATAAGAGTTTCCAAATTTATGGTGTTATTACACTGGAAACCTTTTTATTTACGAACGATTATATTCATACAAAAATCAATTTAGAAGTCATGTAACATCGAGTAAAAACACTAAAATGTCCTCTGAATGTCTTCCTTATTTGTACTTCGTAAGAAAAGACTTTCAATGGTTATGACTGAAAATCAAAGCAAGAAAATGTAGCAACGTGTTTTCTTATATAGATAAAGCAATGCCGAGTCTGGTTTTATATCAAAGCACCGAATCGTAATGAGCAGTGGCAAAGAATTTCTATTAATAGTTGTCAAAATGCAGTCCAAACAAAAAGCAACAAATGGCAAAAGTTCACCAATTGGACAACAGTAATGGCCTTGACTTTCTTTAGTTCCTATCTATGTCTATATTCCAAAAGTGAACGCTCAGCTAAATGATATTTATATTTTTATGTTATAATATGTTCAAGGAGAACATTACACAGGGAAGTTATTAAAAAACGAGACACACTCGAGAACATCTGTTTCACTAGGCGCCTATAGATGTGAAATGTACAGTTTCATCAGAGTAGAATAGAAAAGTTGCCATGATACAAATCAGATAGAGAACTGTTTGCTCGAACAAGCACGTTATTACTCGGTGTCTACGCTTCCTCGAAATAACGTAAATATTCTCTAAACAGTACTCTATCCTTAACTTAATGCAATGACTTCTTTAACAGCAAACGATAAAGTTATTTTCATAAACAGGCAGGACTGTGGAACGCCATAGCTGCCTTCTGATGACTTTTGTCATTTCGTTCTGCGCATTTGTCATTATGCTCTGTAGTTAAGTCATTTCGTTCTGTGCATTTGTCATTATGCTCTGTAGTTACAACATTTCGTTCTGTGCATATGTCATTATGCTCTGTAGTGAAATCATTTCGTTCTGTGCATATGTCATTATGCTCTGTAGTAAAATTATTTGTCATTATGCTCTGTAGTTATAACATTTCGTTCTGTGCATATGTCATTATGCTCTGTAGTGAAATCATATCGTTCTGTACATATGTCATTATGTTCTGTAGCTATAACATTTCGTTCTGTACATATGTCATTATGCTCTGTAGTTACGTCATTTCGTTTTGTGCATTTGTCATTATGTTCTGTAGATAAGTCGTTCCGTTCTGTACATATGTCCTTATGCTCTGTAGCTATCATTTCGTTCTGTGCTTTGTCATGTTCGTAGTTAAGTCGTTCCGTTCTGTACATATGTCATTATGCTCTGTAGCTACGTCATTTCGTTCTGTGCATTTGTCATTATGTTCTGTAGTTACAACATTTCGTTCTGTACATATGTCATTATGCTCTGTAGTTACGTCATTTCGTTCTGTGCATTTGTCATTATGTTCCGTAGTTAAGTCATTTCGTTCTGAGCATTGGTCATTATGTTCTGTAGTTATAACATTCCGTTCTGTGCATATGTCATTATGCTCTGTAGTGAAATCATTTCGTTCTGTGCATATGTCATTATGCTATGTAGTAAAAGTATTTGTCATTATGCCATGTAGTTATAACTAGTCGTGCTGTGCATTTGTCATTATGCTCGGTAGTGCACGCACTAACTTCTTTACGTTATGTGGAAATGTTTGCTGTGACTTTTAAAGGGACATACCCTATAACTGATGCCAATCTGAATAACAACCAAAACATTAATAATATATATAATCTTTGGAAGTATTATAACGTTACCTAAAAGTTTCAGCTATGCATTCCCAGTCATTATCGATAAAATCAGCGGTTTAAAATATACTGTAGCACCGTAAACCATTCAATTATGAATGTACAGTTGTTGTACAATTAATGGGTGGATGCGATTTATCATAGAAAGCCTCTATATTGATTAATCGAGGTTCTTGTTTAAAAGTCCATTTATTTATCAGTTTACGTTCATTGAACACATAATCTTTGTTTTGAGAATATATTCTGCTAGATTTAAGGAGTGCCCCTTTAACAGGTGACACCGGATGACGTTTTTATTTCAGCTTTAAACGCGCGTGCTTATAGAATTTGGCTAGAATTAGTGAACTTCTGAATAACATGCATGCCCAATTTCCCTGAAATGGCAGTAATTGTAGTATACTATATATCAAATAAAAGTTTACAATAGATTTGAACAAATGGGACAAAAAAGCAGGAACTGAAATACAGAAATAGCTTACTTACTGAATTTAAAATACTCTTTAAAATGGCCATTTTGAAAATTGGTTAAGAAAAATGCTCAACACACAAACTACATAGTTGTTTTTGAAACAAAAGCATATGTCTTCCCTATGGCAGTTTATAAGTAATTGTAATACTGATTAAGGATTTTCAAATAAAATGAATACAGAGAAGTCCAGGAAAAATAATTAAATTTCATTAATTCAACTTCAATGTTTTAACTACAGAGCATAATGACAAATGCACAGAACAAAATGTTTTAACTACAGAGCATAATGACAAAAGCACAGAACGAAATGACTTAACTACAGAACATAATGACATATGTACAGAACGAAATGTTATAACTACAGAGCATAATGACATATGTACAGAACGATATGACTTAACACAGAACATATGACAAAGCCGGCGATGTTTACTACAGAGCATAATGACATATGTACAAAACGATATGTTATAACTACAGAGCATAATGACTTATGCATAGAACGAAATGACTTAACTACAGAGCATAATGACATATGTACAGAACGAAGTGACTTAACTACAGAGCATAATGACAAATGAACAGAACGAAATGGTATAACTACAGAACATAATGGCATATGTACAGAACGAAATGACTTAACTACAGAGCATAATGACAAATGTACAGAACGAAATGATATAACTACTGAACACAATGACAAATTATTTTACTACAGAGCATAATGTCATATGTACAGAGCGAAATGTTATAACTACAGAACATAATGACAAATGCACAGAACGAAATGATTTTACTACAGAGCATAATGACATATGCACAGAGCGAAATGTTATAACTACAGAGCATAATTACAAATGCACAGAACGAAATGTTATAACCAAGAGCATAATGCATATGCACAGAGCGAAATGTTATAACTACAGAGTATAATGTCATATGTACAAAGCGAAATGTTATAACCACAGAGCATAATGACAAATGCACAGAACGAAATGTTATAACCACAGAGCATAATGACAAATGCACAGAACGAAATGACGTTACTACAGAGCATAATGGCAAATCTGCAGAACGAAATGATAAAAGTCATCAGAAGGCAGCTATGGCGTTCCATACAGGACAATATCTGCTATTGCATTATGGCTAATGCATACAACTATAGGGAAACATTGTACTGTACTTCTGATAATTTGCACAGGGTATGGGGGCGGAGCTTAACTGTGATATATCTGTAATAGAACACATAATCTATCTACAATAGAGAACAGTTACAATAGCGCGACAGAATATTATAATGTTGACTGTAATAATTACTTCAATTCTGGGAAGCTACGCCTCCTCGAAATAATGTAATTATTATCGCATACAGTACTCAAGCTACATGCAACTTACAAGGTGTTTAAAGCTTTAATCGAGGTTGGATCCCAGCAGGGGTCCGTTCTGATATGGCTGGTTAGTGAGCCGCCAGCTAGTTAAATAATGGTTACCGTATGCCTACCTGCATTGTGCCTGACATTAAAGGGTATAAAACAAGGCTAGAATAAAAATATGAGCAAAAATCTAGGTAGGAATTTGCAGAAATCGATTGAAAATGTCGGTTACACGGCACCGCTACATGATATCTTTATATTGGAATTTAGTGGCGTATTATTTAATATTTAGAGAAATACGCGCTATGGTTGGCCACGCCCCAAAATAATTATTAACCCCCCCCCCAACCCCGTAAAAGCTCCCTATATGATTTACCGCGCTAAAATATTCGCCCGGCTAAATTGATTTTAGCCGCGGCAATATTTAGCTCCGGCATAATTTTTTAGCGCGGTTTAAATCTTTTGCCCCCTGCCAATATTATCCGCCCGCTAAAATATTTTATGCCGGGCTTAAATATTTATGCCGCGGCTAATCACCCCCCCCCCCCCCCCCCCCCCCCATTTGCCGGAGCTATTTTAACCGCGGCTTCACCCCAAACCCCCCCCCCCCCCCCCCCCCCTATTTAGCCGGCTAAATTTTTTCCCGCAATAATTATTTAATATTTATACCATACGCGACAGGAATTTATACTGGAGCCTTTTTTATATGACTATATGTTCTGAAATACGTTATTTGCGTACAGTTTGAAGAACTTTATTTCTTTACCAAAATCTAGGAGCGAGCAGCTTTGATATAATATACTGCACCTGACTTTTTACAATCTATTCATTCAAGATATATTATACTATTAAATATATATCTGCTATCATAGCAATACCCTGTCGGTTTGTATTTGTAATACAATGCAGGAAACATAAAACATGATGTTATCATATTTACGATATGTATTCTTGTAGTTTAGCATTCGGCGTGGAGACTCAGGTGCTAACCAGTGGTTCTTTTTATCTTTTGAAATGTTTGTTATTTTACTGTCACAAATTTTAGGATTTGTATTCATTCCAAAGTCACACAATTGGCTTTCTAAAATATCTGTGCTTCCATATAAAGTTATAGAAGTGTTTGTGTTTCAACTCATCGCCATAGCTTCACACACATTGCTGATGTACTTTATAAGAAAAAAGTATTGCAGCTTGTTACAAACATAATTTTTTGTAACACCTGCATTCTTTTATAAAAGATATGTATAAAGATAATGTCTTCTACAGGTGTCGGAGTTACAAAAAGTGAGCCCCAGATATGTTTTTGCAATTTGAAACATCTGAGTATATGTAAAGTACAAGCTACTCGTTTGATGCTTTCATGAGCAGACATTTATTGATAGCGAAAAATCACTACATCTATTAAGAAACGGGCTAGTGACGTGAAGTTACAACAACTAAAATCTAACAACAATGCTGAGAATACTTTAAAAAAACTTATAAAACTCAGAAATCTACAATAACACTTGCTCATTCAAATGTAGTTTATTTCTATGTCTTACAAAAATTAAAATGAAAAGTAGTTATTATTGTAGATAACCAAACAAAAAATCGCTGGAGGCGACATTATACCGGTATGTGATGTTGAGATGGTCTCAGATTGGATGTATCAATCATACAAGTGAAGACATCAGATGAGGATATATCTAAAGCTATATATAGATTGTTGCAAGCTAGAGGTGCGGCTACTCATATTTCCTATCATATTTCCGCTTACTATCGTCTATTGTATATCTTTGTGTACGTGCAGCTTGAATAAAAACCAATTCAATATTTTAACTATGATGCCTACAAGGAAAGAGACAGAAAAGACTATTAAAATTGAAGCAAGCATCGTAAAAGTTGAAGGTTCTAGCACTCGAAATTGATATTAATATCCTCAATACATGTTGACAGGGAAAATTGCAAAAGAGATTATTAAAATTGAAGCATGCATGGTAAAAGTTTTTAAGGATCGCCCTTATTGTCCTCAATAATTATATGCTATTTATAGTTAGTGTAATTGCTACGTAGTCCCCTACATTTATCATTATATTAATGCCCTATACTGTTGTTTCTTTTAGATTCGTCTGAGTTTTTATTTCAATCCAGATGGCGAAAAAAAAACTTTTAACATTTGTTTTAGCTACAATAGCTTGGAGTCTCAACGATTTTGTGTTATTAGATACGTCAGTTCTAAGATTAATGACATCTTTCGAAAATTTCGGGCAATCCTATTGACAAATATCAACTGTGTAGGTGGATTTGATCACACAAAATGTATCAGAAATGTCTTATTTCAGAGAGACGACATTAAAATCAGGATATTGCTGTAAGCTTATACCTCCGTGGTTTCTCACAGCAACATGTGCCTGCCTACTTGTGGAATATTGAATTAGGTGCTATCAAAGATAAACAATTAACTACAGGTTATGCTGATTAAATTTAGATGGAAACAGTATTGAAAATGTGTTTCACTGGCTACAAGTATATCTTGCACTGTGTCGGATGAAATATTAAAAGATAAAAAGCATTTTTTTTATAGGAATCTACTATAAACCAGACTGTTGGTTTCTGTCATGAGCACGTGATTCAGATCGAAACGTTTCTATCATGAGACATATCCGTCTCCAAAACGAGGCTCTGGTCTTCCAAAGTGACGGATATTTCCATCGGAGCCACTGTCTCATAAAATAAATAAAATCTTGCATCTACCGCTTTTCATTTTATAATAGATTTTTTTTCTAAATGCAAACTTATCGAAATGATGCATTGTCATCAATCATAATCTCAAATCACCGGAAATGTCGATATTTTTTCCTTACAAATCGGATCGGCATTTCCAATACCGTTAAAATTAGTTAGGAACCCTTGTGTCTGACAATTTTCTTGCATTACTTGTGACGTAATGTTATAAATATTGTCACGTCATTTTCCCAAACACAGCATCTGAATTCCGTGTGTTTTTGTATACGATAATGCATCAGTTCGTGCTCAGGTGAGCTGAAAACTGAAATGCAAAAGAAACATGTATCAACCTAAAACATATTTCGAGGGAACTTATCTGCATCTTTTTCAAATTACATGGTAGTTATAATACAATAAACATGACTGTTTAGCAAACAAAGGGTACAAAGTAGCTAATGATAAAGCTGCAAAAGAGAGAACGAATATGAAGCAAAGTGATGGTTTGTTGACAAAACCGAAGCAATTAATCTTAGTAAACAACTAAAAACAAGAAAAGCAGACGATATACGAAGGAAAAATAGAAATAAATGACGTGTTCGCACAGGAACTACATCCACAATCCCCCACGTCTCGGGAGGCTACAAAACTCCGAAACTCATTTAAAGTGTTTTCATCACAAAAGTGTTGGTGCAACAAGCCCCAGAGTCTTACAGCCCAATAGCTTGGTGTTCTTACCTGCGGTACTGCTATATTCGTATACCTAAAAGAACAAGAATTTTGCTAGATATGAATGAAATATTTGAGGTAAACTTGTTTTTTGATAATTTTAAAGGTGTATAAGGTATTTTCTCCTTATTCTAAGCGACGGTAAGTGGAATTTAAACTTAAAAGTATTGTGGTCCGATGTAAATAAAGCGCAATGCTCTCTCTAGTATTTTCTCTATTTTTAGTGCTTACTTCACAACAAAGTGCCATGCAAATGGACAAAAGCTTAAAGTGATATTACCGTTCAAAGTGACCATCAAAATTTTTAATAAAACATTAATCAGTGATTTATACTCCTAGAAAAATTAACATTGCCATAGTTATAACCCAACAAGAGCTGTCCCTCACAAGTGATGAATGCCCCCGAAAGAGGTGCCTCACAGTCTGTGTTCTCTCCATGTGCTCAATAAATGTGCTATGTAATTTTAAAATCCTTCCATGCATTACAGAGTAACCATGCATACAGTATTCCATTACTTTAAACACTTAGTGTGACCTTGACCTTTGAGGTAGGGACTTGGGTCTTGCACGCGACACATCCGCTTGATGTGCTAGACATTTGTGCCAAGTTATTTTAAAATCCTTCAAAGCATGATAAAGTTATAGTCCGGACACAAATGTATGCATATATAAAGGATTCCATTACCTTTAAACTCTAAGTATGACCTTGACCTTTGAGCTAGGGACGTGGGTCTTGCACGCGACACGTCGTCTTGATGTGCTAGACATTTGTGCCAAGTTATTTTAAAATCCTTCAATGCATGACAAAGTTACAGTCCGGACACGAATGTGTGCATATATAGAGGATTCCATAACCTTCATACTCCAAGTGTGACCTTGACCTTTGAGGTAGGGATGTGGGTCTTGCACGCGACACGTCGTCTTGATGTGCTAGACATGTGTGTTATTTTAAAATCCTTAAATGCATGACAGAGTTACAGTGCGGACACGAATTTGTAGGTGGGGTCGCACAGACGGACGGACGGACGGACGCACACCCATATGAAGGTGTTATTAGGTAGTATTTCCATTGTTCTCGAACAATAGAGTGACCACTTAAGTAACAAAAGAATGACCACTTAAGGGACAAAAGACGGAATGAAGACAATAGATTTCTATTGTCTTAGGCCACACCTCCTACCACCCAAGGTACCCATCGTGCATGCGGACAGACGGACGGACGGACAGACGGACGCACACCCATATGAAGGTGTTATTAGGTAGTATTTCCATTGTTCTCGAACAATAGAGTGACCACTTAAGTAACAAAAGAATGACCACTTAAGGGACAAAAGACGGAATGAAGACAATAGATTTCTATTGTCTTAGGCCACACCTCCTACCACCCAAGGTACCCATCGTGCATGCGGACAGACGGACGGACGGACAGACGGACGGTGCGATTTTAATATGCCACCCTTCGGGAGCTTAAAAATTGCTATCTGTATAACAGTTTCATTCACATTGAATATACAGAAAATCTGTAAAAATCTTTTTTGACTATCCTATAAAAATCTTTTTTGACTATCCTGTAAATGTTAATTTGCAGTTGTCAATTACAGAAATAACTTGGTTAAACTTATTTTTTTACATGTTTTAAAGCATCCACTGTGTTTCGGGCATCATTCAAAACTATAAACCAAGCTGACAATTTTGAAGGGTAATATAACTATAAGGTGACATTAGAGAATGATAAATGTTGAGTTTATCAAGTTTACACAGACAGTGACCTATTATTTTAGGAATATTTAGCAGTCTAATGGGTATTTTACATACATTAAATATATATACGAGATTTACAGTTCAGCTTAAACTTAGTTGTTACCCAATGTAGTTTTACTTCTTCATCAGATTCAATTTCGGTATTATCTAGTAAGCTAAAGGATATGTTTTCTTTATTGGTCTTTTTACCAATTGCTTTTTCTTGAGCTTTTCCTGAATTTGCCTTCATTTTGTTTATGTCATACTAGTGCATAACGTTTAAATTGTCTTTTCTCCAAGTTTGATTTAACGACACTTAAATCATAATCCGAACAGGAAACAGTGTTACCATCTGCGTAGTTACAAAGGTCACATTTGTTTACGAAATGGAATAAATCATTTATTAAAGTTTTAAACAGAACTGGTCCAAGAATAGAGCCTTGGCGTTCACGTTTGAATATATCTTTGAAACTATATACTTTTAAGGCTCCAATTTAACGCATTGCTTTCTGTCTGTTAGCAGATTTAAAGCGTTTTCAGACATTCCATATGTCTTAAGTTTTAAAAGAAGCAGATCATGTGAAAGGCAATCAAACGCTTTAAAAGAACCATTGAAATATCTGCAACGTTCTTGTTATAATCAAGAATGAAAATTCAGTAAAATTCATTAAAACTTCGCAAACCTCTATTTGAATATTAATCAAATTATCTATGTTTTCTGTAACTTTCCTATGTTTTTTTTTTTTTTGATTTTTGTATTTATTTCGTAATATCTTTTTTTGAATATATATGGCTTGTTTTAAAACTTTGGGCATAAATGTACTGGTTTTTGTAAGACTGGTCATATTCATCACATTGGCACCATCTAAGAAAATACATGCATTGCCGAATTTATCATAAACGTAATCTAGATCTCCTTCCTCTGTGCTTTGTTTACTTAAATCATTATTTAAATTTCACTATATCGATTTCTGTTTTATACCTTGATTATCAAGTTGTATCTGGAAGCCAATGGTAATCTACATCATTTATACCAGGGTTTAAAAATAATAGATTTCTTTGCAATTACCTGTGTAGTTAAAATGAAATCTAAAAGAGAGTGCTTCCAAATAGCAGTAAAACATTGAAAGTAAAAAAATATCGAAGCTCTTTCAAAGACTAGCACTTCGAGCTATCTTAAAGGTCAAAATTTAAATCTTTGAGAAAGAATACCGGTATGTTATCCGATACTTTATATTTGTGTGACCTAAGAATGATGTACGTACCATCTTTGGTTGAGAATGGTTTACAGGTACATTTTTCTTAATGGCAACAGTTTCTAGTAAATCAAATTCAAAATTTCAAATTTTGTAGTCGAGCACTATGTTGCTTTTGTTAAGTTTAACTGAGCAGAGATGAATTTTCATTTACACAAAGATTCTTTTGACTCGAGCTAGGGAAATAGTAAAATTAGCATGATACAAACCGCTTTAAACTCTCAGTTACCAACATTTCTGGTAACTCGTTGTTCGAAGACGGTAATTTCTAATTCAGCAAATTACTTAATTATATGCTTGCTCTCTGGATAATAGTGTATTGGCGATTTTGTGTCGCCAATGTTCTTTATTTGGTGCACTTGGTGAAAGTGTTACATTTAATTAAGTTGATATTGCAGTTCCAGTTTGTGTCTTCCCTAGTGACGTTTCTCATTGTCCGGGCATTCATTCTTGTGTGAATGGGTATGGTTTTTTTGGATGCTATGTAATATGATAACATAGTTCTAAAAACATACATTTGAGTAAGTACTTAAGTCAACTTATTTCCATGTGTGTGTACTTTAACGGTCCATTACTAACACCAAATCAAATTATCCATTAAATCTGGAATTGTAACAGCGAAATACAGTTTGAAACTGGCTTCTAAAACTTTACAATAGCCGTGGAGTATTTCCCTGTTTGAAATACTGCTGCAGAATAACGAGTGAATATTTGTGTATTTCCTTAAATTGACCTGGGTGGTCTTTTTGTCCTACTTTAGTTTTACTGAATGTTGTAAACAGTCAGAGATAAACTTTGCACATCATTGGAAGTAAAGTTCTTCAATTATATATAATTCAAAATAGACATGCTTATTTGTGTACCTCTCTCTTGGAGACTTCTGGATAATTACAAAGATAGTTTAAAACTGGCAAACATATTTTCGTTTTTTAAAAGGCAAAATATAATTTATGAATTCTTTAGTTAAACTCAAATTTTCAACACAATATGGTCACATTTGATGCAGTATGTCATATTTTTCCTTCTGAGAAGACGCCCGTTATGTTTCCAGATTTAAAAGAAAATTCGATTTGATGTTAGTAATGGACCTGTACACTTGGCTATCTATCGTTTGATAAAATCAATTCGAAGGCCTATAGCAAAATATGTGAAGGGGGAATAATATCTAAATTGTTTTAAATATGTCACTCATTGATGCAGGTAGGCTGATGATCGGCAAGCCATTTCTATATTTTAACTTACACTGGTTCTCGATTGCGAAATAAGTTCTTACAGCTGAAATGAATCGCTCTGGAGACTCGTTTCAGATGAAATCAATCAGGCAATGTGGGATTTATATGTGGCTTGCGTGAGGGGGCAAAAGTAAGGACATTCCATTACATTTAATCCTTTGTTTGTGATTCAATTCTAAAAGATTTAAGCATAATGAAAACGAAATAAACTTCTACAGATTAAAATCAAAGCGTATGCATATAGCTGAAAGAGATTTGTTTTAATTGTCTTTCAACGAGTTCATGGCATTTGATAGGTCAGATCATAAAGATAGATTACATTTGTCGAAGCTTTTACAAAAGTGCATTTCATAGAACCTTAAATGTCTTCTCAAACCAAAGCGATGGTATTAAGCGCCTTAGAATTTAAACAACATGGGTCTAATTTTCTTCATGATTTCTCAACGCTCAGACGTTTCTTGTCAACTTTAGATTTATAATGCATTTTTCTTCAAGAGATTTTTCATTTACATGCAAGTCGTTATACTTTGTGCGTGGGGCGGAGTTGGTGATTCTTGAGGGTAATTGTGATTCTGGTTACATAAATCGTACAGTACATTTAAGAAGTGTTCATCAAAGCACACCGCTGAGATAAGTTCTGAGCAATTGTTTGCGTTACGAAGTTTGACTTGCAAGATTTATGACTGGATTTTAAGAATGGGATATCTTCTGACTTCCAGTTCTGTACAATCGTGATTCAAAAACTCATAACTTCAATCTTGAGCAGACGACATTGTGTTTGTCGTCTGCTCAGGAGTAAAGCTGTATTGTAATAGACACTGGCGCCTATGTACTACCTAACAAGAGAATCAAAGCGCTGTGAGCGCTGAAGGCCTGGGGGCTATAGGTTAACTCCCCGAAAAACAACTTTTGACCTACGTGTTTTGCGCTGCCTACCTAGCGCGGATCGAAATGTGCAACACGAAATTCAATATAGACCAGAATGAAGACACGAATAGTGGGTGGCGGGAGTTTGTTTTAAAACTACTTTAAATGAAAAACCAACACATTAAATTGTTAACCAATATTCATCTGCCTTTGTACCTCAGCAATGATCAATGTGTGAAAATTATTTTGACCTAGGACAAGACCTTGAAACAGAAATAAAACAAGCAATACCAACAATGAAATATAAATAAAATACTGTACAATGTGTATAGCAGAGAAAACCAAAAATGATTCTGGGTTACCTTGTAGTTGTAATCGGTGAAACCGTTCACTGGGCCTTGACATGCAGCGTCCTCGATAAATGGCGGGTGATTTTGATCACGTGAGTACCTTCTCGGCAATGTACGTAAATTATATCTTTTTTTAGAGAAATTTATTTTTAGGTAAATATATATGTAATCGTTCGTAAATAACAAAGTTGTCAATGAAATAACATCGGAAATTTGACAATCAAAAAACAAACTCTTATATCGAGCTCCGTACGGTTCCGTCAATTTCCGTAAATATCCGTACTTTTCCGTGATATGCATATGATTATCTTCCGTAATCAGCTAACAGCGCATTAATTTCTAAAACAGAAAAAATGTGTAATGCAGCCCGTAAGCTATATACCTTTCTGCAATCGTTTGAAGTTGTATGTACTCTTTTTATTTGTAATATGTTCTTATCATATGCGACATTCAAACAGAAGATTGATCTGGTCTGTCTTGCACTACTTTAGCATAGCGCATGTTTACAGTTGTTATTCGCACATAGCACAGTTAAATTGTCTGCAGTGTTTGAAATGTGGTATGCTAAGTTAGGCCTAGAGGACTTTCAGTCCCTTGGCAAAAAATAGCAAAAATAATTCATATTGCTTTTATAATACTCTGACGGGTCATATACAATGTACATCAAAATTTGGTTTAGGCAGATGCTTTCATTAGATACTTTAGATTACTAATTGGCTATTATAGAAAATATTGAAAAGGTGCATGATTACTAAGTCGTGTAAAACTACTGACGGAATCTGTAAATTGTTGTCCGTCTGTGTTTCGAGTGTGAAGTTAATCCTTATGATTAGTTTAAAGTGTTATGCAATTAAGTAGAGGCATAACTGATAGGCTGTGACAAGAGGATCATAATGACACTGTCTCACTCACCAGACCACCAGGTACTAATTTTTAGACAATTTCATTTTAACACACAGTAATTAGTCATTTTGGAAAACTGAAGTTTATATGAATCAACGTTTAGTTTTACAATACAGCATAATTATATGGGAAAGAGCCTTGCTCTTAAATGGCCGTCCTTTTCAACAAATATAAATCTCTTGAACAATTTTGACTGAAAGTCACGTAAGAGTCAAAATCCGACTAATGATTTTACATGAGAAGATTTTCAAGTTTCCCAACCACAAAACGAAAGCATTCTACACAACATTGGCCAACCGAGAACGTACGGATGTTCCTTTCATGGAACTCTATGAAACTTGTTCAGAGATTTAAGATTCTACAACGATTGACAATCTCGATAAACTGTACAGTCGTTCCTTTACCTGACACTGTCAAAATTTCACGAATTTAACGATTCCAATCTCAACTTACATGTTTTTTCCTTCCTTAAAATTTTTAATCTTCAAATTCTTAATGAATCATCTTGAAAACTGACAACCTTCATAATTCTATAATTTAAAAAAATCTCTAGCGATTGAACCATCTAATTACTGCCCTTTCAGTATCTTCCCCAATCTATCCTATACCACTCGAACTGAGATCTGATGTTAAATTTCGCTTCTCCACCTAAGTAGATTCCTTTCCCTTCCATAAACTTGTTAAAGTTAAGTTCTCTACAACGCCCAGACCATCTCTATTAACAACTGTACCCCCCCCCCCCCCCCCCCCCCCCCCCCCCCCCCCCCCCCAGGGCCTTTCCCCCATGGACCTACTTTTCAAACACTTTTTTTTTCCCCCCCCCAACCCCCCCCAATCTCATAACTTCACCTTCGTCTCTATACAATTTTTATGTATTATCTACATGAACCATCGATAATAGATGTTCCTCCAGGCTTGACTTGGTCAAAATTCATGTATTCTACATGGCCCTCGATAACTGTACGGGTTCCTTTCATGAAGCTCTATGAAACTTGTTCGAAGATTTCATGTATTCCTACACGACTGGACAAGAGACTGCCCCCCCCCCTACGATATTCCTTTTTCGGCTCTATGACTTCTTCAAAGAATTCATAACTCGATAAACTCTTTTCCCCCCCCCCCCCCCCCCCCAAATCCAATTGACAGAACCAACCTACTGAAATGATTTTACATGAGAAGATTGTTCAAGATTTCCCATAATACAATATACAGAAAAAATATCTCAATGCCTTCCAGAGCTCTTCCGATTATCCTATAACTACAGTGATGTTCCTTTCATGGAGTTCCTTTTCATGGAACTCTATGAAACTTGTTCAAATAATTTCATGTATTCTACACAACGATTGGACCAATCTCGATAAAACTGTACAGTGATGTTCCTTTCATGGAGCTCTATGAAACTTGTTCAAATAATTTCATGTATTCTACACAACGATTGGACCAATCTCGATAAAACTGTGTGTTCCTTTCAGGACTCAAACTGTACAATATTACAAATTGGACCAATCCCCAAAAACACAGTGATGTTCCTTTCATGGAGCTCTATGAAACTTGTTCAAATAATTTCATGTATACTACACAACAATTGGACCAATCTTGATGAAACTGTACAGTGATGTTCCTTTCATGGAGCTCTATGAAACTTGTTCAGAGAATTTCAAGTATTCTCTACAAAGATTGAACCAATCTCGAAACTGTACAGTGATGTTCCTTTCATGGAACCTCCTCATGAAACTTGTAGAGACATGTTACTACAACGATGGGCCAACCGAGAAACTGTACGGGATGTTCCTTTCATGGAGCTCTGGAAACTTGTTCGGAGAATTTCATGTATTCTCTACAACGATTGAACCAATCTTGATGAAACTGTACGGGATGTTCCTTTCATGGAACTCTATGAAACTTGTTCAAAGATTTCAGTTTTACTACAACAATCAATGATCCAATCTCGATGAAACTGTACAGGGATGTTCCTTTCAGGACTCTAGAACTTGTTAGATTTTCATGTATTATCTACGACGATTGAACCAATCTTGATGAAACTGTACAGGGCTGTTCCTTTCATGGAACTCTATGAAACTTGTTCAAAGAATTTCATGTATTATCTACAATGATTAAACCAATCTTGATGAAACTGTACAGGGAGGGTCCCCCCCCCCCCCCCAAACCCCCCCCCCACCCCCCCCCTCCTTTCAATGGAACCTCTATGAAACTTGTTCAAAGCATTTCATGTATTATCTACAACGATTGAACCAATCTCGATGAAACTGTACAGGGAGGGTTCTTTCATGGAACTCTATGAAACTTGGTAAGAGAATTTCAAGTATTCTCTACGAATCTTGATGAAACTGTACAGGGATGTTCCTTTCATGGAGCTCTATGAAACTTGTTCAAAGCATTTCATGTATTCTCTACAACGATTGAACCAATCTCGATGAAACTGTACGGGATGTTCCTTTCATGGAGCTCTATGAAACTTGTTCAAAGAATTTCATGTATTATCTACAACGATTGAACCAATCTCGATGAAACTGTACGGGTCTTCCCCCCATGTTCTTTTC
The DNA here is from genome assembly GCA_022818135.1 of Saxidomus purpurata. Lineage (NCBI taxonomy): Eukaryota > Metazoa > Mollusca > Bivalvia > Venerida > Veneridae > Saxidomus > Saxidomus purpurata. The sequence goes on along the minus strand of JAFMSR010000001.1, from coordinate 3,086,909 downwards.
TTCGAACTCTAGAAACTTGTTAGAGATTTCGTTTATCTACAACATTGAACCAATCTCGATGAAACTGTACAGGGATGTTCCTTTCATGGAGCTCTATGAAACTTGTTCAAAGCTTTCATGTATTATCTAAATTGAATTTCATTCCATGCAGAATTTTGCCTTGTAAAGGCAACAATTTGGGAAACTAACAAAATCTTTTTCTCAAGGCCAATCTCAAGGTAGTTCTCAACTTATACCCAAGAATTTAGATATTTCTAAATTCGCCAACCCCCCCCCCCCCCCCCTACCAAACCCCCATGAACTGTACAGTGATATTGGTCCTTTTTCAAGCTTGTTCAAATCATGCCTCTACTGTATAGTAACAAATGGCCCTGCCCAGAGTTCACGTTTTAGATAGTAATGTGCAGGAAAAATAATGTCAGAAACCTCAAATACCCACTTTCTTGTTTGAGCTGGGCAAATAAAATTTGGACCTTATGTGCAGTTTTGCGAGTTTCAATGTTATTATCTTGTGCACATTTTTCAATGAAGACCTTGAATTTGATGCTTTGTTTCAGTTCTCAAAGCAAAGCTAATGAACCTTAATTATGCTAATGTTCAATGTTGACCGTCTTTAGAGAGTTTCAAGTTATTATGCATACATTCTACAGCTTTCACTTCTATATCAGAAAGTGCAGTAACACTACGGTGAGTGATACAGGGCCATCATGGCACTCTTATTTCTATAAAGGCCCATGTATAAAAATGACCCTTGTGCAAAGCCAGTACAACACCAAGAGAAAATATTCGAATACACTTGGTACACTACTTTTGTTACACACCCAATATCTAAACTGAGCATTGTGGTTAAGGCCAAAGATATTGTCCAAGTTTTTCTTATACAAGTCTTTTACAAAACATGTGACAGCTTGCAGCCAGATTTTCAAAATTTTCTTCTTGATTGCCATGATTAGAAAAGAATTCTTTAAACAAGTGTGGTAGATCATCCAAGGAACATCCACACCATGTTTTATCAATTTTCATTGAGCTGCCTTGGCGCAGTGGTAGCACTTTCGCCTCAGGTGAAAGGGTCTCAGGTTCGATCCCTACCATAGCCATGTCGGTAGTGTCCTTAGGCAAGACACAAATAATTCCACATTGCGTCATATTTCCAGGTTGATTCAATCTGGAATGAGTCTTGGGAGTGATTAATATAAGTTGCAAGAACTTGTTTCACAATCGAGAATAAATAAATTAGTATATAAAAAGAAAAAGAATCATAAAGTGGTTTCATAGATGTCCTTTAAAAAATAATAGATAGAGTGTGAGCAGTCACAACATCTCATTCTATGATGTATGCTCTTGAGCTAATGAGATGATTCCCAAATGTATCCCTCCTGCTTCAAAGGCAGGCAACAAAAAAATCTGACTAACACTCAACTTGCCTATCTTTGCCAGATAATACAAAAACCCTTACATTGAACATAACCCCTTGGCTACTTCATGCTAGCAAATATAAACATTCTGTGTTAATCCTCACATAATATTTATTTATATCAAGTAAGATATCACAATATAAATGATTTTCCTTCCATAACAAACGTAGTCCCGGGTTCCTTGTCATCTTCTAGCCTTGATATCACAGTCTGAAATAAGAAACTTGTCACTATTACTCTGCTGGTAGCAATGAATAGGTTCTACATTTGCTACAAGTCAAAACTGATCATAATCAACATGTGCTCTACTCTCTCATCTGCACATATCAATTTCTTGGTCCATATTAGAATTGGATGGACTCACTGTTTTCAGTGACAATATTGGTAATTGGCTGATAATTGCTTCTATTTCATTCAAATTTTACTTTCCTAAAATTGTTTCATGAAACGCAGTGTTAATAGTATAGGATTTAGAACCTAAAAAGGTTCTTTGACTTTTGTACAGAAAATATCAGAGCCAATACTTCAATTCATATCACTAGAATAAGAGACAGTTGACCTAACTTTATAGCAGTAGTTTTCTATTTTAGCAATTCTTTTTTTCGTCTTACTTTACAATGACTGCAAATTTTAACTTTTTAGGCACTCTCCAACACTGGTGTCAAATGAAGTAACTTCAAAAGCATGAATCATAATCAAATAACTTCAAAAGCATGAATAACAGAATATTTTCTATTGGAATATACATTTCAGGCATCATCAAAATGTGTTGCTGTACCATAAAACATTCAATCATCTATGTTAAGTTGTTGTTGTACCATTAAAGAGGGAGTGGCAATTTTTACAGAAGGTCTCTAAGCTGATAATTTGCGCTAAAATGAGACAATTTTCAATATAATCATGTTGTTCTTTAAAATTGTATCTATTTATCATTTTACATTCACTGAACACATTGTTTGCAGAAAATTTGCTAATTGCATGGCGTCCCCCTTTAAAACTGGTTAGCTTTGCATGTATCAACATTATATTATATTACATATTAACAATACCTTGACTTTTGAATCCTCACTCATATACCCTATACACATGCTGTCTGTTGTGTGACCCCAATGCAACTCTGAAAACAACATGAAAGAGTAAAATAAACAACAGGAAACAATATATAGATGATCACTGTAATATCAAATACTAGGGAGTAGTCATAGGTTCAGATGGCACACACAATTCACTCACACTCAACTGTGCACCTATATTGTAACTAACTGATATAACCATTAACCCAATCATTGCCTAGGATCTAAAGTCTGAAGTGTCTTTAAAAAATTGTCCCTTTAAAGGTCAGTATTTTCTACCTGTAAAAAAAAATGATTATTTTATGGTTTTCAGTGAAATACTGAAATATATTAGTGAAATAAAATTGATATTTTCACAGTTTCAAACCAGTGAAAATATCAAAATCTTCAACCCGGATTGACTTTAAAAAATATACCGAGCGTAACAAATGCCTGAAACCAAATGACGATGACGTTGATAAAGATAGGACCTCATGTTTGTCATGCTTTCTGATGACATTTTTTGTGGTTTTCAATGTTTCACTAAAACCAACTCAACAAAAGTAGAGTTTTAAACATAAAATAAACAGAAAAAATGTTGGTATCAATGTTATATCACGTTAATTTCACTCGTGAACACCAAAAGTAGTTATTTTCACTTAAGGCTGGACACTTGTACCATGGTAACCACATCATTGAACATGCATACAGACTAAATTCAGATAAGTCTGCACAGGCACGTAGACTAATCTAGATACATACTGGGTACCAAAGTAGTAATGTTGGTTTTCTAGCAACTTTGTAAGCAGATGGTAACATTATTTATAACTACCTGCGTGTGCCTCTCCTGTATCTGACCTATCAAACTTGAGAGCCAACACTCCACCAAACTTTTCTTTGGTATCTTGTAAAAAATCAGAGTCTGAAAAAAAGAAAATTTCACATATTTTTTTCATGTGCGAAAACATTCAACAAGTCTCAATAGATTTTTACATGTACTCTTTATTTTCTTACATGGACCTGCATCAGGAGTTGGGATTTTTTCTCGCTCCACGGGGTTCATATCAGTGAGAAGTGGCTATCTATTAATAGTTTCTTGAATGCCAGTACTGGAAACCTTATTCTTGTATATCAAATCAGCATTTCCAGTGATCTTAACCATGCAGCAAAAATCAGTCTGGAATCCCCCTGTGTCAGACAACTCTCATGGATTACTTGTGATGTAACATTATTAATATTCTGACAAGTCTGTATTTAGACATCATTTTTTAAGTGCAAGACAGTTTGCAAGAAAATTTTCTATAATGAGACATCTGGTTCAGACAGAAATATCAGTCACCGAGGGCAACAGTTTTGCAGGAACTCGACAGAGCCTCATTCCCGCCGAAACAGTTACCCTCGATGACAGTTATTTTTATCTGAACCTCGTGGTCATGATAGAAACTATTAACCTAAGAAACTTACAATTTTTATAGACAAAGTGCCTGATTGAATAAAAATTGTTCAAAACAATTCAAATTTTGAGCAATTTCAGCAATTCAACGACTGTAACTCCACTGTATCTCAGGTAATTTTACCATGTTTGGTGCAGATTGACTAAAGTCTATCTATCTGTTAGAGAGCAAACCGTACTTATTTTATGAAATACAGTCAAACTTGTATTAAGAGACCACCCAAGGGAAAGGCCAAAACCGGTCGCTAAATAAAACAGTTTCTTAATGCAAAGTATCATTGAAGACAACAACCATTTCCTTTGAACTTTTACAGACATTCTGTTTTTTTAATATGAGTATAGAAATCAAATGCCAAAAAGTTATGTGAATACCATCCTACTATAATAAAAGTGTCAACATTTTACACTTAGATTTGGTTGCAGCACTTGTTTCACACAGTATTCTAACAATCCTCCAATAACGGCATTATTGTTAGAAATGACAGACATAGAAACGTCGTAATTTTCCAAAACTGGCAAATTAGTTTATACATGAAAGTACTGAATGTTGGTAAATACCCGACAACACCTGCTAACAAAAAGGATAAGAGAATTGACATCTTCGTGCCTAATTGGGTCGTTAAAAGCAACTTAAAAGGGTCAGTTTGCATAGAAATTATCTGTTTGGCATAAACCTAATCTGTTCGCCTAATAAGAACAAAATATTGATTATGGGTCACTAATTACAGGTTGCTGGTTGTGTTGCTCAAAAGTCGCTTAATGGAATAGCAAAACAGCGTACAAACGCTTTGGGGATTCAAAAGCAGTTACTTAAGACAAGGGTTGCTTAATACACATGGTCCCATTAGCAAGTTCGACTGTACTAGCAATTCAAGGGCCATTACTCCCTGATTACTTTTTTAAATTTAGCAATTAGACAGGAAAGCATACATTGTGACTAAGTTTGGTGACGATTTGATAAAAGCTGCTCATTTTGGACAGCCAACAACATTAGCCACCACAGCATAGTAAGTCCCGTCCCTACAGATGGCCCTTTATGGTAAAATTCTGCAGTTAAACATTACGGCATTTCATCGTACAATATCTTTTGAAAATCTTTAATATTTAGGTAAATCAAATTTCTAATAACAAACCATATCAAGTTACCCATTATTATCTTGAGGTATTATATTAGCTTTCTATATGTAGAATACTTTTTCTCAGTATTAAGGTGTATTTATGATCAGTGCATGTCTTATAAAAGATATTTCTATCAATATGTATAGCTCAAGCATTTTATATCACTCATGTTTCTGTTTGTTCCCAATATTCCAGCCGATTTCGTCTTTTAATATCAAACTATTACCTGCTGACACGATGAAACCAAAGAATAGACTTCCAGACATCTATTTAAATTTGTACTGTTAGTAACAACTCACCGAGAAATTTGTCTTGGAATACGGTTCTGAAAGCATCTTCAGTAAAATCACCTTCCTGTAAACACTGGGAGCATTCCTTGGCCAGCAAGGTTTTCATAAGATGTTCACCTGTTCCTAAAACAAAATGACTAGTGTAACAATGTGTTACAAAAACCTTGAGGTGATTGTGAGTTTGGATTTTTTGCACCTCAATACACTTCAAAAGAGTGGTCAATTTCTATGTGTATGAAACACATCAATAACAAATCTAGACAAAAGAATTTAGAAGTGTTCTGTCTGCATTTTCAACTAAAGGTAACGCATTTTAGTACATCTTTTCATTGGGGAGTTGGCAGATGTCTTCGAGCTATTTAATTAAGACTGATAAATTGGACAAGCTTAAATCTTAAATGCTTCCCGTGCAAAAAAACAACACAAACCAAACCTGCAAAAAGAACATTTTGACAAAAGCATAATGAACCTTTCAAAGGCCAAGGGTCACAACTCTGCTACACCTGGACTGTAACGCTTACAGTGACACTATATGAAGAGTGACAATTTTTTCCAAGTGATTCCTAACGCAAACGTTTTTGCAATGTCCCAATAAACTGACCAATAGATGTTGCAACTAACCACAAGATGACACCCAACATATTTCTAAAACCATTTAAACTTTGTTTGTGTGGTCATAAAAATGTAATTGCATAGCAAGAAATAATAAAGTACGGTATATGGTAGATTCATACCTGATGTAGCTATGGCAACACCTGGTTTACCATTTAACCTCTGGTTCATTGCCCAACATCCTGCCCCATACAGCGCAGCCTATATAGTAAGAGAACGCAAGTAAAACATTCGTCTTAGCTAGTAGAATAACTTTGGATCTGAATTACAGAGTAACAGATTTTAAGGTGGAAAACAGCCTTACAAGATCAGCTATGATCATTCTAAAGAAAAAATAGTCTCGATAACATTTTCATCCTCAAAAATTTTATGTATAGTGCAAATTCTATTGTCACTGCAATATTATATAAACTGTTTCAGACTCAGCTGTCAAATTAAAATTATGTTTGCCAGAATATTAATGGATCATCTGCTGCCCAATGAAATTTCTGAAATAGCAGCACTGTGTAATTTCATTGGTCAAACATTCTGCCCAGTCTTACAACATGCACAACGAAAAAAGTCACTGAATGTACAATTGCCTATAATACTGTAAGGTATGAGGATCTGCTTGATTCACTGTGTTTTTTCTACGGAAAATAATTTAACCGATGCATCAAACAAAAACAATTTGCTTACTGGTCCCAGTCTGCCAGACTGTTTTAGAGAAATTCCCCCACTGGAGACCCCTGCAGCCACATTGCCAGCTATATCAATACATACTGCCCCCACTGTATCCTGGATGCCATTACACGTAAAGTTTTTATTTTCTGCATCTTGCCATCTATCCTTTGGAAAAAAAAGAGCGATACAAACAATGAATTAGGTAATACTTAAACACATGGTCCAAAATGATAAAGGGTCTTTTAATGATGATAACAACAATAAAAGCATACACATATGTAGAATATTCTAGAAATACTTCCAGTTCCTGTGTGTAAGGATATTGGTAATGTGTGACATACAGAATTACATATGTGTAATTAACTCCCTTCAAGTAAGTACTACATTTATAGCTTTGGCTGGGACTGGTATGTGCTCAGAATTGACATTTCCAATAGCTCTAAAGTGCTACCAATAATGTGGACTAACAAAGACAAAGAAAATTGACATAAGGCACTGTGCTTAAATGAGCTGGAAACATTTTTTTACAGTAGGTCTGATTTACAAAAACATCACACATGGAGATTCTGCAATGTACGTACATGTATCTGTGAATGTTTTCTCCTCTTGCTTTTCCTCCTCTCTTCAGCTGCCAGCAGCCGTTTTCTATGATTATGGTAGGTTTTTGTTGATGATTCTGGAAAAGAGTAGCATCATGTGCAATTGGGCATGCCAAAGAATCTTAAATATGGTAGAAACTGTGTAAATAGTCACCTGAATCAAGCAGGCACTAGCATTAGAAAGGAGTATTTGTGCATATCTAACAGTCGTATAAAATACACCTGTTTATATCAACTGCTTGCTTAATGTGAACTTGCTGGTTTCAGCTGTTATGCTGTTTCAAGCAAAATGCTGACAATGCAGACCAGTCAAAATGCTGACAATGCAGACTTGTCAAGATGCTGACAATGCGGACTATTCATGATGCAAACACTGCAGACTTGTCAAAATGCTGACAATTCACGACTTGTCAAGATGCTGACAATGCAGACTATTCATGATGCAAACACTGCAGAGTTGTCAAAATGCTGACAATGCAGACTAGTCAAAATGATACTGAACAAGCGATATCAGGAAAAGCTAACCATTAGTGATGTGTTCTGACAAAGGTGAGCTAAAAATAATCCCAACAATCATATTAAGCAACTTTTCTTATGTTTTAAGATTCTTTCAAAATTCTATGTCTACAGAATCTGCTTAGTTGTTTACTATAAGTATTAAGGCAACTGATTTCTTGTGATTGTTTGTTAGGTTTATGAATCAATTATTTAAGTGCGCATACAAAATCAAAGATTAACAAGCGAGAAGGATCATAATTAAACTTGTTATCTATCATTAAAGTAACCATAATCTACCACTTGTAGAAAAGCCAAAATCAAAACAAAAACATTGACACTCAGAAATAAATGTTTTCAGATTTAACAATGACATTATGGAAATTATATGAATGAAAATTGTATGCAATAACTGAAACATAATGGATTTATTCTTTACATTTAACAACTGCCCAGCTAACTTTCTAAATTGGACACGATTACCTTTCAATTTGGAATCTCCCCTTGCCATCATTATTCAAATGTGCGCGCTGTGAAACATTGTACTGACTGAAGAGTGATCAGTGCAGATCATGATCAGACAGCTCTGATGGGAAAACTGATCATGATCTGCACTTGGCTCTTTCAATTTAAGAATTAATAAGTATTTATTTTTTAAAATTACCTGTTTTCAACATGTCAGGAGAAACCTTTGTAATGCCATGTTCTGTTGCCCATTTCGTTGCTCCAGAGCCTACCATAGTACTATGTTTAAAACAAAAAATTAACAGACATGTAGAAATTTCTTTTTGAGACAGAAAGACCTTCATGTTCATTGACTTCTTTGTAAAAGACCTATCTTAAAAGATGAATCACTGAAAATGCCTTGTCTGAAATTGGTTTAGTGTATAATAATTTATTTTCACTCGATTATGAAGAAAGCTGGTGCCATATGGGGAAATACAGTCGTGACCCCAGTGGGGTTCAAACTCGCAACCTCCGGGATGAGCGGCCGAAACTTTAACCTCTACATCACCGCTTCCCTTTGAGATTGGTTTGTTTTACTGTCTGCACACGAGCTGGTCAGGTCTGCTTATTTTTGCCAATTGATACACTAGAGGAAATTTATGAAAATAGTTGGTTACCAACACTAGATTGCCAGCAGAAATTTTTGTTTGTTCATTTAACAAAATAATATCTGACCACTGAAAACACCTCAAAATACCAAAATCAGATATCTTTTGCTTCAAGTGTTTATAATGTCATGAAAAAATTGATAAATAATTTTCAAAATGTGACAAGAAAATGTAACCTTCCTGGAAACTTGGTCATAAACTTTAAAATTTCTAATCAACTGTAGAAATGTTAAAATGAAACAAAATCGGTGAAATAAGCACAAATAATTATAAAATTTATTTTAAGTTTGAATGATAATAACATTGCTGTTTTTATGTTATGTATTCTTAAGACTACATTGACCTACCAAGGAGGCACTCTGCCGAGAGACATTGTCCCAAGTTTCTGCTCCTCCACTAACTTTTTCGCCACCAAAATAGGATTTTTGATATCTGGTAAAAAAAAAGAACAACAACAACAAATAACACATGAAATGTACAGATCTGTCAGCACTTATTTATTTCTTAAATCCAAAAACAAAAACTAGCAGTCATGAGAAAAGTTTGTAAAACAGAAGAAATGACATCCAGAACCAAATCACTCCTTTTGATGTCTCTTTGAAATAAATGGGCGTGGTCCATCAAAGGCCCTTTCCTCTGCACCCTTTTCCTTTTACCATCGATTGTCTGCCATACTTTGTACAATCCATGCACTGCCTGTACATTGCTTATGAGCAATGTGTACATGAACTGTTTTAATTTTTCTCAAGATAGTCATTTAGTCCCCAAAATGTCTCAGTGATTAAAATTACATTTACATTAGCTCATCATGATACTTTCGAACTGCTTACCTGATATAGCTCCTACTGCACCAAACGTGAGACTCTGTCCATCCATCACACTGGCATCACATTCCACATTACCGTCGAGACTGAGACTTGAACCAACACCTGCATTAGTACAGCTAGCATCCTGCCAGGTCAGAAAAACAACTCAATACAGCAGTAATCAAAGCATCATAACTCTGTGACAAATAATCAAACTGAAAATGGGGTCAATATGAGTATAGTTTTTGATGATAGGAAATGGTGCAAGACATTTTAGAGCACTCTGTGTAAAGCTTATGACATTTATCATTCTAATTCAAATAAGAGCACTGCCTTGCAGTTTCAGATGCACATTTTATTTTTGTCTCTTTAAAACATGAGCACTGTCCAATGCATCTTCTTTTGATGTCAAACAGCTATTGTAAGTTTGAAATTTGTACTTTCCAAACTTTAACCAGCTTTTAAACCAAACTTCAATTTACTTTTGACTGAAAAATTATTCTTGATGGGCAACATAAATGAAATATTTTGATTTTGCTCTAAAGAGTTTTTGATCTCATCCTCTTGAATGCACATATTTGTTATAATAAGTATTTTAAACTGTAGAATTATTAACCCTTAAAGTTAATCGATTGTTTAAAATTTTGAACAACTGGATTCTGGAGGTTTGCTGTTCTTGAATTTAACATGGGGGTAATTTTGAGTAATCACTTTAGTGTCGACCAATTTGATCTCGTAATGAACAGCTCTTCAGGAATCCAATTATGATGAATCACTAGCAATGCCTTGTCTATCTTTGCCCATCACACTAGCCTTCAACATGTATACTGCAGCCATGCTTGTAGCATGACTTGTTCAGTACCTCAGAAGGTATTTTAATAATTTATATCTGTTTAATTTTGGTAATAGTTTCAGCTTGAGTTTACATGTCCAGTGTGTCCAAAAGGTATGCCATTCCTCCCAACACACTGTAGTTTATTGTAACAAATTCTGTCAGCTGTATTCATGATCTCATGTTTTGGAGGTGCTTCTACATTCTGTTTTGCTTCAGAAAACTGATGTGTGTGTAATTGTATTAAACACAGACTTCCGTGTTAACAGATCGTGATGTAGACAGTACCGCCCTGTTTCCCCGTGATAATCTCTTCATACTGCTTGAACCACCTGGACCTGTTCTGACATTCATTGCAGCCACATTCTTGCCAGCCCCAACCCCTGTGTCAGTAAGATGTATCAAACAATAGGTTGCCCTATTTATGTTAGTCAGGTGTTTTTGTCTTGCCTTCTTCTAAAGCTGTATTAACAATACATTTATATCTCTCAGTTTTTCTGTGCATGCAAGCTTTATCCATGTTTTCCCTGAAAGTAAATGCATTAAAGTGCTTTTAAGTCACGATTTTAGATAAAATGATCACAGTATCATCATGTGTATGTCTCTTTATTATTTTATTTATTTACTGTCTATTAATGCAACAAACATTGTTGTAACTTTGGCTATTAATGACTTCAGAATCATAATAAAACAGATCGTATTTCTTTGCTTTCAGTATCTAATAAATTTAAGCCATACATGTATCAGACAGATTTTGTACAAAATTTTGAGTTTGGAGGGAATCTTTATTGCATTTTAAGCTCTACAATATTCAAATTTAGGAGGAATCATGATCTTCATGTTAATGTGCGCATTTTCTTATTCCTGTCCTTGACATGTTTGAGGCGAAATCATTTAAAACGCAATACAGAAAAATGACTAATAGACCTCCCTACCTGCGCAGCTGTGGTTTGCCAGGGGCTAATTCACCTGCTGCCACATCCCTGAAGCTGTGTTTCGCTTTGAGATGTAGAAATGTATATCTAGCTTTGACATCAGCATGGCTCTCAGCATCCATCACAGCCTCTGGGTGTACAGTCCTTCACTCCACTTGCTGCTGTATTTTTATGTTCAGATCCGACATTCCTACACTTTATTGTCACCATCACTGAAACTGCCAGGCCTTCGTGAGAGAATATACCCTTCTTGTGAGTTCTATTCTCACTTGCTTTAAGCATTCTCTTTCCATCTTGACTTTAAGCAGACCTCTCATTCAAATTACTACCCTCATTTTTGCTTAACATAAGACCTTAAAGAAGACCACTTTCAGAGCAATCTGGCATGTTTTTCAGTATAGATGATATAGGTCTCTCATATGATAGTGTCCAGAATTGTACGTATGAATATTGTTATGACAATGGAGAGACTGATTATACTGATGTATGCCTCTTGTTGGTACTGAAATATTAATGATACTGAAAATGCCAGTAAAAATGAGGTTTAGACCCATCACATGACTCTGAAGATAGAGTGTTCCAGCCTCTCACGGGGCATGATGAGTAATTGTGACATGTGAATTGGTTCTACCTATCAAACAGTGACTTTTGGTGTCTGAGATAATAATATAACAAAACTATTTATTTCTATTTGCCAACACAGTATCAAATCATGATACTGCGTCACTTTGTTACTCTAGTTTTAGCATCGTCTGACTTCTGCATGACAGACCCCATTGTATATCAAAGAAGTCCACTTATAACTCGAGACAATCTTACTACTAGAATGTATGAGATTTCTTTTTACCTCCAAATGTCTCACAGCCAAGCCAACAGCATCTAGAGCTGATGAACCACTCTTCAAACTTGTCATTGCCTTCAAAACAAAACAGAAATTCAAAGGTGTAAACCATATTCTATTTTTTGTATAACCAAACAAGTTGGCAATATCAATTTCAGAAATTTCTTTCGCTATATATTATAATGTAGTACACAACTTAAGGTCTTGTTTATAAGCCTTAGGGTTTTGGCAATGTTCCAAAATGTGCATCCCATAATATGAAAAGTATCATTTGGTATATGGTCAGGTATGAACTAAACTCATGTCCTTTTACGCACTGGTTACCACTGTCATCTAATAAACCACAGTTACCTAACTTTAACTTATTTATTTATTCTAATTCATTAAATCTTTTTTCAATTGCGAAACAAGTTAACTGTAGTGTCCATTATGCTCCATTACAAACTACAACGGTCATGGGTCTTAGTGATTTATAACAGCATGTGGAACTTTGAAGGCTTTAAGCATTGTGACCACCTGAGTTAAGCAATAACCTGACATATGCAACTACTTAATATTCCTCGTAATTTAAGATGATAGCAATTTTTCCCAAGCTAGAGACTACCTGTCTTAATAGACCACAATTTCATCTTTCCCTGTGTGGTCACTGAAGACAGGTTTGACTGTAATTGAAAATAAATGCATTAAGAGACTGTGTAAATAAATATTAAAATCACTATGTTCAATGTATATTGTAATGTATAAATTTGATAAATTTATAGCATGCAATAATAAAGTAAGTCTATGTGTATATTTACCACATGGCAGGCTTTAGCACAAACTGATCTGTATTCTTTCTCTTTCTCTTTGTCCCTTGAATGGTACCCAGCACCTATTGATGAAAAATTTCAGCATTTTACATGTTCCAGCGATACTGTATCAGTGCAAGAGTGCTTCTAAACTAATTTTTATTACAGTTACCAAGCCTACTTATAAAAATTTTAAAAATATAGATACAACAAAAAGAAATGTATCATTGTGTATGTCTTGAAATTACCTTTCCAATGATATATTACACTTGCATGTTTGAAAACGAAAAAAAATCACTTATTTTCCCTAAATTATTGTGTTCGTAAATATTTGGGACGAATCGGTACTTACCTGCATCATTACATATGAGCTGTCTCAAGTTTTCTACTCGAAAAAACCCTAAACTCTTGTCTAACATATAAATAATGTGTCTTTACCTGCATGTACTGCAATAATGCAAGTATTTTTTGTTGTGTTCATTTCTCGGGTCAAGGTTTAGTCTGGTTACCAGCTCCAATTGCGAGTATACTGTATAGATATTAGTAGCCGAGAACGAAACATAATTGGGGTATCCCAATTTAGACTGGTCTACTGATTTTATATTTTAGTGCCAAATTTCAGACTTAACAATGGATACGCAGTCTGAATACTGACGTCACTCGAGAATTGTGGGAACGTTACGTGGCACCCGAAATCCAGCTACGTGTTTCTGTCAAAATTGTAAAGAACCACGTTTAAAGTTACAGCTTAGAGGAATATATCTGAAAGAATTTGAGGTAAACCTTATTTAAATATCAGCATGACTGAATCTCCACAAACAAGCCGCATAAAACTGAGTGCAATAAACTCAATTGATCAAAGTTGGTGTCACTGTCAACTCGGGGGATTTTCCCAAAATTTATTAAAAACTTTTATCTAAATATCGCACTGTAATCTAGGATTGAAAATGAAGATAATCTTAAATGACAATAGGATTTCATATGGGTGAGTAAATTTTCTAATGTTAAAGTAAGGAAAGCACAAATTTGATTCTATATGTGAAGGGTGTTGGTCCGCATTAGGGCAGGGTGTGTAGGGGCCATCCTGTACTCAACCAGATACCTGTGGGTGCAACTACCTTGGTTCCAACATACAGATAAGTAGGGTTGAATTGTTAAGTTTGACGAACCCATTGCCATCATTTTCAAGTACTGAAGTATCGTGACTTAAGTTTTTGACGTTCTTATGAATTTGACGGTGTCCCGTAGTAAATAAATAAGAATATTTTTAAAATTTCAGCCATTCAACCATGGCTACATATCAGGAGTTCATACAACAGAATGAAGATAGAGATGGAGTGAGATTTAGCTGGAATGTGTGGCCGTCAAGTCGCCTGGAGGCAACTAGGATGGTAGTTCCGTTAGGGTCACTGTACACCCCTATCAAGGAACGAACAGATTTGCCGCCAATACAGTATGACCCAGTCATGTGTACACGACCAACATGCAGGGCAATTCTGAACCCATACTGGTGAGTATTTTTGTACTAGTTAAAAGATAAATTCTATGGAAATGCTGTACATATCAAAGTTAGGTATCTACTATCAAACTTCCAGTAGTCTAATTAATTTGACAAAGACGAAAAAACAGAGAGTCAAATGAATTGGCTCAGAAAGAAAGTTGCTGCTTAAAGAAACCCAAGTGAGTTCCTCGGGACTTGTTGGGTGCACAGTCAGACCTGTGTTTTTGAGTACACTACAAGGCTAAAAACAAGGAGCAGTTCTTACATTTTATAGCAGCTAAAGATAGCCATTAAACAGAATGTCAGTAATCAGGTAATAGATACATATATAAACAGAAATGTACATGTATCTATTAAATGTTGTACAGTCACACAAATTCACAATAAACTTAATTTCTTAGAAATGCAGGACTGACAGTTTTAAAATAATAAAAGATAAACACAACTACAAACTGCTTAATAGAAATTGATAATTTTGTTCAAGAGGAAAGTTTCACTAGTTTTCAGTTTTTGGTCATGTTGGTTACTGATCAGCACTCAAAGCAAAAAAATACTGTACCTGGTATGTACTTCTAATTTAAATGTACATAATATATCATATGACTTAATGTTGATAAACCCTGTACTTTTGTCTAAACATGCATGTCTCTATTTCATTTCAGTCAAGTAGATTACAGAGCTAAAATATGGTCATGCAACTTCTGTTTCCAAAGGAATCCAGTGAGTAATATTAAAGTTTATCAGTTGTATATACTGATCAGCATTTTCCTTTGTATATTTTTGTTTGAGACATAAACCATTTTTACTATACTGACTGCTGATGTTACATTTGTATGTAAAGTGTTTGCTTATTGGTACCATTTCCTCATAACAAGATAAACATGATATATGTTAATACATAGAATCCGTCGTAGATTGTACATTTTTCACAAGTATTTTGGTAAATCGAGTGACCAGAACATTGCCATTGAAATTTTTTCATCAGTTTCGACCCATTACACAGATATGTACATGTATGAACATTGCTGTTCCAGTTTCCTCCCCAATATGCCGCCATAACAGAACAGCACCAGCCAGCTGAGATCATCCCACAGTTTTCAACCATTGAATACACAATTACAGTAAGTAATAATTATGCATAATTTATGGTACCTGATATTTTTCAGACTTTAAATATAATGTAGTTCTTGCACATCATTTCTGCTACTGGTACGTTTCAATAAATGTTCATTTTCACCAAAAGGATGGGTACGGAACTTAATGGAAGTTGCAGTCAGATTTTGTTGACAAACTTCAAACCCATTTCAGCCCAGAGGGTAAAAAATACAAGGCTCTACCCATACATTACAAAATCTTAGTAAAATAGTAATGCTGATAAACATCAGTCTACAGAAGTTTTTCAACATAAACCTCTGTTATATGACTTATACTTTTGACCATGAATAAACTGTACATGCATGTATGTGGGCTTATTGTCATGTACACTAATTGCAAAAACTGAAAGGTCTCTGGTTGTAGCAGGGTTCTGTTTAAACATGTTAAATAGGCACATTTTAAGAATTGATTGGTTATTAAATGTTTCAGAGAGCCACATGTGCGCCACCAGTGTATTTGATTGTCCTGGATACATGCATGGAGGATGACGATCTACAAGCTGTCAAGGTAAATAACACAAGGACAGGTAGAATATTAGTCAAATTCCTGTGTTGAGACGACCCTTCGGACCAGTAAAAAGTGGTCTTATTAATTAATCAGTCTCAATCTGGTGGTCCCAATAGCGGGTCTTTACTGTGATACAGGGACATGTAGAATATTAGACACTATTATGAATCAAGATTAAAACAAGGATTTTCTTTGCAAAATTTGTTGGTTTCTTAGTGCTTTATGTTTCTTTCTGTTTTTTTTGTTTTTTTTCAAGTATTACAATTTGGGTTTTTTTCCAGTTTCCATACTTGATAAGTAAAATAAAATACTTATATATACTCTAAATACTCAGAAAAACATTCAGTAAATACGCAGAATTTCATTCTAAGACATTTTTGTATAATGTACATTTGTACATGCAGGAATCCCTACAGATGTCGTTAAGTCTGTTACCACCAAATGCACTGATTGGTCTGATTACATTCGGCAAGATGGTTCAGTTGCATGAACTAGGCTGTGAGGGCTGTTCAAAAAGCTACGTGTTCAGAGGAACCAAAGATCTAACAGCAAAACAGATACAGGTATGTGTAACTTCGTCTTTTACTGAGCTCTAGTTGCTGTTAAACAGTTACTGCTTAAATACACATCACAAGAAACTGTAAAAGTCGTTTAATTCGCGAGGTTTTTATTTCCGCTAATTTTCATGATTTCACCAAACTCCCTAAAATAACAAACAAACAATGATTTATATAAAATAGTGCAAAAACTTGCTAATATAGAAAATTGGAAAATCACAAAATAAACAACTCACAAATATAAAGACTTAAATAGTTAGTGCAATAATCCTAATTAATAAGAGCTAAATTCCTTATTACACCCAGAATGTTACTTGATTTTTAAAAGTAAAAAAACTTAATTTTTGAACTAAATTTATTTCAAAGTGGTTTTCCATTTCTGAAAATGGTTTCTTATAGAATTCTTATGAATATAAAGACACGGTTTGAAATGTTTTTGCCTTTTACAGGACATGCTGGGTATTGGAAAGGGTGTGGCTCCAGCCCAGGGTAGAGGTCAACAACAACAGCAACAACAGCAGTTGCCTTCTAACAGGTATGGGTGAAATTTACTAGTGTTTTTTTTTCTATTTTGAGACAAAGGAGAAAGCACTTGGCAAATAGCAATTAGCATGCCCCAAATGGCATTCCATGGAGAAAGTCAAGAAATTACGGAGAAGAAAGGCAAGAAGTTATGAAGTTTAAGAAAGAACTTTCCTGTCCAGCTTACCATTGATGGATATGTTCATGGCAACTTTTACCTACAACACCCAATATTAATGGGTGAATTTTACAAGCAGATGAAATATAATGAAAGCTGTATGTATTAATACAAAAACAAGTCAGTGTTGTTTGTAATTTATGTTGGATAACACAATCCTGATCTTCACCTTTCAGATTTTTACAGCCTGTACACAAGTGTGACTTCAGCTTGACAGACCTGCTGGGAGAACTCCAGCGTGATCCCTGGCCTGTAGCGCAGGGTAAAAGACCCCTTAGATCTACAGGGGTAGCACTATCTATAGCTGTTGGATTATTAGAGGTAGGAAAAAAGTGTTTGCAGTAACTGTATTAACTATATCCTGACTGTGTTAAATTTCTAAAATGGAATTGCCCAACTTCAGGTTGGTTTTGACTATTTATTGTTCATAGGGGAGGTTTGAAGATTTTGTTAAGAGACTAGCAAATCATGTGAATAAATTTCTGATTACATTAATAAGGTTTTTGTACAGCCGGAAACATCTTTGTTGAAGGTTGACGGCAAAACTGTCATAACTTAAAAGAAGGAAAATAAAGGACTTGACGACAATTTTGCGGTGAACCCTCGATATTCTGACTGATATTTCAGTAGATTCAATATAACAGGAGAAAACCAAAGCCTTTTTCACTGTTTACCATTAGCAAAAATAAACATATATTTTTAGCTCGACTATTCGGAGAATATGGAGAATACAGTATTTTTAACTGTAACTTAATTGGTTAAAGTTTTGCCTGTTAAGTACTATCATGCACATATCTCAGTAACCACTTATGATATTGACTTGAAACTTTGTTCATGTCTTTAGGGGTGTCATACAATCAAGTCAGAAACTCTTGTATAAATTTAGTACAAATTATGGCTCCATTGTTTGACTTTGAAAATTTGTTTAAAGTTTTGCCTGCTAGGTACTATCATGCACATATTTCAGTAACCCTTATGATATTGACATGAAACTTCGTTAATGTCTCTAGGGGGGCACACGTCAAGTCAGATAACTCTTGTATAAATTTAGTACAAATTATGGCCCTTTGTTTGACTTTTGAAAATTTGGTTAAAGTTTGGCCTGCTAGGTACTAAATTTGGTTAAAGTTTTGCCTGCTAGGTACTATCATGCACATATCTCAGTAACCACTTATGATATTGACTTGAACTTTGTTACTGTCTTAAGGGGTGTCACACAGTCAAGTCAGATAACTCTTGTTTAAATATAGTACAAATTATGGCCCTTGTTTGACTTTGAAAATTTGGTTTTAAAGTTTGGCCTGCTAGGTACTATCATGTACATATCTAGTAACCACTTATGATATTGACTTGAACTTTGTTAATGTCTTAAGGGTGTCATACAATCAAGTCAGATAACTCTTGTATAAATTTGATACAAATTATGGCCCTTGTTTGACTTTGAAAATTTGTTTAAAGTTTTGCCTGCTAGGTACTATAATGCACATATCTCAGTAACCACTTATGATATTGACTTGAAACTTTGTTAATGTCTTAATAGCGGGTCACACAGTCAAGACAGATAACTCTTGTTTAAATTTAGTGCAAATTATGGCCCTTGTTTGACTTTTGAAAATTTTGTTAAAGTTTTGCATGCAAGGTACTATCAAGCACATATCTCAGTAACCACTTATGGTAGTTATATCGAACTTAGCAATAGTGTTCAGGGGTACACTTTTGTATCAAACAATTAATTAACCAAAAATTAAATATATAGTGATAGATTTTGACCTTTTTTATGATTCAACTTTCCTAGTTTATACTTAATAGTTAGGAGAATTTTTGTTTTGCTATTATACTGATAAAAGTTTTGTTTTATTAGCAAACACCCACAATAGTCGAGCTTGCTGTCTTATGGACAGCTCTTGTTAACTGTTACAGTGTAACATAAATGTACATGGTTGTGTTTATATATCTTCGTATGTAATTAAGACATGACTCAAGTAATTTCTAGCATTGTTTTCATTTGTTACAGAGATTATTTTGATCTTTACACTTTTCAGTGCACATTTCCAAACACAGGAGCCCGAATCATGTTGTTCATGGGCGGAGCTTGTACCCAGGGGCCAGGTATGGTGGTAGGGGAAGAACTCAAGTTCCCAATCAGATCTCACCACGACATTGAGAAAGACAACTGTAAATACATGAAGAAAGCCATGAAGGTTTGTTGTTACTCGTACTCATGTAGTGAAGACAGTGTAAAATCTGCATGCATTTGTTAAAGTAATGTCTTTACAGCTTCTACCGTGAGCTGTTGGTGAAAACATCGACTACATAACTACCAACTTAAGGCAGTCAGTATTGCAACAGCCGCAGGCAAACGGTTTTTTATATTGAAGCTGTATTGGTGCAGTGGTAGTGCTTTGGTCTCAGCATCGGGGGGTCCCGGGTTCGATCCCCACCAGTTCTCAAGAAGTGGTAGTATCCATAGGCAAGACACAGATAATTCCACATTGCCTCTCTCTTCATCTGGAATGAGTCTCGAGAGTGATTAATAAGAGTTGTAAGAACTTGTTCCACAATGAAGAGTAAATAAATTAGTATAAATTATACTGTTTCTAAAGTAGTACTTGTCTGTTATTCAATATTGAGTATACCATTAATTGTTCACAGGGGTGCTCATTGAAATTTTCCTCACAAACAGTGCAGATCATGATCAGATGGTGACCGACGACACTGGTGTGCAGACCAATCATGATTCTAACTGATTGTAAAGGCTCAATTATTTGTTGCCAGTAGACTAAAGGTTAAACACTGAATGATAAGTTTAAAGTAACTTGTAAACTGCTGTCATTTTGAAATTGTTTTGATTCTTTAATTTTGTTTCATTTATATTACAGCATTATGAAGGTCTGGCAAACAGAGCTGCAAACAATGGACATGTTATAGATATTTTCTCTTGCGCTCTTGATCAGACTGGACTTCATGAGATGAAGTTCTGTTCAAGATATACTGGGTAAGTTTGAATGAATTTGTTTGAAATCAGATATAGCCGTATGTTGAAAATGAATGTACATTTTTTCCATGAAAATAAATAACATCAACCTATCAGTTTGAGATGCATTTTGCCATGAAATGCAAAGAGGGTCAGGGTTGATACATGTAATGACTTACTTCTGTGGTCATGTGATTAAGGTGTTACTGATTTGAAATGGCTAAAACCTGTTACTAATTTAACCTGTCAGTCTTGCCACTGCCCTTGCTCAATATATAAGAAAGTTTGTAGTTTTAGAGAGGCGTGTCTCGTGTATGGGTCCGTCTTAGAACTATAAATAGCTAAATATAATGTATCTGCCTGCTATTAGCTGAAATACTGTTGAAATTATTGTGTGCAAAACTCCCAAGAAAATATAATAAAAATGAAAAAATAAAAAAACACTAAATTTTTCATATAAAATACAAATTTCTTTTCATATCAAATATAAAAATGTGATTTAGCATAAAGATATAATTTAGCAGCAGTTTATAATTTTAGCATTGTTAATACTCTGTTTCAGTGGCCATATGGTTATGGGAGATTCATTCAACACATCTTTGTTCAAACAAACCTTCCAGAGAGTCTTTTCAAAAGATGCAACGGCAGAATTCAAAATGGCCTTTGGAGCTACAGTTGAAGTCAAAGTAAGTTACTGGGAAACAATATCCTTTCATGTAGATTCCGGTTGAACATCTTTACTAATGTCAAGGAAATTTGTGCAGACTTTATTCCTTGTTTTACAAAAATGTTTTAAGATATTGTTGAAAGTATTTTTATTATTGATTTCTGTATTCTTAAGTATTTAGTTTAAAAAATGTGAATCTCTAAACCATCTGAAGGTAGGTGATGAAGAAATTTAAGAAGAAGGCAGTTAGCCATAAATGTTGGCGTTAAAGCTGCTTTAATCATTTAAAACAAATTGATTTCAAGTTTGGCTATTGTTCTTATTTCTTTGCGCAGACATCTAGAGAGTTGAAAGTGTCAGGTGCTATAGGACCATGTGTATCTCTCGGAGTGAAGAGCTCCTCAGTATCCGATACAGAGATGGGTCTTGGTGGGACATGCCAGTGGAAGATGTGTGGAATGTTCCCAAATACAACATTAGCATTCTTCTTTGAAGTTGTTAACCAGGTAATTGTCTTTTAAATATATGACAGTTGAGCTTATGTTAAGCTTAGAACTATGGTAATTGCCATATGTTTTTAGGAATGTATATTTTTATTACACAATGTAATAATTAAAAAAAATATTTTAAGAAATGAGTAACTTAAGAATTTAAAAAAACAGTTGTCAGTATCAGTTGGTTATTGATGTTAACCATGTCGGTTAACTGTGCCATAACGTTAATGTTTTACTATTTCGGTTAACAGTGTGCCATGTTGGTTAATGGTGTACCATGTTAGTTAACAGTGTGCCATGTTAGTAAATGGTGTACCATGTCAGTTAACGGTGTGCTCATTTTGACAAATATGGACTCTCTCACCGCCGGCTGTCTCGCAGTCAGAAAAAAAAACAGTTTTATATATGTACTATAAAATTCTCAATTCCTGTTGATTGATATTGATCAGGCACAAGTCTTCAAGACTAGTGTAGATCATCAAAATGCATAGATGTGCAGGCAAGTCATAAAGCAGTAAAGTTTGAAATAACATGTTTAAGCAGATGTACAATGTATGATTTCTGTAAGTTGAGTAATTTTTTATTGACAAAATCTGCAATTTGTGAGCGGACAGACTAATTCGCGAATATTAAATTCTCAATAGGCAGATAGGAGAATTCTGTTGTAGTAAATCTATGTGAAAGGAACTTTATGCAAGATTTTTGAATTAGCGAAGTGGGGAAATTCATGAAAATAGCTAAAATTAAATTGTCATGAATATTACCAACTTTACAGTATGAATTATTTGCGTTGATTTTGTTTCAGCACAATGCACCTATACCCCAGGGTGGTAGAGGATATATACAGTACATAACACAATATCAGCATTCAAGCGGTCAGAGAAGGGTTAGAGTCACAACGGTTGCTAGAAAGTAAGTCGGAATATTTCTTGGCTAATTCAATGCTCATTGCCAGCCACTATCCCAAAGTCCAAGAGGAGTGAATATTTACGTAAGGCTGTCAGAAATGTCAAGAAAGTTAGATGTTCAAGTCGAGTGGAAATGATATGTGGAAATTATTTAATGTACATGTATAAACAAAATGTTTTAAAACAGTGGATGTATACGTAGCAGAAAGTTTTTTGTGTTGAAATTTAAAACATTTTTAAAATCTCAGAATTTCATAGCAGCTTCGTAATAAAATTGTATTAGATTGCATCATGGCTAATTTCTTATACTCTTTTGAAGCTGTGATATAATTTAGATAGATGACAGTTTTAAGCTCCACCCCCTTTGCACAAAGCAAGGTATCATATTAAATAGATTAGTTTGCTCTTATGTAGATTCATCCCAAAGCAAGTTCAGTTAAAACTTTGGAGGCCATTTTGAGCCAGATGCTTTCAGCTTTTTATTGCACTGTATGTTACATAACAATATGATTGTGTGTTACAGTTGGGCAGATGCCATCACTAATATACAGCATATATCTGCGGGGTTTGATCAAGAGGCTGCTGCCGTCCTCATGGCAAGAGTAGCCGTGTTTAGGGCAGAGACTGACGATGGACCCGATGTTTTACGATGGTTAGATAGAATGCTTATACGACTTGTAAGTACTCGGCTTCATTTCTAGTTATGTTTGTTTTCAGTATTCCTGTTACTGTTTAAAGTTTTAGTTTGAATATTTGACATAGATAAGTAGCTTTCTATAAATTTGGAAATTTTGGTGTTTACCGTTATATTGTAATTTCATCATGTCAAGGTTAAGTTGATGTCAATGTTGTTCAAACAGACATTGAAAGTATATAAATTGTTATACCCTGTATAAAGGATTAAAAATTAAAGATTTTTATGAAACTGGCAAAAATTGAAAGTTATTGAATATTTACCAGTATACTAAAAATGATTTTCTTGGGATTCCTGCTTTGATAATCATGATACCATTCTCCTATGCTAAGGAATTACCTAGACTTTGTGTTTATTTTATTGGGTTGTTTTGTTGATATGTATTGGATTAACATAGTTATGCACGTCTGTCTGATTGTTTTACTTTTTTCACTTTCAGTGTCAGAAGTTTGGAGATTATCATCGAGACGATCCAAACTCCTTCAGATTCTCGGAAAACTTCTCCTTATATCCACAGTTTATGTTTCATTTACGACGTTCTCAGTTTCTTCAAGTGTTTAACAACAGTCCTGATGAAACATCTTATTATAGGTAAAATCTGTGATTCATTCTGTAACAATGGAACCAGTCTGAAATCTCTGTGTTCTGATTGGTCAAAGTTTAAATTAAGCCATGTTTTAGACTGGTATAAGAAAATTACTTTGAAAATGTTTTGTGCACCCTGTAGAACAGATACTACTCGAGGCAGCTGTATTTTTGTCTGTTTTGTTCACCTTAAGCAGTACTTTCCTTTAACAGTTATAACTTCATAAATTTTGATATGCTTTTAAATTTTTAAGGTACAAAATCTCAGTAATGTCAAAAAGGTCACTGGAAATAAATGCTACCTTTGTTGTGTTCTTTTTATTGTAAAAAATGCTTTTTATGTTTTCAGGCATATGTTGAATATAGAAGATCTAACGCAGAGTTTAATTATGATTCAGCCAATACTGTATGCATATTCCTTCAGCGGAACTCCTGAGGTAGGTCTAATATGAAAAACCATTAACAGTAAACTATGTATATAATAAACTCCTTCGGACTCCTTCTGTTTGAGAGAAAATAAACTATAGGAGCATGACTAAGTAGAAAATTAGAAACTCCACAAACATTCATAGTGATTATGATTAACCAGTCAAGTTTGAGTTTAATGTAACATTTATTGATATGGAGCAGAGAATTTATTTCAGAGTGAAGCACCTTATGTGCTTAAGTATGTACAAAAGTTATAATGAGGTACTTAGATGTGTATTGAAAATACTTCAGAGAATACCAGTTCAAAGCTTATTTGTCATTGAACTGAAATACTGCAAGAAATGGAAAGTCAAATGAGAGACAGAAATGTAAATATTGTAGGTAGGTCAGAGAGTGCTGAGGATAAAGTCACAGCTTGAATGGTACTGGCCACATTGATAAGACAGTGGAGTCCGTTGTAGAAGTTAAGGTAGTTACGTATAAATATTGCAGCTGTCCTTGTTGTTTTCAGCCTGTTTTACTAGACACAAGCAGTATACAGCCTGACAGGATTCTGTTGATGGATACGTTCTTCCAGCTTGTTATATATCACGGAGAGGTACGGGTTTATGTTTTAAACTTTGTAATTATTGGAAAGGCTGCACCAGTTGCATTATGGTTAGCAACCCCACCAGTTTGTGTAAAGGGCATAAATTCTGTGCTCTGCATAGAAACTGTTTACCTAACAATTAATATTTTTTCCATGTTACAAATGCCAGTTTTGTTAGTTTTTAATGAAGTAGGAAGTGACAACTCTACATTGAAAGTGGTAAAGAAGAGAAGATATTCTGGGTATTTTACTGAATGTAAATTAAACAATGTTTGAAATCATGTACATGTATCACACTTTTAATCAACCAAAATAAAAGATTCGAAAAATGCATTCTTGATGTATAAACAGTATACAAAAGTATGTTAAAACAAACAGAGCATATGTTTTTTTTCTACATTTAAGTGTAAAGAAAATTCTCGTTTAATGCTAAGTTCATGTCGGTCCATAGTCTACGGTTGAAATATAGTTTATGAAGCTTTGTCTGTCCATCTTTTATAGACTATAAGTCAGTGGAGAACACAGAAATACCAGGATCTACCAGAATATGAAAACTTCAAGCAGTTATTGCAGGCACCTGTAGATGATGCCCAAGAAATTCTGCAGACCAGATTTCCCATGCCAAGATATATTGATACTGAGGCAGGAGGTTCACAGGTAAGTCAGACTAAATGATATACTGTAAACCAAGTAATTATGGCATGCAATTCATTTTCGCTATGTTTGCGGAGGCCAGTTTCCTTCCTCATACTTAAGAATATGCGAATTAATTATTCTTATTTTATATTTTTAATTTTTTCTAAAAATGAATTTGAATATCAGCAAATCAGTCCAACATCGGCAAAACACGAACATTAGTCGGCACAAAAATCAATTGATTTACAATATACAGTGTTTGTGTATTTTGTCTTATTGAAGTAACTTCTGCTGTGATTCTTGAAAGATCAATGTCACTCCTGAAGTCAGATACAGAGACATTGTGTCAAGGAGGGCGTTTCCAAACCAAAAAGCAATAATAAAATGTTAATGGTATATAAGATGGTTAACTGAAAGCTGAAAATGTAAACAGATTATTATCTTCGAGGCGAAGGTCACATAACTAAAGGCATGTCAGTTGTTACTCACACTGACACTTTGGTATTTTAGATATTATTTGTTATAAGAAGCTATCAGTAATGACATATCACTCTCTTTCTACACATCATTAAGCAGATTATGTGAAATATTTATTTTACAGGCCAGATTTTTGCTGTCAAGAGTGAATCCTACACAAACTCACAACAACATGTACGCTTATGGATCTGTAAGTATTTTCTCCACTATTTTGCTTGTATTTATCCATGCAACACCCACAGTATATAAGCAGACATGTACGTTTATTACAGTATATCTTCCTTCTTGCGACATTTAAAACTTTCCTAAATCATACCATACATGTATGTTACTATTCCACATTACGTATACCAATTTTTTTTTTCCATTTAATACTGTATTGAAGGCTTTTCATTGGCTGCAAAAATACATTGACTTAAACTTTTGCTTCTGTGTTTTTTAGGGCGGAACAGGGGTTAGTATCTACTCTCATAATGTTGTGACGGGTTTTTCTCACATTGTAACTAGTATTTGTAGTGATACTTTGTCTTTCATTAATTAGTTTCTCAAACACTCCTTTTTCTACAGTTTCACCATTTACTAAGGCCAGTTGTGTAGTAGTTTGCCAATAAGTGGAGACGTCAAAGTTTAATCCTGGAAATGTAAAAAAGTCTAGTCTTGATACTTGATACCATGATCAAATAATCTTGGGCTAACAAAAACTTACAATTTAGGTCTTGTGGGAAAATGAGTCCTGAAAAGTTAAGGTGTTGGAGTAAACCGCTCAGCCCAGCGGGTGTGAGCTAAAGTAAAAAAGAATCCTGTCACAATCTGTCTTATCATGTACTGGTTTTACTCGAGATGGAGAGTGAAAGGCAAAGAAGTTAAATCCACGCGTATTTTGCAGCCCATCTGAAATAATTTATCATAAGCTGAAACAGAAAAGTGGGGGATACTAGTGAAGCTTCCCTTGTACACAAAAGATCGCCAAGTCCAAGAAAAAAAACGTATTCGATTTACAACAGTTCCTGTGACTATCTTCTAATTAATTTCAGTTTACATGAATATTTAGTAGTGTACATGAAATAGTGGTGATTGATGTTGTTAGTTTTAAGTCACTTTCAGTTTTTAATTTATGCACAATCCATTACTTTATTTCACTGTATTTTTACTGTAGTACAAGTACATAAGTATATTACCACAGGAAGA
Organism: Saxidomus purpurata; assembly: GCA_022818135.1. Taxonomy (NCBI): domain Eukaryota; kingdom Metazoa; phylum Mollusca; class Bivalvia; order Venerida; family Veneridae; genus Saxidomus; species Saxidomus purpurata. The sequence goes on along the minus strand of JAFMSR010000001.1, from coordinate 3,059,833 downwards.
GTGAGAAATTCGGTTTGCAACCTCTATTAATCAGTTCATATAAAAATAGACTGAATAAAAGGAATTGACAGATATCAAATTACTTTAATATACAATACAGTCTCTGAATTTTATTTGCACATTCAGCAAATTTTAGCTATGTTCATAGAAGACAGTTTTCTCTTGAGTTCTAGATTATTTCAAATATAAGACATTAAATATTACTGTAAATAGTGAAGATAACAATGGAATTGTCTGCTACTGAGCAAACCATTCAAATATGTGTATAACCCTTGACTTTGTCTTGTTTTAATGTAATACTACCATTTCTAAGCAGTTGCACACTAAATATCTCACTCTTCATCAGTTGGACTTTTAGTTAACTAGGCTTGCTAGGCAGACATGTTGTCAATGTTTTTTTTCGCTTTTTCACATTGTTCAGAAAAGAGCTTGAAATCCTTCCTTAGATTTGATCTATGGCATATATTCACAGGGGAGAAATCAAATTCAAATCAAATTAAATTGCCAGAAAACTTCAGAATAAAGTACAAGGACACATGTCACTGCCTGACAGCTGTCAAGGACACCTTAAGTTTAAGCAGGGCTGTGTGTGAGCCAACATCTGGTTCTTTGCTGTGATTGTCAGGGAAAATTTCCTTGTTTAATAGAAAGAAAATAATTATAGTCTAATGCTAAAATGAAACAGCAGTTCTTTGATTTTGGAATGTTAGTTTTTCAGACAGCCTAGCTCAGTTAGTTGCTACTTTAAAAATTCACTCATGTTTGCTTAGATATAAGTTTTACAGACATCTTTTGCTTAACCATTACGCTACAAAATTTAAAATGGACTTATCAGTCTTTCAACTTAAAAGAAATATTTACTGTTAAGGGGGTACTCACTGAAAATCTACTGACTGAATAGTGAACAATGTAGATCATGCTCTAAAATAACTTACCTTTCCTTGTCTAGGCTAATTAAGCCGTATATCGATATCAGAAGTAGTTGGACTTCCCAACTACATTAACGTCATCCATCTTTGACTCTAACAATCTTTCACATCTGTTAAATGTTACATACTCTGTTGGTAGTACCTACACATGGCTGTTTCTCTTTCTACATGGTTGTATTAGTTCTTTTATGAAAATAGAAGCATTCACATGTACCTCCAGTAAACACTTTGCAGTACTTGCTTTTCTTATTACTGGTATAACTGGTATTCTGTATTTCCATAACATGGTTATATACACTTTTTACATATTAAAGCTTAATTTTCTGTCGTCAATTATTGATCAAGAATGTATTGTGCTGCTATGGTAAGTTTATGATGATTTGACACTGTTGAAGAGTCCACTTATTCCACTTCAATAATGAATTACGCAGCATAAATTAAATCAAACAACTAAAAAAATGTAAATTTAATAAATAACGGTACATTAAATTTTCTTAATGAAATATTAACAAAGCTGCTATCTGAATTGTAGCACAATACTGATTTACAAATACATGTATTTGCATACCTATTGATATACCGTTACCTTGCTATTATTATCAGATACCCATGTCTGGGGGTACTGGGGGTTCACAGGTATCGTATATTACCCTTTACTTTTATTTCCTGGAAATTTGGTTTGGTGTAGGGAATGTATACAAGTGTTGATGATATAGTAAATGTCTGTACATTGTACTGAACTTAAGGGTTTAAGCTGATGGGACTGGTTTCTACATGTGCTGTAAATTAGGTAATTTTGCAATTTGTGTTCAGACAGGCTTATTCTCTTATACTTAATCTGTTTGAAATTAATATTTCACAAAATATTTGGATTAGCGAAGACGGAAATTCGAAAAAGAGTGAAAATTAAATCATTGTTGATATTACCTGATTTACAGTAGTGTGTTTAAAGTGATATCTGTGTAAGTGATATCTGTGCAAGTGATATCTGTGCAAGTGATATCTGTGTAACTGTGTAAGTGATATCTGTGCAAGTGATATCTGTGCAAGTGATATCTGTGTAAGTGATATCTGTGCAAGTGATATCTGTGTAAGTGATTCTGAGATGTTGACATTGTAGCTAGCTCATTTCAAAGTCATAAAATAAATCTACCGGTATCAGTCAAGTTCTCTTATTTCATGGCAATCATACTATTAATATTGTTCAACCAAAGTTGTTGTTGTTTTTTTCCGGGCGTCACTGCCATTTGCACATTTCTTATAGAATGTTGTCGTTAAGAAGATTTTCTGTTAGCAGTCATTACAGGCAAATCATTGTATCATTTATGAAAATAATACGCAGGTGATATGCAGAAATGTGCAAATGAAAAACGCTGTTGCTGCTTGTAGGCGTTGGTCGCATGTACATAATGGGGTACAACGTTCAAATGATAAAAAAAGAAAGGAATAGGGACGGGTGTTTGCATTATTGAAACTTCAAAGGCTTCGAATCACATCTTGTATACAGATGCCTGCACACACATGCCAAGAGATTATGTCAAGTTATGACATCATGTATGGCATGCATTGACATCAACTTTAATTATTCATTAGAAATTTAACTCTCTTGTTGTGGCAAGTTGATGATTACAGTACAGGTTGATGATTACAGTACAGGTTGATGATTAAGGTACAGGTTGTTGATTACAGTACAGGTTGATGATTACAGTACAGGTTGATGATTAAGGTACAGGTTGATGATTACAGTACAGGTTGATGATTACAGTACAGGTTGATGATTAAGGTACAGGTTGATGATTAAGGTACAGGTTGATGATTACAGTACAGGTTGATGATTAAGGTACAGGTTGATGATTACAGTACAGGTTGATGATTAAGGTACAGGTTGATGATTACAGTACAGGTTGATGATTAAGGTACAGGTTGATGATTACAGTACAGGTTGATGATTACAGTACAGGTTGATGATTAAGGTACAGGTTGATGATTAAGGTACAGGTTGATGATTACAGTACAGGTTGATGATTAAGGTACAGGTTGAAACATTAGAAGTAAGTTTGGGCTATGGGAAAGCATGCATTACAGGTTACTGGTTTGTGGAAAACTATGATCTATGTGGAAAACTATGACAAAAGTTGGCCTCTTGTACTTAAGGTACAAGTAAAATAACAGTAAAGTACAAGTAAAAAATACTTGTAAAACAAGTCAGCAGTTAACTTATCATAGATCTTTGTCAAATAGTCAATATGAAGGTGTTGGTTAAGTAGATATTACCTTAGATTTATAAGATTGCAGTCAAGAACTTCAGTTAATTTTAGCATTGAAAGATATGTCTAGATTGTCATTTGATTATCATTAAAAAAAGCATTAAGACATATAGCTGAGGACTTTTGATATTCCCAGTTTTAAAGCAACGAGAAAATTATTTACAACACTGTTTTCTTGTCCTTTATTAGTTTTAAGACCATGAAACATTTCTATTTCATTCCTGATTTATGTAATTTCTTGCTTTTAAGACTTAACACTGATAAGTTTCTTTAGATATAAAAATAAGTACTTTACTTGTTTTCACATTTTGGAAGTGGTCTGGTTCCAGATACTGGTTGTGATAAAATCCATATTGCGATCGTTATATCCACATTATATCCAATCCACGTTTACTCTGAAAGAACTAGGACCTAGAAAATCAGTTGTGACATTTCTCAGATATGCTGATGCATGAACTCAGGCAGCTACATGACTGCTGGGCTATGTTTATTTGCATTGTTCTTAATTAAAAGATAATCTATCTTCTCATTTCAGGATTCGAGTGCAGCTGTACTGACGGACGATGTCAGTCTACAAGTATTTATGGAACACTTGAAGAAACTTGCTGTATCCAGTTCCTCTTGAAGGTCGCAACATCATGTGACCTCTGATGTCATATACGCAGACAAAGGTCGAGATGAGAATGACGCTATCACTATCATGTGATTCAGCCTCAATGTGACCTAATTGTTTGTTGTTGTTTTTTTTCTTCAGTTAATCGTGCAAATTAGTATTACACAGTTTTAATGAAAAGAAGAAGTCTTGAAATGATCTTGCCAGTATGTTAAGTGATTCATATATATATTGCTGCTGATTTAAAACTAAATTGATATGGAGGATTGAAATAATATTTAAAGAATGTCACAATGATGAGGGATGATAGACGTTTACCAGGTTTTCTGCAGTTGGTGTGTAACTCAAAACAGAATATTGATATTCGCATACACAGATTGGAAATGAATAGAACAACTGACACTGTGAAGGCCAGTAGTTGACAGGATTTTGCCTCTAGAAGCTAAAGTAGCCTAAGGTTTCATCAGTTATCAAGAGAAGGTCAGAGTTAGGTCAAACATATAATACTTCAGCATTGTTAGCAATGAAGTATTGTTTTTTATCAGATTTGAAATTTGATAGCTGCAGCAAATTGAGCAACATTCCCATCATTGGCCTAGAGAAATGGCTTGCCATTTGTATGACTGAACAAATAAATATAAAAAAGTACCCTGATAGTGTGAGGAAAAGGTAACAAATTAACCCAAAGACTGAATTTTAAATCAAAGAAAGAAGCTAAGTTACATGTATATACACTTACTCAGCCTTAAATATTGAAGAGCTTTTTCATTTGAAGGAAGATATGATTTCTGTATAGTTGAAGTTTTCTGTGTTGAAGTTTTTTTCTGAAATGACATCAAGGCCACATGATGCATGAAGTTTTGAAAATCTCTTTTTCATTTCCAAAGTATGGATGTTTATGTATATGATTAAACCAATTTCATGCAAGTTCATTCAACTCTCTCTTTAAAACTTTGTAAGTAACATTTGAGCTTCGGCTGCTGTGTATGAAAACAAGACTAAATTATCAGGGGCAGATGAGCCATTTTGTGCGAATAGCAACCTTAAAACGTTAACGTGTATTGTCATTGTAAAAAAGAACAGGAAAGGTTGTTAGTTGTGAATAACCAAATTTTATAGGTTCAGAGTAAAATTAGATATTAGTATGAGATTCAAACTAATCACATAGACTGGACGGAAAGGGGCACAGGTTTCCAAGGCACTGTTAAAAAAGTGAAAACTAGTCATTAAAATGTTGTAGTAAAGAGAATGCACAGTCAAATGTAAAACAGCGTTTCTTCATTTATTATATTGGAATCAATTTTTAATTATAATAGAATTGTGTTAAATGAGCTTGCATCATTCTTTTTTAAAAGTTATCAATGTTTATTCCTCTTTCATTGAAATCATAAAATATAGCTTCAGTCTTTTTTTCCAGCATGTTTTTAAAAAATATAGTTAGTGTACAACTATAATATGTTTTGAATTGAATAATATTATACAAGTATAGCATGTTTTTGTTCATAGTGAAATGATAGGTTTTTTTGGCGCTCATATTGTTACATAACTTTGAGCATTTTTCTGTAAGTGTTTCTGATTTGATTATTTCTAACTTGTATGAATTGTCAGCTAAAACGTTGTCTATGGCTGAGTGGATAAGGTCACTGGATTGTAAAACACTTCTGAAGAGAAAGGGGGATAATTTGGGTTAGACCAGAAATTATGGTTTATGATGATAATGATTTTAATGATGATAAGCCATGATGCAGGAGTAACTGAACTATAAAATGCACAAACCATACTGCTGTCAAAGCCAGGTTAAGGAAGGGAGCATCCTACATTGAATATCAAAACAATCGGAATATTAATATTTGCCAGGGTAAACAATCAGAATATTAATATTTGCCAGTACGCCTTACGAATGTTTACAACTTTGCTATGTAAAGTGCCAAAATATTATAAAGGTATACCATTGATATGCTGTCTTACTATTGATTTAGCACTGAATTACTAGTACTGTGTCATGGATTTAGCAGTCAAAGCCCTTGTTATTTGATGTTACCTACAGTAACTTGGTAACATTTCTTTGTAAATTTATTTAATAGCAAACTTCTGTGCACTGCTTTTGCTGCGATATGTTGTCGATTAAAAGTATGGAATTCTAATTATTGATTTAGCTGCCAAATTCTTTGTCATTGATTCAGCTGCAAGAAAGTTCTGACATTATATTCATTCTTTTAACTGCGAGATTTATCTTCAAACATGTTTTATAAATTTCGTCCAGTTTCACTTTCAAGGTGTTATGTGTTTCATATTCCTGAAGCTAGCTTCTTTTTGCTGTTGTAATTATATGTGATGAAATTTTTATGTCTGAAATTAAAAAATTAAAATTAAAAAAGTGTTTTACTGTTGACTTGAGGTGAATGAGCTGGTAGGCTCTGTGGCTGGCGTTAACGTATTGAGTGATTAGCAAGCCAACTTGTCGCTGAAAAAATGTGCAAAGTGGATTTCGAATGAGAAATTGTGTACGTTCAGATGTCTTCAGATGTCTCCCCACACCCCCATTTCAGAATCGACTGTTACATTATTCCCTGCCTCTGAGTATCAGCAAGTACTACAAATACTATGTATCCTTGTCCCATGACTGCAAACAAGCAATTTAAACCATACAGCTATTATTTCCCTGATGTTATATTCAGTATTGAGCATGACAGGAGTGAACTGGTACCTTTGGTTAAAACAAATAATATATAAAAATGATGTAGTGATTTCAAAATCTGCAGTGATAAAAGACAAGTACAAAAGCATCATGAATGCTATCTTTTATTAGTCTATGTAGTTGTTATTATGAGCACTCTTATTGTATAGCATTTTGCACATTCTGTGAATAACACTTGTTTGCTAACTGCTGGGGGAAACCAGTGTTATTCACAGAATGTGCAAATTGTTATATCATAAGAGTGTTGAACAACTGGTACAAATGTTCCAAGTATTAATACTTTGCACTTACACTGAATGAACACATAGACTACCGTCCAAAACAAATTCCTGATGATCCACTAAGTGAACAAAATCGAGTCTTCCTGTATACAGGAACGTAGATTCTACGTTCCTGCTGTATAGTCATCAATAATTAATCCACTTGTCATAATTGTACCCTTCGCAATCTGAAGAAAAAACTGCATTCAGCAGCTCAAAGTCTGTAAACAAACCCTAAGCAGTTGTTGCACATCAAATTGTTTTGTTTCAAAAATACGGAAGAGATATCAATTCAGTGCCTTTCCGTTTAAGGTTATTCTGCTCACATTTCTGCCTCTACATTTAGCAATTAGCATGGTACACTTATCAAACAGCATTTAGCAAATCTTATAATGCAATTGCAAAAAATTAGCATAATGCAGTTAGCATTTAGCAAAAAGCCGTTAGCAATTAGCATGACCAACCGGCCTTCCATACTTGTCGCATTACAAAATTCCCGCCTTTTTATGACATCGGCAACTCTCTAAATAAAAGTACAGAAAGGCCCTGAATGCGGAAGTGGATCGGAAAGTAGGAGGATTGCAAAACAAGTCAAAATATTTCTTGCAAACTCAAGAATGGCCGTGTTTGACTTCCACATATTAAGTCAGGCACTCTTGTATTTTTGTGCGTTTATTGCAGGGTTTGCAATTGCTATTCCCGTCGGAGTTAATAGAGTAAGTTGAAATGATAGTGATTTGTATTAGTGTTCGGACAGAGCAGTGTTCGGACAAAAGCATGCCCTGGAAGCATGTACTTCTTAGACAGAAGTCGCATATAGTTATTGGACAGATAGTGCAATGAATTTGCCCAGAATTACAATTGCGGGTTCTTGTGTTTGTATTTGGGAAAGCTGATACCTCTGCATTTACTTGTATAAGACCAGTATCTGAATCATACCAGTTTCCGACTACCTGTCATCATAGCTGTTGCGTAACTTTTATGAATAGTAGCATATAGTTACAAAAGCATATCATCTAAACAAGCAGCAAACGAAATTTCAAGTACTTTCAAAGAAATTCTACATTTTTGCTTTGTCACTGAATTTGTTTACATGTCAACATGTGGGGGATTTGTGCATGCGCGGGAGACAACCGCAAAGTGTGACAGATCTAAATGGCAGTTTTCCCGCTTGGCACTGGAAAAACAGACGACTTTCTAAAACTCATCTGAAATGCTTATTTTTCAATTAAACTATTATCAATTCACTTCTTTTAACATGTTTAAGTCAAACTGTTCTGATAAACAAAAAATTGCAAGCCAAAATTGCAAGGAAAATCTTTAACATGTATAGAATCTTCTCTCAAACCACAAGTCCGAGAGCTTAGATATTTAGCATGTGGAATTGCCTAGTAGACCTCTACCAAGATTGTTTAAATAATAACTCCCAAGTGTCAGTCAAAATTTACCCTACTCGAGGGTCACTTCTTTTTAAATAGACTTCATCTGGGAGGTTGCGGATTTGAGCCCCACTGAGGTCACAACCGTATCTCCTCATAATGATACCAGTACTGGTTTTTCCAGGAAGCGGGCTCAAGAACGACTCAATAAGCTACAAGCTTTCTTCACAATAGAGCTGAAATAAATTAGTATAAACTTTAAACTGAATAGACCTATAATTATGGGGGGAAAAATAAAAATTCTCTGAATCCACAAGGCCTAGAACTTAGATATTTAGCATGCGGCATTGCCTAGTAAACCTCTACTGTGTCTAGTGTTCAAATCATGACCCCCAAGTCAAAATTGACACAGCCCGGGGTTCACTTTATTTTACATAGGCTTATAGAGGTAGGGGTCACTTGATCTAGCATGAGCTTAGATAGGGAAAAATTCAAAATTATTCTTGATAGAACCACTAGGCCCAGAGCTTAGATATTTGGAACATATGAAGCATTATGTAGTGCACCTCTCCAAAAAATGTTTACATCAGAACTCTAAGGTTGATATTGGCGCTTTCTACTATTGACGCTTTCTATGCTTTCTATCATTTAGAATGGTAGCCAGGTGAGCAATGTAAGGCAATCTTTGCTGTCTTGTCTTGGATTCTTTACATTTTAAAATGAAAGATGAATTTGCATAGATACCCGATGAATCACCTTTCCCATGTATAAAACAAATCAGTGGATGCAAAAATAATTATGTCAAAGCCATAACCATGCAGTCGAGCCTGTCTAAAGCATCCAGTCAAGGGATACACCAAAAGTGTTAAATATATAAAAAGACAGAGTACTAGACTGCAGGTCTTTACGAGTTGACCCCTTGTTTCTCTAACATGCCAGGTGTATAGCCCTGGTACACTAGTGAGTAGTGACAACCTCCAGGTTTCTTACCAGTACATCTCTTGATGAGTTGGAAACACTGAAAAGTGTTTAAGAAATTTCCGGTGTCCCAGCCGGGATTCAAACCGGGAACCTTCAGAATGGTAGTCTAGAGCATTAACCAATTATCATGGGTTTAAACAGCCACCTACTTTAACTGGCTACTTCTGCTGTATCTCTTGTCTGGCTTCTTAAACAAGTTTAACTGTAGTTGTGAAGTATTATTTATGGTAGTCTGTTTCTTCTTTTCCAGATAAATTTCCAAGGACAGTGTATATTATATGCTGACTTCAAATGGGCTAATTCAACTTCCTTTGTTATGACTGGAAGTAGTGAGACAAACTGCAACTTCCCAATCTACTTCAGCGTGTTTGGGCTTATCTTTTATGGATTGGCGACTGGATTATACAATATGTATGCAGTTATCCGGTCAATGAAGGATCCCGATATTGGGTTTGTCATCTATCTATGTACATGTAGATTACTGAAACATACATTGAAAATAACAATAAAAAAAGTACATGATTGTAAAGGTTCAGTTGTGAACTATTGTATCTGCTTTCTTTGTTTGTAGCCTCAGTGACTGTGGTATGTTGAAATTTTATTTTTGTTCCGAATCAGTTTCAAAAAAGAAAAAGAAATTATTTGAATTAATGCCATCTTTTAGAAAATCTTGTGTCCCCAAGAGCGTGCATAATTCCACTGAAATAGTAATCATGGTAATAGTTTGATTAGATGTTTTTAAGTTTAATTATTTGTTTGTTCTGCTCTTTTCATATTGAATAACATTTTATGGCTGCTGAATTTTATCTATAAAGATGGCGTGCAAATGAAGTCAAGGGTAAATAGATCCACATAGACATGTTGTTTGTTTTTTTAAAATTGATGGTCTTTTGTAAGTAATTGCAGTATAACTTGTGATGCAACGCGTTACAACACTATTTTTGCTTGCAATATCAAGCCCTTCTGCTTAATTTACAGCGTGCTGTTATGTTTCAGATCTCAGATGTGGGTCATGCCATTTATCCTTGTTAACACACTGCTTGCGTTCTCAACACTAATCGTGGGATGTGTCTTGTCAGTTGGCTTTATGCAGTTCTGTAATGGACTTACAAAAACACAAGACATAAGGTATGTTCAGATATAGTTGAAATGGTGTACTTGCCAGAACTGCTTGCATATAAGTGGCCAGAATATGTAAGATGTACCTTAATTTTTGACAAAAACGTTTAAAAATGATTCTTTTTGTTTTCCAGAAGCAGAAAAATCTTGAGCAAAACATTGCCATCCATATGTTTTCGATTATTTATGCCACTTTGAAACCATAATGAATGTATAGATATTTAAAAGATATTCTGAGAATATCTGCCATTCAGTCACCATATTTTTTTGTGTAGATACAATTGACAAAAATCTTCATCAAACTTGGAACGAATAAAGTACTCAAATAATTTTAATGATAAAATCCAGATTGGCGCAGCATGTAGTTTGCTGAATAGACTGAATTTTGAATAGACTGAATTTTACATTCATGTTAATGTAGAATTAAATTAATGTTAAGATATTGCATTGACATTAATTTTAGCTTGACTATTTGGAGAATGTGAAGAGCTATTACAGTCACTTGTGCGTCAGCGTTACAGCTTTGGTTAAAGTTTTGCCTGCTAAGTACTATCATGCACATATCTCAGTAACCACTTTATATATGAAATTTACTTGAAACTTTGTTTATGTCTTTAGGAGTGTCATACAATCAAGTCAGATAACTCTTGTATAAATTTAGTACAAATTATGGCCCTTGTTTGACTTTGAACATTTGTTTAAAAGTTTTGCCTGATAGGTACTATAATGCACATATCTCAGAAACCACTTATGATATTGACTTGAAACTTTGTTCATGTCTTTAGGGGTGTCATACAATCAAGACAGTTAACCCTTGTGTAAATGTAGTACAAATTATGGCCTTTGTTTGACTTAAATAGTGATAGATTTTGACTTTTTTTATGATTCAACTTGCCTAGTTTATACTTAATAGTTAGCAGAATTTTGGTTTGCTATTATACTGATAAAAGTTTTTTTATATTAGCAAGCACCCACAATAGTCGAGATTGCTGTCAAATGGACAGCTCTTTTTAGGGATTACTCTAGACTGCAAAAAGGGCAGGGTGCACTGAGTTAGGGCACGGCATTTTTTGCATGTCTACATGCTTGGATATCAAAACATACATTTTAAAAATTGTAAACTTTACTTCTAGAAGAATGTAACACCTTTATATAATAAAAATGTTCTTTTAAAATGCTAAGAGATGATTCTCCAAGGATTTAAACCTGCGATTAATGGAGGTCACAAGTCCAGCACATTAAACACAAAACTACTGATCCCCTGATAAAACACCTATTGCCTTATATAGCTGCTTTTTTTCTTAACAGTTGTTCACACTTGGAGAATAAACAGTGGAAAAATGTAGCAAAAGGCAAGACTTTTGATGGTGGACCATACTACAAGTTACTTACAGTTGCTCAGGTATAGTACAATAGTAAAGGCCTCTATACACCCTCTTTCACTCCACTTTTATCAGTTAAAATGTCATTGTGGAAGGAACTGATGCTTGTAGAGGAATCTCTTTCTTGTCAACTTTTAGGTTTCTGTTAGAGCGTATTAGATAAATGGTCTGTCAATTCAGTTTGCTAGGGTCATACTGAGCCCTGTGACTGTTTCACTCCTTGCTATCCATTGCTTTTGTGTTGTGGCAGTACGAGAAGTTTCCGAAAAATTTAAAATGGGAGATTGAAGACATTTTCCAGTATTAAATTAGTACAAGAAATTGATATAGGTGCTCATGGTGGGAGGTTGAAGGTTTTGGTCTCAGCAGAATGGTCATTCTGATATTGCTGGTTGGTGATCCACAGGCAAGTTTAAGAAAAAAATGCCACATGCTTGCTTGCCTTGTGCATGGCATAAGGTAAGGATAGGCTCCAGGTGGAACATGTGCTAAAAATAGTGTCCCTCGAGTCAGAAATATCAGGTATTTTAAAAAAGCAGTTGCACTATTATGATGAATAAAAGACCTTACATTTACTTACTGTAACAGTGGTTAGTGACCACCCTAGGTAACAAAATACCATTTAGAATAATATTATCAATTTGCTAAGTCCATTTAATTCCACCTTGTCCGTCAGTCGGACATTCTGTCAGTCAACCTGTGTTATAGATAATGTTATTATTATATCAAACTTAGTGACCACCAGCCTACAGTATAACGAGGGCTGCCCGCAAATCTGTGGTACGTCGTTAATTAATATAAGGTACGACAGTTTTGTGGTTAATTCTTGATAATTATGTTGTAAAAGTAACATTTACTTAAAAACTCACCTGTATAAATAAGTCACCTGTCTTAAGTGGTCACATTTAGAGTTGCCCTTTTACTTACTGTCTGAAGACAAGTTTCACTGTTCTATTTTAACAGATTAAAATTTGCTGATTTATTATTTTAGGTAGCAGCATGGGGATGCTTATTGGTATTCCTTCTACAGATTGCCCTCAGCATACTGAGATTTTTCCGAAACCGTCGTAGGAGATCGGAACAAATGTTCGACAGTGCACAGAAGGATCAAACAAGTTCAGACACGGCCAAAATTGCTGAACTGGAGCCCACAGCTTGATTGGAAAACTCGAAACAATTTTGTTAGATCTGCGGCAAATGTCTTGGTGCAAAGACATTGTGTAATGCACATTTGTTTTCATAGTCAATAGGCTTTTGTGATACAAACTGATTCTATATAAAATGTTAACAAGAGTTCTACCTGGTTTATCCATAATTTTCGCCAAGTTTGTGCAAAATTGTCAAAAATAGTCCAAATTCAAAATTATTAGTTCTCTTTTGAGGCGTTTCGGTGCCGAAATAATAAATTGTCATAAAAACCAACTGACATCATTGGCAAGTAACCATGGGAACCCTGATTAACCAGCGAATGTTACCATGTATTTATTGAAAATGTTGTGTCATTTAAGTTTATTTATCATATCTATTTTTCATCACTTTAGAAGTATTTGTCAATTTATTTCTGAAGAAGGTTTGTCACAATTTTTAAGTACACATTGAATTCATTTTCTGAGAGGGGCTCTAAATCAAAGTATTATTAGGTCCATCTTGTTTTGAACTGTAGATAAAGATTTATGACAGGAATAGAAATGTTGGCTGTTATAAGTTCTGCAAAAATGTAATCACTTAGCGTTTTACACTATTTCATAACTGTAGGAGTCACCTTATGGTCAGTTTAGTTGGTCATGTGATACATTGGTCAGTTCATTGCATAGAGTTTTTGATGCAAACACTTCCTGTGTTCCTTAGTCCAGGTTTGACAGAGTTACTGCCCTTGGACTTGACAGAGTTACTGCCCTTGAATTCGACAGAGTTACTGCCCTTGGACTTAAACTGCTTTGTTCACTGTTTAAGCTGTGTTGCAGAAATAATTAGTCATGTTTCATGATAGCCCTATTTCTATCTGTCTCACAAAGTCTAACACTTTTGATTGGTTGTGTTTGTCATAGTGTGTGATAAATGATTAATTGTATGGTTTTATGTTTAGTAAAGAACAGCTGAAATATGCAGATATTTATCAATGCAGACATGTTTTCTATAATTTGAGGACTAACTTGAAAAATACCATAATAGTTAAAGTCATTAAACTTTACAGAAATGTTAAATACCATCCTGTTACCTTACTTAATAGCAAAAAAATCTGTTGCTAAACTGGGCATTCTGTAGTGGACTTGGTACCTTCCAAGTATTTTGTATTTTATTGAGTTGAAATGTACGTGTGTATTAGGGTTTATTTTGTCCATTTAACTAGTCAAAGCAGAGTAATAACACCACTTCAGTTAGTAAAATTTATGATCATGTCTGACTTTGATTCTTACATTTTGTTTAGTTTGTACTTAAGGTTACTTAAGGTTGTCTATAAATTGTGATATAGTGTCACTTATTTATGAAACAAGTTTAAAGTATGTTCATAAGAAGTTAAATGAGATGAAGTTTTATTCATAGCCTTGTTTGTCGGCCATTATATTCTGAGTGTAGTTTAAACAGCAGTGAACACTGTCTGAAAAGCCATACAGGAACACCTGTGACTATCCAGACATTGCTAGTTAACATCTTTTCAATAGGACTAGATTTGCCATCTTGGTGAAAGGAAACTGCTGTAACATCTTCTTTGATAGTAAGATGCTTCTCTCTTGTAAAAGTGTCTAAGAATACACTTGTTAAACAAGGTTGAGCTTGTTATACATTAGAACTAACTAGAGTTTTATCCTAATTTATGGACAAGTACAATGCTGTACTTAATAAAAGTGTGTTACTGTATTTGAAGTGAAGAAAATACAAGAACATTATATTGTGATAATTAAACTGTAAACCAATTATTTTTGTACCAACTAATGTTTGCGTTTTGCCTATACCAGACTGATTTGCGGATATTTAAATTCACGTTTTTAGAAAGAAAAAAAATTATGAAGTAAAGATAAATTATTCGCGTATTCTAAAGTTTGCGGAAAACTGGCCTCTGTGAATATAGTGAAAATAAATTGCCTGTGAAAATCAGTTGGTTTGTAGTATGGCATGGTAGTTGAAGAGGACAAAGTTATATGTTTGGCTGTAACCACTTTATTTAACATTTAGCTGGTTAATTTAACTACATTATCTCATTGAACCAATTTTATTACGAAAGATATTTGAAATTACAAACTTTGTTTCAAAATGCACTTTCTTCAAGATCATTTTTTCTTGCCAGTATTAGATACAATCACTTTGTTATATGTGCATAATGTATTGATTAACTATATATAGATAATTATATACATGTTAAGTTTTAGTCTGTGATGTAACAAACGGGATATGTATACATTTAAAGTTATAATCTATGGTGGCATAAAAGGGACATGGAAAAGATTTTGTCACCATACTTGTAGGTTTTCACCACAGGTTGCACAGCATGCTTTGGTAATCCAGCATGTAAATTTACCAAAACGAAGGCAAAGAAGAATGCCAATTTTCTTAATGACTACACGCCTGTATGCTGCTGTAGTCATGACTACACGCCTGTATGCTGCTGTAATCATGACTACATGCTTGTATGCTGCTGTTATCATGACTACACGCCTGTATGCTGCTGTAGTCATGACTACACGCCTGTATGCTGCTGTTATCATGACTACACGCCTGTATGCTGCTGTAGTCATGACTACACGCCTGTATGCTGCTGTAGTCATGACTACACGCCTGTATGCTGCTGTTGTCATGACTACACGCCTGTATGCTGCTGTTGTCATGACTACACGCCTGTATGCTGCTGTTGTCATGACTACACGCCTGTATGCTGCTGTAGTCATGACTACACGCCTGTATGCTGCTGTTGTCATGACTACACGCCTGTATGCTGCTGTTGTCATGACCTGTATGCTGCTGTTGTCATGACTACACGCCTGTATGCTGCTGTTATCATGACTACACGCCTGTATGCTGCTGTTGTCATGACTACACGCCTGTATGCTGCTGTTATCATGACTACACGCCTGTATGCTGCTGTAATCATGACTACACACCGGTATGCTGCTGTAATCATGACTACACGCCTGTATGCTGCTGTAATCATGACTACACGCCTGTATGCTGCTGTATTAATAATGCTGTTCCTTGAATGTGACAATCAAGGTGTGCACATAAGAGGAAAACTTCTTTCATGTCCCCAATATGCCAGGGTAATCATTGGTACTTATAACTTTATTATGTTTTATACAACATAAATTTGAAGCTATTTCTATTTTCATAAATACGGGATAATATATATAATTACATCCGTATTTAATTTGCCAGTACATTTTTTTGGGTACTATTTTTCAATTTTCTTGGTTGTTATAATTACAATACCGGTACTGTTAATTTATTTTTATAAATACAGGATGATAAAATACATTTATATTGCTAGTATTATTTTTCAATTTTCTTAGTGTTGTTACAATTAGAATACTGTTAAGACGCTATTTGAATGTGCTTACTCAACTGTTTTTGCAGATATATTCAAACCAGTACATGTGCACTTTGAGGTGTAACTTTCATAGTATGAAGAATAGTAATTTATAGTATTACACTATTTTAAACACTTGTATACTTTACACTTTTACATTTTTAGTGTTCTTAAATTTTCAAGTGTTATGTAGCACCCTGTCTTTTCTTTTCTGCGATAAATCTTTGCACCAATGCTTTTTTCACATTAATCAGTTTTGAATAGCCTTATTTTTCATATTTATCAATTTCACAATTTACTCTTTTCAGATTAACCAGTTTCGCAATTGCCTTTTTATCCCCCAATCGGGAGGGGTTGAGGAGGGGGGTATGGATGTGCTTATTCTCTCTGTCTGTTCATATCCTTGTATGGTCTATCACTTAGGAACTACTGACTTAGACTTTATGAAACTTCATAGACTGCTTTGCTCTCAAGACAAGATGTGCATATTATCAGCACATTCCAGTTCAATGATTTTCACAGAGTTTTGCCTTTTGATTACTTTTTTCATATGCCTTCATGTCTGAACTACTTACAGCAACCACAATATGGAATTCAACAAATCTCCATGCCAATCATCACTAGCCAGAGGAGACCCACGTGTTACCAGCATGTTCTGGTTCAATGACTTTTCATTGAATTAAAGCCCTTTCACTCCAAAACCTTGCTTTGAGCACGTCAGCATGTCTCTAGTTTGGGTGGAGCTGTAAAGGCTTTTGCCCAGTTAGTTATCTCAGTATAGTTAGTCCATCAAATTTTACTTACTGCATAATGACTAAAGGATGAATCTTCAAAACTTTTTTTAAAAACTTATTTTGTGTACATGTATAAAAATGTAGAGACGAAATGATTATTTCACACTTATATCTTTGACATGCATTAACCATACTGCACAGCCACAATATTGTGTTTTGAATATGTGCTCATCTTTGGCACTGGATTTACACAGAACTGACGCATTCCTTGTAATATAGTGTTCATACACTGTTGTTCAGCTTGTCTTTTGCCTTTATTGCCTCCCAGTGTAAAACACTGACACTTTTCTATTTACTCTCATAAAAAACTCATTTTACATTCACTATCATAAAACACTGTCATTTTACATTGCCTACCTTGAAACACTGTCATTTTATATTGCCTACCTTGAAACACTGTCATTTTATATTGCCTACCTTGAAACACTGTCATTTTACATTGCCTACCTTGAAACACTGTCATTTTTACATTGCCTACCTTGAAACACTGTCATTTTTACATTGCCTACCTTGAAACACTGTCATTTTACATTTACTACCATGAAACACTGTCATTTTACATTTACAACAATGAAACACTGTCATTTTACATTGCCTACCTTGAAACACTGTCATTTTATATTGCCTACCTTGAAGCACTGTCATTTTACATTGCCTACCTTGAAACACTGTCATTTTATATTGCCTACCTTGAAACACTCATTTTACATTGCCTACCTTGAAACACTGTCATTTTACATTTACTACCATGAAACACTGTCATTTTACATTTACAACAATGAAACACTGTCACTTTGGATGACAGTTGCCGGCCTGTTGCCTGCAATTTGTACAGATTTTGTCTATCAAGTTGTCCATTCAGATATTGAGGACATGGGTGCATTATTACATTAGGCCCATTGGCCTTGATTAAGTCACTGTCCTTTTATATTCTTTACCTGTTGAAACACTTTCATTTTACATGCGAATGAATTTAAACTTTGAAAATTGTCATTTCAACGTACTTTAGTGCTACCTAATGAAGACACCGTTTTGTCATGTTACAGTTTTATAATTTCAATGATACTCACAGATTTAATTGAAGGTACTGATTGACTAAGTTTGATTTACTATTGCCCTGCAATTTGTGCAGATTTTGTCTTGACCGTTCTGTTCCAAGTTGTCCATTCATATATTTATACAGGCCATATTTTACAGTGAATTGCTCACAGCTGGCGGAACCATTTTTAACTTTTGTTAATTAACCCATTGGCCAGGTAATTAATGCTAATGTCAACATTTATTATTCTTTATAATTTGGTAGTGTATGTGTCTGAAATAATAATATTTTTACAGGAATTTGAATTTAAACCTTTTATGAATTTGTTTTACGATATGCAAAGAACAGCTTATCTTTTTACCAAAGAAGCAAGCTGCTTTACCTTCAACTTGACAATTCTAGGCTAACTTGTTTATCACTGCTGTAATATTTTGCTTTATTATATAATTTCAAAGATATCACAGAATTTAATTGAAGGTATTGCTTGGTAAGGAATGATGAACGTTTTGATGTTACTATATGTCTACAGCGCTTACATTTATCTGTTGCAAACATGTCTTTAAGCAGCCAGTATTGATGTTTTTTACAATTAATGGCCATTCTGAAAATAAAAAAAAACTTTAATATTCTCAAGTTGACGTATATTTTTAAAAGTTGCTTGCTCACAGTTTCTGGTGAACATTTTTTTAAATTTTGTTACGTATTAAAGCTTAAAATGGTAAAAAAATAAATGCTGTTTTGAATTAGTCATAAGAAAAAAAAATATTTATAGCAATGCATTTTATTTAATTTCAAGGTAGCATCCGTAATAGTTTCGTTTTCAAACAAATGGCGGCACAGAATATTCTTCCGTACATGGCAATTCAATAACTGGAACCTTATATTTGAATCGATTTGTTATTACGCAATATGTGTAATGGTTCAGACCTAGTTGTCTGAGAAATTTCAAGTCTTTAGTTTTTGCAACATTCATTTTTGTTTTTATTAACCTGGAAGTAGCAAGCAGCTTTGACCTTCAACTTGGCCATTCTACATAAAATTGTTAGACACATTCATATCACCATACAAGTTCAATAACCTATATTACTGTAGTTATATTCGCTTTGACAAAAGTATAAATTGGTCCTGAATGTCTTTCTTCAAATTATGATTATTACTTTCGAGGTTAATACATGTATCAGTTTAGATCAAAATGTATAAAGATCCCACCTTATTTTATAATTTTTCATAGAAATAGCCAATCAAATGAGAATAATTTTTTGATAAATATTTTTGTTTGTGCTCAAAATTCATACTGCATGCACAAATTTCTGTGCATTTATGATTTAATATTACCTCTTGTCTGAAGATCTATCTGCCACAGGCTGAAATCAAAACTTTGTTCTATTTAAATATGTGTGAAATTTAAAATTTGATGAAAATACTGTTTAACCTTTTATATGAGAGCAACTCTTCAGAACAAGAATAAAACTGAGAACATATGCAATACATGATCAGTAAAAACTATGCCAGTTTATAGTTAGCTTAGTATAAAGAATACTGTATATTTACAATGTATTATGCCTATGAAAAAATTACATGTAATTGCAGAAGGTTGAATTGAGGAACGCCATCAGAAAACCAAGTTAAAGGACATATTTCTGATTCTGAGTTACCTGCGTTTAGAATGCATCTGGTATATAAGATTTTTTCATAGTCTTTGTTATAATAGGTAAAAAAGGAAAACATGTGTATTGCCATGGCAACAATTTCTTCAAAGCTTACAGAAGTTTTAAAATTAAAGCCCCATTAGCACTTCGGATGTAAAATTATTTGTATCTCTGTACATGTTATAAATATAGCACAGTATTATTTTTTTCAATGATATTGCAATAAATATGAAATACTGTCTGACAATGCTTCATTTATGAAGAAGTGACAATAATATGGAAGAAATGTACATGTCAACATTGATTTAGACCAATTTGAACACAGATCTATCTTTATTCTATCCATAAATTGATTATTAATACAGAATATTTAAAGTGCATGGCTTTAATCGATGGTCAGCACCTTTACCCGCTCCATTTTGCTTTGAACCAAGCCGACAAATTTGCCACCAAATGTACTTTATTACTTTTGCAAGTTATTTCAACACCAAATGATTTGGATATGTTTTCGACAAAATAGGAAATCTAACATTGGCCTCAGAATTCGTCTTGGGATGTACATAAGGTCATGTTTGAGAACTCTTATCATGGATGACTTTAAAATTATATTAATGACAACATTTTTTACAATCGTCAGGATTATGTTCTAAAATTTTCAGGCCATATCTGTTACACGTGAGAGATTGTCCTTGAACCTGGCTTTCTCTTGAAGTTTTTGTAGTGTATTCATCTACATGTATATTGTACTGTTTTCTTTTGATGGACATTTTTGCACAATGTCATGACTCGTTACCTTAAATACTCATTATCTTGTTTTGAAGTTTTGTTAATGAGTCTTGTATATTATATATGATACATGTATATAATCAGATAGTCATTGTTCTCATATCGCCAAGTCAATATGACAAATAGTAACCATAGTAACCAATGCATAACTCTCCTTAAGGTAGCAAATCACCTTCACTAAAACCGTATTCTCCCGAAACACAAGTTGTTACCTTATTTCTGAAATGGATATGTCTATGTTTCAGTTCAGATTTTACCACTTTCAATTTTGTTTTTAACTGTTCACAAGTGTTTAATATTCCTTAGATTAAGTAAGAAAGCGGTGATGACTATTGTTAGACATACAGTGGCTTTTCAGTTTATCATGATCTGCCAAGTTTAAGTCTATCAAAAGTCAGGAAAGTGAATTAAATACCTCAAGTAACAGTCAATTACATAATTTAACTATCCCAACTTTTCATTATAGGTCCAGATTAGGGTTTTGGTTGACTACAGTGCAACCTCTGAGGAGCCAACACCCTTGGAAAAACACACAAAATTAATGTGTTTGTTGTAGAGAGGTGTTGCTCTAGGGAGGTTGATCCCTTATATAATTGATGCAGCGGGACAGAAAATGTGTGTCTTTTTGGGGAGGTTGTTGCTCTAGGGTGGTGTCGTTCGGCGAGGTGTGACTGTTAAACATTGGTTACTCAGTATGTACACTTTGCATTCCATTTTGAAAATATATATTGTAAACATACATGAACAATGTGTAAAATTAGTAATTTAGTGTTTTTATATAGAATATATATGAATATTTACACATATAAAAAGATATCATGATATACACAATATACCTGTTTTAAATACTAGGGCCATTATGTATTATTTATTAAATACACACTTCTGTTCATCGTTTTGCATAATTATATATACATCATTTGTGAGTTGTGACAAAAATGTAAAAGAGCAAATTAAGTGCCTATGTATGAAATCTTTATTTACATGTTCACACATATATTTATTGTGCATGTACATTGAAAGTGATGTTGTGATGAATATGTATAAGAGCAGGATATCAAACGGTATTAATTATTTTACAAGCGTGTTTTTGCTCGTTACATTAAAGTTTAATTATTTGTTAGATAATGATGTACTTTCACATCCTGTAGGGTCTCCATTACTTTTTTAAACTTTATTAAATGTGTTGTTATATTCAGGGCAGGACATTCCAGTTTAAACAGACATTGAAAAGTGCAATAGCATTGACTTAGAGCTCTTTATGACACTGGTGTGAAATCTGACTCGCAGATTACTTTGAATAAGGGTTTTGTTCAGTAGTGGCTTATATTTAGTGATCTCTATGTATGTTTGATTTTTATGCCCAATAAACTCAAAGGTCAAGGTCACATCTCACTGTCAAAGCCGGACTGTTTGAATAGATATATCTTTTACACTGAAAACTTACTAGTATTCATGAAATTTTTTATTTTCTTTCGGTAACCTAAGAAGTTTTTGACACAGTCTAGTTTACACAATTGTTTGTTCATGCATATGGCAAAGGGACACATGCAATGTTAGAGGATTTGTGCACATATTCCTATGCTTCTTGAACTTTGCATATATCGTCCATAGTACTTGGCCAGTATGTAATGGTATAGACAATTATAGTAACAAAATGTAACATGTGTTAATAGAAACTTAGAAAATTATGTATGTTGAACTGCAGTGTTGGAGAATTATGTTCTGGATTTTGCTTTGTTCTGTCTGTTATGAAATTACTTGAGGAGCTTCTATTACCGAGAAAGATATCATCGAAAGTACATGCAATATAAATATAGGACAGTCATTTTTTTTTTTCAAAAATATTGAAAAAAATAAAAAGCACTGTCTGACTAAAAAGCAACAAAAATATGATAGAAAATTATGTGTCAGTATTGGTTTAGAGTAAATAGAACACAATTCTGTCATTATTCTATCCCTAAATGTGTTATCTACCAGCAGAGACATGTGTCTGCTACCAGGTAATTATAAAGTGCTAATGGTCCTTTAAGGCTTCCATATCCACTTACATGTACTTCGTATGTTACTATATAAGCTGGTATATGTACTTGTATATGAATGAAGTTTCATTTTGAATCTGTCAGTTTTAGCAGGAATATGCCTTCAAACATCGAACACATACTGACAGGATAGTTTTGTTTAAGTATAAAGAAACTTTTGAATGTATGTTTTTTTGTTTGTATGTGATATATGTTGAATATATGTGCTATGTATTGAGTTGTTTGTATTTTCGTTAATGTATCAAAGAGTTGTTATCTATCACTTTCACCGAATAGAATAAAAGTTATATTTGATATTATAGTTCTTTTTGGCAAGTGAAACATTTTACTGGTTTTACTTTCGCTGTTTACCCAGAAAGCTACTAGGCCAATTAACACCGTTGATACGGGAAGATACAGTGAAATAAAATTTAAACTGAGCCATGGGCTGGCCGACACAAATCCAGTAACATTGTGGTGAAGTAGTTCTGGTACTTTAAAATAAAAAACTGCAGCATCCAGAAATTCTGTGTGTAGCAATGTTTAGTAGTTCTGTGCCAAGTTTCTCCAAATCGAAGCTTGTCACGTCACTTAGGTATTCACTTGGTATTTATTTTAAAAATATATAGGAAAAATGTTAAATACAACCAAAACATGAAACATCTTTTGTCCTCAAATATGCATGACCCAGACCTCAGTCATACACCTTAAAATAAGTTAAGGAACACGTCATGTGTAAGGTAAGATTAACTTGATTCTTTCATATCATGCTAAGCAGATATATTTATGAAATAGTATTGAATGATATCGATGTCAGAAGACGAAAGTTTGTGCATTAAATATCGTCGTCATCTTGAGTAACTGCCTTCTGAATAGTGTATACTTGCAATTTGTCCTACACTTGCAGTCAATTGTTTTACATCGGCTTAAAGCGGTCGAAAGAAATTTTCAAAAGGAGTACTAAACTAGTTTCGAAGTTGTAACATTTAGGACTTCTGATGTTTTGTGATTTATACACTGGTTCGACATCTTACTCATAAAACAAGTGGATGGAGCATTGTCCTGAAATACGAAATCAAAACCCGGATATGACTGGATGGAATAAAAATGGCACCAACATTTGATACAAATCCTTCAAAGGGTTTAGTAGATTTACTCACATGACATTTGACCCCAATAGTGACCTTGACCTTTATCATCATGAGCTGAACATTTGGCCCAAGGTTAATGAAAATCCTCCAACGAGTTAAGGGGATAAAGTCTAGTGATCTTTGACCCTTGAGGTCGCTACCAAACAATTTTCTTACGTCACGCGATATTACGTCACACGATATTGTATGTCATTCATGAGAACTGTCAATCAACGTGCCATAACTGTTGGGCTCGAATAATTACGTCATTTCTCGGAATAACATAAAATTTTTATCCTCGCTAACAGTACTGAAACGTATCATCGGATAAAACCAGTCCATGTTTGGATAATGTAGCAGTAGTTTGTAATTTACGGATCAAATGTCTAGTTCGTGTGCAGCCAAAGTCACGGTGTTTTACAAATAAATCGAGGAAGTATTTTGAAATAACAAATCAACACAACATTCTTTAAAAACACGTTATATCGTACGCAGGTTAAAGACAGAAGTTGGGAAATGGATTTCCACATTTTAGCTCAAACTGTTCTGTATTTCTGTATATTCGTCGCTGGATTTATTGTGGCCATTCCTGTAGGAGTGAACAGGGTAGGTAAACAAATAAAATACGTATAATTATACAGATAATCGATATTTTTCAGGTCATGTGTTGAATGACTTCAGACTTTTAAAATATTATCTCTCTGTGTCAAATATGTGACAAAAAGTCCTGACGAGCTTCTGAACTATGGCTAAATTATTTTGGGAAACGGGTTCGAACCCTTTCTTGATCGTATTCTCTGGAATGCAGCCAGGGTTACATAGTAGATATGGTTGCTGTGTGGGGAAGCACTTTTGAATATTTTTAGTTTTTAATTGTAGTAAAGGTATAATACTGTACTTGTACTTCCTTGCCAGTGGGTTAGCTTTTATCAGTTTATGGCGACGTGGTAGAGTGTCCGCTTAGGATACTAGAGGACCCGGGTTCGAATCCAGCTTCGGTGCGAACGAAGTATTTTTCAAGGTTACATGATTCCGTACCCACATTTGAACTGAATAGGATTCACGTACGAGGTCATAGCCTATATCACCTAGACATATAAATATACCGAAAAAACCGCACTTAAATCACGACTCATCCGCTTGCTGTGGTTTTTTAAAATTTTAATTCACATTACCTGACATTTTTCAGCAAAATTTTACATTATCAAAGAATACACCATATAATCTGATAATGACAGGTTAAACAAACCAAACAGATGTAAATAAGATAATCTGTCTAGCGAAATATGTCATACTCAATAGATTAGGTTGATTTTTTTCCGACCACAAGCTTTAATGGTTGTCTGTTGGTTAACTTCAAATTAGACATGTCAAACATACATCAATTTTAATTTGCATGTTCTTAAAGGGGTAACTGGACTATATAAACCACTAGATGGCGCTGGGGCAGGTTTTTCAATAATTTCAAACATGTTTCACATCAGAGACCCTTTTTTAAAATTTTTGACAAAATTACAGAACTGTTTCCTTTGAAATTTGTTACAAAGGTAAACTGTGCCATTTCATAACAGTTCATCCAAAAATCTTAATGACATATCTGTTCTAAAAGTGACTTTGAGAACAAAAATCAACCTGTCAAGCAGACGATCTCAGATTTGAATTTCCCGGGAGGCGTGGCTAATTGCTGATAAACTCTGTGTTTATAAACAAAGGCCACGTGGTGATGTTTATACACTTGAGAGTAGTGGCATGCATTACAGAACAAAACAGTTTACTAACCTTGATGAAAGTTTATTTCCATAAAATGAGAATATCCTTCATTAAAATGAATCATTAAGGTAATCAAGACCTAAATAAGTAAGTTAAAAGTTAGCAGATACATGTAACATAAACATTATGTTTTTGTGCAGAAATCTATTCAAGTTGCCATAAGTTTTTCAAGTAGTCAGTATTGAACTTTTTAATTTTGGTACAAATATCTAACTTGCAAAAGTACACAGCAGGACACAACTTCCCTTGCGGTTCAATATGTTTTGTTCTTCCCCCATTCATCTATACTTTACTTCAAAAGCCCATTCTGACTATAGTATAGTTCAGTATTTTCTATAATAATGTTTTGTTGTATGATACTATTTCCTGGTTCAGGTAGTCTTCCATTTCTTGGTCAAGCCCGTGGGTATGCAGATATATAACATAAGGCAAACCATAAACAGTGTCGGTATATATTTAAAGAAATGTTTATGTGACTTAGACGAAGAATCCTCCTACTAAACCACTGCAAGGATCGCACCAGCAGGGTCAATTAATATTATCCTGGCTCATTATATATTATGATCCATTATTATCCAAGAATGAGGCTTTAGATTGATTTTACTATTGACTTTAATAATTTCTCCATTTTATTTTTTCCTTGATGGTCTACAATTTACATAATCCCATGTTATCATCACTATGAACTTTTAAATCTGTGTCAGGAACATTAAAACTAACACAAATAGCTCCATTTACTCTCTTGATATAAACAATACATGTCTTTTTCTTATGCACTTTTTCTGCAATGCTGTATTAAAATATAAACTTTATTCTTCATCAACTACATGCATATACATTGTATTGTGTTTTGAACTGCTGTGATAATTTCCCTCCTTTTTCTGACACATGTATCAGTTTCATGTCTGGAATTTTTGTCCTTCAAAAATACACTAAACAGACCTGCATGCCAATGGCATATAATTACCAATTAATTTTGTGACTCTATCTTAATTGGGTGCTGACATATTCATTTTACCACAATGTATTCATAATGTAGGAAATTACACAAAATCAGGCCTTGTGCAAAATTTGACTCTGTGAGTTAGGTGTGAAATATAGTATTTATCTTTAAATTTTCTAAAAAGGGAGAATATGAATGAAAATCATGGGATAAAAAGAAAGTGAGAAGAAATGATTCAGGAGGTGGATAAATTTTCATCTGATTCCGAAATGCTCATAGATAAAAATATAAGGAACGTAAAGAAGCCCCTAGTCAGCTCAAGAGCTAAAATCGTCTGCTTGCTATTGTGACTCATTCACTCTTGCCAACCTCCAGTTTAATTGACAGGTAGTTTTGGAGGTATCAAGTTACAGCTGCACACAACAAATACTCGCTGGTATACCAGCGAGAGTTGCCCCTTTAAGTGTTTAAAAGGTGCATTTGTATTTTGCAAGATTTCACAGTAGGACCACAATTCAGAGGATCGCGATTCCAATATGTAATATAAGGGTAGTAGAATTGCTCAGGCTGAGCATCACCTGCGTTAACTGTAATCTCAGCGTGAAAGCTATTATCAGTGGCCCCTTGTAATTGATATCAATAAATCACAATGTAACCACAACACTAGAGTGTATCTTCACTGCTAGAAGATTGAAAACAGATACTCTTCTTCATCATTTATTTTGTACAATGCTTGCAATGTTGATATTTACATGATAAAGAGAAATATAATAAATACATGTATGTATATTTCTAACTCCAACTGCTGTAAAAAGTGAAACTTATATAATGGTAAATTATCATTTAAGATAAATGATTTAGTATAACAAGTTCATTTTATCTTTATGAAAAAATGTATCAAGCTAATGTATTCATGTTGTTTTAAGTACTGGTACTGAGATGCTAGCTATGATATATAAATATGCTTTAACATTGACAAGAATTACGAGATATAATATATTTGTTTATAATACTTACAAATTACTACATTTTTATTATGAAGTGATCCCTGTGTTCCTTGATTAATGTTTCTATTTTGAGTTCCTCAAACTTTACATTTTCAAAGACATTTTCAATGTTTAGAAACTTTGCTTTAGCTATTAATTTATAAAGTTCAAATGATGATGCAACTAAAGTTGCACTCGATGCTTCTGATAGTTCTTGTTTGATTACTGTTGTGATGTATTCACACGCTTTTGAACTTTCCGAAAATTGAAAACAGTATTTTAGCACAGATGAGACTGACAGAACTGGTTTTCCATTATATGTCTTTATTCCATCTTTAAAGTTTTCAAATTTTCTTTTTATGTTGAAAGTTCTCACTTGATCTCCTTTCGATTTTAAAAAATCACAAAATCTTGTAACCAGATATAATTTTGCTCACTAGAATTTTCATCTTGATCAAGTCGAAATAACTTAAACAATATTCTAAACTTCATAATAAGCCACCTTTGCCTAAAATGATATATATAAACATTGGTAATTTTTAAGTAATCTTTCAGAAATTTAACAGAAACCCTGTTATTTAAACAATGATTTTCATATTTTAACAATGATTTTCATATGTCCACATGCCTATAAGCATTAGAAAATATAAAGTTCGAGACTGTGTACATAATACAATCAATTTTATTGTATTAGCTCACCTGGCTACGCCAGGGTGAGCTTTTCTGATCGATGATTGTCCGTCGTCCGTCGTACGTCGTCCGTCAACATTTTGATTCAAATGACATCTCCTCTGAAACCTCTCGGTAAATGTTGATAAAACTATGCAGGAATGTTCCTTGCATGAAGCTCTACCAAAATTGTTCAAAGAATTCCATTCCATGCAGAACTCTGGTTGCTATGGCAACAAATAGGAAAAACTTTAAAAAATTCTTCTTCTCTGAAACCACAAGACCTAGAGCTTAGATATTTGGCATGTAGCATTGTCTAGTGAACTTCTACCAAGATTGTTCAAATTATGACCCCCGGGTCAAAATTGACCCCGCGCGGGTGGGCACTTAGTTTTTGCATAGGCATATATAGGAAAAACTTTAAAAATCTTCTTCTCTGAAACCACAAGGCCTAGAGCTAAGATATTTGGCATGTAGCATTGTCTAGTGGACCTCTACCAAGATTGTTCAAATTATGACCCTCGGGTCAAAATTGACCCCGCACCGGGGGTCACTTAGTTTTACATAGGCTTATATAGGGAAAACTTTAAAAATCTTTTTCTCTGAAACCACAAGGCCTAGAGCTTAGATATTTGGCATGTAGCATTGCCTAGTAGACCTCTTCAAAGTTTGTTCAAATTATGCCCCTTGGGTCAAAATTGACCTTGCCCGGGGGGTGGGGAGTCATTTGTTTTACAAAGGCGTATATAGGAAAACTTATTTGGTATATAACATTATCTAGTGATCTTCCACCAGGCAAGTGGACTTGTACCAAGGTGAGCGATATAGGGCCATCTTGGCCCTCTTGTTAAAACATGTGATAATATAGTAGATAACATGTATAGAAACATGAAATATACTTATAGATATATTAGTTATTTTCAACACAAACTGATCTTCTGTGAAAAAATACGATGAGCGTCTGTAAAGTCCAAATTTCTTTGGAATGTAATTCACAGTGTAAGTAGCAGATACAGAATGAAACATTATGCTTTCTACAATTTATAAATTCTTCATTATCAGGACATGATATTGGGGAAACCACATTGTCAGTATAACCCTAATTTATCGCTATCAATTTCACAGGGTCATTAATTAATTGGCCCTACGCTGTGAAGCTGGGAGGCTTATCAGAGAGTAATTTTCAGCAGAAAGTACCCTTGTATAACATAGTGGATTCGCGACTGAAGTAGGTCTACTAGGCAATGCTACATGCCAAATATCTAAGCTCTAGGCCTTGTGGTTTCAGAGAAAAAGATTTTTAAAGTTTTCCCTATATAAGCCTATGTAAAACTAAGTGACCCCCGGTGCGGGGTCAATTTTGACCCGAGGGTCATAATTTGAACAATCTTGGTAGAGGTCCACTAGACAATGCTACATGCCAAATATCTTAGCTCTAGGCCTTGTGGTTTCAGAGAAGAAGATTTTTAAAGTTTTTCCTATATATGCCTATGCAAAAACTAAGTGCCCACCCGCACGGGGTCAATTTTGACCCGGGGGTCATAATTTGAACAATCTTGGTAGAAGTTCACTAGACAATGCTACATGCCAAATATCTAAGCTCTAGGTCTTGTGGTTTCAGAGAAGAAGAATTTTTTAAAGTTTTTCCTATTTGTTGCCATAGCAACCAGAGTTCTGCATGGAATGGAATTCTTTGAACAATTTTGGTAGAGCTTCATGCAAGGAACATTCCTGCATAGTTTTATCAACATTGGCCTAGAGGTTTCAGAGGAGATGTCATTTGAATCAAAATGTTGACGGACGACGTACGACGGACGACGGACAATCATCGATCAGAAAAGCTCACCCTGGCGTAGCCAGGTGAGCTAATACAATAAAATTGATTGTATTATGTACACAGTCTCGAACTTTATATTTTCTAATGCTTATAGGCATGTGGACATATGAAAATCATTGTTAAAATATGAAAATCATTGTTTAAATAACAGGGTTTCTGTTAAATTTCTGAAAGATTACTTAAAAATTACCAATGTTTATATATATCATTTTAGGCAAAGGTGGCTTATTATGAAGTTTAGAATATTGTTTAAGTTATTTCGACTTGATCAAGATGAAAATTCTAGTGAGCAAAATTATATCTGGTTACAAGATTTTGTGATTTTTTTTAAAATCGAAAGGAGATCAAGTGAGAACTTTCAACATAAAAAGAAAATTTGAAAACTTTAAAGATGGAATAAAGACATATAATGGAAAACCAGTTCTGTCAGTCTCATCTGTGCTAAAATACTGTTTTCAATTTTCGGAAAGTTCAAAAGCGTGTGAATACATCACAACAGTAATCAAACAAGAACTATCAGAAGCATCGAGTGCAACTTTAGTTGCATCATCATTTGAACTTTATAAATTAATAGCTAAAGCAAAGTTTCTAAACATTGAAAATGTCTTTGAAAATGTAAAGTTTGAGGAACTCAAAATAGAAACATTAATCAAGGAACACAGGGATCACTTCATAATAAAAATGTAGTAATTTGTAAGTATTATAAACAAATATATTATATCTCGTAATTCTTGTCAATGTTAAAGCATATTTATATATCATAGCTAGCATCTCAGTACCAGTACTTAAAACAACATGAATACATTAGCTTGATACATTTTTTCATAAAGATAAAATGAACTTGTTATACTAAATCATTTATCTTAAATGATAATTTACCATTATATAAGTTTCACTTTTTACAGCAGTTGGAGTTAGAAATATACATACATGTGTTTATTATATTTCTCTTTATCATGTAAATATCAACATTGCAAGCATTGTACAAAATAAATGATGAAGAAGAGTATCTGTTTTCAATCTTCTAGCAGTGAAGATACACTCTAGTGTTGTGGTTACATTGTGATTTATTGATATCAATTACAAGGGGCCACTGATAATAGCTTTCACGCTGAGATTACAGTTAACGCAGGTGATGCTCAGCCTGAGCAATTATACTACCCTTATATTACATATTGGTCATGCTAAATAATATAGGCTAGTGGACCTAGTATTTGATTTAAATGTGTAGGCCTACTCCATTTCAGCAAATTTGCTAGACCCTTCCAAACGTTTCCCCCGTTTACTAGTACCTCTGCTATTTGTTTTAGGCTGCCGCCGTGTGTAATCAGGGGCGGATCCAGGATTGGTCTTAGGGGGGGGCGTAACTTTTTTGCCATTTGTTAGTTCTGCTCAAGCCTTATAAGATGGCAATTATGACTGTGTTTTATTCTCTGTTTTTAAGTAATCAAACACTAAATAACGGTGGAGCGAGCGAGTGTATAAATAACATGTATAATTGAATGACAATGAACAATGTCAGGGCCGTAGCCAGAGGTTAAAAAATAGGGAGGCACTCTCTAGGGGGGTTCGGGGGCATGCTCCCCCGAAAATTTTTTTTTCGAGGGTGCCATTTCGTGCATTTTCCTGCATTTAAAACGTGTTTTTGATACTTTTAAGATACCGATTTCGGAAACAGAAAATATAAATTTATACTCCGATATTTATGTAAGGTTGGGGAATTTTAGGGGGGGGGGGGGGCGCGCGCCGGGTGCGCCGCCCCCTGGATCCGCTAGTGGTAATAGCATTGTGTAATAGCATTAGAACGCGGATGGTTTCGTTGATAGACAGAGCATGATCAAATGCAAAGTTCTATCCTCAACCATATATTTACACAGCTTGCATTGCTCAACATTTTAAATGAAAATAATCTTGTAAGAATATCTGCTGCCGTGAAACAGTTTGTTTTGGTTGAAGGAATATCCTTACATAGATTCCAAATCTCACATGTTCCAAATGCATCAAACAAATACGCGCAGATCTTCCGTTTACCTTGCTCGACGCCTTATCTGCTCTTGGTAAAAGATAATGCGTCTGAGTACTATCCCCTTATTCAGTTTTAGTTGTCTATGTAACCGTCTATAAAATGCTGAACAGATTGTACTTGATTAAAAGTTTAAACACATCTGGCATAGATCATATAAGCTCCGCAATTCTAGACCGCTTGTATAACTAGTGAGTCTATGAACAAAAATTTGTTTTGCTAAATAATAACATGATAATCTACACAATTGTCCAAGAAATTGCAATTTCTTACTGAATTTCTATTACTGAAGCAATATTACACACACCAAAAGAGAAAAGTACTGCGTCATTATTTGCATAAAGAGGTAGTTTCTGTGACAATTTGACACAAAAGCGGTGGGAGCATTCGAGACTTGATAGGTTAGAGTCTGTAAACGGTAATGTAATTCCACAGTTCACAACCGTGAAGCCAGTAGATATAGTCAACAGCGAGAGTGGATTTAGATCATGGCCAGAATACCACTGTTTGAAATATTCAGAAGTGTACCTCGTAGTTTTGAACACGCTTAATGAATGCTTTCATTTAATAGAGCGTACTTGTCAACGGTTATTCCGAGATGAACGTAGTTATGTTGTCTCTTTAAGTTCGCAATAACCTATTTTCCATACTCGTGCACTTCTCTCGTATTCATGTTTTGACTCATTATCAACACATTTCGCAGTATTGTAGTCAAATCGCCATAAATTGAATATTGCTTGCAAATGTTTTATCATCTGATCCAGACAATTCTTAGACAATGAGACCAGGACCATGTCGTCTGCCACTGGCCATATTGTATACACAACATTCAAGGCATTTGGATTAAAACTAATGAACAGTAAAATACAGAAGCGGAGAGCTTTTTCCACCTTTTATAGTAACCTTGCTTTATTTCAAGCAATTCTGACGTAAACAACTGATTGATATCACACAGGTGAAAGTTATAAAACAGCCCGTCATGCCACACCCTGCATGCTTGCATACTGGCGAGATAGCAAATGTAAAGTTTACTATGGTATGGTTCTCTTTTGCATAGAAGAGTTAGACTTAAAGACGTCAAACTTCTACTGAGTTTCTCCTGGAAACCTCACTGCTGTTGATTAAGGTTATTTTGTTGATTCTGAGAGAGAACCAAACACGATTCATCGGGGCCATTAAGTAGGCAAGTGACACTGCCTGTATGTAAAATAGAAAAAAATCGGTACATTATTTAATTCACTGCCATAATCGTTTATAGAAGCGTTTTTGAATGTGAGCCGTTGTCGTTAAAAGTTACAAATTCACGTCAGTAATCACGGCTGGTACATGATAGCCTTGCTATAGAGAAGACGTACATTGTATGATAATCTGATTATACAAACTATTTACTTTCAGGCGAATTTCCAGGGGGATTGTATTTTATATGCAGATATTGAATGGAAAGACGAACTCCACCTAGTCATGCATCGAAGTAGTCCCGCTAACTGCAACTTTCCCATTTACTACAGTGTTTTTGGAATGATATTTTACGGATTAGCCAAAGGACTGTTTTATGCCTACGCAACATTCAGATCAATGAAGAATCCAACAACAGGGTTTGTTTTTAATATTATAGTTTTGCTACTAAAATTAATACTTTTGTTCATTTTACTTCTAACGATAGCTCGTTTCGACATACGATCTTGTGTGTGCTAACTAGTACCAGTTCGTAACTTAAGCCGGCAGTCTATTAACTTTTATGATAATATTTCATCATTTTAAAAATATTTAGTACACCAAATGTAGGCATGAAAGAAAATGAAATATAAAAGCCTAGCGGCCGATTAATGATTTGAAATTGGTTCTCATCAGTGTTCGTTGTTGAACTGCTAGAATTCTTTCCGTAGTTTCTTTGAAATTAACGTTAGACAAAATTATGGAAATTTTAGTATATTGTAAATTGCTTGGGCATAAAAATTACATGACTTGTTCTTTCACGAAGCTGCTATCCTAGCGCGTATTTCAGCAATATAGATTTGTATTCATATATCCTTTCTCCACATTAACGTGTGACAAGAAATGCTTCCCATTAATTTCAGTTTCACATGCGAATATGCCGGTCATGTAATAATAAGTGACATGATATAGCCTATATTGCATATTATTTCATATATTTCAGGTCAAATATGTGGGTGTTTCCGTACATATTTACCAATGCTATACATGCTTTTGTCACACTGATAGTCTCGTGCATGTTATCAGTTGGTTTCCTGCAGTTCTGTAACGGTCTCACGGAGAAGGACTGGGTAACAAGGTAAATGTTTTAAGTGCATCTGTCAATCCACGAATGTGAACCCAGACTGGCTTCTTCGTCTTCGCCTCTCTTTCTCACGTCTTCAGTCTTGTAAGAGTCTTAATCACCGTGCGTTTTTCTTCAAAAGTGACTCTGTTGAGTGGCTTGTCTTGCCAATTGGTATGCCATCTTATTACCATGAATACCAAAGTGTGCGGGTATCCACTGAGTGTCTTTCTTCTTCTTACCCTACTTCCTTACTACTTATCCCACTCGTTCTTTTCCTAACTCTTTCTACTTCATCACCTTTACCTTTTTCTTCTACTTCATGTTTTTCTCCATTTGTGCTTCTTTTACCTCTGACTCCATCCCCTCTTCAGCTCTCTTGTTTTGTCTTCTACGTTTTATTATTTTTAACACCCTTCTTCTTCTACCTCTGCACATTTTTTTCTCGTTCATATTCACCTTAACTTCTCCTGCTTCTTCTCCCTATCCTACTTCTTCTTACTATTCTTCTTTTCTTTATTCTTCTCATTATTCCTCTTCCTCTTCTACCATTTTCTCTCTGCATACACTGTCTGAATTGTGACCCTGGTAACAGCAATGAAGAAAGCATTCTTTTTGAGGGTCTCCTTTCTGTCGTTCATCTGATGTATCGTGGAAAGCATTGCCACACTATTCCTTGAATGTTCTTACAAGGGACATTATTGAAGTAAAGTGGACAGCAATTTGATCTCCATCACCACATTGGTATTTTGGTGATGAGGACAGTTTTTGGCCTGGGGACTGAAAGTCCCCAAGGCCTAAGTTAGTATACCACATTTCAAACCCTGCAAGAATTTTAGCCGTGCTATGTGCGAATAACAACTGTAAACATGCGCTATGCGAAAGTAGTGCAAGACAGACCAGATCAATCTTCTGTTTGAATGCCGCATATGATAAGAACATGTTACAAATAAAAATAGTACATAAAACTTCAAACGATTGCAGGAAGGTATATAGCTTACGGGCTGCATTACGCATTTTTTTCTGTTTTAGAAATTAATGCGCTGTTAGCTGATTACGGAAAATAATCATATGCATATCACGGAAAAGTACGGATATTTACGGAAATTTACGAAAACGTACGAAGCTCGATATAAGAGTTTGTAGTTTGATTTTCAAATTTCCGATGTTATTTCATTGACAACTTTGTTATTTACGAACGATAACATATATATTTACCTAAAAATAAATGTGTCAAAAAAAGATATAATTTACGTACATTCCCGAGAAGGAACTAACGTGATCAAATTCACCCGCCATTTATCGAGGACGCTGCATGTCGAGGCCCAGTGGACGGTTTCACTGATTACAACTACAAGGTAACCCAGAATCATTTTTGGTTTTCTCTGTTATACACATTGTACAGTACTGTATTTATATTTCATTGCTGGTATTGCTTTGTTTATTTCTGTTTCAAGGTCTTGTCATTGGTACACAATAATTTTCGATCCACATCATCAGATCATATCGCTTGAAGTTGTACAAAGCGCAGATCGAATTATTTGTACTGGCTTAAACATTTTATAATGTTGACTATGTGATTATTTTTCATTTAACGTACATTTCATAATAAAACAAACTTCCCTGTCACCCATATATTTGTGAATCATTCATTCTGTGTCATATATTGAATTTCGTCCTCTGCACATTTCGACCCGCGCTTTAGGTAAGATTCAACGCAGAACACGTAGGTGAAAAGTTGTTTTTCGGGGAGTTAACCTATAGCCCCCAGGCCTTCAGCGCTCACAGCGCTTTGATTATTGGTAGCATTTTTAAGAGGATCTCTACTAAGTTTGTTCAAACCATGCCCCCCAGGGTCAAAATTCACTCTGTTCGGGGAGTCACTTGTTTTATAAATGTTTATCTAGATTTGAAAAAAAACCCTTATAATTTTCTCTTAAATTTATGTAGCGTTATGGAGAATTGAATTTACAAATTTTATATCTAATTTCACAAAAGTAAAACAAATTACAATGATTGGTGAAGTTGGATACATCAGAAATGATTTCAAATGTATTTATGCACGAAACATCCTCAACATTTTAACTCCAGTGAGTTAATAATTATATGCAGTCCACCTTATCTTATAAGCAGTCAGACGGGAGAGACATCGACAGTTGCCACTTAGTAGGCGACTGCTTAATACGCTCCGTGTTTCATAAATTTTCTGAATACCTTAACCAACATTTCCTACTAAAGCGTTTCTTATTTTTTTGCAATATCATCGAAGAAAATACTGCGCTATGTTTCTTATATGTACGTATCCATTACAAAAAGTTACGAATGATTTTGGTTCAAATAAAGGTAATTTCTGTCAGTAAGACATCTTTCTTGATAAAAATGAGAGCTACTTGTAAATGTGATCCTGCGCATCAGAGAGACGTATTATGTTTTATTTTATTGCATTCTAGTTTTATGTATTTGAAATTATGCTGTGATAGTATTCAGGACACAAGTCATTGTATTTAAAGGAGTAATTATATTTGTAAATCCAGATATCGTTTTAAACAAAAAAAGATATGTTTATCATACGTAATGTGATATTTGCTACTTTTATCAATGGATTCAATTTTGAAATTTCTTTGTAAACACTGTACATAAACTTACAGGACCCCGTTTATCTTATCAAGGTGATACTTTGTATTTGTTTGGTTAGTGACACTATATAGAGGATAATTGTTGGTTTCGGTGTAAGATCACGATATAATTTCACCGAGTGGGCACTAAAAGTGATATTGTCTTCACGAGTGAAGTTATCGTGATATGACATCGATACCAACAATTTTTCTGTTTATTTTATGTTTAAAACTCTATTTTTGTTGAGTTTATTTCAATAAAATGTTGAAAATCGCGGGAAACGTCATCAGAAAGCAAAACATTTATGACGTATGGTTTCCAACATTCTTTACGCTCGGTTTACTTTTAGATGTTAATCTGGGTAGAAGATTTTGATAATTTCACTGAGTGAATAGTGAGTTTATCAGGATATAATCCGCTGTTAAACATAGAATAAACAACAGTAATTCTATTACTGCTAGTTTTTTAATGACAAATTCTTAGCATTAATTGTCTGTATTATTTGTAAACATGTTTAGCTCGACTTTTCGAAGAAAATGGGAGCTATACTACTCGCATCGGCGTCGCCGTTGGCGTTGATGTCACACCTTGGTTAAGTTTTTGGTACCACCCCGCTTTATTTCAAAACCATAAGAGGTACATTGCTTTTAAACTTACCATACCTGTTTACCATAATAACCTCCATCTACAGACAGGAGTTCATAACTCTGTCAAGCTTTTTGTCAGAATTATGGCCCTTTTTCGACTTACAAAGTGCATTTAGCTTGGATAAGTTTTTCGTACCACCCACTTTATTTCAAAACCATTATAGATATTGCTTTGAAAGTTACCATACTTATTTACCATCATTACCATCATCCACAGACAAGAGTAAATAACTCTGTCAAAGTTCTTCTTAGAATTAAGCCCCTTTTTGACTTAGAAAAAACAAATGTATATCGAATATGGGTAAAATCCACTTATTGACTTAACCCCTTGATATATTGCTTTGAAACATGGAAAATTGTTTACATCATTGTCCCATAGAGAAGCCAACTCTGTCAAGGATTTTAAAAGAAATTGTAATGAGGACCTTTATCGACCTTTTTTCGTACAGGCCACTTTTTGACTGAACTGTTTTAGATATTACTTTGAAAGTTGGAATACTTGTTTACCATCATGGTCCCCAAACGTAGACAAGAGAAGGTAACTCTGTCAAGGATTACATTTGAATAATGGACCTTTTTGACTTGTTGACTTAACCATTTGAAATGTAACTTTGAAAGTTGGAATACTTATGTACCATCATGACACCTATCTGTAAGCAAGAGAAGATAACTCTGTAAAAAAAAATTTGATTTTACTTAGAAATTCCTAGTTATGTACTTAGAAATTCCTAGTTAACTGGCACTGTCATGCACATATATCATTAACCACTTTAAGTATCAATTAAAAATTTTGCATTATATTCAGGGATATCTAACAATTAAGTTTGATAACTCTTGACTTAATATCTTACTTGTGCCCATTGCTTATACAGATCCTTGTATTGCCTTTTCCTGCTAAAGTTTTGTTTTATTGGCAAGCACTTAGAAAGTCGAGCGCGCTGTCCTGCTGACAGCTCTTGTTATGTATATGATCTTATGTCTGAATAAATTTGAATTGAATGTGTACATAATATAAAAATGGTCAATTTGGATACCTCGACAAAAGGTGTGTTCTTAATTGAGGTGGTAACTAACACCGGGTCGACTGTATTTCAGCTGCGACGTCTTCGCCAATAGAGAGTGGACACGAGGTGGCACAAACGACAAATTTAATGCAGGGCCATACACTGCCTTGCTCGCTACTGCTCAGGTATAGTACAAAAAAGTCCGCCTCCGTGGTTGGGTTGTTAGAATCACTGTAACCTTTCATAGCTTGAGGCTCATGGGTTTGAATTGCATTTTAGGCATGCGTTCTATTACATAGGACTTTTTAGCTCACCTGAGCTGGCTCAGCCAAAAAGACCCCCCCCCCCCCCCCAACCCCCCCCCCCACCCCCCCAACCACCCCCAAAAAAAAAAAAACACACCCCAAAAAAAAAAAAAAACCCCCCCCCCCCCCCCCCCCAAACCCCCCCCCCCCCCCCCCCACCCCCCCCCAAAAAAACCCCCCCCCCCCCCAAAAAAAAATAAACCTTGTTAACACTCTAGAGGTTAATTTTCAGCGCAAATATCCTGGAAATTTGCCAAAAAGGTTGTTTCGATGATTTCTAGCTCAAGTTTCAATATGGGTCATCTGGGGTCAAAAACTAGGTCACAGAGCCCAAATATGGAAAAACCTTGTTAATACTCTAGAGGTAACATTTTCAGCCCAAATATCCTGGAAATTTGTCAGAAAGGTTGTTTCGATGATTTCTAGCAACTTTGTTAAAAGCAGTTGTACTCGGGTGAGCGATAAAGGGCCATCATGGCCCTCTTGTTTACTTCATGACTATTCTGTAATTGCTACATGCATTGCAAATTTCTCAAATAAATTCACGTATATTACTTAAGAAATAATAAAAAGGGTTGCCAGCTCCAACATTGGATGAAGTTCTATATATTTGGTTACAATGCAGTTATACCTATGAGGTGTATATTTGTTTATAAATCGATGAGATTTAAATTTATTTTACGTAAATTTATTCCATGTGCGTCTCATGCATGACCTCGCCCCTAGCTTGCAGCTAACACAATACTCTGGGCACAATTTTGAATCTAGATATAATAAGTATGTAAGGAATGTAATGCTGAAGGAGTTGTTTCCCAATTTCGATTTCAAACTAATAATTTATGTGTGCACTTTTGCTACAAAGCTCTCCAGTTCAGTTCTAACTTCTGAATTTTTCTTTAAAAAGACTCGCCATAAAACCCAATTTTCCATATTTTATATGCTAAAATTGGCAGTTCTTTACATCACGATACCGCTGAATTAATGTGTCGTCTGCTTTTGTCATTCTCTAACCGTAACGGCTGTTGTATTCCTGCGTCATATTCTGCTGGAGTAATACAAGATTCATTTGATTAAATGGCGGTCATAACCAAAACTTAGGCCTTAGCCCAGTGATCAAGAGAACAGCTCTGCATGTTTCACAGAACCATAGTGTAATATGCTTGAATTTCCTCTATTAATTAAGAGCCATTTTCAGATGATAGTTGAAAATTGCTTTTAATTCCAGATAGCGTCCTGGACGTGTTTCTTGCTGTACCTGCTACAGACGGCGTTGTGCATTTTGCGATTTGTGAGAAACAGACGACAGAGAAGTAAAGGCGCGAGTGACGTCTTCAACACCGGGGTCAATGCAGACACAAAAAGAATTGCGGAACTTAATCCTACGGCATGATTGTGAATCAGCTATTTGGTGAAATTGTGATAATTTCTAAACTTTGAACTGTCGATGGTACACGAACCAAATATAGTAGCTGTCAAAGATGACACAGGGACTTGCCTTTCCGTAGAGGGGGTTTATGCGAGTGTTACTTTATGTAGAATTTGATGTGTATTATCAAACCATTTAATTTGTAATATACAGCAGTTCTTTCATTTCTTATCCACAATAACGTACATATACTTTATATGTGATTTTAGGATTAGTGTCTGGCGTATTTGAAAAATTAGTCGTCATGGTAACTAGGTAGTTCTCAAATTCAAGAGATGAATTTCATATTATTGCTCAGTCCTACCAATCTTAGAGAGACACGGAGAGAGAGGGTACAATTTGTGCCTTGCTGGAGGACACACTATCGCCATGTCACTGTAGGGGATCGAACCCGGGACCCTCCGATCATGAGACGAACGCGCTACCATGCGCTACGATGGCTCCTCATTCTACGTCGTACGTCCGTTCACATTTTCCTTCAAACGACATCTCTAGAACCAATAGGCCATTGGTGATATAGCTTGGCAGGGATGTTCCTTGCATTAAGCCCTTTCATAGTTGTTC
Source organism: Saxidomus purpurata (assembly GCA_022818135.1). Taxonomy (NCBI): domain Eukaryota; kingdom Metazoa; phylum Mollusca; class Bivalvia; order Venerida; family Veneridae; genus Saxidomus; species Saxidomus purpurata. Next base: position 3,019,199 of record JAFMSR010000001.1, on the reverse strand, counting down.
AAATTATTCCATTCCATGCAGAACTCTGGTTGCTATGGCAACAGAAATGAAAAACTTTAAAAATATTCTTATCAAGAACTGGAAGGCCGAGAGCCTAGATATTTGGCATGTGGCATAACGCAGTGGACCTCTACCAAAATTGTTCAAATTATGTCCCCAGGTCAAAATTGACTCTGCCCTTTCCATAGGCTTATATAGGAAAAACTTTAAAAGTATTCTTCTCTGAGACCACAAGGCCTAGAGCTTAGATATTTAGCATGTGGCATAACCAAGTGAACCTCTACCAAGATTGTTCAAGTCATGACCCCCTAGTCAAAACTGACCCTGCGCATGGGTCTCTTGACTTTACATAGGCTTATATAGAGGAAAATCATCAGCCCAAGGTCAAAAATGACCCTTTTTGCTATTGATGATCTTCTGTTATAGCCAATGGTAGCCAGGTGAGCGATATAGGGCCATCTTGGCCCTCTTGTCAATTCAGTTAGAATTGGAATCAAACCATAATCACTGTAGTTTGTACATTCTTTTCTTTATATATTACTTTTGCCATAAAATGAAAGTACATTGTAAATAAAATTTCCTCAGGATTTTATGAAGGACTGCCTGTATTATACATGAATCGGTCACGACATTAAATTGCCAGCAGTACATCTTATATTGTGTATCTCATATTTCCGTATGTTATACGTTTTTTTTAAGATTTCTACTTTGACATTAAACTGGATAAATGGTCACGTTAGTCTTCGTTGTTTTCTTTAAGTATAGTGCCATTAAAAAAAATGAGCCACTGGCGGTCACTTTGCTTAACCATCGTTCCTTTAATTAAAGGACCAGCTCTAGACTGCCATCCTCCGTAGCCCCTGTCCGAGTTATTTTTCAGTTTACTAATTAAGCACACAAATAGTTCATAATTTTTTAATAAAACAGATAAATAATTCAAATAACACTTCATTTGAAATAAACAGACACATTTGAAAAATTGCTGCTTGCACTAATGCCTTTACATGTGGTTTAAAAGATATTTGCTTCACAGCAGCATTGATGTCGGTGCAAAAGCTAACAGAAATCCTCGGGTCAAGTGTTCGCGTAAGGCTCCCAACAACTTTGTGTTAGAAACAATGTTTGTACATTTAAAAGAAACTCACTAGACAACTGAATGTATGACATTGAGGTCAAACATCTACGCCAGTATAATTTACAGGCTGAGTCATCTAATACTAATTAAACCGTATGAGATAATTATCAAATACAAATGACATAACATCACGTGTGTTGATGCGCTGTTTCGGTGAACGGATTTTGTGTTCAGTTTCGTTGTCATAGAAACTGTTGTCATAGATACTGTTGTCAAAGGTACTGTTGTAGATACTGTTGTTGTAGGTACTGTTGTCATAGATACTGTTGTCGTAGGTACAGTTGTCATAGATACTGTTGTCGAAGGTACTGTGAGATACTGTTGTTGTAGGTACTGTTGTCATAGATACTGTTGTCGTAGGTACTGTTGTCATAGATACTGTTGTCGTAGGTACTGTTGTCATAGATACTGTTGTCGTAGGTACTGTTGTCATAGAAACTCCAGTATTCGTGGTGCTCCTTGTTGTTGTTGATGAGGTTGACGTTGTACACATAGGTAAACCGCGTTCCCATGGTAACAGAACGCTACTCTCTGTATAATTTACACCAGCGTCTGAAATAAGATGCAAATCAATATGACATAAACAGTTTTGCATAGTTTTATGTCATCCTACAATAAAGGTCTACATTTCATTTGGGAAAGAAACCGAAGGTCATTGTCTAACAATCCATTTAGGCAAATTATCACACGTAAATCAAAGGAGACTATCTGACGAAATTCTATATGAATTCTGGTTATACTTTCACGTTATAATTAATTGTTTGCACGTCTTTTCAGCCTAATGATTGTCTATCGTAGTGTATTGACCTAGACGGTCGAACTTGGTACAAGTACAGAACATTCCTGACACTTTAAATTATATTCACAACTACGAGTACGTAATTGTATTTAATGTCAATGTTGACATACTTAACATTCTTTTGTTTCAATTATATATGAAAGTTTCTATACTGACATACATTTGACCCTTGAAATGTGCAAAAATATACGAACTGACCCTCCGAAATTCAGATGATACAACTAAATACATCTAAGGTAAAAGTGGGCAAAACCACGTGATTTATATTCCTAATGACATTTGCCGATCAGCAACAAATACTGCACATCGCGGATACTAGTGAAAAATATTCAAATCGTATACATACACAATGAGGGTACGTGTATCTTCTTTGCAGTAAGAAACAATGTAATACACGAAGGTGTTCTATTTATTTTGTACTTTTCACAGACGTCCTGACTCAGTAGAACGATTTTAGTAGCAGTACAAGTTATATGCATGGTATATATAATACATAACTTGTACTGTTTTTGCCTATTAATATAATATGAGAACCTAATATAAACAATTAAAAAAATGCTTTCGCCATTCATACAACAAATTTACGCCATTGCACAGTATCTGACTGCGTTGCTGGTTCTCAAAGTACGATTGTTTTAGTTCCCGGCGCACAGTAATGGAACATATACTGATGTAGCAAAGGAGGGGAGTGGTAGAAAAGTATACTCACACGGACATATATCACACATCCAAGGACAGTGGAAGTCGGTTAGAGAACTTATCCCGCACGTTGAATTCTCATAGGGTGGTTTACCACACGCTGGGTCGTCTCCTCCAGTGTTGCATATCACTGTACGAGACGTATGAAAACACATGTATATTAACAAGTAAAAAGATAGGTGTAGAGCATCTAAATTTTGCATTATATGTGGGCAGTACTCGCGCAGAAGAAAAGGTCGCACTTGAATTTCGTTTGACAACATTCGAACCTCACCACATGGCGCCTGTCTTACAGAAACTTCCGACAATGTTGCTGAAAAGGTTTTTAGATCTAGATAGCATCTTAACTTAAAGGGGAGCGGTGGTGTAGAGGTTAAGGTGTCTGCCGCTCATCCCGGAGGTTGCGGGTCGAGCCCCACTAGGGTCACGAACGTACATATGAAAAACATAACTGGTTTTTCCATGAAGTGGACTCGAGAGTGACTCTGTAAGCTTCAAGCTTACTTCACAATCGAGTTAAAATAAACCAGTATAAACTGAATTAACTAAATATCATACATGCGCAGTATGCTGGATCATATGTGTTCACAGCCGTGATACAATCACATTTACACGTTGTAAGATTTATTTGACCTCCATTCAGACACAGTTTTCCCCAACAATCTGAAAATTATGACAAAAAGAACGCTAGCGTTTCTAAACATTTTGCAGACGCATACATGTCTTCCTTAAGATTGAAATCATGGGAGTAGGAAGTACTGACTTAATGGAAGGGAAACAATCTTCAGTAATTGAGCTTAAAGGCTTTCCGGTTTACAGGACCCAATGGCCTTGACTTTCAACAGCCCTTATTTACAAAATGCACAGCTAGATTGAATACTGATGTGACCAATTAAGTCTAGGAAACCCCAACAATTGGTTTTCGAAATGAAAGTTTGAGAAGATGTTCTGTTTAAATGCTCTAATAACATTGACCAAAGGTATACTGACTAAACATTGTGATTACATGTATACAAAAACTGACTGATTAATATCGATGATGTCGACCAAACTTTGAATAATGTTTTAGAATAGGAGGCGCGTATAAAGTAAAAATGAACAGATAGTAAAACAGATAGCAAAGGGAACAAGAGGCCCAAAAGTGCCAGTATCGCCCTACTGGACTGATTGGACTAGTCTGAATAAGTTTTGTCAAAATCTTTTAGAATGTTATCCAGAAAAAGCTAACAGAGGTCAATGTGACCTTGACTCACTGACCCCTTAAACAATAGGGATCATCAACTCAAGGAGACCAATTATCCTATTAAGTTTAAAGATTGTTTTTGATAAACTGATGTAAAAAGATGAGCCAAAATGACTTTCAAAGTTCGGGTCATTGTGATCTTGACCTTTGACCCACTGACCACAAAAACAGTAGGAATCGTTTGTTCAGTAAGACTAATCATTCTATGAAGTTCCAAGACTGGGCGATATAGATCTTGTATATGCTTTATGCAATGAAAGTTTAAGTGATCTTAAAACAACAACAACAACATTACTTTAAATATACCGTATATTAGAGAATAAAAATTACAAGAAAACATTACTTTAATTATAGAATATAAGAACAGTGCGAGCTAGGAAATAAAAGCAACAACAAAACGCATCAAGGCCTTCACATACCACATTGTTTTGACGTCACGTTGTCACACCTACTTTTGCACGAATCACACCATGTCCCTGATGCTGACGCCATATATGGTGTGGAAATTTCAGACTCATTCATACTAAAAAAAGTAAAGTTCTGGAAAATTTACTGGCAATACATACAAAAACTAAATCATGAGCGTTTAAAATAAATAAAAAGAATGACTGTATACAATTTTATTTTGTTATACCGCACATTTATCAATTATATTTTGGCCTTTATAAGTGATCAACACACTCTGCAGTATGAAGTGTCCTCTCTTTTCCAACAAACCTGATCAAAAGAAACAACCACCCACAAACTTTAGCAGTATGAACAGGCAATGGTACCTGCATAATAACAAACAAATGAGTCACAAAATTTCATGCCTAAAATACCGTCGTAAATTTATTAAATTTTCCGCATTGTCTATAGTAATCACTATTGTCACGTGACATGAAAGCGCCCAATATACATGTATAAAATCTGTTTTCTGTCACACACTTACCTTGGGGCATAGTTGCAGACATAGAAATACTTCGAACCACACTTGCTGACTCCACAGCCAAACATATAGGTTTTGGCCCATATCATCTGAAAACATGTTTTAAAATTTCTTTCCATAAATGTGTATAATAGGAGTAGTAAATATAAGGAAGCTAAATATTTAGCCGCTACGACGAGTTAAAGCATCATTGGGCCTCAAATGAAATGAAACTGGTTGTTCAGAGAGGCATGTGACAATACAATGAAAATAGTCAAGATTTCACAACTTAAGATACCAGATTGTGAAGACATACTTCCGGGAACCAGTTTGGACGACACCGTCGTAATAACTTAATTAACAACACATTATACAGCTTAATGCACTCACATTTATAATAGAATATTACATAAATTACAAATGTCACTTATGTACCCAATACATTGTAGATACAATTAATTCTTTCCGAAAAGGTACTATAAAATGGTTAAAAATAATGCCCGTTGCTTATCAGTAAAAAAATGTTACCTGGGCATAGTTTGCTATGGCTGATACCGTGTTAGAACCGCCGTATGTTAACGCTGCCTTTTCATTTTCCCATTGCTCCAGCACTTGAGTCCAATTCAAGACCGGACCGCCGACAGCAATATTTTGTCCAACAGTAAACCTGTCTGCCATTTTAGTGTTAATGTGAATATTTTTGATAGCATATAGAATCGTAAAAAAGGAATTAATTTTATCTCTGTGTTGTATATTGCACATAAAAACGTTAAGAATTTTTTATAATATCATAAAACAGTTGTTTTAGATGTTTTTTAATTTTGCATCTAAATGAATTTTGAAACATGAAATGAACTGATTGAATTAATGTTAATTACCAGCTACAGCTAAAAGAAATAAAGCAAATATTGTACAGCAGTACAACCAGTCTTGAGTTCCAACATTTGAACGCATGTTGTTTTTCAAAGTTCACGTAAACAGTATCGTAGTTCAATGTTTGAGCTATGTTTTATGTTCAATATTCTTATATGTATTATAGTAGCTCACTCTACCTTACATTATCCAGAAAAAACATATATATTCTTTTGCTTCCTCCATTACTGGAGAACAAAATAGGCTGAAGTTAAGGCAAAATACTTTTACCAGCCAGGAAGCGCAGTTCTTCTTTGTCATGAGTTAGTTTACATTGCTCGGCCCATATTTGTGCTTCTTTTTCTAACAGCTGGTTATGCTCCTGGAATGTTTTTTATTGCTTAAGATTTATGTTTCGCTATGAACCTATTGGTTTAACATACATTTATTTATCTAACCATTGTTAACTTTACCCCTAGCTTCGTCATATTAAAGACGAACTTCAAAATGGTTTTATATAGGTATTTATAAAGAATGTATAATTTAAATGTATGTGACTGAAGCATACCAGTTTTATCATATCTGCCGCTGGGGGGTTTACGTTTGTTCTTACAACCTCGTGCATATTTGTTAAGTTGTGCCTCACTGAAAAGAAAAAAGTAGCTACAGTGATTTACTAAATCAGACAAAATCTAACGCAGAACTGTTTCGTTAATTACCCTTAAAGACAATTATTGTGCTACTGAAAATGTTCTTTTGGACATTTTTATGCAAAAATATAAGTGACAGGTCACATTGTACACAAATGACTCCATTTAGTGTTATCATCATTATGGTAGGGCATGACAAACGCTAGAATTTCATTCGCAAAAAACGTCAAACATTTTTATCTTTTTATAGAATGTAGAAATGATGCCTACCTATACATTATTAGAAAGGTTTCTTCATACTCTACCAAATAAAATTAACCAACTGATTATGCCTGAACGATAACAAAATGAAATAGGAAATTGCCATGGCCTATCCTAAAGTTTTGAACACGGCTTGCAGCTTAGGGTAGCCTCCATACCCATACCCCATGTTTTGTTTATGAAATAACATCCGTTCCAGCGGTGCTAGTCGTTTAATAAACAATGATTTGGAGTACTGATACGCAGTAATTAGCCACGAAGGCGAAGGCCTGAGTGGTTTATAACTGCGCATCAGTACGACAAATTATTGTTTATTTATGAAATAACATCCGTTCCAGCGGTGTTAGTCGTTTAATAAACAATGATTTGGAGTACTGATACGCAGTAATTAGCCACGAAGGCCGAAGGCCTGAGTGGTTTATAACTGCGCATCAGTACGACAAATTATTGTTTATTAAACGATAACAACGCTAAAAAGGATGTTATTTCGATTCTAACATGACCAGATGTTACAAAAGGTGAATAAATGCAAAGCTTTATTTTCTACGTGAACGCTCATTTAACGTCATGTGGCGCAATATGACGTCATGTTTACAGCATGGTTTAATATAATATAATTTTCCTACTCTTTGTATATAGAAACAAAATCGTGAGTCATGTTAGAATGCATTTTATACACCATTCCTATGTCACAGATTTCTTATATCTGTCTTCCACTTAATTTTATACACTTAACGTGAGCTATGATAGGAGTTATAAGCCACTTACAATACAATAATGACCATACAACTGTAATAAATAATGTTTTAAGAAATCTATGACACTGCCCTCAAGATGTGAATAATGTATAAAATGTTATGAAATTTCAGGGTGTAGGAGGTTACCCCTGGCTGTAGCCTTGTTCAAAAATTGAAGAAAGGTAAGAATGTCCACCACGATGTACATTTCAATTTTTAATTTCTTTTTGTAAGCATGAGCCTGGTCTTTGTTTTGTTTTATTTGTTAAGAGGTTGAAAAGACATTAAAAATGTATAGGTTAACATACTTTCTAAATACAATAAAAATCAAAACACTAAAAGTTCTGGTGGGACGGTTGTGTTGGCATGTGTACATCAAGCTTTGGCAAGCAATACTTGAATGTTTCACTCCCTGTGATATACTGAAATGTTCACTCCAATACGTGAAAATTTTCTCTCGTTTATTCTGTGAAATTCTGTTTAACTACTAACTAGGATTTGAAATGCTCAGTTCAAAGAGACTTAACTGCTAAAATCCAACACGTTAAAATGTGAACACAAGATAGAGGTCAGTGTCAAGGAAATCAAAACTTATTTGCAATTCTCGCAAACTTGTGTTTCAGATTGCAAATTTGTAAATGAACTTGCCAAAATACAGCGGTCAAAATGTAGTACTTAAGAGGTAGAGTTTAGTTTGAAGAAACTAGTGCCAGTCGTTATTTTAAAACTTCAGTTAAATCAGCTGTGCAACCTGTGGGCTTAGACGGTACACAAACACTAAACTCATAAAAAGTAATTAAACTATCAAAATACCTCGGATAGAAATTTAACTGTGCTGATGTTCAATTTCAAACCGAAATTGGTCAATGCATACTCAAGGTGATTTCAGTTCGGATAATGAAACAGTTTACATGTGCAAGTTGTTCAATGCGGAAGGGGTTAGTGCATACCCAACGTTTCTCACCCCCAGTTCGGTTAATGAAACTGCTGACAGGCGTGTCAAGGCTTGGTAGGTGCTTGTACACCCAAACTGGTGGATATGTACGCTTAAGGCTTGATTAAGGTCTTTAGAATTAAAACCTTCATTTTTTTAGGAAAATCGTATCTTGTGCCCAGGGTATACACAAATCTCCCGAATAGTGCACTTACTTTTGAAAACCGGGTGTCCGCATATTTTTTAAAAAAATTTAAGCTTCTAAAAACAAAATTAAAATCTGCTACAACAGTCTAAACGCTGCCTTAAAAAATCAATATGGATAATGTATCTGCATCTAATCATGACATAAATAATATAAATTATTTTACAAAATGCGGTCCGTAACAGTAGCCAATGTCTTAGATTTTGTCACGCTAGTCTGACAAATACAGTATTGATATTATTGAATACAGTATTGTATACTGTGTATATTCAAGTCAACTCACGAGAACTTTTAATCATTTCACTTATCTTATTTTTCTTGACTTTACAATCACTAAAATTTGGCAATAATCATTTAAAATTTTGTCATCCTTTATGATAAACCATATTTTTTCACAGCTGCTTTAAGTTTAAATGCCAAATGGAGAATAAACATTGGCCATGTACAGATAACTTTAGATCTAAGTGAACAGTGCCAACTATTTAAAATCCAGATTACGTTTGGAACACAATACGCTATCGAAGAAATGTAAAGTTTTGTCGGAAAAAAAACCACTAAAAAAACAAACAAACACCAAAACAGACAAACACGAAGAACGCAACTACACATAGCAATTTAACAGCATTAAATGCGAACGCACGTACACTGTTTTAAACAGCTCTCGAATGTTTACCAGTGTATTACATTTTTTCCGATAATGGATAAAGGTTAAAAACTGTTGGTATGCTAATTTATGTAAACTATACGCAGTCTGAAGCAGAAAATTGAACACTTTTGTGGCATGTAGGTTTTGTGTCGGTAACTCAGATTTCAAAGGCAAATATACTGTTTTATATTACTCCGCTTCGAACTATTTCTTTCAGCGGAGTTTCATGTGTTTTTAAAAACGAAGTAACACCAACATCCGTTTATATTTTGTTGTGTTCTATTCTGTTCTGCTGTGTTTCCTCTGGAACGGCTTTCGACAACCGGCCCAAAAATTGTTCACAGAATTTGGCGAGTTAAATTTTAGCTTTCGTCAGGCACTACCTTAAACAAATCGGCAAGTTCTTGCCTTTGGCCATTTAACATGTAAATGAGATGAATACGGTCACCAAGCGGATATACATATGAACAGGACTTATTTATGTTATAAGCACGTTAATTAAAAAGGGTTTCTGAGAGTGTAATTTATTTGTATTTAGTGTAAAAGTCGTTCATTCGTAGAACCATAGCAACATACTTTATTGAAAAATGCTAGTTAACCATACAGAGTAATAGGGGGTCATTTTAATATTGGCATATTGTAATTTTGCAAACAACAATAAACAATAAATGTGCATCAACATAAGGTGGGCGTTACTCTAAGTTCGTTGGTAAAATAATTGCGACACAAAATTATTGCGACTAACGCGTGGTTTGAGGCGGCCTATTTTTTTATTGATAGGCGAAGTTGCTTCAAGGTACTTATTTGAATCCGGGTTTTTGTCGTGAGAACAAAATGTGACGTTTACTGTAAACAATATTTTCCCGCCAATGAATGTTCACGTTTTTGCCGAGGTCGAACTCATTCACGGATATTTCAATTTACGTTGAAATATATAAAGTAATGATAAATTATACGCGTATTCTAAAGTTCGATGAAAACTGACTTAAACGAATATACCGAAAATAAATTGCACGCGAAAATTAGTTGGTTTACAGTTTTCCAACCTAATCTTTACTGCAAGACAAAATTCTTACCCGTATCATTCATAAGATGTTGGTGTATAGTGCCTAGACACATAGTGTGTCCTCTCCTAGCCTCGTTCCTGTCCTGGCAGAACGGATACCGCACCTAAATGAACGATACTTAGTAGATTAATGGCAGAATGATATTTATTCTGTAAAATCAGCCTTAACCGTTTGGAACATTTTATATGTACAAGTGATTTTAATCATGTTGTTGAGGCAGCGAAAAATATGATTCCAGATCAGACCATGTAATCGCTTGGCCCTATTTGAAACCATACAAAACACGAAAAATAGGATTCATTTATGTACAGTGTGAAGTAGTGATACAATGATTGATATCAACCATGAAATAAGCCTTAAGGCTCACAGATACCTTCAGTATACTGATATTTTGTTTTGGTCTGACTTAACTTAAGAAATTCTCTGTATGTCCTCTACCGCCCCTCACTCATTTAGGTCGGTAGGTAGGAAGGAAAAGTATTTTATTTCATTGTTATAAAAAGTATCGGAACATGTTTAACACAAGTACAGCTATGATAATAGTACAGTGTTTTGACTTTAGGCCTTACTTAAAAAAATCTTTGTTTGCCCTTGTTCGACCCTCAATTATTATGGCCCTGTACAGGTAGGAACTACTGGTCATTATTTATTCAACCCCACGTCGGAAAAGAAGAAACTTTTACCGATTAAACAACTGTTTAATGAAATACATTTACCATGGTTTCTTGGGTGTTTATTGGGTCACATTTGTTTTTATAAAAAGCATTACTTTAAATTTATTAATTTTAATGAATTATGAAATACAAATTGCATAAATACCTTTGGCCTTTTAATGCAGTCATACCCGAAGACTAATTCTGAAATCAAAAATGTACAAAGTAACCCTTTTGGACATTAATGTTTTGTTTCCATACAACTGACACGTTCAGCTTTTCTAGTAGTATAATCAAGCTAAAACGTTCTTTTGGAAACATGACGGACCAATTTAATTTATTTAATCATGATAATAGAAGTAATACATCTAGTAAAAGTATAACAAAAGATGGGAATATTTCCTTTTTGCGTATTTTCTAGTAACGCCGAGACTAAATATTGATTCTAGTGACATCACAAAATGAAGATGACGTGAAAACATTACCATGGATGAAATATTGCTCGGGCCTAACATTTACTGAAATAACGTTTTTGAAATTTCTTACCATGCAATACACTCAAGATGACTAAAACTACGAAAATTGTTTTTGAAAACATAACCAGAAACAAAATGTTTTTAAAGTTTGTCTCTGGAATCAAATTAATGATGTTTCAAAACGTTTAGAAATTATAATAATCCATATTAGTAAATATTTCAACACGTCTGTCATGCAACACTATTACTTTGTTTTGATTCAATGCAATTTTGATTAGCGCATTCAAGTCGTCAATACAAAGTCAAATTCCTGAGAAAAGTACCTGTAGTCAAGCACATAAGCATGTCACTGCAATCACTCCATCGGTATTCATAAGTAAGACACGATCTTTGTAGAAACACTTGTGATGTCAAAACCAACGGAAAGGACTTAACCCTTATTTTCAAAAATATTTATAGTGTTTCCGCTTCCTTGAAAGTTAAGCGCGCTACTGTATAAATGTACTACTGTTTGTTTTGCCAATCGCTTACCTTCACCGGAAAGCAATTTCGGTTTTATATATTATGTATAAGACATTATTCATTTATTCTGCAAATGAAAGTGTGTCGGTTTTCAATTAATCAAATATTGAGAATACTCAAACTTACTGTTATTATTATAGAATAGTGGGAAAAAACGTCCTCAATACGAACATCCAGTTGGTCTTTGAACACCACATTTTAATGGCGGTCATAACCAAAACTTAAGCGCAAGGACCTAGGGGACATCTCTATAAGTCTTACTGAGCCTTTGTGTGCCAGTTACCAGTGAACTTGAATGCTCAGCTTTTAAATTTTTTTCGAAATTTGCTGTAGAAGGTTCCTATATAATTCCAGGTATCGTCCTGGTCGTGTTTCCTGCTGTTCCTGTTACAGACGGCGTTGTTCACTTTGTGATTTGTAAGAAACAGACGGCGCTAGTGACGCGCTAGTGACGTCTTCAACACCGGGGTCAATTCGGACACAAAAAGAATCACGGAACTTAATCCTACGGCATGACCTAGCGAAACCTGCTTGTAACTTAGATTTTAGGAAAATTGGGATAACTTCTCAACTTTAAAACGTGTGTTGTTGTCTATACACGGAAACCCCTACCAATGAACCAGCTGTGAAGCTAGTATCTTAGAAATGGCACGGCGAGTTGCAATTCTTGACTTAAATATCCGAGTTTTGTTTCCCGCTAAGGGGATTTTATGTGATGTTTTAAAAATTCCTTTGGATTTTGATATATGCGTCATACTATTTCATTTGTTTTATTTAGTGCTTATTTCACATCGGATCCATAATTACCTACATGAACTTGATATAATACACGATGTGTTCAGTGCGTACATGCCCATGGCAAAGGGATAATCTCATTTTGACGGCTACCAGTTGGAAAGGTATTATTCTAAACACGATTGGTTCTTGTTGCCCGTTATTTTCTGAATTGTTTGCATCTTTATTAGTGTGAATAGGAAGTTGATGTTACAAAATGCACTTGTACAAGATATTTTAGCTGGATCTTTTCTTGAAAAAAATGTGCATAATTCCACTTATATTAAGCATTAAATGTTGCAATAAAGTCAATCACCTGGCAAGCTGTAAAATAGCCATTGTGTTGTAGATGTTATTCTGTGAAGGTCATTCATCACATCATTGTTATTACATGGAACCAATATAATTAGAATCTGGCCTTCACAAGTTATCACCTTGAGGAACTTAATGACCTTCCCAGGCAGATGTTAAATCAAACAGATCACATGAATAGTACATATAAAAAACACATTTCTAAATCACTTAGACAAATAGATTTTATCAGGATGATAGATAATATTAAAATTATATAAATAACGTCTTTTTAATTTTTTATAACTAATTTACTTATTCTCGATTGCGAACAATTTTTTTTTAATCTCTGTTTCTGGTCCTGGTCGATCGTGGGATTTCTCCGCTGGTGAACTTGCCAAGACCACGAAACAAGTTCTTACCACATAGATTAATCGTTCCTCGAAGAGAGAAAGGCAATGTCTTCTTGCAAGGTCTAGAGCTTAGATATATGGTACGTCTGTTTAAATTAGCCCCTCCCAGGGGGTGGGTCACTTGATTACCTATATTAACTACGTACATGATTTATGTAGATCAATCGATAATAAACAGGCAAACTCGTAATATACTTCTTCCATTATTTCAAATTTGTATCTTGGGCAGCGCGATCGAGATATGCTACGAAATAGCGACAGGGTCACCTTTGTCCTCTTATCATAACAAAACACATATAGTATCCAGAAAGAAGGGTTTGGTTTTTAGACGTTGTATATTAATCACTTTGAGATATGGATATGGTATAAATGCCATGACCAGATAATCGTTGCTTTGATAAACTATTTGAGTTAAGGTAGTGGATGTGTAATGAGTACTTCCTGTTTCAGGATCATTTGGAATACTTTGGATTTTATAGCCGTACCTATTTTGTACTGTGGCGCAGTGGTTAGAGCGTCTGCTTTGAGATCAAGAGGTCCTGAGTTCAATCCCCGAAGCAGCCAAAACTTTTTTTCGTTATTTTTTCTTTTTTAGTTATCAAATTGAATAACTGAAAAATTAAGTCATTTTACAAGATTTGAAAACTGTATCTTAATTTTCCTTGATTTTATCAAGCTGTACAGATACTTGAAAATACAAAAATTGACCGTGCTCATTTTTAAAAGTTGAATATCTAAAAAAGTAGACGGTAAAACATTTTAATTTTTTCTTATATTTCAATTCATATACTACTTATAAAAGTTTTATAATCAATAGTGATGGCCTTACTCCGAATCTTTTGCTACAGTCGTGTAAATGTACATGTGTGATATGCCTCATGGTAAAATTAGGCAAATTGTATACCCTAGTTTTTGGCATTATTGCACATTGTTCGTTACACATGTTAAGCTTGTAGAATTATGATTCATGTTTTGTAATTCTACATTGCTTGCAGTACTTTTGAACCTGGATTTTTTTTAAAATGTAAATAGATACTTGCAAACAAACCTAATTTAACTTTTATGGTACTTTTTAATATGGTCAGTATTTCTCAAGTGGGGGTAGGGTAACAAAAAATGGAATTAAATTTTTAATTAAACGGTGAAATGTCTTTAAATTTTGCACACTAGTCGGCTAACAGATGTAGATCATATAAATGTTAAGATTAATGTGTTTTAGAATAGTGTCCATTAGACCCCCAATACCTTAAAGAAGGTGAAAGGATATCGGATTGTAATGATGTGCTTAATAGCATTGTGTTTAATTCACTTTATAGGTAAGTTTAAAAATACGGTGTACCAGAAAATTGTATTATACAGCTTATTAAATAAATCAATTAAATATTTACGAAGCAGTACCATGCATATCAGGCAATAAGTATTACATTTCATTTTCACTGAATAAACGAGTTTTAAAATTTCTACAACTTATTAGAATGTTATGTGGTTTGCATTTCAACCATTTCTAATCATGAATAATGTCTGTCGTCTTTTAATGATCAACCGAAAACTAATGAAACTGGATTTTACGAAGTGGTGTTTTTTTAGAAACAAAAAAAAATGTCTAAATGCCATATCACCACTACATTAATGAAAACATAATTTTGTAATATATGTTTAAAACGTTTTCGATTAAAAACATTTAAAGTTAAATATGATACGATAAGATAAATGTTCCACAATGTTTTGCCATACTTTCAAAGTAATTTAAAGCTGCTCACTCTCAGATTTTCGTAAACATATAAAGTTCTTTAAACTGTATGAAAATAACGTAAATTCCTGCCATGTATATCTGTAATTAAACATATAGTGTAGCGGTATCGTAAAACCAGCATTTACATTCGATTTTTGCAAATTCCTACCTAAATTTTTACTTCTATTGTTGATTGTAGCCTTTAGTTTTATATTTCTGTATTAGTATGTCATTTTAGAAATTTTTATTTTCTTCAACGGCAGCTGGGAGCGAGCAGCTTTAAGATATGAATAGTGAAGCGTTGTATATAATTATATATGTTTGGTACACTTAGGACTGATGCACGGAACACCACCACCATCACCACCAACAACAACTCCTCTTGATTGCTATACGCAGCCTCCGGTAATATTTCATGCACATTAATACACGCAAGTAAGATGTAAGAAACCATATTTTTAAATATGCAGAAATTACAAGATTTATGTCCCACGATATAGTATTAAACTAAAGGTACTATAAGTAAAATAAATAGTGTGGCTAACTTTCAAACTGGGACCAGACTGTCTAAATGAAACATCCGCTCATGCGTCTTGTCACATAATTTTCTTATGATTGTATAAGTAAACCAATGCTTCGACTTACTTGTGTCCGAGTTATCTGAGCCAACATTGAAATTTTCACTAGCTCAACTGAGTACTTGTGCTCTGTGTGAGTTATTGTGACCCCTCACTGTCCGCCTTCCGGTGTTAGTTCGTTCAAATGTTGTGAAAAATCAAAACAAGTTCACAGGAATGGTCCTTGTGCAAGCTATTCTAAGCCAGGTTGGTATTTCAGATTATTGACGGGCTAATTTCCTTATATGTATAATAGGGAAAATCTTCTATGAACTCACTGGTAGGATTTCAAAATGATTTGGCAGAAGTTGTTCAAACTGTGTCTTTGGATCAAAATGGGTCATATCCATGTTTTACATAGAAATATATAGCAAACATTATACAATTTTCTTGTCAGAAACTTTAAGGCCTAGAGCTAAGATATTTTGTGTGTAGCATTGTGTAGTTCGCTTATTACAGTAGTGGTGCTCTATCAAGCACGTTTAAAACATGGCACTAGGTACAAAATTGGCCCTGCCCGGGAGTCACTGGTTTTAAATAGACTTGTATCAGCAAATACTTTCAGAAATATTCTCGTCCAAATCCAAGAGACAATGAGCTTAGAGATTTGATATGTAGAATCACATAGTGCTCCTCTGCCAAGATTGTTCACAATTGTTGTACTTTTACTTTGTTATCTGCTACCTTATTGTTGGCTTTGTAAAATGGTCAATGGTACTCGGGTGAGCGATATAGGGCCATCATGGCCTTTTTGTTTTTCCATATAGGGCCGAAGCAATGACAATCGTGTAATGACTTGCGTCGACAAGTACACAATTATACCAGATAATTTATTTTGTCAGAAGAACATTCGACGACGACCTCTTTTACCTACAGGTAACATTTGTACATGACCATAGTCTTTGGATATGTATTAAAGTACGCTTTAGGATATTTTTTTCAAACAGCATCTAAGTAATATCAACACAACTTTGTTTTTACCTTGTATAGCGGACAAAGAAATTTAAGTACAATATATACCATTGAAGATTTTTACATGCCACATAATATTTATATTAAGTAATACGCTATATGAAACCTTTGATCGTAGTTTTATACTGCATACTGCAACAGAACGTACAATACTCAAATGAACAAGTTCCATCCCATCGTGAAGACGAAGCATGCCACCCCTCTCTCCCTCCCTGTCAATGTTAAGCCTTTCGACATTTGTAAGCCTAGATCAGCTTGTTTATACACACGATTGTATAATACTTTCTGATACATCAACAAATCAAATGTGTCATTATTACATTTATGTTTGGACATTTAAAACTGTTTTCTGTTATGATTATGAGTATCTTTGTTTGTATCTATTTACGATGATCGCTAATTTACATGGACACAGAAACCATGTTCGAACCAAGCGACTAGACCAAGATAAGAATCCTTTTAAAATGCTCTATATGCATACATGTACACACATTTTGTATTATTGTAGAAAAGTGTTAAAAATTGAGCAATGTGGAATTCTACTTTTAAGACATTTCTAATAGCATAATAGTGCAACATTTAGGTCGATGTCATCGTTTTCATGTTTAACACAATTTATGGATGATGTTGCTGCATTTCAGAACAAACAGAAATAGAAACAAAACACAATGAAATCAGGTCCATGGTTTCTCCAAAAGCGGCAAACATGTTACCTCTGGTGAGAATATTCCAAGTCGTTTTAATTACGTTCCCTTTATTTTTTTTAAAAAAAAAAAAAAAAAAAAAAAAACCCCCCCCAAAAAAAAAAAAAAAAAATAAAAAAAAAAAAAAAAAAAAAAAAAAAAAAATATTAATGACGAGAATAAACATTAATATAAAATCATCTGTGTTAAGCAGTAAAATCCGTAAAGTGTATCCTTATGCTGACGAACATATGTTCTTCTGTTCAAACTTATTTTACATTTTGTAGAAATATAACATTGGATTAGGAAGGACGGCACAGATTTGGGCCCAGATGTGCCAGCTCAAACAAAGCAAATTGTTGCAGAGATTTCGACTGGGTAAAACACTTTTGAAATACAAGTAGTTTTTCTGTTAAGTTGTTTATAACAGGGTCCGTATATTACACTATACGGACCCTGTTTATAGTTAGGCATACTTGTGCTACTTTCTTCATATAATACAATGCATTTGTATGTACTGTTTCTAGGATGTCGGCGCATGTGCCGATATTCTTTAGCCGCCGGTCCCTTCGCAAAATCCAATGTATCTCTCCGCTGCCATAATGTGTATAATGTGCGGTTTAGTTGGGATGCAAAATCAAGTACAGAGCTGTAAATGTTTATGTCAAAATACATTTATGGCATCCAGCATATGTTGCTTCAATGTTCTTGCAAGCATTTAATTTTAATATGTACATACCCGTCAGCGTCGCTCTAGCTCTGGGGGAAATGAATATGCATTGGCAATTACGTCCACAAAGTAATTTGGTCAATGACAAAAAGTAGTGTAGGCATAATTAAATCGAAAGATAAAGAAGTTTGTGAATAAAATATAATATATACAGTGAGGTTTTAAGCGAGATAATGTAGTACCGGTACTACGTAAATCTGCAAAATTTAACGGATATTATAAGCATAGTATAAATAGACATATTAAGTATGCTCATTCGGTAAGCAGGCCATAATTATAATACTAATAGCGATAATCTTACGATTGTGAGTCAGAATCCCACTGAAGACTACTTTTCCTTCGCCTCCGCAGTGGTTAGTTGTTAAAAATGTCTGGCTTATTACTTCTGTTATGGCAAACCGCCTATATTTCAAAAGCTACACGTCATTTTTGATTGGCATAGGAAATAATAAAATTTATTAGCAACTTAAAAGTCTTTCAGTAGTTTCAATGCTTCCATTTTCTTTTTAGGTAGTTATAGCGTAGGGGAGAACATCTTTGTGAGTCAAACAAACATAACCTGGAGTGACGTCATAGATAAATGGGTACAGGAAAACTCTTCATTTACGTTTGGTTCTGGAGGAAATAAACTAAGTATTGTATCAAATTATACACAAGTAAGTATACTAGTTGTTGTTGCATACGAACAATTTGTATTACAAGTATTGAATATTTTGCACCTGCATTCAATCATGTCAGTTTTACATTCGCTGTACATGTTTTCATTTGTAACATATAATGGTGTCAGTGTGTATTGTATAATTGTTACCTATATTTCATAATGATGTCTTTATATGATAACCCTGTATGATTTTATTTGCATCTTACTCAGTATAATTTACATTGTGTTAATAAAAAAGTTGTATTTTATTGATGGTCCATTACTATTCAATCAAGTCAAAATCTAAATCTATATAGTGCAGTGATGTCAATTTTATGCATTATTGCATCCTGAGATTCGTTTGTTAAGTTTTTTACGAACGTTTTCATTGGTTGAATTAAAAACGTATGACCAGCAGATTGAATTATTCAAACCAATGAAATGAACCGTAAAAATAATAGTAACTGTCCGAAAATTCAACTATAAAATAGAAATATAACATTTTTCAATCCAAGCACGACACTCCAAGGATCCAATTTTAATTGACTATTGATAATTTCACAAAAGAAACTGCAAAGAAATAGATTTTGATATTTATTTTGAATGTTGTTAGCTACTTATTTATATTCAACAGAAAGAAATTGCCTTTTAGGGAAAAGGTTTACATTAGCGTTTAGCCCAACATACTGTTTAGTGATGTTAACACTAAGAGATATATGCAAATAAACAGTGTTTAAACCAATTATAAAATACCACATCCTTGCACCAAGGCTGAATACAAATGTTAAAAATTTACAGTAATGATGGATTATTTTATTTAATACTGTATTTGATATACAAGACAATAGAAATAAATTTTAATATTCAATGAATTCAAGCAAATTAATGACATGGAAATATATAACTACCGTGACAAATATGTATCTTTGATATTACTTCAGACCAAAATATAACAAAATCTGAACTTTACAGAATATTAAAAGAGTTTGAAAGAAAAGGAAGCGGGGCGCATATCATAAATTTGCCGCTCTCATGACAAGGTGAGAAATCACTGAGAAGAGCATGGGTAGTATGTCTAAGTACGGCAAACAATGATTGAATGAGAAAATAGTCAATAAATCAGCAGCACAAACGTGCAAAGGGATGATATTAACATAAAAGATACCGATAAGTTCACATATTCACATAGTTTTTTGCCCGATATGGTTAAACCGATATAAACAATAATGCTTCTTAGGCAATCTTGAATATCGTTTTCCCTAATCTGATTAGAATTAAAATGATAACGGCACGTTCAAAAACGAATGATGTAAAATCGATGCCAAATAAGGGTAAACTAAAAACAATATTAGCATTAAAATACAATACAATTCAATTAATACACTAACACTTAGTTTTAAGGCCAGAAATATCAGACATTTTTATGTTTCGTTTCTCTTTCAATTTCAGATTGTATGGGCACAATCATCAGCTGTTGGTTGTGCAAAGGCCGACTGTGCTGGAAAACGTTTTTATGTTTGTCATTATGCCCCAGCGTAAGTGTTATAGATATTTGGTGATCAGTAAAACGTGATATTTTCACAAATAACTAAAGTTCACAATTATTTTAATGAGTTTCCTTTTAGAAAACATGTTTAGAAATAATGCAGAGTGATCATTCATTGTTTAAATGAAGTACACTTAAAATTAATCTGCTGTCAACATCTTTTTGATGATTGTATTTTTGTATTCTAGTGGAATTATTACGTAAGTCAATCATACGAGTATTATGACCACATCTTACAAAAAGATAAACAAATGCAGTTGGTTATAATCTGCTCGGACATTTACTCTACGCCATTTGGCACAATATGGCGTCATTTTTGACGTTACACTGTTTTTCATGTCGGAGCCTCAAAACGTTTGTTTATTTCAGAATTTACATAATTTGCTATTCGTCTTGTTTACCTGGAAGACGGTTCACACTATGTTAAAATCAGCGACGACTTTGAAGTATTTTGCAATTATAATTGTTTGTTTTTCTTAAGGATGAATTATGGTAATATAGACAAGCCGTACGTGTCTTCCAAAACTTCTTGTTCACAGTGTCATTACAACTGCACCAACGCGTTATGCGGTAAGTTCATTGTAATATGTAAATAATATGTCGAAAAGCAGGTAAAAATCATATTTGAGTTGAAGAAACGCTTTTTGTTAATTTTTTTATGTCATTGCATTGCAATTACTACGTCTAAGAATAAAGTCAAATCAAAAGGTGCCTTCTAAATACTCGATCCTTCCAAATATGTGGTAACCCAATGAAAAAACTGGCCGCAAGTAAATTTTCTGTTGTCTTTGCTCAGTGAAACGAAAGTGCTCCATTGTGTTCAGTTTCAACAACAGCACGTTTTAAAGGTCAAATGACAAAAATGTTCTTTTCATTCGACGAGCCAGTTGTTTATCACAGTCAGCAATGTATTTATTTATTATTCACTTTTTCAGATTGCAGAGGAATAATATGCCTCAATGGAGCAGAACTAAACTATACAACATGCCAATGTGCCTGTATTACAGCTGTAAAGACATACACACCTCCTACCTGTGAATGTAAGTATAGCTAAGTTCCTTCAACCCCAGTAAGGACCGAGCATCGTTATCAATATTTACAAGATGATTTAAATCAATTCCAAGATTTCCAATTCAAGATTTAGTAGGGCTTTTTTTGTTGGTCTTTTCCCAGTACCCTGATAACCATCATCTCCTTTAAAAATACGAAACACTTTTTGGCACCGATCAGGAACTGTTCATTTCAGAATATAAACACTTGAAGGGTAAGAATGATGTCACGAAAAAGGTGCTCACGAAACGAAGCAGGGGAACTATCAGAATATATAGTATTTGTGAGAGTAATGTTTTTCTTTTATATGTTGTTTACAGTTAATTTCTTAATGCATGTAAGTGAAACTGATAGGCGTTAAAAAGTCTGTCATATTGGAACGCATGGATTCATTTCAGTAAAATGTGACAAAAATGGTGACGATGCAAAATGCGGAAGTGTGTATACGCAGGCCACATGCAAAAGTACATTTGAGACGATGTTTCATTGTCCATGGATGTGTGACTTGTGTCCTTGTAAGTAGCTTAATGAATATTAAATAAGCCATTTGAGACACAAATGAGCAGAGTAGCCGAGGTATAGATGCGCGATATCAATGCAATATGTTAAAACAATGTTTCGTAAGTTAATGTAGATGGCTACCAAATGCAAGCTACATACTAGTTGCGAATTAACAATAATTCAGATGTTGACCGGCGAACTTTGTGACAAAATCAGTGTCTGTGAGTATGAAATGGTTAAGTTTCTGCAAGCTGTCAAGCAAACGAATATGTACAGTTTAAGAAATTATGTTAATTGTATACGCTTAAAGAAATGAAAAATAGCAATTGAACTATTATTCAGGGTAAGTAGTGTCAGTTTGTACCTGGTTTACCAGCAAAATAACATTACTACGTTGACTACACATGTCCTTGACGCAGCGAATTTGTTTGAAGTGAAACTTCGATAGACTTGTGCTCTTCATAATTTAAGAATATTTGGCAGGGGTTAGTTTTTTCCACCATGTTACGATTGGCATGAATTACTTTTACAGTAAAAGTAATAATATTTAAAGGCACAATTGGATTAGATGACAGATTATTATTACAGATGCTGGAAGAGGCTACGTAGAGCGAACAGAACCTTTACCCTGGGAGAGGAACAGAACAGAATGTCCACAACCTACCACATCACTTCTGTCTACAACAGCAGCGAAGAACACCGCCAGTGTTCAGCAAGGTGGAAACGGTTCGCCGAGTGCTTATTTCGGACACTGGGTCATCATGTGTGTTTACGTGTTAGAAGTTATTGTCTTCAAAAAATGAATACATGTGTACATTGTATACAAAAGTATACATGAGAAAACACAGTTTTATATTCAATGTATTCTATAAAATTCGTAATGTAGGAATATGTAACTTTATATTTGTAATATTATAGGATGACTATTGAAATAGTGAATTGTGATCCAAAAAATAAAATAGTAATACTTTATAATCAACATTATCAAACAAGAAAACGCCGCTGACTCAACTCAATACGGATACTTGATATATTTAATAAAAGAAATGTGTACGTCTGTTTTAGATTTGCAAATTTCGTTAGTTTATTCTTTAACATAAGTGGAATAAAAAAAATTGAAAGAAGTTATAATGTTATTAAGTTGTGATAAAATGTGTCCATTTATAGTTTTCGGAAAGAAACGTTTCAGCAGGTGGAGTCATCGAAGAAACCCGTTTTACAGCTATCGTTTTGTACATAGTATAACTATTAAATTTAAAATAAGGACAAAAGGAGAAAAACTACTATATGATAAAATATCATATCGATTTACAGTTTATTTCCTTTTAAGAAAATACACATATCTTTCAGCTTCTATCAGTCTTGCCTTTTTATTCAGCATTATTCTTTGATCAACCGAAAACTCTGCTAATGGTTGCACAGGTACATATATCACTAGCTGACTGGCTATAAAGTAATAGAAAAACAATTGTGAGACGTAAAATATATTTTTTAAAGAACACTCTTAGTATAACCGCGCTACGAGTACTTAAGCCTCGTTTTGTCTTGTGCGTTTCAAGAGGCAGACTTATCAAAATAACACTTTCAAATAAATCCACTGGTCTACATTTTGCTAATTTATAATAAAAATTGTCGTTGTCAAGTGTACTTCTTTGTAAATATATCAGCTGGAAACGTGGTACTTGACTTGGTTAAAAGTAAAAGTATGTGTTGAAAGACCTACTACAGTGAACGAATCGCTAGTTAGAATAGCTATATTAAGAGATAACAGCAAATTTGACTACTCGAAAACTGCATTGGTGTAGTTGTGAGTCATTAAAGGCAATCTCATACTGTCATTATGTTTGTATAAATTTTGAATAATGGTTTTGCATACGAGCGATAAGGTGAACTCTAATGCTGTCACTTGGAAAATTTTTACGAAAGGTCTATTGGGTGTATATTTACTACTTACATGTAAGTCGTGTTTACAACATGAGTATTGATCAAGAGATTGCAGCGAAATATTTATACTTATGACTACAAAGCGTTCTCAAAGGAATTTCACTTTGTTTATTAATAAGATTAAGATATACCGCTATAATTAACAAGTATTAAGGCATTATTGTGCCATGCGTTTAACTTATAAAGTAACAACAAAATATATGTATATTGACGAGAAAATCTGTATCGACCATTTTTGGCCTGGGGACTGAAAGTCCCCTAGGCCTAAGTTAGCATACCACATTTCAAACACTGCTGACAATTTAACTGTGCTATGTGCGAACAACAACTGTAAATATGCGCTTTGGGAAAGTAGTGCAAGACAGACAAGATCAATCTTTTGTTTGAATGTCGCATACGATAAGAACATATTACAAATAAAAACAGCACATAAACTTCAAACGATTGCAGAAAGGTCTATAGCTTACGGGCTGCATTACACAATTTTTTCTGTTTTAGAAATTACTGCGCTGTTAGCTGATTACGGAAGATAATCATATGCATATCACGGAAAAGTACGGATATTTACGGAAATTTACGGAAACGTGCGGAATTCGATATAAGAGTTTGTAGTTTGATTTTCAAATTTCTGATGTTATTTTGTTGACAACTTTCTTATTTACGAACGATTACATATATATTTACCTAAAATTAATTTCTTTAAAAAAAAGATACAATTTACGTACATCGCCGAGAAGGAACTCACGTGATCAAAATCACCCGCCATTTATCGAGGACGCTGCATGTCAAGGCCCAGTGAACGGTTTCACCGATTACAACTACAAGGTAACCAAGAATCATTTTTGGTTTTCCCTGTTATACACATTGTACAGTACTGTATTTATATTTCATTGTGGGTATTGCTTTGTTTATTTCTGTTTCAAGGTCTTGTCCTTGGTACACAATAATTTTCGATCCACATCATCAGATATCGCTTGAAGTTGAACAAATTGAATTATTTTTATTGTTCTCTCAAACATTTGACATTGTTGACCATGTGATTATTTTTCATTTAACGTACGTTTTATAATAAAACAAACTTCCCGGCCACCCATATATTTGTGAATCATTCATTCTGTGTCATATATTAAATTTAGCCCTATGCACATTTCAACCCGCGCTTTAGGTAAGGTTCAGCGTAAATCACGAAGGTCAAAAGTTGTTTTCTGGGGAGTTAATCTATAGCCCCCAGGCCTTCAGCGCTCACAGCGCTTTGATTTTTTCCTGGGGACAGAAATGTCGCAAAGAAATGTCGCAAAGGCCATAGTTACAATACTACCGAAAAATTGTAATGTAAAATGTGCTGACAACAACTGTAACATTGCGCTGTGAGAAAAGTAGTGCAAAATAGATCCGATCAAACTGATCAAACCTCTTGCCGCTTGCATAAATATTTAGAAGGTGCATATTAAATTATCAGTGTAATTCCTAATAACCAATGTAATATTGGTAAAATCTCATATTCACGATTTACAGTATCATAATTGTTTAACTTCTTAAAGTTACCCCCCCCCCCCACCCCCCCCCCCCCCCCCCCCCCCCCCCCCCCCCCCCCCCCCCCCCCCCCCCCCCCCCCCCCCCCCCCCCCCCAAAAACACCACACCCCCCCCCCCCCCCCCCCCCCCCCCCCCCCCCCCCCCCCCCCCCCCCCCCCCCCCCCCCCCCCCCCCCCCCCCCCCCCCCCCCCCCCCCCCCCCCCCCCCCCCCCCCCCCCCCCCCCCCCCCCCCCCCCCCCCCCCCCCCCCCCCCCCCCCCCCCCCAAAAAAAAGAGTCCCGGGAAAGTTCTTACTGTTTTTGTCAAAAGTAACAACACATCAAATA
This sequence comes from Saxidomus purpurata, assembly GCA_022818135.1. Taxonomy (NCBI): domain Eukaryota; kingdom Metazoa; phylum Mollusca; class Bivalvia; order Venerida; family Veneridae; genus Saxidomus; species Saxidomus purpurata. Next base: position 2,993,660 of record JAFMSR010000001.1, on the reverse strand, counting down.
TGACCATATGCATAATTTTCTTTTGACTGACAAAAACTTTCTCACCTACTCTTAACTTCCTAACATGACCAAAATGATGAAAATGACAAAAAATGTTTTAAAAAAATATTTGTCCGTCTAAGCTCTAAAAATATATAAAAAAATTGTCACTGCTTTACGTAAATTCTAAAACATTTATCGCCAAAACAATTAACCTACATCTATTTATTTACCTGACGGAAATCTAATTATTAATTGTTTTAAAATAAGCCATTTTCCCCCCAAGTTTTTTTCCAAAAATTGTTTTTTTTTCCCCTTTCCCGTCCCCCCCCATTCTCTCTGCTAGCTTAAGAGTGCCTTTAGACACATTTCAACCCAGATATGCGCTGTCTTTTCTAACCCAAAGTGATAGCTCTAATAAAAGGAAAGCAAACTTTTGTCAGCGGAAGCTTTGTTAAGCTGTCGTTATAACGGTAGTCATACACAACTGATGGATGCTTTAAACAAATACTTAAACATATGGCTGATTACATGTTTCACTTATTGTATCTGCTAACGGTCACTTTCGATCAGCAATTTAATTGTTACAAAATTTGGCAACTCTTTGAGTTGTCTATCTCTCATTTTCTTTTGCAAGTGTTAATTTATCTGTAACTTACAACCTAGTTTTACATTTTTTTATGATAAAGTCGAACTTTTTTCGGTGCTCCTTCCATTTTGGCAAGTAAAGATAAATTGATAGTCTTACACCATTTTAAAGAGATCACCAGAAATAGCATGTTGGCCACTTTGACGCAGTTCCGGTCTTGAATTAAACCACATAACACAAACATGCTGACAATTTTCACGAACATTGGGTCCCAAAACTTAGCTGTACATATTGCTTGGTAGATCTTTGAATATTAACCTATATAACTTAGCTTTTGAGAATCAAATTTGAAACAGATTTTATTAGCGACATCTACAGTGTTCAAAGTTGTAATTTGACTCATTTGCAAACTTTTTGACCTCACATAACCTTAAACCGAGCATAACCGGGATTACACCAAAAAACAGTATTAACCAATTTTGTGACACTTCTTTGTGTTACCTGTTAACCACAATGGACACAATAACAGACGAACGGAAACGAACCGCTTATAGAAACACGCACCTCACATATGGTAGACGGTAAAGATAAACTCAGCGACACTTGTCTTGATCAGTTTGTTCGACATATCAGTTTAACTTGTTATCTGAATTTTTTAAAATCTTAATGATCATTAGGTGTTTTTTTTAAAATAAAAATAATCTGTGAGTAAATATTTTACATAAAAACTTATAATATATAGTCTACCAGTCTGGAGAATATTAGATTAAGCAAATAAACAAGTGAATCTGACTGACAAGATGATCTGATTAAACAGTGAGAAAGAAAGAATAACGAAGAACAACTTTCTGTAGTGTACATATTATTTAAATTAATGTCTATGTGGTCCGAAAGAAACTTTTTTTCCAATGGCATATCTTATATTTTCAGACAGGGCCTGTCAGTTATGTTTTAGTTTTCCGTCTCATTAAAACAGACATAGGATTTAAACAAACTACAAATAACGAATTTTATTCAAGTCGTGACAAAATAAATCTCTTGACAGACTACAGAAATATAAAAAGTACGGATCATTATTGGAAACTAGATTGTAAAACATACATGTCGGAAAAGAAAAAAATTGATATTAAGTAGATCTACAAAAATCTGTATGCATTGCATTAAAATACCCTCATTAAAATATAAAGGTCTCTGGGATGAGTGACCTTAGAGTCAAAATGCATAATTTACCGGCCGTGGTTGCGTTAAACTGTATAATAATTTGAATACCGTATGCATTTTGAATGATGATGGCTGTTACAGCAACGAAAACGTACATTTTGTAATGTTCATGTAAGCACTTTTAACGTCCCCAATACCTTTATCATGTTGCATTTTCAAGACTTTCTTTGTGAAGCAGAACTCTTGCTTTAAAATAAATCGTATATGTTGCACATCTTATGTGATTTTGAGTGACATGCAAGGGGCTTTCAAAAACAGTCATACTCGGGTTCATTAGAGTGTGTGCCAAATATGTCTAATATTTTAATCTGGTTACCATTTTCAATATAAAACGGTAAATGTATTCAGTGACTTCTTGTTTGCATCAGTGATTTTGCAAGATTCCGGCCATTTTGAGGAATTATGAAATACCTGAAATTGTGGAGAAACCAATGCCGGTCAACCCCTAGTTTTTTGTCTTGGGTAATATTATTCAGAACACGCTGTTTTTTTGGGCTTTGGGTTTCAGCAAAATTGTCACTAGGCATAATGTTTATATCGAACAGTGTGGTCTGAGACCATCAGACTTAATAATCATAAAGGAGAATCTAGCTCTCATAGCATTACTTTATTTAGATGATTCATATACTGATTCAATAAACTGATAATGTAAAGTTATAAACTGTTTGTATCTGCAAACTATTTGAACATTCAAAATACTTTTGTGTGACTACAGGAAAGGACAACTGTTTTTATTGTTGTTTCACTTCGTTTTGTTCCTCATAGATGTTCGTGAATCTTCAGTTTATGAAGATGAAAACAATCAGCATAACGATCCATTGGTTGGAAGAAGCGCATGGCGATCCGTTTCCACCTTTGTGTACAGTGACGGTGGTCTGCGTTGATGTACCAAATGTATGTGATGTAGTTTGGGATGGACATTCTGTTCTGTTCCTCTCCCACGGCAATGGCGCGGAACGCTCGCTGTAGTTATAACCAGCGTCTGAAATGATGAAGTCATTTGCTCAATCTGGGAAAAGGTATATTAATGGCAACTCTGTTCAGTGTTGAATTAAAGAAATTAAATGTAAAGAAATATATTTTTAAACGTTCGAAGTATTTGCTACGATATCGACTTTTCATCCCAAAAGTAAGTTGCGACTACATAACGTTTGTTTGTTTAACAACAATGTACCCACTATGCCTCTTTGACTAAGATTCAGTCCATTGTCTTTATTTTATTTTATTTTTTGGACTATCAGGTAAATGTTTACACTAATATAAGTAAAGTCGAGCTTGTGCATTTTGCATTTTTATAAATTATCAGATGATGTGAAGTTATAGGCCAGTATCTTTTTATCATTGTAAAATGCATTTTTGTATTGCATTCTCTGGTTCCGTGTTTGTCAATAACTTACATGGACACACGTTACACAACCACGGACAATGAAGCATCGTCTCAAAGCTACTGCTGCATGCCGTCTGATTGAATGTAGTTCCACATTTCGGGTCGTCACTGTTTCTTGCACATTTTACTGAAATAAATCCATAAAATTGAACTGAATGGACATGAAAAAGACTCGAATAGGTACATGTAGCATGGTTATTCATGTACTTACTAATATATGACTGAATTTCGAATGTTTCTCTTTTTAACTAATAAGGCATGTAGCCTATTCCATCCATCCAAATAAAAAAAATGAAAATGATCACTCTAACCCTACCTCAAATGTGAATTTGTTTACCTATTTATAAAACCGTTCGATAAATGTGCAAAAATGTTACATGAAGTAATTTTAAATTAAGGCTTTTTGTTTTACATATTGAGTAAAATGATTTTACGTTTGTGAACCTTTTCACCTTTGTGACTATTTTCACATTTGGGGGCTTCATAAAAGCATTTTGCATAAAAGCATAATTTCGGAAATAAAAAATAAAAAAGGAATGTGAAAAAGATAATGTATGAACAAATTAGGAGAACGACTACTAAACGGCTGCCTCTTGAATATATGTCAAAGAACATGCCCAATGAGCTTATTCTGTGTAAAGTAAAGATTCTGAGTTACGCCAATAAGTGTCTGCTGCTTTGAATGACAATACTGCCTGGGAAAGCTTTAAAAACTGAGCACAAATGAGCATAAAGTATCGCCACTTGATGTAGGACAAAGGTGTACATTCCATAATTATGAATGCTAATTCTAATAAATGGCAATTACAGTAACTATTTTTAACGCATCATCATCGCCATCGTCATCGACACATCACAATCACTATCATTTAATTATTGATTGGAATATTACTTAACTGATTGATTGTTTTTTTCATAGACTCACTGACTGATTCTAAAATCTCTACCCTTTTGCTACTGGAATAGACAAACTTATTATATGCTAGCTATAATTACGTTCGCAGGTAGGGGGCGTGTATGCATCTACACCTGTTATACAGCCACAGTCGCATGTCGTAAAATTTAGTTCTGCACCATTAAGACATATTATCCCTCTACAATCTGAAAATATGACACAAATATAAATGATCTGGAAACAGGAAAATAACACATCAGCTGAAATGTAAATACTTTTTGCATTCCAAAATACAGCAAATCACTTAAGGTACATGTTTCTGTTAGCCTATGTGTCTATTTATCATATACTTATAAATATTCCGTCAAAAACACCATACAATACGGCCAGGCAGAAATATGATTCCGTATTGTATGTAAACGCGATCCGCACAGTGTCAATATTTGTAGGAGTGCATTCAATTGGTCCATTGAAGATAAGTGCATAATAACGTAAATATTATAACGAGAATGGTAAACAAATTTAATTTGCTTTCATTACACTGAATATTATGCGTTGGCCATTTTATATAATACTGTTTGCAAATGACAAGCGGTTTTGGAGGAGTCAATTACTTAAAAGATATTTACATTAGCCTTGTCAGAGGTGCATATAAACTTCGAATACTTGTTTTCTTTGACGTGTTTTTTTTTCTCTCGTGTGATCTATGTATCCAGTTATAATGCATGTAAAAAGTGACTTACCACATAATGAGTTTGTGCAGTTTAGACACTGTGAGCAGGACTGGTTGGAAGACTCGTATGGTTTGTCTGTGTTACCATAATCCATTCTTAAAATACAGTATTGCTAAGCAAATACAAACTTAATCGCCGAAAGAAAATCGATAATGATAAGTATAATAAAAACTTCTCGCCCCCCACCCCCTCCCCGCCACCATCCAAACAAAAAAAATCTTACACTTAAATGCCATTAATTTTCCATATTATCTTTTTAAAGTCAACATTGTTATGTAGAGCATTTTCAGTCACCATTGAGTGTTTCGGCGTCAAAGACATCATTTCGAGAGCAATAACTAAACAGACATATTTGGTTAATATATTTTTGCATTTAACAGAAATAAAGCGTCAACAACAATTTTGAGCCAAATACAAATGGTTCAATGTTACGAAACAAAGAGTTTACATATAAACACAATGAAATATGAATATGAATGACACTGAGGAACAGCGGATTGAACTGTGATCTAAGAATTCACGGCCCAGTTCAAAACGTTATATTACCGGATGAAAATGTTTGACTACCGGACCACAAATCCTCTGTAACTGAATTAAATGGTTTGAAATTTCATTTATACCCTCTAAAAAAAAAATACACAACCCCCCCCCCCCCCCCCCCACCACAAATTGAAGTAATAACTCATTACACTTACTTTGCATTTGGAGTAAGTTCTGGCCTATTCATTGCATGATTCACTGTATTGTTCTTTAATGTCTACTTACGCTGGGACATAATGGCAAACAAAGAAATACTGTCCAGTACAAAATGCTTTCGAACATCCAACCGCTGATGATCTCGCCGAAACTATCTAAAACGGGATAAAATGATAAGCAATTTTCAGAGATTTCTGAGCCCTATATGAAAACTCTACCCATATCAAGAATTACTAAGTATGTGTTTAATTCCAGTTGCATACGTCAAATGTCAGTGTATATGTCGCAGTTCGTGCATTCTTTCTTTTTTACGCATAGATTTTCACAAGTAATGAATTATTTTAACAACACTGGTCAGAAATTGTAACAATGAACAGACACCGCCTAGTTGTTACACTGGAAATTATGTTTGACACAAAAAAGAATTCCAAACACAGTAAGTGACCATAGCCGTTACCTGTGTGTAGTTTGAAATAAGACTCGCGTCATTTCCTCCAGAACCGTATGTAAATACGGATTTCTCTTGTGCCCATATATCGATGACGTCACTCCAGGTCATATCAGTTTCACTGACAAACACGTTCTCGCCTACCATGAAACTTCCTACATAAAAAATGATAAAGATGATAAACCATGCGTCTAGGATAATTTTCTAATAAATATGTGTCCATCTAAGCTCTAAAGGTAAAATGCTGTCATTGGTTTACGTTAATTCTGATACATTTGTCCGTAAAAATATTATCCTTAATGTATTTTAAGAAAATACTCCAGTTACCTGGTCGAAATCTCATTGACTGCTTGCTTGGTTGTAGATGACACATTTCAGCCCATATCTGCGCTGTCCTCTCTAAACCAAAGTTATACATCTAGCAAAAGGAAAGCAAACTATGTCAGTAGAATCTTTGTTAAGCTGGCTTTACAGCGGTAGACGCACCACACAACTAATCGCTGCTTTTAACAAGTATTTAAATATACATTTAGATGTACATGTATATGAAAACACGAGCTGCCCACAACTGACTTTAACGAACGTGGTCGGATAACATGTTTCATTTATTGTATCTGCTAACGATCAGCAAAATACATTGTGACAAAATTGTGCATTTCTTTGAGTTGTCTATTTCTTCTTTTCATTGGCCATTGTTATTTTATCTCAAATAACAACCTAGTATTAAAAGTTTTTTAAGATAAAGTCGATTACTTTTCTGCGTTTTTTCCATTTTGTCAAGTAAAGATAATATAACAGACTATACACCATGTTAATGTTCTCACCAGAGATAGCATGCTGGCCGCTTTTGGAGAAACTGTCGATCTTATTTCATTGTGTTTTGTTTCTATTTCACTTATTTCTGAAATATACAAATTGGGTGTGTAACGCATATTATATGATTTCCAGAAATATGACCGTAAAAAGAGTCATCTTATAACCGTACTGTTACCAAATCAGTCTAAAGCCACCAAACTAGTTAGAGGCCACACAACCACTATCCAGCAACGCAAAGAATGCACAAGAAGACATTGTGCCTCCAAAAGTAACAATTTCAGATAATGAAAGTGTAAGTACGATTAATATGATAATGAACAAGAACTTGTAATGCATGTGAATTGCTTGTTCATGTCATACTACTGTAGTATATAAAAAAACAGAATCCGGCTTTGCAATTACAAAAGCCTTTACATTCATAAATATATAGAAGTAAAAACTATACCATGGAAAATTTATATGCATTCACTTATAATGACACCACAATAGACAGCACAATAATGAACTCATGCTTGTACTAATGAATAGAAACAGGGTACATATAACATATATTTAGATCTTAAACAGTACTAAGATTGTATCTTTATCAACAACATATACAACATTTCAGTTGGTTTGATGATAATGGTCTAGATATTTTTGAAAAAAAAGTTAATGGAAGGATTACACTAGGCCGTAACAAAATACATTTCTATGAGAATGCAAAGAAATAAATCAATGATACCTGTGAGTGAAAGGCGGTGTCGTTTGACGTTCTTCTGGCAAAATAAATTGCCAGGTATGATTGCGTACTTATCCAAGCAAGTCATAACGCGATTGTCCTTGTCTCGACCCTACAGTGGAGATCAATGTTTGTTTTTAAATATTGACCAGTAGCAGTGTTACATAACATAGCAAATTGTCCCGACATATTGCATCTTAATTGCAGGCTTTAAAGATGGAATCTGGTGCTAGTACCGAAAATTTGTATTTTTGCAGATTTGGATTTATTTATGTCATAGAAAAACCCCTGCCTTTTATTTGACTGAAATTTCTGTAGTAAACACCAAAAATCGAAATTCTCTTTTGTTTACAAAGGTGTTCCGGTACCGCTAAACCAAACTAATCAGCCGTCGATTTACACAATTTGTACATGTACATAAGATTTATCGGTGATTAATGACATACATGTATAGTTGCATTATATAAAAGTACATCCATTTTTTTCCGCGTTGGTCAAAATAAAAAAATGATTTTCGTGGGTGATTCTCAAAACATATAGACGTTTTGATGGTCTTTATGCTTCTATTCGATAACCCTTGACGTTTAAATCAACCCATTGAGCACCGGATTTTTCATACGGAATATCAAGCATTTAAACAGTCGCACATAAATCTGCATTTAATTAAGCACAAAACTGAAAGAAATGTTAAGCCATTTTTGTAATGATTCTGGGCAAAAATGATAAAATCCAATGTTGACATTCAAATATTTAGAAAAAAAAATGTTTTAGAACAAAAATTTAGAATGCACTGTTTCTGTCCTTTGACGAAAATATCACTAGCAATAGGATAAGATTCAAACATTAAAAGAAAGTCAATTAAATATGCGTGCTATGGTTAAAGAGCTTTGTTTCGTTATATAAATTAATTCACTGCTTATTGTTTCAGATTCACCAATAAAAGACTAAGTACCTATTCTAGGTAGATGTACATTCACATAATTATAAAATAAAGTAAGCATTGGAAGTTGGAAAATATACAGAAATTATCGTAAGAGTCTGAAGAACGTAGAAAGTAAAGAATATTGTTATTACCACAGAAAACCTTGTTTGAAAACCACTAGCGGTAGCATATAACATGCAAGAAAATGTTATGTCAACTCCATCTGGATATCAAATACAGTAATTTAAAGTGTTTTCCGTAGAGGCAGTGTGAACGTCGGTGGTTAAAATATCTTGCATAAATATATTGTGAGGGCAGCCTTGCTCTGACAGAACAATCGTTTCAAAGAAATATATATTTACCGGTGGTTGTGTATAGCAATCAAGTGGACTTGCTGTTGTTGTTGTTGTCGTCCTTCCTTCCAACAATCCTAAAGTGCATAAAACATAAAACATTATATAAGATGTACAGTAATGTGTGACACAAGTCATTTTAGACTAGAGACTATTTCTAATTGTAAATTTTCAAAGTAAACTTACCAAATCATGCTACAGTTTCAGAGTAATTTCTGGAAACTAAGAAATAAGACAAGTAAGTTTTTGTAGACGGGATAGTAGAAGTATATCATTTAGGCATTATTCAACAAGAACACTATGTCAGTAAATGTGAAAAATAAAAATACATAAATTACTCAAATTAAGTGAAGTCTCAAAAACAAATGGGAAGAGCCTAAGTATCATTACATATTATTCTATACATACCCGCACAGCTAAAAATGCTAAATACTATTAAATTCATCTTGGGTAATCCAATTTTCTTTCGCCGTCTTTAAAATGAAACTGTTGATTAAAGCCATCTGAAATTACATTTATACCACGGACGTACAGTGATAAGACATGCAATATCTGTATATATTATGCTGATTTCCGGATACGTCAGTCATTCTTGGTTGCTAGCTGAGCAAATAAACACGTATCGTATTGGTAGCTAAGTAATAAACAGGACCTTTCAGCTAATTATCCTAAAATGAAAAGCGTTCAGAAGCTTCATCATATACAATTTCAGTTTAAGGACCATAGACCAAAGCATAACCTTCACTATTGACTTTCTTAAAATAATTGTAAGGCATATTTTACCTGATTATTTTTTTAATGAAAATTGAACACGTTATGATCTCGTCCAGGGCAAACATTCTACTTTTTTGTTGAAAGCTTAGCAAAACTAAAGCAATTTCACTGTTCACGAGTGCGTTCTAGGGAGTGACCTAGTTTTCGAACAAAGAAATTAGTTTCAGAATTAACGGAAATTTTAAAGAGACAAATGAATTTACATAGTGGACACTTTCATATTGCAAGAGTATTTCTATGATTTAACGAGTTTAAAACAAACTCTTAACGACCACTACCAAAAATGGTTGAACTATTTCTTACGGCAAAATAGTTCTACCAACTTCCATAAAGCGTAAAGATTGGACTAGTATTATATAAACTCTAGAATTTAAAAGCAATATTTGCTTCCAAATTCTGCTTATGAATGAAAAGCTGTAACGAGAAATGCTGACATGCTTATAAAGTTATAAAGTTGCTTATGAGAAGAAAATAATTAGGATTCCTGTTGTCCGCTTAGGGCAAGGTCAAGGTCAAGGTCAATATTATCCGCTGATAATATCAAATAAGAAACCTTCTCTGGCCAGCAACTAAACAACCTCAGTCTGTGATGATATAAACTGACGGCATAAAGACCTAGCGGGTTTGGGTTGTATTTGGTTAATGTGTCATAAATTAATTGTCAAAGTCACTGTTAGCAAAAAAACTCTCTTTTTTCGCTCAGTAACTCTTTAGTATTGAATTTAAGCCAGTTTGGCTCAAGGTCAGTGTACCTAAATAAATACATGGCAGTTTTCGGCCATTAACTCGTTTGAAACAGTGTATTACATGTTGCATGTCCATAACTGGTGTATGGTAAACTTGTCAGATTGTATTTGGAGCTGTTGGAGTAAGCCTCTATAATTATTTTGAACTACTAAATAAAGTTGAATGTAGAACTAGACTTTTGAACGGACCTTTTGTTAATTACCTATAATTGACGTTTTGATGGCTTACTTTTTGACCTCATAAATCCCTTAATCCAGTATTTCTGTAGTGCGAATACTAATTGCATCATCATCTTTAATTATTCTTAAAACAATATTCTCCTTTCCAAAATCAATGTTGATTTTCTAGACAGTACTGTTAATCATGTTGTTTCAAGAAAGTCTTCTTCTCGTAATATCTGTCTGCGTAAGGGGACCAACATAATTAAATAGCTGGCGCTAACAAATAGCAAGTTCTTTTGAGCCTATGCCAACGTATTTCATTTGAAAAAATCTTTATTCAATCATATTAGACCTGTACAGATATAAAATGCATCACAACATCAACATTGCCAAGTATTAGAAACTAACTACGTAATATTTAAATTCAGTTAGGTTGCAAAAATATGTATGCCTTCACCTTACGGCCATGTGAAACTGGTAATCTTGATAAGGCACGTTCCATCCATGTTAGAAGGAAAACTTTGATACCAATAGAAAGAGTTTATGTTGATATATCACATGAAATATTTTCTCACTTCCGTGTTATTACGTACATTGCATAAGATTCACGTACAAATGGTCATCTTTGATATTTTCAGATTTAGAGTTCATAGATTCAAGACTTGTTTCTGTTATAATTTATAAAGCACACGTTAATGACATGTTATCTTTGCTACATTACGACTTTCGTCTGTGATGAAGTTTAATATAACGTTTTATACTAGGAAGTGAACTACAAAATTAAATGTAGGAACAGCTTCTAAGATAACAGTATAAATTATCAGAACTGAAAAATGATACTGAGAACTTTTCTAATTTTTTTTTTCATTGAATGTGTTGTATTTGTATTTGACCTTAAGTTGTGACCTTTAGGCGATGCAATGTAAAATGGGACATGCACGTCGTCTCCATGAGGTGAATATGAGTTTAATGAAATCCTACAAGCGTTAAGGAGATATTGAGCAGAAACAAATTGTCACGGACTGACGGACGGAGACCACGCATCTCTCCACGCTTTGCGATGGAGGATACAATATGTTGATGTAATGGAATTACTCGTTCATTACACGTTTGTGCCTTTTTTTTATGTCAAACGTCTTTCTGTCAAATGAGCTTAGCAGTACACACCACAGTTTTGTTAAGTATAAAGACTATATAGCTAATAACAACAAAACAACCATATTCGTATGAAGTTCTAATAACACACATATCTTTATGCTTTAAGAACTGTCTCTGAAAACAAATTTGACGGACCGATAAAACATCTACTAGTCAAATACACATTAGTTGCTCAAGCGTATATATTAAATATGGTGAAGAGCATTGGCATGGACACTCCCCTGCAGCTATGAAAACCACAGACACACTAAACAGACAGAATAGTTTTAACTAAAACACACGATTCCGAAGTATTTAAAACTACATGACAGAAAATTAATATTCCAACAGTACATATAGCATAATTGTTGATGTCGGTGTAACATCACGTTATAATTAACCGAGTTGGCACCAAAAAGGATATTACCAAGAGTGACGCAGCCACGAGTGAAAATAACTATTTTTGGTGTTCAAACACTGTTAAAAAAATATTTTGCCATTTTTGCGTTTCTAAACCTGTTGAGTGTACTTCATTGTAATTTAGTATCAGTTAGATTTTAATTCACTGTCTTTTAATTTTAGAGTGTTATTTTTTATTGTTTTAAACATATTTTATAATTTTTGTTATCATTAGTGGATGAACTTTTATTTTTCCATGTTATAACATTTGTTCTAATCACCCAGACGATTGGTCTTGGTTCTTTTTCACAAATATGTTCATTTAATCTAATACCCTTCATAGTGTTTTTGTACAATGCATTAGGTCGTAGGATAACAGAGAACAGTGTTGAAATATCTTCTTCATATAGGTTACATGTCTTATTAAAATGTAAATAATACATCAAGAAGACGATCTTTACTATTGGCAAGGTGTTTAAACTTAAGTGCGTCCACAAGTCAGACTCTTAATGGGCAATGAATAGTTCTTCACAAGTTGCTTGGAAACTTCTCTAGCTTATCTGATATGTAAATAAAATGCAAACTGAACGTCTTCAAAGTATAGACCAGGTTATGTAATCAGTTATTTTAGAAAATATTTTGAATTAATTTTAGGCCACATTATCGATAAAATGTCACGAATTTTAATTACTTGTTATTACATTGTTATTCGTAAAATTCAATTTGTACCATGTCTTTATTTCAGGATTATAAGCAGAATTTGCAAAAAACATAAGTAATATTTTAAGTCCTGTACAAACTTTTGTCAATAATGATTGATTGTGTCTCTATCTTAAAAACACACACAGAGACATGATTAAATTAAACGTGTTTGTCTCTATCAGAGAGCTCATCAAAATTCTATAATCTTACACAAGAGCAATTTTTTTATCATTTCAAGGGTAAATTGATCCTTCTACTATTTTGAGAATTGTATTTGTATAAATGCAGATAACGCCTGTTCTCAGGGGATACTATATAAAGTGCTTTACATCAGTCTAGACATTACTTTGCGGGCAAATGCATAATGGATACATACACGATGCTGCTTTTGAAATCGTGGTGCATTTTTAGCTTGATAGGTATGTGGATGAAAATTATCATAATGCAAAACATATCGTATATAGTTTATGTAAATGAACAATTAAAAGTAATATGCTTGCAGTTATATTTGCAATAAACATCTTAAATGCATACGGGGTATGTACATCTTAATAAGTAAGAAACTGTTAATTATGTAGTAAATCTATACTTTGAGGAGAATCCTCTTTAATTCGAATACTGTGTTCATTGGCAATTATACGTGGTTCGTAGTAAAGTGTAAGCTGTCTTAACAAATTTCCTAGAAATTAGTTATCGCTTATGACAGGCTCATTATTTCATAGCTTACATACTTGTACGTACTGAAAGAATAGTGAGCTCGTTTGAAATTGTTTCGAATGAAGGATTGTAATATCATCCTTACGTTAAAATCTGGTACTAAAGTGTTCCATATTACAGTGTTGAAATCAAAATACATGTATGTGTAATTTGGTAGTGATTGATTCAGTTTTTAAATTGTGCTTTTAATAATTCAAAAAGTGTTTTATAACAGAGCTGAGAAACATACATGTAGTAGGATCCTATGTTGAATTTCACTTTAGCAATCAATTGTCGAATACGAGTTCGGTATAGTACTTTAAACGTTAGAAATTTTAACGTTTGTCTGCAAACAGAGTAAGATGTAAGCACATGCATTAGACAGTTCAATGTATATAGATCGCACGTACTCGTACAAATAAATTTTCAGTTTCTGTCCCAATTCATCTGTATAATGAATGAACATAAATACGTATAGATATATGCAAATGATGTAATATACCGACTGAAATTAGAACAATTTCCAATGACTAACTTTATGTTATATATGTTTTTTCTCCTTTCAGGCTTTTTGAAGGGAGCAACGCCAAGTACTCCAGAATGTTACACACAACCGCCGGTATTTATATTAACATGCTATATCTTTCTTGGCAAATGTCACGGGTACTTCTAGAAATATTTAACAGCGTTTATTTGAAAAGAGATGCAATACTATTTTAACATTTGAAATTGAATCAGACCATTGAGGTCAGACCTATGTCCTTTGCTTTAGTAAGTTAAATAACATTTGAAAATATTCTTTTAAAAATCTACCTTACTTTTCAACATCTGGTTTTACAGAATAAGATAGAATTTACACATCAAAACAGTATCAGATTATTTCGTTTTAACACAGAATCTGCATATACGAGGGTTCTTAAAAAAACTTGGACTTGCTAGTATGTTCTCAGGCGCAAAGTAGGACTGGAACGTATATTGTCAATTTGCGCATACTAGTTAATAATTGAACGATCATGGTCTGTAAATGAATTATAGTTACAAAAGAACATATGATAAATGTTTAAGTTATATAACCCTTAAATCTTACAGTCGTAATTTAAATAAGAAATTAATCGCTGATTTATACCTTTGAAAGAATGGACATTGCCATAGCTGTAACTAAAATATATGAACGTGTTTTGTACATTGTAGTTTAATTGCCGTTGAATATAGAGAAATTCTGTAAAAGAAATCTTCTTTGACTTTGAATATCCATCGCTTCTGCTAGATACATTTTTATTTCTATCTGTCAATAAGAAAAATTTTCAAAGTTACTGTGTTTTAAAGTCCCAGGATCACTTTGAAAATTATGGATATAGAAAAATAAATTTACTGATATGACAATGATAGACCCATGTTCTATATATTCTAAAACAATGTTGGCGTATGCCTTTCTTTCGTATTCGAGTAGTTTAAGTAGTTGTCAGAAATATTTTCTTATTTTTTTGCAATATCGTCGAATAAAATACAACGCTATATTTCTAACATGTACTTATCGATTTTAAAAGTAAAAAACTTGGTTTTGGTACATATGAAGGTCATTTCCACCGGTAAGACATCATTCTTGGTACAGTAAGAGGTACTTGTAATTATGCTTTTGGGCGTTATTCTTGGGCGTTATTTGATCTGTCTATTTTGATGAAATCTGAAGTGGAGGTAAATGTTGGACTTAAACATGATAAAATATCCCTTAAAAAGATAAAAAATGCAACGTGCATAACGGATCGCGCGTCGAAACGTAGGGTTTCGCAGATTTTACAATTCATTTTACTCTTTGTTTAACTAACTGACAGAATGTGTCATGCTTGAAAAGTAATTACAGTGTACTAGTATACGTATGAGCTCACTTTATTGATGTTGTGCACAATATCGTTCAAATATTTTGAAAGCTGGTTTTAACGAAATTTGAAATATATATACATGTACATTGTAAATGAGAATTTATATCTTTTTCATGTAGGGCCGTCGTGTTCCGTCATGTCGGGATAAGTATGCAGTCATACCGGACAATTTATATTGTCAGAAGAGCATTCAACGGCACATACTTACACCCGCAGGTGAAAATTAATTTGTACAGTCTTTATATTTTTATTTTCATAAAAAAGTTGAATTTTGTCTCATTTCTAGTTTCTTTAATCAATTCTATTTTAGATGCTGTATAGATCTATTGTGTTACAACGTAACTCATTTTCATGAACTAGCTAGAGACAACTTCTAAGATATGTTCTGGATAAAGTTTTGTTTCGTGTTTCGTTTCTAAATGAATTTAACATGTGTGTATAATTATACTTATTGCATATGTAGATGTAATTTTTATATAGTAGAACTGTTAATCATTAGTTTATTTTTATATGTATAAACTACGGGTATTTAGATTAAAATAATATGAAATGATATGTATCTGACAAACATTGTTTGAAAGTTGCCCATGTAGCACACAAATGAAGGGTGGTCGGAAAATCAGTGAACTTTTAGTACTATTCGGAAAGTATTCGGAAAGCATTAAAAACATACAAATCTCTTAACTTGTTTTGACGTATTCTTCATCTTCATCTGTGTACTGTTGTCATCTGTGTGGGAACTTTTGTATTAATTCCAGACAATGAAACAGACCAATGTGTAAGGTACTGTATGACAGCTCCTTGACTTGTGTT
Organism: Saxidomus purpurata; assembly: GCA_022818135.1. Taxonomy (NCBI): domain Eukaryota; kingdom Metazoa; phylum Mollusca; class Bivalvia; order Venerida; family Veneridae; genus Saxidomus; species Saxidomus purpurata. The sequence goes on along the minus strand of JAFMSR010000001.1, from coordinate 2,977,590 downwards.
TAAATCTATTTTGTTCAGTTCTACATAAAACTAAAAGTAACTGGGGGAAAGGTCAGGGCTATAGGAAGGGCGTGATAACTATTGCCATTTAAAATGGTGTGAGAGGGGGTGGGAGGGGGTGTTATCATGAAGAAAATTGACATTTTTTTGTGGTGGTTAAGATTTTTTAAGAATTACTCCACAAAAGTATTTGGCGGTAACAGTTCTACCTTTTGTCATAAATGATTATGCTAAATTTTGTGTGCTGGTGCTTTCACAATGCTTATTTTATCAGCTACCTCCTGCAGTGTAACTCGGCGATCGTGCATCCCAAAAAACTTAGTCATTTTCAACCACTGAAGAGATCACTCCTAGGCTTAAGCTTGTTACAAACGCTGGTTCAACCGCTGCGAAACTGAGAAACCAAGCTGTAAAATGCAGATTGCGATATGCAGACATCTCAAAATATTTTCTGTAGTCTTAGGAAAATATGCATATACTTTTTTACCCTCTGCGGTTGTTCTAACTTGGAGTCCATGTAAGTAGAAACATCTCTCATGTAGAAATACACACACACTTTTCATTGAAAAACATTCGACAAAATTATTCACGAGAGAATAAAGTTATCGTTCAAAATAGAACTGCTACGAAAATGCACGTGGAAAGAGGATCACGAAAAGTCCACATATTTACCGACCGCTTCTCGCAAAAGTTGGTGTTATTTTGCTTGATTATGTTATATTTCATAGAAAAGACAGAAATAGAAACAACGCACAATAACATAAGAGCCACGGTTTCTCCAAAAGCAGCCGATATGTTACCTCTGGTGAGTGCATTTAAAATGGTCAGAATAGTCTACAATTTCTTATGGACAATAACCTTAACACTGAAAACCGAAAAGCGACAAATTATAAAGGACTTGATACAATTTAAATTTCTTGCAAACGCAGAAAGTAGAGAACACTAATTAAGACGGACAATAAATAAATTTCAAAACGTGGTCCTTGGTCCGCTGTTGGACTGTTATAATTGTGTCCGGAGGTGTCAACAGCCAAATGTCTTGTAAAGCCGGCTTATGCCATAATATTCCAGATAATATTGTTTGGAGTTTGGAGAAATACGCTCGCTTTAAGCAGCCACCAAACAAGTTATCACAGGTTTAACTGTATTCTTTAGATATTTAACGATGGGTTAGGATTGACAGCACAGATTTGGGCTGAAATGTGCAAACTACAACCAAGCAAACCTTTACAGAGATTTAGACCAGGTAAATTTAGATATTTTCTTCACTTACGATTTTACGTAAAATACCGACTACACAGAATAATATTTAGACCTTAGATTGACATATTAAAACATGGTTCCATAGGAAAGGCTTTTTGCTTATGTAGGTAGTTACCAAGTTGGAGAAAATGTGTTTGTGAGTCAAACGAAGATGAACTGGAGTGACGTAATCGATAAATGGGCACAGGAGAACTCTTCTTTTACGTACGGTTCCAAACGAAACGACCCAAGTCTAGTATCTAACTATACACAAGTAAGTAGTTATGTAACAGTTAAAGTTTGATTCAGTTTATGTCGTAGAATTCTTACCGCGTGGATAAAATGAATGCAGACAGGACGGTTGCCTGATAGCAAAATAATACACAATAGAAGCAAAACGATATAACCAAAAATTCTAAATCTATAGGACACAGGTTCCTCTAGAAGTCGAAGTGAAATTTTTTTAGGAACTGACTTTCGAATAAAGAAATAGACACGTTAAAACCGCACATGTTCCTTATGTGACAACACAATATCCATGCCCGTGAGAAGATGAAATTATCTTCTTGCCCAATGTGAAATTTCAGCGGACGAGAAAAATATCTGCCTTTAACATATCAACATCTTTCAATTTCAAAATATACTCCCCAACAGAGTTTTAATAGACCTACAGTGACTAACTTGAACCAGTTGTTCGGAAGTTTAACCGGCTGTTAAGTCAACCGTCAGTTAAATTTTGACTCGAAATTCTACCTGATATTGGAAAAACTAGTGTGCTGTTTTGAGTTTACTTTAAAGAGATTGTAATTTTCCCCAAATTTTAATCGACTGTTGGTTTAACCACTGGTTAAAGTTTCGAACAACTGATTGCAGCTGACTAATCGCATGCTAAGAACAACGCTCTTGACAGTATAAAACAAATTTTACAAAATATATAGTTTCATTATGTCTTTCATTCCACAGACAGTTACAAGGGATTTGCAAATTTTAAGGCAGATCACACATATCTGAACCATTCTCTCTATGTTTTACTATTTAGCTTGTATGGGCGGAAACATCGGCGGTTGGATGTTCGAGTGCGGATTGTTCTGGACAGTTTTTCTACGTTTGCCATTATGCTCCATCGTAAGTATATTTTATAAAACTCAAAATGTAAGAACTAAGTTCGCTTCAGAAGTGCTGACTAGCTACCAAAAATGAATACGTATTGCAAAAATACAACGCTTTCCGTAATTATGGTATAAAAGTCTCAATGACGTTATCGAAATACTGCCCAGCATTTGAAAATATCTTTATCTTCATTCAAAAGACAAGAACCTCAGCTGCTGAAGCTTTGCATTTCGGGTGACACAAGACACTGGATATGCGAAAGAACAATACATTTGTAACTATATCCTCCCAAATACCAGAAACAGCCCTAATCTCTACATATGACAAACCGATTGAAATAATTTTGAAATGATATTCATATTTGTATGAACATGAAAATAACGCTCGGTGACGAGTGCAAGGTGAAGATATATACGTCAACCTTTCAGTGCAAGACATGCTCCGAACTATCAATTACTGTAGAGCAGTCCAGTCCCAAAAAACACACATGATATTTACAAAAAACAAACAAAGTCTTCAGACTGAAATGGTTGATGTTCGTGAACGTTGTTCCTTTTTCGTGATTTGTTTTTAACATATGAGTAAGTTTATGTGGAAATACGGACGAGTTCTATATCACAATAAATGAATATTTCTAAGTAGAAATTAAATGGCCATCCCGTTGCTGTATAACATGCTTCAATGTTTTGATTTAGGATGGACAATGGTAATATAAGCAAGCCATACGAGTCTGCCAATGCGCCTTGCTCAAAGTGTCCATACAACTGCACAAACTCCTTATGTGGTAAGTGAATACTCACATTTATAAAATATGTATACATATTAACTAATAACTGCAGTTCTTGTTACAATTCACGATTGCTTAGACATTCAGATGCATTTAGATGTCCATGTCGTTTTAGGAGACTCAAAGAATTTTCATTATTTTATGCTGTATTTAATAGGATGATCACTTTAAACAGTGATATAATTTCGAATCTGTTTTTATTTAAAAAATCTAAGTACTTTTTTCATGTCTTAGTAAAATAGAAATAATAAATGATGTGTTATCAACGGATTGGTTTAGCTTATCAGAGCAAATGAAACAACATCTTTAAAAAAATTATATTATAATAATTCACATGTGGAAATAATTACTGTGGAAATAATAAGGCAACTAATTTCATTATTCATTTGAATGTGATCGTTTTGAAACTGAAAGGAAAACATATATAAAAACCATACTATTTAAAACAAAATATGAGAATGTAATTTTAAATTTGAGTTGTTAATGAATACAAATATCAAGTATCGGTATTTAAAACTGTGCACATTTATCGAGTACATACTTACGTCCAAGGTTAAATCTTACCAGATTGCGTAGAGAAATTCTGCTTATTAGAACGGCGGGGTCGTATGTCGGGAGGCCGGGCGGGCGCGCTGGCGTCAGACATTTGGTTTCCGCTTAATAGCTTTAGTTAGGAGTGACCAATTGCAATGAAACTTGGTGTGTAGGTAGCTTGCGTGGAAAAAAGGTCCCTGTTACTAGAAATTGAATGACTTTTAATATTTTTTTACAAATAGGTCTAGGTCACTGTTACAAAAATGTTACTGTTTATTTCTTTCTGTTATTTCAATTAGGTCCAGGTCACTGTTAAAACTTTTCATTTTTTTTGCCAGGGTCAAGATCACTCGCTACTTTTTTTTGAGGGGGGGGGGGTTCAAGGTCACTTGGGTTGTTTTATGTTTTTTATTCTTCAACTTCTATAGGCGCCGTTGAAACCTGCTTTGCCGGCGTTGTCGCGTTTTTCTCGTTATATTGTAAGAACTGGTAGTATAACATATATAATACCTTTGTTAAATGGGCTTTTCATGGTGTATTGTGTGTACTAACTTTTGTTTAAATGCTACACTAATATTACATCTTTTGTCTTAATTAAACACTTTACTAATATATTGTCATATCATCATGTAACCATTGTTACGTATATTTACAAACAATGCTGACTCTCCGTCATATTTCGATTATTGATACAATTTGAAATTACAATATTCTAGGTAACATTTGTACTACAGTGTATTATTATTCAACTTTACAATATTACACACTGTATTAGATCAATTGCGCACATGATATGAAACAGGTAGAGCTTATACAAAGCATAACTGAGCCAATATGAGAAAAGCAGGGCCAATACGAGAAAACAGGGCCAATATGGAATTCAAGCATTCTGATTGGTTTAAAAGAGAGGACCAATACGGAGAAGTCACATCCGTTAGATTTTTAAACGACGCCATTTTGTAAATCAAACAATTAACGAGAGCTGATATCTTATTTTACTAAGTTAAATACAAATAAAATTGTTTTTGTTACAAGAACATTTATATTCTTGTTTTTTTAGCCAATATTGTAAAGTTGAACAGTAAAACTATCATTAATCAAGTGATTTCATATTGGCCTTGTGATTTGTCCTCGAGCAGTCGTATTGGCCCTCGGCATTCGGCCTTTGGCTAATACGACCACCCTCGGACAAATAACAAGGCCAATATGAAATCACTTGATTAGTAACATTATTATAAGTATCAATATGCAAATATGAGCCTCATGATTATAAATGTATTGTATATGTAACCTCATTTTTAACGTGAATGTTTGTAATAAAGAGATTTGAGTTGACTTGCTGTGTTGTTTTATTATATTTTCAGATTGCTTTGGGATAATATGTCTCAATGGAGCAAAATTAAATTATGGTACATGCCGATGTGACTGTATTGCAGATGTGAAAACATACGAGTCTCCTACCTGTGAATGTAATTACAGTGAAGCTTTCATAATTGCTTATTTTCATAAAATCTGATAGATGAAACAAAATTAAAACCTCAGAGGATCAAACAAGTATGTTTTAATGATATTTTGATTATAAATGGACACATCACTAGAACAAGTAACAGAAAATGGTGGATAAAATGATACCAGTGGAGTATTTGCTTGTTATGAATACATTGCCAAAACAAACAAAATATGCATATACCTGCACATGTAAAAGTCAAGCAGAGGGTAACAGGTATAAAAGAAATTTTACAAATCATAAGATGAATTATTATATAACAATTAACAATTATAACAATATATTATATATACCATTTATATCTGTATTTTTGTTTTTTTAGCAAACGAAATTGAAATTCAATCTCAGCTCAATTGATACCTCTTCATTGGAATATCAAAGCAATTATGTCAGTAGCTCTCAGCAGAACATTACTTTTATTTCTTTGTTTTGTTCTACGTAATTTGCACTTTGGCAAAGCGATCTCCTGATACAACAAAATTAAGAAACTGTTTATCAATTTACACCAATTGATTGATTATACTTTGGTTTGATGTACAACATTAAATACCCGGGCGGAATAACAATCATTTTCGTGTCATTTTAACAACAAATAAAATCAATAATTTCTTAGCAATGATCTGCATGGACAAAGGCAAAAAGTAAGATGAACCCGGGAAAATGACAATGATGTATAAAATAGTTATATATCTTTCGCAGGAACAATTTAAGTAGCTTAAAAAGGATACTAGTACATGTTGGTCGTTTCCAAAGGAATAGTGTTTCTCTAGTTTTGTTTTTATTTTCAGTAAAATGTGAACAAAATGGCGACGGTCCAAACTGTGGAACTGTTTACAAGCAATCGTCATGCAGAAATAGCACTGAGACAATGTATCACTGTCCGTGGATGTGTGACATATGTCCCTGTAAGTAATAAAGTGTAAATACAATCTTACGGCCGACTGATACGTATGTTAGTACTTATTGTATGCATGTTTATGTGTATGTGCTTGTTTTTCAACTCGCCGGTTTTTTTTTATTGAAATTTGTTATCAAAACGAGTAATTCTGAGAATCATTACATTTCAAGAGTAATTCTTAATCATGAAAGTTTTGACAGTTGATTTTTTTACCTACCATTTTAAGTATACTCCGTTTGGCTTCTGGTTTTTGAGATAAGTATAGTATGCAGATGTAGTGATCTCATTAGGGCATCATGTGCAGTCATTGTGGACTTATTTCCTGGGGCCAGTTGTTCGAAATTTGAAACAGCCGTTATGCTAACCATCGGTTACATTTCTATTAAAAATACTAGTCAGAGTTGAGAAAACTTAGTTTTGAACCTTTCTTAGCACATAAGACTTTAACAAAGTCTTTAAAAATGTACAAATAAAATCATAAAATTCAAACGTTGGTTATTTTAAATGTCTATTAAAGTTTCCAGATCCTGAACGCTAAAGATATTAACGATTAGTAAAAACTTGGACCGAAAAATGTTAAAAAAGGTATCACACGCATGTCCGCCTACGTGGCCGAGTGGTTAAAGTCAGTGTAACCTATTATAGATTGAGGGCCATAGGTTCGAGCCCTGCTGTCGACCTTGTCTCTTAATGTGAGAAAGTTGTCAGTTTTTTTTACAGAGGATAAGGATCTAGTACAGGTTCTTTCTAGGAATGATGGTTGGGTAGACAGCCCGCCTGTAAAAATGACCGTGAAAGAAAAAGTCATGAGTTCCAGCTCTGCTACCTACAATGTATCTTTATATTTTGGTAGTCTCTTACGGACGATATGGATCTTGTACTGCTTCTGTATAGGTAGACTGTCAGTCTATAAAAATGATAGTGAAACAAAATCCCATGCATATTTCTAACGCAACATTGTTATGCAATATTATGTATTACTTACTAAAAAATGCGTTTCAGACGCAGGGAAAAATTACTCTAAACAACCTTTACCTTGGGAGCGTAATAGGACAGAGTGTACAACCCCTTCTACTACCACTTCTAACCCGACAGTTCGACAAGGATCAAATGCAAAAGGCACACTGACACCAAAATCGACCAAAGTGGGAGGCGCAAGTCCTGTACAGTCTACGCAAACAAATAAACCACAAGGAACAACATCGTCACAGTCGCCGCAAACGAATGGTTGGCAATGTGGAAATGGTTCTTCTTCCACAAAATGTCAGCAATGGGCAGTCGTCTTTGTTTTCATTCTGACATTCTTTTACATCACAAAGTGAAGGAATATTTCAGACACTTAATGCAACAAGAGTATACACATACCCGCATGTATTATGCTGAATATTTTAAAACACTACTTAATTTTCATATTGTTTAATTAGAATGCCGTGCCAGTGAAAAGTATTGGCCTTTGATGGTTGGCATCCCCTGTACTATAATAAAGTAGTTTTGACACACGTTTGTTTTATCTACTTTGTTTCATTTGTTATATTTCTGCTTTTGTCCTGTCAATTGGTTATTTTCTGTTGTTGTTAGGAACTATATTTTTATAGTTTAGGGCTGACAGTGACGTCGTATGTGAAGGGAGTTTTGTTGTTATTTTTTTCTATTTTCAGTAGTTACTGTTTTAGATTTTTTCCTCATGAAGGAGCGGCGCAAATTACATATATCGACAGTCTTTAATGTGATGTGTATGGCATTTAAAAGAAGAAACAAACATAATTATCTTAACTTTGAAAAGCTCTAATTGTTAATACAATGTATAAGTAAAATTAGATAAGGTTTGCCGCTTAGACTCAAATGTTATTCGATATAGTTATCTTTTTATTTTTTTCTATATACAAATGTATTGAATTGTATCTTTTTCCTGTTTGAGATTTCTTCTATGATTTGATGTTTTGTATCTCATTTTTTTGGAGAATAATAAAATATAATCACTTTAACCCCAATGATTTATACAATAATGGTTTTGACTTTGCTATCAAAAACCGTTCAAATGAACATCAGTATGGGGTGTTTACTTTACTGATAAGAATGGCATAATCATCCATATGGCTATACGCTAATGCATTTCCATTGTTCGTATATTGTAATAAACAAATTCTTTAAAGATTTACCATTTAGGTCAACAAAAACAAGACCGTTGAATGACGTTGGATTGTTATCAAAATTGTGGATACCATTATTCTAACATGACTCACATTTTTTGTCTCTATATAAAGAGCAGGATAAATATGTTATATTAAACCATAAACATATCAGATTTAATGAAGCCAGTCGAAGGATTTCATGATGAAAGCCGATGTAGCTTGACGTTAATGAACATCCACGCCCTAGCCACGCCCCCTCCCGAGGAACGTTCGTATGGGATCTCTAGTTAAGGGTTTTTGTTTGGTTGCTTGTTTTTGTTTAATTGCTTTGCTGATGTTTGCTTCTACTTACAAAGAGATCAACCAATCAAAAACTTGATCATGATACTATACAAAACCGCTGCACTCTATGCCATACTACAACTTATGAACTGGCTCCTAGTAAAACCCGTAGAAGCGTTGATGTATGCGTTAAATTGCCAAGGTAAATTCTCCTTGCCATTTGGGCTTCTGTGTAAACTTAACCTTAGGGATTTGATAACACAAGCCTGTAGTATCAAGATAAAGTAGTATATTCTCTGATATTCCTTCAAAACTGATCAAAACGGAATACCTTTATCTAATCTTATGTTGTGTCATCACAGATACTAGAGCACTTCATCAATATCAAGCAGTTGCACTTTTAAAGTCAAAAATGACCTTTGAATGCCACAACTAGCTTCTGGTGTAAACATGCCAGTTCCAGTTTAAACGTCATGCAATATTTATAAATACATAAGCAACTGACATAACAAAAATGAAATAATGTAACTGTTTTACACGTAGATGGTATACATACATTTTGTAGATATAATTATGAAATACACCATGGACATGTCCTTATTAATGGCACTTCAGTTACAGTAGTTGATATATATTTCGAATAAATGAAATTTAGAAACATGTGCTTGTCTAGCTTCAAACAGATTAAAGCCGATTCACATGTAGTTTTTTTTATCACAATTAAGATATGCCAGTGGCTTTCTCTGAAGAAAGTTCAAATAGCTGTTCACATATGAGGGAAATTGTTTGTTTGTATACTTTCAAATCCCAATTTAACACTGTCCCTGATACGTTGAACAACTCGCTCAAAGATGACAATCTTCTTTTATATCTTGCTTCCTTTTTGTCTTCTTGTTTTGAAACAATGTCTTTTCTTTCTGTTGACTTTCTGTATTAGAATTATTGTTGTAAATTAGACGTGTCACATTTGTTGTATTTTGGTGTGCAGCAAAATTAAAGTTGAAAATATTGCAGCTTCCTGGTCTCACTGAGCTTTATATTTCGTGCCATTGTTTCTTATAGACACATATGGTATACAAACATAGCAAGGTTGGTGAGTTATATTCTCATTATTCTGAATAGCGCATACTTTCAATAGTTTTATTAGTGCATGTATTAGGTAGGCATTATTTCTGTCCAGATAACGATGAAAGGAAGTAACCTGTTTCACAATAAAAGCTTTAACAAATGAGATAATGATCTAGTACTATGATTTATCAAATAGACATGTTTCACACGGAATGATAAGAAACTCGATTTCTTAATCATGAAAAAAATCAACCACCACAATTTTCTATTAATACCATAAAGGTCTTGGTCAAGTCATCGAAGTAGCAAACCTTAAACAAATAATATAAATCCCTTCACTGACCTCATGTCACTGTTTTCGTTAACAAGTATTTGTTAAAATATTTTCAAGTATCAAGTTTAATCATTATAAAGCTCTCTGATTGTGCAATTTATAAGTAGATAGCACAGGAATATTTTGTTAAAAAGCGGCGCGCTTGGATCTTTGTATGAGTAGGCCAGGCGCTTTATGCTAAAAACGAAAACAAAAATCACATTCACTTCCATTTTGCTGACGGTCGGTTTTGTACGGTTATGAGTTCCTGTTGTTACTGTTCTATAACTCTGGCCGATTTTTGGTAGTTTTATCTGCTTCCCTGTTTCCTTAGGCCACGTTACATTAGCTAGTCAACTTTTATGTATGGTTATACAGCCTAAACTATGCACAGGTGATGAAAGAATCAGGTTTGCAGCAATGTTGTTTTCATCGTCTTTTATCGCAATACCGGATCGAACAAGGACACCGGGGACAATGTATAAAAGGGACTCACCCCAAAAAGTAGTAGCGACTTCTTTTTGTAGATTAATCCAACAATCAATACGTTGTATCATATCGACTTTATTTATAATCTAAATGCTTCCAGAATGTGGAAATTTACTACATGCAGTTAACACGAAAATACTTTCTAAACGGTACTTCAGAACACAATTGGAAATCTTGTTTTTGTAGAATTTTATAAGTGAAGTTTGACATCAAAGTACTTCAATGTGACTTTCATGTAAAATAGCATCTGCAAATAATTTGAAATGATCCATTTTTCAAATACATGAATATAGTAAAGTTTTGCGCTGTGAAAAACAACTATGACAAGGATTTATAGAAATATATACTAGTAGTGTAAACGGCGAAATTGTCAAATGCTTGCAACGCCTTTAAGTAACGCTTACTGGGGAAAGAAGGAAAAGGTGTTTGGACAGCAATATTTATACTTTAATCAGCTGCAAAACAGCAGCATCATTTAAATACAATTTAAACACTTACCTGGCATTGTTTAGATATTAAACACATAAACTTAAAGCGCAAACATTATGCGCATCTTACTGCACATAGTGTATTTTTGGTGACAGTTTTATAAAATCTTTTTTTTGTCTGCTGTGAATATAAACCTAAATTTATGATAATGCCAAAATAGTTTTAATAAAGTTGGCGAATTAAAATAAATAAGATTTTGACTAATAAATAATTGTTCATTATCTTGCATATGTACTCTACCTTGTGTCATTGTTGTTGGTAAAGTATATGGCAGTAAGGAATTGACCGAAATCATGCAGTTTTTTTAAATAAACTCCCGGATTCAAATAGGAAATGATTTATATCGTTACAAATGTTTATCATTTACAGTACTGGTAGCAAAGATTAAATTATATTCGGTTAAAAGTTTTTCCGGTGTCAACTTTTTGAAACACTCGGTATCTTATTAAGCTGGATTTTTACCCTAGAAAAAAATGTGCAATATTCGACCTTTTAATATGAGTCAAACATCTGCTTAAATAGCTCTGACCATATAGGGTAACGTCAGTTTATAAAATCGTTGCTTTTCATCGACTTGAAAATAAACCTTAATTTGTGACGGAATAACATAATATTTTAAAAAATTCGATGCGTCTTGGATTTATAGGTAGGCTAAATAATCATTATTATGCTGAAGTGTCCCTTAATTGATATAGAAAGTTTAACATACAGTAATAATTGACCAAAATCTTCGTAGTTCTTAAATTGAAACTCCGGATTCTATAGGATGTTTTCTTTCGTCAAATATTAAACTTGTTCTTAATTCTATTTGACAGTCTTAAAAAATAATTAAAATGTAAATTCTAAGTATGTACAAGTAATATTGAACAATTTTGAGTATCTTATTAAAAGTCAGTTTTAGTTAGCCCAGTTGAATTACTAAGTAATGCCAATATATATTTGTGTTCGAACTATCTTTTAAGACTATGACCAGCCAACTGGTAACGTCGTTCAACGGCTGTTTTGCACTTCCGGAAACTTATATCTGTAATATTTTAAAAATTATAGGATTATATTGAAAAGTTATGCAGTAACAATTAGTTATACAATAAGAATATTTTAAAGCAAAAAGATTGAAGCATCCCTTTTTGAGAATAAAAATTTTACCAAACATGTGTGCAAATTGACAAATGTTGCCTTATGTCAAAATGGGGATAGGGTCCGTTAGATCTTAATGTTTTATGCTTTTATTTTTATTCAAATACCAAAAAATAATTAAAATGGAAATTTCTAGATCTGTACATTAAAAATATAATTCTTGATATCCGCTTTCATTGTTACAGATGTAGCCATGTGAGTTCCTAGTAATATAATAAAAACTTGTGCAAGGAATATTTTTAGACCGCATTCGTTCCCAACTGGGTGATTTTAATTTTTTCTATTCTCAATATCTCCATTTTTACTATTTCAAAGATCATGTTCAATTAAACTGCAGAATATAGGTTGCCGGAATTATGCTTTAGTATGCAAATTACGTAAAATTTACTATTTTAAAAAAAAAGTGCACAATATATAAGACAAAATTTTTGTCTTTAGTGATTTTGTGACTAAAAATGACAAGTAATCACATTCCAAATTTTCCTTAGGCCTGCGTGTAGATAATATTAGAACTTTTAGTTAGCAGTATTCTTCGTATCTTTTCAAAATAAACCTTTATTCCTCTCTATTTCTTTAAAGGTGCAACGACAGAATAAACATCGGGAAATGGTAAGTACATCGTAGTTAAGTTGGTTCAAGTCTTACTTGCACCGCAGAAAGTCTTGTCTTACGAGGGGCGGTCGGAAAATATGTGGACTTTTGGTTATATTCGGAAAGTATTAAATACTTTTCATACAAATCCTCTTACCCATTTTTAGAAGCATTCTTCATCTGCATCCATGCACCTTTGTCATCTGTATGGAAGCTTTTGTATTCCTTCCAAACCATGAAACAAACCTTATATGTCAAAGGTACTGTGTAACAACTGAAATCAAAGCGGACCTCGACTGTAAGCATATTTGTCAGTTCTGGAAACAAATAATAGTCAGTGCTATAGGGAGGATTGCCATTTAAACAATTGATAACTCCCACTGTAGGCCAAGTAGTGTGGACGGGGGCTTTGTCAAGAAGAAGAAAGAGTTTTTCATGAAGTTTTGTTTAGAATTATTTCAGAATAGTCTTTGGCGGTAACAGTTCTACGTTTTCGTATAAAATGAGAAGTATTATTCCATGTGCATTCCAAATGACAACTAAGATTACTTTAGGAGAATTTTTTTATTGTTTTCAGTGGTCGGGAACTAGCTTGTTTCCTCTGCTTTGACTGGGATTTTGTCTCGGGTTCGGCATGATGAATACACATTTCATCATTCATCGATAATACGATACAAAAACGCATTTAAAACCGGATTATAATTACTTCAATGGTTTTTGACATGGTCACCCTATTAGCCGTTTGGTACTCTACTAACTGTCTTGACATCCATATCGCATTGACCTTGCTCATACCAAAGGGGATAGGCACATTTGATTTTTTTAAACATAGTATGTATAGACTATATTAAAAATTCAAGCGTGTCTGGCCCCTTTTGCTCATACTTAGTTGTTCCAGCAAAAGTCTGTATATCTGCCAAAGCTTTATAGTACTCATGCAGTGTTACTCGGGGATCGTGCATCACGAAAACTTCAACATTTTCAACCGTTGAAATCGGTCCTCCCAGACCTAGGCATGTCACAAACTCTGGTTCTACCGCTGCGAAACTGTGAAACCCAGTTGTTAAGTGCACAACGTGACATGCAGACGTCTCCCTAAAATGTTTTGTTTGCTGTTTTGAAAATAAAAAATGCTTTTCGCTCTCTGCCAACAGCAATTTTATAATGGAACGCTGTTTTTCTAACTCGGAGTCCAGTTCAGTCGAAACATATCTCATGTATAAATACCATAATAAATGTTGTTCAAACGTTTCATTGAAAAACATCTTACAGAATTCTTCACGACAGAATGTAGTTATCGCTCCTGTATATAATTGCTACATGTAAATGTACGTGGAACGAGGGGATCACGAAAAGTCCACATATTTTCCGAGCGTCCCTCGTAAGTTCAATACCGTGATCATATATATTTTCTGCTTTAAACGTCAAAATTTTCAAAAAAAATCTCCATCAAAATTTTATCCAGAATACAATTCTTGAAGTACTTTTTATACGCCTGAAAGTGATCTTCACCAAACTTCTGAACATGTCTGTGGGCAATATGCAAGTCTTGGCCAAATTAATCTGTAAGTCAAACAGTTTTCATCTTATCTTTACCAAACTTTGTGAAAATAATTGTGGCTTAATGTCTAGGCCAAGTACAATCGCCTTTAGCACTTTGGGGTTATGACCCTTGAATATTCCAAAATTAGCCTTGTCCGCTTTATACGTCGACCAGTTTTCATCCTATCTACACCAAACTTGGTGAAAATATTTGTGGGCATATTGTCTAGGTCAAGTTCGATAACCAGCAAAATCACCTAGGCACCTTGGAAGTGGCCCTTGAATTATCAAAAAATGATGAAATTAGCCTTCTCAGCTCTAAGTAGTCTTGTCCGTTCTATAGTCAAAACAGGTTTTACAAAACTTATGAACTGCCAGGTACTGAGTTATTCCTTTATGACGGGCGTATTTTATGACAGTTTGACATTCTTGTTGTGCTTTGATTTATTGACAAATTACATTCTGTTTCATTCCTCATGCAGTGTCACAGAACGGACTGTTCCGTCTGTATCGTAATTTGCCCTATACATAGTCATAAGTTGTCAATACTTGAAGCGTTATAATGGTATATTTACATGGTTTGGCCATGGAGAATGAGTAGTATATATGAAATACATAACTTTGATATATTTTAGGCTTACTGAAGGGGGCTACGACGCCAAGTCCACTCAACTGTTTCACACAACCTCCGGTAACTATATTTTTCCGTAAAAAATATTTCAAAATATTCAAATTACATGGAAATTATTGGAATTTATAAAATATCATCGAGGAAAGAAGACATAGCTAAATCAGTAGATTTCTACAGTTAATAAGAGAGTACCACCACTCGCCTCAAATACGGTTTATATTTTTTATTACGTCATTATTTGTTTCTGTAAACACAAGTGGCCAAGGGGAGCGGTGGTGTAGAGATTAAGGTGTCTGCCGCTCATCCCGAAGGTTGCGGGTTCGAGCCCCACTGGGGTCACGACCGTACCTCCTCATATAACACAAGTACTGGTTTTCAAGGAAGCGGACTCGAGAGTGACTCGATAAACTTCAAGCTTTCTTCACAATCGAGCTAGAATAAATTAGTATAACCTAAACTTGTCCGTCCCTTTTACGAAAACACATAATGTTAATATCAATACCCACTAAAACACATAATGTTAATATCAATACCTACTAAAACACATAATGTTAATATCAATACCTACTGTATATTTCTTAGTATTGTTTCAATGAACAATACCTGTGCATGAAAAATGCTTGTGAGTGAGTGCCAGTCTGCCCATTTGGAGCTGTCAAGATTGACCAGTTGACCAACAATTGCGCCAGCGTTAATTTAATTGAACATTATATGACTGTTTACCCTGTCATAATTCCGTATACATGTTTCTACTTGATATAACATATCATGTAACATGTTATTTATGTCTTAGGGCCGAAGCCACACAAACCGTGTAATGAGTTGCCTGGACAAGTATGCCGTTATACCAGAACAGTTGTATTGCCAGAAGACTATTCGCCGTCATCCTTTGTCCGTTACAGGTAAAATATCAAACGGGTTAAAGTATAAGTAATATCGCAAGGACTAAAGTGCATTTTCATGTCGCAAAGATCAAAGTATACTCTTGTATAAATGTTACAACGGTCTACGTATATTCAGGTCGCTAAAGTCCTCGTGTATTATGTCGCAAATGACGTAGTATATTCACCTCGCAAAGATTTAAATATATCTGTGTCACAAAGGTAAAAGTCCTTGTCGCAAATGTGCAATTATTATCATGTCGCAAGGGTAAAATTGTTCTCTTGTCGCAAAGATGTAAGTGTATTGGTGTCGCAAAAGTCTAAAAGTATTTATGTCGCGAACGTTTCCTATATGGGAAAATCACTACAAATTGAATAAAGTTTAATATCATATACTGAATTGTTAAAGATAAGTTTCCAGTATGTGTTGATTAAACTGTTATCAATTTTTGAGTTCGCGTATTTAAGATGAAAATATATTTCAGAAAAGGATGAAATCGAAGACAAACACAATGAAATCAGGAGAGGGGTTTTCCCATTGGCGGCTAATATGTTAACTATGGTAAGTTTACTTTACAAAATCTGTTGAAAGATATTTAAATTTCATCTGAGGAATTTCATTGGTCAAAGAAGGCCGTCGTGCCGCAGTGGTAGTGATTGACATGTCGGTAGTGTCCTTAGGCAAGACACAAATAATTCCTCATTGCCTCTCTCTCTTAGAGGTTGATTCCATCTAGGTCTTGAAAGCGATTAATCTAAGTTAAGAAAACTTGTATCGAAATAGAGAATAAATAAATTAGTATAAAAAAAATGAAATAAATTGGTCAAAGGAACAACAAATTAGCAGCAATCAGACAGTGGATGATTTTGTCAAAGTAGAGCTTGATTGTTTGTGTTAAATTTAACGCACGTTTTCGAAAGTATTTCAGAAATATGAAGGTTTATCTTTTCATTATTTCTGGTAAGGAATAATTCTTGAATCCTGCAATTTGTAAGAAACGTTCAACTTTCATTGTGCAGAAAATTTTATTAGACTTACGTTTGGTTGATAATTTTATTTCATGTAAATTTGTTTTCATTGACCTGTAGAAATATGCTGAGGGGCTAGGTAGGACAGCGCAGGTCTGGGCTGAAATGTGTCAGCTTCAATCAAGTAAACTGTTACAGAGATATCGACCAGGTAAGCGTATTTCTCCAACACCTCAAATATCAAGGTACTCATAGGGGGTTGGGGGTTGGGAGCGTTAAACGCCAAAATTTTAGCGTAACTTCTGGCGTAACTGCAAAGTTTGGCGTAAGTAGCGTTTTATCATCAGCTGACATAACGTAAAGACATAAAAGTTGGCGTAACGTTTGCACTATGTAAAAAGCACGTGTAAGTAGTTACGCTACACTCAAGATGGCGACAGACGTCGATTGAAAATAGAACGGCTCCCTGACAGACAGACGTGTATCTTTTACTTATTTTGTAGGTAGCTTCGCTGCGGGAGAGAACGTTTTTGTGAGCCAGAAGAACATGACCTGGAGTGACGTCATTAAAACATGGGCACAGGAGAATTCTTCATTTACATTTGGCTCAAGTAGCAATAATCAGAGCTTGGTATCCAACTACTTACAGGTGAGAACAAATTGAATTCATACATGATAATCTGTTACTGTTATTAAATGAAGTCAGCCGTATTTCATATTTTTGTTACAGCAGAACAGCGCGTCCTATTATCCACTGTTTTAAACATGGGCAACTTTGGTATAACTTGACCAAACTACTGGGAAAAGTAACCTCCCTTGAATATGCCTTATCGGCAGCTCCGTTTGCATAGACTTGTTTGAAATAAAAATGCAGTGAATAAAAATTTGCTTTTATTTCTTATGGTGATTATATCATATCTCACAGTATTCTGTCTAAATACAGCCCGCAATAATTTATACGCAATTCAAATAGTTCGATGATATTCAAATAAATTTGACAAACGCCGATCAGTAAAGCCCACGCGATTTAGGTATATCTGTCAAAACTGTCTTAATGAAACATTGATGTATTTTTAAACAAATATCTTTCATCATTTATAATATCAAACCGAATGTGCAAGAATTTCGTATCTACGCTCAGTACACTGACGCGAAAGTACTATCTATTATATGTGGAAGAAACGTTGCTGCCTGGACTTCAACATACTCTATCACCAGTTACTTCCCCTTTACATAGAAAAAAGAATGTTGATAATCTTACTGTAAAACACTGAAAGACAAAACTACACGAGTAGGTTTAAATAGCAAATAAATTCGTAATTTTGAAAATTTGAAGTAAGTTTTACATACAATTAATTATCTAGAATTCTAACACGATCCGCAACTTTTCGTATATAGATATAGAGGGAAAGACGCTATTCATTATTTTACGATAAAATACAGATCACGTTTTCCACGGGCAAAACGTGGGGTAAATGTTGCACGCGTCCAATCGCATTCCGTGCTTGTAAGTTACTTTGGAATGTTGCTTCGCGTCAAACATAGGTCGTTGTATTTTCAAAGACAAGTTCGTGTTAGAATCGAAATAATAAATGCATCTCTGTATTTTATTGTTGCTCATTCAATCAGCTTCATCCAGAGTGGATCACAAGTGTTCTTAGTTTATCAGGAAATGGGATGTTCTTCATTAAGGTCGTTTCATTGCCTATAGAAGTAGATCGATTGTATTTGTAGATGAAATCTCCTACAGTATGCTAATTGTGTGATGTACAGGATAACGGCAACTTTACAGGATTACGACAGTACTATTGTTTTCTGATGCATCAATAAACTGTTTACAGTAAACTCCGTATATAACGAACTCTGTGGGACCATCTCAATTTGTACTTTATATCCGGAGTATGTTATATCCATCTTGTTCTTTCATATCTTATAAAGACAGAAAAAAAAACATGTGGCCTAGAAATAGTGTTCCTTATATCCGGAAGTTCGCTATATCCGGAGTCGTTATATACGGGGAGAAGTTGGAATGCATGCCGGTAGAAGGCCTTTATTTCGTTTGTTTGCTATGCTAACAACTCAAAAATAACTTATTGTCGTATTTAGATAAACTCATGTTTTTTGCTTTTTTCTTTTCTCCATGAAGTTGGTGTGGGCAAAAACGTCTGCTGTTGGCTGTGCAAAATCTGAATGTGGCGGGAAGTTCTTTTATGTCTGCCACTATGCTCCGGGGTAAACATGTTTCAAGTTCTTTATATGTTATATAGACGTCAAGCTCAAAGGTGCATAGTAAATGTAAATTTGACATCCCATATGTATTAGAATTAATAATTGGATTTTGCTTCTATTCTTCCTCAAAGTGTAGCTATTCCTACATGTAAAAATATAATATAAAATACTTGAAAGAAAACTATGAATTTCTGACGGGTCGTACCGATTATAGCCTCTGTAGAGGTTTGTGGACCTAATAAGCACAATCACAAACAATATGAATTTCTGATAATCGTAAAAGGAATAAGTTATAAAATAGCATCATTATATTCTGCACAACACCTTGTTTCGTACCATATACATCGGACGTGTTTTTACAGTACTGATATAAAGAACCTGTTTATTGGTGGACCACATTTAGCGCCCTATGCCTTATTATTACTGAGATGTTTTTTGGTGAATTGGTTTGTTTTAGGATGAATTATGATCACATTGACACGCCATACAACTCTACCAAGACATCCTGCTCACAGTGCTCTAAAAACTGCACGAATAAGCTATGTGGTAAGTACACCGGTACCTTCGAAAGTACACTAGAACCTGTGACAGTACACTTGAACCTGTGACAGTACACTAGAACCTGTGACAGTACACTAGAACCTGTGACAGTATACTAGAACCTGTGACAGTACACTAGGACCTGTGACAGTACACTAGAACCTGTGAAAATACACGGGAACCTGTGACAGTACACTAGGACCTGTGACAGTACACTAGGACCTGTGACAGTACTCTAGAACCTGTTAAAATACACGGGAACATGTGACAGTACACTAGAACCTGTGACAGTACACTAGGACCTGTGACAGTACACTAGGACCTGTGAAAATACACGGGAACCTGTGACAGTACACTAGGACCTGTGAAAATACACGGGAACCTGTGAAAGTACACTAGGACCTGTGAAAATACACGGGAACCTGTGATGTGACAGTACACTAGAACGTGTGATAGTACACTAGACACATCGAAAATACATTACAACCTTTGAAAGTACACTTGAAGCTTCGAAAGTACACTAGAACCTTTCAAAGCTGTGAAAGTACACTAGAACCGCTGAAAGTACACTGGAACCTGTTAAATGTATGCCATCGGACAAACGATACATTAAAATGAATACAATAATCAGGTGATCCATGATACAGTGATTTGTTTAAATATTGGTGGCATCTGCGCTAATGTTGCCGGCTGGTGATAGATGGTTTAAATCGAAGTCGATTTTAAATTAGAAATTTATTTTATAGGGATATTATTTCTTACATTTGATAGGAAATGGTATTGCCTGGTTACATAAAAGCTGTCTCTTATTGATCGTTTTAGACTTTCGTTTGTTTGGACTTGTAACTTTTCAAAGAAGACCTTGTTTTAATCAAAGCGCTGAAGACGCTGGATTTGTTTGTGTATTCAAAATATTTGTTCCTTGTTTTGTTGTGACTGTAATCTTCATTAGTGAAGGCTACACCAGTTGGTAATAAGATATGAACAGAATGCAACAGTTATAAATCGTATTTTTGATCGAATTGTCTCTGTTTCTATTCCCGGTACACATAGACAGCAGGGGTTTTCACTGTACTCAATAAAATGTTTTCACCTACTGTCTAAAATCAGACACTGATCGAGCAGCTAGTTACGGCGCTTCGATAACACAAACGAGCAGGCAATAGCACCGATCAATAAGAGGATCAAATTATTGTGCGGACCGACAAAGTAATAATGTGTATCTAAAACTACATTTATAGAACGAATATGGTTGAGACCAAGAAGTAACGATGTTCAAATGTCTTTCTGCAGTCATTGATAGATAAGATATGAATGTATGTTAACAAAATAGCTCATTCGATGCGTTTCAAGATAACGAAGCCTACAGTCGAATATAGGGTAAATTGCCTTCTACCTAAAACAATCACCACCTATGAAACATTAACGTATCCTAACACTTGTTTTCTGCTTAAGGTGCTCACGCGTATTTCTAATACATGTAGGAACGCAGACTAGCTCACGCCATTTCCGCAGAATAAACATATCAGCAATAAGGAAAGTTATAATTACGTCCCTTGCCGCGCATTGAATAAAATTTATGAATGGATGGATATATTCGTAAAAAGAGAATTTTTAAACATGCGCGTAAATATTCCTGGCTGTTCGAAACATTTCATACTTTAAAATAACGATCAGGGTTAGACATTTTGTTGCCACGGGAACTCCAAAACATATGTTTTCTTCAACACAAGGTTAAAGAAATGGCAGGCGGGTTAAGAAATCGGAACTATTTCTATATGGTGTGTATATATATATGTAGTAAATCGTCCAATATTTTTACGCATCATTGTAAAATGAAATACATCCGCGGTTCTTACTCGGAAACAGTTTACTTTAGTTATATTTACAAAATTTAGCTGATGCTGCATGAGTTTATAACATTATATATTTAAACAATACAACTTTAATATCTGCGGTGGCCATATGGTTTAGAATGAAGAATCATAATTTGGGATTATATGCTGACTGACGTGCCGGAGCTACTTTCAGATTTGGTACTTAAGGTGTAGGCATCGGAAACGGTAAGTAAATTTGTTTGTTTCACAAACAAATAAAAATGAAATGATTTTTTTTATTTCAAGTTGTTTTAATTTACTTTTCAGACTGCAAAGGAATTATTTGTCTCAATGGTGGAGAGATAAATTATGACACTTGTTTGTGCGACTGCATTAACACAGTGTCTACATACGACCCACCTACTTGCGAATGTAAGTACGAAGTGATGACTACCGATCCATTACTAGTATATCAATAAGTTCTTAATAACGTTAGTTTAAATCTGATTTATTCTAATTTATTTACTATTGATTACATCATTCACTATAGGATAGTGCTTTTTCCGGGTTTGTTATGTATTTTGTTCTACCGAAAAAAGAATCTTATTTTTTATTTGATGAAAACGAACCGTACAAATGGGGTATTTTCCAAAGCGGTTTATAACGAAACCAAAAGGCATTTCTGACACGATGGACATTCTCTGTTATATGTTGTGTCTTGTTCTTTTCATTTACAAGATATCTACAATAATGCTGATACAATTGTTGGCGGTTATTGCAAAAAGCAATAGAGTTCGGTTGCAGTTTGTAATATGTGGCGGTTTATTATTGGCCAACATTTTAGTTGGTAATGCAATACTTACTTTAAACATATTTTATTGCAAAATAATAAACATGTTCATAAGAAAGTACAAATTTACAAAGTATGCAAAAGGGTTGGGCCACAAGTTCTACCACCATTATAAATTGGCCCTCCCCAAACACAATGTATTTACACACAATTGGTGACATAAATTAACAGTTTAGCAATACACGTATTAATCATTTTAATATTTGAAATTCGATATTTTATGAGCGTGTTCAAGAATAGGTCTTAACAATGAAACATAGATTTGATTGAAGGATTTTCTGCTCAAATCAAATCAAATCAAATCAAATCAAATCGAATCTCTTTAATTTTAAATACTCAGACTTGTTACTTGTATTCATTAACAACTCAAATTTGAACATATTCCGTCTTCTGAAATAGTATGGATTTAAATATGTTTTCCTTTCAGATTTAAAACGATCGCATTCAAATAAATAATGAAATTCGTCGCCTATTTCCACAGTAGTTACAAAATCTTTGATTTAGTGGTATCCTATTCCAGTTTCCTGTTTCAATAGGGAGTCTGTGGTTTCTAGTTCTAAATTTTCAAAGTCAAGAGAGAGGGAGGTGTTGTGTTCAGATATTTCTCAGATTTCTCGCGAGAATGATTTTTTTAATATTCTGTAATATGTACTATTACTAGCATTTTCAATCAGAGAATGCCATCAGATAAAAAATATGTATTTTTGTCTAACTGAAAGTTTTAACCATTTTGTATTAAGTTGAGTGATCGTGCTAAAAACTAATATGTCCGCATTTAATTAATATCAATCTAATGTTAAGGAGCTACGGGAATTTTTTCTTAAATGTTTCGTTGCTAAGGTCATTAGACATTTTGAACATACTACGGTAAGTAATTTGAGACAGTTTCTCAAACTGCATGTTTTCACCTCTGTAATGTAGTCTTGACCAAAAAGAAATAGGTTTTTTTCTTGTATGTCAACAGATAAAGGTATACATCACTTTCATTATAAACCATATAACTGGGAGTTGATCTTTTCAATTTCATAACATATTTCGAAAATTTCAACTGTACTCTCACAATTACATCTAGATTTCCAAAACCCCATTATTCAGATCCATACAAAAGCTTATTGTATATGAGGTTGTTTCTAACATCAAGATGATTATACATATATTTGTAAACAACTCGTTCTATCTGTTTCCCGACGAAACATAAAAGCGAGATCGGCCAATAATTATTACTTAATGAAGCGTCACCTTTTTTTAATATTGGCATAACAATGGCTTGTTTCCAATTTTCGGGGTAAATTCCTTCAAAGAGCAATTTATTTAACAATAATCATAAGGACTAACATACAGTCTGAGATATCTTCTTAAGGCCTTTGTGATTAATTATGTCATTACCGACTGCTTTATTTGGATCTAATGTTTTGATAATGTCAATAATAATATCTTGCTCAGAGATATAAATTGATGATAAAATATATTGGATTTACTTACAAATTCATGCAAAATTTAAGCAGATTCGTCGATTTGTGAAATTAAGCAGTATGATTCATGTCCACTGGCATTAATAACTTTTAACGGGGGTATTGTTTGCGAGTTTCTCTTAGTTTTTACAAGCTGGCGTAACTGTTTCCAATATTGTTTAGTATTTGTGGTGCTAAAATTTTCAACGTTTCTTTTTAGATTAGCGAAAAATTGTTCTCGAGCATGCTTGGTTAGATTGTTTACGTAATTTCTTATTTTTATGCTCCCGAAGGGTGGCATATTAAAATCGCACCGTCAGTCTGTGCATCTGCCCTTACATCTGATAGTGTCCGGGCTGTAACATTGAACGCTTTTGAAATAACTTGGCACAAATGTTCAGCACATCAAGACGATGTGTCGTGTGCAAGACACATGTCCCTACCTCAAAGGTCAAGGTCACACTTAGAGTCTGAAGGTAATGGAATCCTCTGAATATTCTATGACAATTTAAAATTACATGTATTTCGTTTTCCACACAATCACAAAATGGCATTTCCTTAGTTCTTCACTTAGATTCTCAAATCTATCTGTCTCAATCCTAATTGGTGATTTTATGTCGTGTGTATTAATATGTACATACATGTAGGTAGCTTTATGATCACTGATTTCACTCGGAACTTAAACTATATCACTATTCACACATGTCATAGAATCAGATAGACTAATTGGATCTACTATCGTTGCTGACGTGTCAGTTACCCATCACATTGTTTCAGTTGTACAGTAGACAAATACGCTTCCAAAATAGCGATTGTTTTTAAACTGATCTTCGTTGACATCACCAAGTTAAATGATATTTGGATTAAAGTCAATTGCTTTTTCTCTAAATACCGAAAAATCTTCCCAGAAAGATACGTTCGCATTTGGAGGCCGATAAAAACAACATACATGTGCTAGAAATGTATTGTGTCTTGACACATTTTCTAATACAATTGCATCAATTAAGGGATGCTCTAAGCCGGGAAGTCTTTTAGAAATAAGTCCTTGCGATACATAAACGAGTAAGCCGCTTGGGTGAGCTGTTGCATCTGTATCTTTGCGATGAATTCATCCGTTATTATGTTCGTAAGGTGTGTCTGTAAAACACAAAATATCAAAAATCGCAAAGAAAATCTTTAACATATTCTAACTTATTTCGAATTGATCTTACATTGAAATTTAAGATAGATATGTGCGAGGAGATGGGGTGGTCGCTTCAGGACCCGGATTTTCTCATAGATCTCCAGATTTCAGAAGAATTAAACATAACAGAATGAATGGTGTATATTAATACATTAATGATTTTATACATTTATCAAGTAACTTGTCATTTATTAAAATAACACATTTCTCTTCAGTTGAATTATGTTTTTTTTGTACATCTCTTGTAATCAAACAGAGAAAAACTCCCAACAAGTAATCGGCAGACATAAATATTGATATTCCAGTGTGCAATGATCGATATTTAAAGCCTTCTGTTGAATAAGTCTGTTGATATCGTTTAGCTATAGCTTGCAGTTTGTATCAGGCACTACAACAAGTTTAACTGCCTCTATATATGAATGAATGGCTACGATCGCTGGCTTGTATTCAATCAATCCGTCAGGGGTTTTAGCCGTGCTGTTGTCCTGATTTTTTACGGAAGAAGTTTGATGTAAGGCTAAAGCACTGGTTCTTTCCGGGGACTACAGTTAGGTAAACTGATTACCTGTAAATAACTGAGCTACAGTTAGGTAAACTGATTACCTGTAAATAACTGAACAACTGCTGAAATGCGCGTTTAAACCGACTAAAAACTTTTGAATTGTTTTTCAGTACGATGTGAGGCAAATGGCGACGATGCAAAATGTGGGACGACTTATAGGAAGTCAAACTGCAGAAGCAGTTTCGAGACAATGTTCCACTGTCCGTGGATGTGTGACATATGCCCCTGTAAGTATTTGAGAGCTTTTACAAGACTAAGAGATAATGAAACGCACACATGATTAAAGTTGTATTACACTTCGAGTACGCCATGAGGTTTACCCTCTGGACTACCAATCAGAAGGTCCCGGTTCGAATCCCGACCGCGGTACTGAGATTCAGAGTGATCCATCATTTAAAGATGAACTGGTTAGAAACCCATAGATAGTCTTGTGTGTGTCTGTGCTATACACCGGGCACGTAAAAAAACAAACCCATAGATAGTCTTGTGTGTGTCTGTGCTATACACCGGGCACGTAAAAAAACAAAGGGGTCTATTCGTAAAGAGCTAGGGTCTGATACCCGGGTCCCCTTGTATCTGCATTTGTCTCTTTATTAGCTTAGATTACTCTCTCGAGATTCATTCCACATGAAATCAACCCCAAGGAGAGGGGGGCGGGGGGGGGGGAGCAATGTGGAATTATTTGTGTCTTGCGTAAGGACACAACCGACATGGCTATGGTAGGAATCGAACCTGGGACCCTTCGATCCTGAGACGAACGCGCTAACACTGCGCCACGGCTCAACAATCTATTACTCGTAATTGTCTATATTGTATTGCAATTATATTACTGGCAAATAATTATGGTTCTTAATTAAAACTAAATTCAGTGGAGCTCAAATAAGGTTTTGTATATATTATCATTTTTACAGACGCCGGCAAAAACTACACTGAAGGGTCGGAACCTTTACCCTGGGAGCGGAACAGAAAAGAGTGTCCATCACCAACTACAACGACGCCAGCACAGAAAATCAGCCAGGCAACAGGTGTGTCCCGCAGACAGACACAAGAAACACAGTCAACCCCGGCGCCACAGCAAGGTGGAAACGGATGCTCCTGTAATGGTGCAGCCCTATGTGCTCTCGTGCTTGTTTTTGTGCAGACATTCTTATCCATTGTAAAATGAAGTGCTACGGGGAATTTGTAATCATCCTGCGGTTTATTTATTTATTATATGCTGTGACATGTGAGAACACAAATTTATGCATCTTAGACTTTTATTTTATATTTGTATGAAACAATCATGAAAATGCAGTTCTTATGAAAGGTGTTAAACTTTGATGTCTGGCATTTTCTATTAAAGGGTAAAATGAGAATTGTCTCGTCTTAGAAGCACTACCCGCAAAAAACAAGTCCATGAAATGCATTTCAGCTTCTTTTTAGCTCACCTGGCTTTGCCAGGGAGAGCTTTTCTAATGGATGATTGTCCGTCGTCCGTCAATATTTTAATTCAAACGACATCTCCTCTGAAACCACTGGGCCAATGTTGATGAAACTATGCAGGGATGTTCCTTGCATGAAGCTCTAACAAAATTGTTCAAAAAATTCCATTCCATGCAGAACTCTGGTTGCTATGGGAAAAATGGGAAAACTTAAATTTTCTTCTCTGAAACCACAAGGCATACTAGCTGGCTGCCTAGTAGACCTCTACCAAGTTTGTTCAAAGCATGACCCCTAGGTCAAAACTGACCCAGCCCGGGGGTCTCTTGATTTTACATAGGAAAAACTTTAAAAATCTTTTTTTCTGAAACCACAAGGCCTAGAACTTAGATATTTGGCATGTAGCATTGTCTAGTAGACCTCTATCAAGATTGTTCAAATTATGACCCCGGATCAAAATTGACCCCGCACGTGGGTCACTTAGTTTTACATAGGCTTATGTAGGAAAAACTATAAACCTCTTCTTCTCTGAAACCACAAGGCCTAGAACTTAGATATTTGGCATGTAGCATTGCCTTGTAGATTTTAACCAAGATTGTTCAACCCCCGGTTGAAAATTAACCCTTCCCTGAAGGTGGGCTTCTAAGAATTATGTTAAAGTCATGACCCCTTGTACAATTGGCAATTGATACACAGGTGAGCGATAAAGGGCTATTTTGGTCCTCTTGTTTTTGCCATAAGCAAAGATAGTGTAGCAACCCACCCACAGTTGATATACGAAAGAGTGTAAGTAACAGATAAGATGCACGTGGAGCCCGGTACAGCTGCGGGGTGCACGACGAGCACCGTTTGTTTGTTTGTTTGTTCCAGTACGATATGACCGTAATGTGTAAAACTGCAGATAATGCCAGATATTATATCAAATATAGCTGTAGTACGTTATCATTCTAGAACCTAAATCGAATATCAAAAAGGGACCACGAGCATATAAATAAAGAAGGCTCATTGTATATTTTTACTTTAACCTCTCGAATTATAATTGTGGTACACTCAATCTTCCTTGGTCAAATATATTTGAGACTATGATGCCCGTTTTAACTAAATCCTAAACCCACTGTTGTGAGCGAGAAGCTAGTGTAGTGGAACATGGTGCTACCTAGGTCCAAAATAATGGTGAATCAACATTTCAAGATGGAGCGCCGAAATACCATTTTCCAAGTTTCAAATAGCGAGCTTATATTTTTAAAAGATTTTTAAAAAATAATAAAAGATATAATATCAAAGAAAAAACGTGTCGAATTTTTCAAAAGTCAACACATATCAAAATATGTCATAAAAACATGATGATTGGCAAACAATTTTTTTCTCAAATTTCTAGTGATCATTCTAAAATAATTAACAAAAGGTATATAGATATTTATAATGAGCTGGGTGGTCTTTTTGCTGAAAACGGTTAAATTTAAATGTTTATATTTCTGCAGTCTTACTAAAGTGGCATTTCACTCTTGCCAAAGTCTTAATAGTATAATATGTTCCAGTCAATTATTCGATAAAATACAAAAATACGTTAAGAAAAATTGTACCTATCAGGGGCTTAGTATTGGGCCTTTAGAAAAAGAAATCATTACCCGGCGCTTAAACTGTTATTAACTATACTGTTCACTATTACTTCAAGTAATCTATAAATAAGCTGACTGGGAGCAAACAGTATGGAGTCTGATCAGACTGGATCCGTGCTGGTCGCTAATGCTGGCTATTGGTTTTCTCATGGGGTGGTTTATATCACGATTGTAACAAAACAAAAGCTTTAATCAAACACACGGTCGTATCATTAGTGATTTAATTTTTTCTTGTGTCTGACGAGTCCACTAGAGTATGTATATGTCTGACGAGTCCACTAGAGTATGTATATGTCTGGCGAGTCCACTAGAGTATGTATATGTCTGACGAGTCCACTAGAGTATGTATATGTCTGGCGAGTCCACTAGAGTATGTATATGTCTGGCGAGTCCACTAGAGTATGTATATGTCTGGCGAGTCCACTAGAGTATGTATATGTCTGACGAGTCCACTAGAGTATGTATATGTCTGGCGAGTCCACTAGAGTATGTATATGTCTGACGAGTCCACTAGAGTATGTATATGTCTGACGAGTCCACTAGAGTATGTATATGTCTGACGAGTCCACTAGAGTATGTATATGTCTGGCGAGTCCACTAGAGTCTGACGAGTCCACTAGAGTATGTATATGTCTGGCGAGTCCACTAGAGTATGTATATGTCTGACGAGTCCACTAGAGTATGTATATGTCTTTGCACATGCTTTGCAAACATTTCTCTTGTTTACAGTATGCTTGCTGGTATGCTTCTCAAGTTTGTCTTTTCTTTTGAATTGTTGTTGACATGTGCTTTTACAAATTCTTTCACATGTATAAATGCAATAAAATAAATGTATATGATCTGAACAATATGATTATTATCAAAGACATATACAATGTATATGTATAAATCATGTTTAACTTTGAATGATATAATGAAGGTGATGATTAAAAATAAAATTCGATCACCAATCCTATCCAAAAATAATTCACTACCCACTCCACCGACCAGATGTTCTGCTTCTGTGTAGTGGCAGGATGATGTTTTCGCTCGTGGCACGTGTACAGCAATGATCATTAATTATATGAGTGCTATTTACATTACTTCTATCGTGTATTTAATCGTTCTAAAGACGTTCAAAGTCAGTTTTTGTCATTTTGGCTACCTTTCCTATCGCCGATTCGGGACGAAATTTCCACCGATTCGAAATTTGTTGCAGGGTAATCATGAAATATACAGCAGTTACAATATCAAGGCATATATCATCGGATGCGGAAAAATGATGGCTAGGACATGGGCAATAAGGTTTGCTCACTGAACATCTACTGAAGAAGAAAACAAGGCAAATACCTGCAAATTTGTGGATGCCGCCATGTATTTCCACTCAATCCTATCACAACAAATGTCACGTGATCACCCGGCAGGGTAAGGGATAAACGCATTAATTGTAACATAAATAAACATTAATTTTTAACATTTACATAATGAGAAAATTCAGTTGAGATGTAGCATGTATTAAACAATCTGCACAATATGAAAGATTTCTTGTTTCATTTTCTGCTCACATCTTTACTGATATTCTAAAATGCCTCTGCTTCCTTTAAATCATGTTTCAAAAACATGCGCAGCGCTTTTGATGCTTTGCATCAAACTTCATCTTGTCTCTTTTTGTGCACGTGGTGCACGTTTACAGGCCGTGAATATGCATCACACGTCCGTCCCTTCAACACTTTTTTATAGACAACGTTTTCAAAAAAGAAACACCCAACAGATCTACTGCCAACATAAAATAGATCTAGTTATTTCTTTTTACTCAGAACCGCAAGGCTCAAAGTGAGAAACTTCGTGACAAGTCAGAGCGCATTGACCACTGAGTGGATCTTACTAGTTTCTATAATTTATATCTGATTTACATAGATCTACATAAACACTGATAGGCCTACCTTGATATCAGTCATGACTAACAGTCCGAACTTCGTAGTAGAATCTAGACCCTAGGTAGATTCTAGTTAGACAAAATGACAATTTCAATTTTAAAATATATTTAGTATCTATTTTATTCTGGAATTTATACTTAGATTCTACACTAAAAAACTTCAACATTAGAGACTTAAGCGGAAAGAAAATGATGTGTCTGATCTAGAATCTAGATCTTTGATTTTCATTGAAAAAACTTGATATCAGGTAGATTCTAGATCTAGAATTATACTGTATAGCTCTTTACGAACAAATGAGAAAAATAACGGCCGAAGACCAATAAAAAAGGACAAAGAAAATTAAGGGACAAATTCCTCAAAAAATCCGTAATATTTTTAATGTGCAATGTTATTGCGGGCCCGCTATATTTAATACGTGGTTGTATCATGTAGGTGAAGTAGTGTATAGTTCTTTTAACAAAATGTTATGAAAATCGCCTAGGAAGTTACGATAAAGAATGGGTTAAACTATTGTTCATTGTGCAGCTTTAAAATTGTCAAAAAATGATATTTCTATCTTTTATCCATGTAAAACGACAAATTATTTTATTTGCTTATGTAACGTCTAATAAGTAGTGAAAAGTTTTTATTGTTCTGCCAGTATAAAAACCGATACCGATCAAACATGCCGGTATCTTCCGGTATCGGGTAAAGTGGGTCCAGGTACCCAAAGTTAACTCATTGGTCGGTAACGATACTTTTAGTAATCGTAAAAATGTGCGTTGTTTTGTTTACAAACATTTTGACTGCAAACGATTTTGTGAGGATAGAGGCAGGAATAGTAGATCTATTGTATATTCTGAGAATCACCTTAATGGAACATATATTGGAGAATATATTATAATATTGCTTTTTTAACTTTGTTTTAATTAACGCTGAATGAAAATAGGGCACGTAGAGCTATATACAACTTAATGGAAACAAACGGAAAGAGCATAAGACTATATGATTTCGTTTCTTTTTTAAATCGTAAATGATACACTGGAAATGACAGAGCTACTAAATTGTAAAAGCACAAACCAGATAGTCAAGTATTTGCTTTACATGAACCAGGGATAGTATATTATAAGTCCTGCATGAACCTAGAATGTAGATTTATTCTGTCTCTGTTATAAAGTCTGTAAAGTTTATTTGCATCTCCAATTTCAAAATATTTACATGAAAGCTTTGTTTCTAGGCCCGTATCACAGTTTTTCTTGTATATCTTACTGCATGTTTTTGTGCATTATCTATCTACCAAGGTCGAATCGATAATTATCTACTCGCCCGGCTTTCCATGTTATTTACTGTGCTGGTACGCTGCTTGTGTATTACGTCATGACTTTTGCCTAAACGTCATCTTTTTAAAAATCAAAGCGTCCATCATGTGCAGGTAAGAAAATACATAGAAATTTATAACATAAAACTGTGGTGTCTAGGTGTTTATGACTTTTTCAGTGATTTTCCAATTAGGGTATAGGCTCTACATCGCATCTTATATAAACTGAAGGTGAAGTAGGCCTACCCTTCTAACAGATAGCTTTACTGTAGATATTGATATTTTAGCATAAAATGTTAATTTGGAATAGAAATCTAGATCTAGATCTAGATATACGTTGCTAAGTATTTACACGAAAATATCGAGGTCTCAAAATTAGGTCGGAAAGACTTTAGTGACACTTTATTTTGTGAAATTTTGAGGTTGTGTAGATCTAATTATCTTGGTTCATGAAGTTTTTAAAGAGCATGGGCCGTATTCAAGGCAGATTGTGAAAAAAGGCAAAGTTAGTGTACCCGATTTCGCCCTCTTTTCATAGCAAATTAACTTTTTACACACAAGAGCTCAATATTCAAAACATTAACTGTACTGATCATAAAACATGAACATTCTTTCACATTTTTTTCTACTTTCACTTCCTTCTATAATGACGTCATACCATTGGTCCGCTCGATTATAAACATCTAAAATGTGACCGGTTCACCTTAAATTGTGGACCCGGTTTCGCAAACCCTGTTACTTTTAGAACGGACCAGTTAGCTAAACAAGTTGATGAAAAAGAAGGAGTAACAAAGCTTGTAAAATTAATATTATTTCACATTTTCTGTCTATTTTGTACATAGACTATATAGAATATACCTTATACTTTATTATAGTCAGCATTTGCAAATTTATTCAATGGCTTGAACATGCTGAAGAGAGTCCAAAATGTGAAAATAGCAATATTTTATTAGAAGTTTGTTTAAAATATTTTAGCATAGAGTCACCCAGCTGGCCTGCCTGTAAATGAATTTACTCGATTCAATATTTCACTATCCAAAAATAGAAATGCTAAACAAGTTACCTATACGTTGGAGAAGAACAAGAAAAAGAACTGATTTTTCACATTATTCTCCGTAAAAACATGAAAAAACCTGAGATTCCCTGGAATACAGATTGAATAGATGACTGTTCATTTCAGAAAACTAGCCACTTTATGATTTTAAAAATATTTTTGCAACTAAGTGGCCTCGGTATGATTTGTTATTGTTACGTCTGCCGTTTCCAAAGCAAGGCTCAGAATCAGGAGCCTTCCGATGTCTTTTCCGTCTGAGACTACCCTAATCCCATAAGAATAAAACAAAAACAAGCCAAAATTAACCAACAGTTTATTCAGAATTTACATTGAACTAGAAGGTATGCGAAACCGCATCCTGCGCGAAATCGGGTACACTGAATCTACAATCAGTAACTCATCAATGTTGATTGATAATGTACATACCACCGACTACAGTAGATCTTTAATAAATAAAATTTTCTTCATTAGATCTACAGTAAAACTTCTTAAAACTTCCTAGTTGACCGGGAAGCATCCATAATCGATTACTAGAGTAAATCAATTGATCAGTTCTGAGAAAACATGACTTAACAATGATGTCATTAAAACTCTCACGTCATCACATTTTTTAGCTTTAGACTACTGTAAGCTATTTAAAATAATGATAGAAAATCGAATCAATCAAGAACTTTAAACTTTCTTTTTATTTTTCTATTTGCGAAAATTGCCTTGCGTGCACTCTTGAAAATGAGTTCCTTGTTGGATTCTATCATCAAATAGTCAGTTTAGCGTCTTTTACTTTAAGCATCAAGTAAATCTTGCGTTTTGAAAACTCATAACTTAGATCTAGATTTTTGGTTAAAGATAGATCTAGATCTAGCTAGCATATATAGTTATGATTATGCCTACAAAGAATGTTTTAAAGGATGTTAATGTCTCAAACTGAGAAATTATAGATCCTACTTGTTTACAGATTCACAACCTTTTTCAATCTAACTTAAATATCTTCTCTGAAATAAATCTACTGTACAGTAAATTTCTATATGTTTTCTGAAAATTTACAGAAAAGTCACCTCAAACATAGCCATATAGATCTGACTAGTTTCTATAAATAGACAATATTTCAGCATAGATCCAGACTTAACAGTTCAAGACATATAGTATTTCCGGTGTTTCGTTTTTAGCTGACAACAGTCAGCGTTCCTAATTCCTGGTTCATCACTTCTCAGTACTGAGTACTTGCTCGCAGACATTTTACATGCAA
The DNA here is from genome assembly GCA_022818135.1 of Saxidomus purpurata. Taxonomy (NCBI): domain Eukaryota; kingdom Metazoa; phylum Mollusca; class Bivalvia; order Venerida; family Veneridae; genus Saxidomus; species Saxidomus purpurata. The sequence goes on along the minus strand of JAFMSR010000001.1, from coordinate 2,943,805 downwards.
TGTGAAATTTGCGTAATGGATAATGCTGTAACTACATTCTTATGCCTTATACTTAAAAACATTATTTTATGAAGGTAACATATAAGACATATAAAGAATAACAAGGTAGATCAAAACATATCTTTTTTCCATATGACCTTCGAAAAATTTAAAGGTCCATTACTAAGACCAAATTGAATTTTCTTTTAAAGCTGGAGCAATTATTGTAACAGGAAAAAACAGTTTGAAATTGGCTTCTTAAACTTTACAATTGACGTAGCAGAAAAAACGAATGTATGATTTTGTATTTCCTTAGATTAACCTGGGTGGTCTTTTAATTACTTTCGCTTTACTGCATGTTGTAAACAGTAAAAGACATACGTTGCACATCATTGGAAGTAAAGTTTTTAAAACTATAATTCAAAATAGGCATGCTTATTCATGAACATCCTATTTACAGCCTCTCTCTGCGAAACTTCTGGAAAATTACAAAGATATTGGAAAACTGGAAAACCTACGTTCGTTTTTGAAAAGGCAGAGTATAATTTATTAATTCTTTTGTTAAACTCAAATTTTCAACACAATATGGTCACATTCGATGCAGTTTGTCATATATTTCCTTCTGCGAAAACGCCCGTTGCAATTCCAGATTTAAAATAAAATCTGAGTTGGTCTTAGAAATGGATCTTTAAAATCACTAGAATACCTGTAAAATGGTATAATATGTCATCCTTGACCTCAAAAGAGGGCCTGTTGTTGGCGAATGTTTAGTTTAATCTATACATTATTACATACACAAAAACAGTGGTTATAAGATTTAAGCCAATCTGGCATACATACGTTTCATGTGTGAGAGCTCAATCTGACATACATTTTGTTTCTATGTTCTTTCTTTCAAGACATGGTTATAAGACTCAAGGCGGGCAAATACCTGCATCACGACAGCTCATGATTCAAATGTCTTAGATGTATTTTTGCTGAAGTTTTATCGCTTTCCCTTAGTTTATCACTTAAAAAACCTTTGCATTGAAAATAACGCATCCCCCTCCAAGGGCTCCTCCCCCAATCCCCAAAACGCTAGTGACAGCCCTGAAAGTCAATGTCACAGTGACCGTCACCAGAAAAAAATCCGATCAATAACTAGAGAACACGAAGTTCTTGTTACCCAAAACTTTGAATATATGTTGGGCATGACCAGTAGATGACCCATTTTGATTTTGAGGTCAACAGGGCTAAGGTGAAGTGACCTTTAATAGCAAAATCTTGTCCGAACGCTTGGCAAAGTGTCCTTTAACTTGGTAAGTAGGTTGGTCATGACCAGTAAATAAGCCCTATCGACTTTGAAGTCATCAGATCAAAGGTCAAGGAGATGGTAACCTTAAGCACCAAAAACTTGTCCGTTCAATATAACTAGAGAACTCATTCTGGCCTAGTGTCCTCAAAACTGTTAGGTTGGTTGATGGTTGAACATGACAAGTAGTAGATGACCTCTATTGATTTTGAAGTCAACAGGTCAATGTCACCGTGAACCTTTTTGCAAAAACAACTAATTGGCTGCCGTCAGGGGGGTGCAGGGGTAGCATCAAACATGCCTTGTTTCTGTTGTCTTTTACCGTTACAGGAATTCTCATGTTGAAGTGAGGTAAATCATTTTCGGGTACGTTTGTAACTACCATGGATTACTTTATACTGCTGCAAGCTATATTGTACTTCTGCATTTCTGCCTCAGGATTCTTCGTGTGTATTCCAGTCGCAGTAAATCGGGTAAGTCAAGATTCGTATCTTTTCATTTGATTTCTTAATTCAATAAATCTTATTCTCCCGAGCTACAGTTTACTTATGATAAAGTGGCAGTGACGAAGCATGAGAGTCAAATTTAACTACATGTAAATTTATAACGTCTTAAATACTATAATATATGCTATTTGGTTTTTGAAGTGGTATATGGGGATATATTACCCGCCAATACTTATATTACCCGCTCCAGTAGGCGAGGGTAATATTATGTCGAGGCGGGTAATATATCCCCATATACCACGTCAAAAAAAAACAAATAATTTTATTACCCTTCCCTTTCTTAAATGCTGAATGATTCCGTTTATGTTCTGTTTATCTAACGGCTGAACGTAAGCAGAACTTCAAATCCCCTGATGATACCTCAATGTCACTGCGTGACGTCACAAATCAGCACGGACTTATATACATCGACGTAGTGTACGCGGCGAACAAGCTCACGTTTAGCATGGGGCACAGTAACGGGGTAATGTCAAGTGTATATTACCGGCTTGCCCGTAAATATCAATATATATTTACGGATCGTTGACCAATCAGAAGACCGCAAATTTCATGTAATACAGGTTTGTACTTGTAATGTAAATATCTATTCAAATAAATTCCCTTCCACAAAACTCGTTTTGTACTTCAGGCGACTTTTGGTGGAGTCTGCATTCTGTACGCAGAGGTGCGACAGGTCTATCATGCGAGGATAATATACGGCAACTCTTCTATCTCAAGCTGTGACTTTCCCGTGTATTTTGGCGTTTTTGGTATGATAATCCTTGGTTTCCTTGGTGGATTTTTCTTCTTGTATTTTGCAGTTAAGTCCAGGACAAACAAAGATATAGGGTAAGAATATAATGTATAATGTTCATAACAGTTACTGTGAATTAAATATCATCTCTGTTGAGGGCTTTTATGTCAAGCGTCACCATATTGTATCTCAATAAATATTCGAAGAAATTGCATCAAACTTGGGTCGAATATTCTTCTCATAAATTGATAATGATTGAAAAGGTCAAGGTCACTCTTTGAGTCAAAAGCCATGTGACTGTATCTCTCAAACCGCTTAAAGAATTTTCATGAAATTCGAGTCAAATGTTTTTGTTTTGAAGAGAACATATACAATTTACCGGTATGTTTCATGTGTGCCAGCACAATGTGAAGGTCATGTTGAAGGGTCAAAGGTCATCAGACAATAATGAATATTACCTCGATCCCTTTAATAATTTTCCTGAATCTCGGGTCAAATGTTCATCATATCATGATGACAAAGTTAAAGGTCACTCTTCCATGTCAGAAACTTAGCTGGCATGAAAGTATAACTCCTTTACCTGTTGATGGACTTTAATGAAAGGTTGGTCATATGTTTATCACATCGCCTTATATCACAGCTGAGCACAGTTCCCGTCATCCAGCGTGATACACCGTCTATGATATGTTTTTGCATATATGACAAGCTTTGACATAGCATAAGAATTCTAGGTATATCGGGTATTTTGTTAGATATTTATATTCCATTTACGATATAATTTACCACAATCATGAGAAGTGTATTTTTGTGACAGCTTGGTTTTCTTTTTTAAAATAAAATTATTCACAGATTCGTGCGTTTTTGGTGACGTTTCAGGGAACGAATGTGGACATTACCTTTCATCACGCTTAACGCTGTTTTAGCATTTGTTACCATGATTGCAGCTTGCATTCTAACTGTTGGCTTCAACGTATTTTGTGAGAGCTTGAAGAATGTGTCAAAACATGGCGGGTATGTATCATTATTGTATTTTTTTACAACAGTGTGCTTTGTGTGTAGACTGTTCTTTGAAATTTCATCATGAAGAAGCGTTGTAAACAAGCGTTGTTGAACCGTATATGTCCTGGAACGTATATATCACACGTGTGTGATATATTCGACCGTAAATATAACACGTGTTTAATGTGACATATTCGTTTGGTCATTTTGACAGTTTACACCGAAACGTATATGTCTTTTTCACACGTGTGGTATATTCGGTCGGATTTTTTACACGCGTGATATATTCGGTCGAATTTTTCACACGCGTGATATATTCGTTCTGGTCATTTGACAGTTTACACTGAAACTTATTTGTGGTACTTTAGTGTATAAAACTATACTAATTATACTTTTGTAGGAAGTGGGTGGCAACCCACCCGTCCCTGGGCCGTTTGCCGGAGCCGTTGTAACAATGTTTAGGAACCCCATAGAATAATAACCCCGGTCATTATTTTTTTTAAGAATAGTGACCCCCCAGGAACTATGACTGATTTTAAGTGGATTTGAATCGAAGAAACTAAATGTTACACAAAGGATATTGTAGCTGCAGGGAAATAAAAAGAGATACGATTGTTTCATTCACAATTTTCAATCCTGTGTTTGACCTTTAACCTCTGAGTGTGACCTTGACCTTAGCCCAGGGACCTGGTTCTTGCACAATACACCCTGTCTTATAATGGTATGAAAATCCTTCAGTACATCCTTCAGTACAAAAACTCATTCTTCAATTTGACCTTTAACCTCAAACTGTGACCTTGACCGTAGACATAGGGATTTGTTCATCTGTATGACTCTTCGTCTCATTTTGGTAAACATTTATGCATTGTTACATCAATATCCCTTCAAGTATATAGAAGAAATGCTCCGGACAAAGTCATTCTTAATTCGACAAATGACACTTCGCAATGAGGTTAACATTTATGCCAAATATAAACACGATTGCTCCTTGCATGTCAAAGTTATGGTCCGGACAAAATCAGTCAGGACGGACGCACGGGCTCACAGACGAACGGATGCACATACACCGACTGCCAAAAGCGGCGACTATGTCAAGCTCACCGCAAGTGGGCTCGACAAAAATGATCGAGGGTCATTACAGTAGTATAAAATGGGGGGTCCTGATACTGATATTTTTGCACATACCGATATTTTTGCACATATACGCTTTACGATGTAGGGAAAGTAACTGCTACAGAAACTGGTTTCTATCATCGCAAGGGAAGGTCCATAGAAGTCTAAAATAATATTGTCCCGTTTAACACCAAGATATTGAAAGTCACCCAGGGTGTCAAAGACTGTCGCGGACCTTTGTATTTGACTCAAGAAGGTCCATAGAATTCTAAAATAACATGATCTCGTTTGGCACCGGTATCCTGAAAGGCTGCGAGGGTGCCAAAAACAGTCGCAGACCGTTGTTGACGCCGCGAGGGATCGCGGCGTCAGTATTGAATAGGTTTCAATTTTGGACCAGGGGTGCAAACAAATAGGGAGCAGCCAACATTATTATTGTAAATCTAAACTATGTTCTGTATGTATGAAAAATGACTTTTTATGAATCATTAAATTGTATTAAGTCTTAAGAAAATAATAAAGTACAAAATACTTACGTCTTCTTCCCTTTATTACAAAACTTTGGACACTTTAATGAGTATTTAATAACTTTTCCACAAACTCGCAGACTACGGGTTTTTATAGCTTTGTTTACGGACCTTACGACCCGATTCATCAAAGCTCAGAAAAAAGATTCGGAAGATGTTTTGCTATCTTAAACCACTCAGATAATAGAATACATGGCGCCAACGCGAAAATCAATGAAAACCCATTTTAATTACTACTATTAGACTATAATATTGAAACTGTAAAGAAAAACCTCCCCCCAACCAACCAAAAACCGTAGGGCCCTAACGGAATTCCATTCCATCATTTGTAAATAAAAACAATACTCGCCAATGGTAGTTCTGTACAATGTATACGTCCAGCATAATTAATCATGTGGATTTCATCTCTTTTCCGCCATATTGCTAGAGTGTATACGCTTCGGGAATAGAAAGAAAGAATAATCCACATTACCAGCTACAGGGAGGGAGGGGCTGGTATATCTGTTTTACAAATAGTTATTTTTCACAATATTTGGACCCGGTGTAAATTATATTTGCACGGTTTTTTGCCTCTGCTTCCATGTAGGAAATTGTGGGAGGAGCCATGGTTATAAATAGTTTTGTCTATTAAAAATAGCCAGTGTAAAATTGCATCCGAAAATATTAATGTTGTGAAAAAGGGTACACAAAGATTTAGTTTATGCTGTTCTAATAAAAGTTTATTTTTATGAATCAGTTTATAAACAAAAGTCACAGGGTATGTCTTTTGAGAACCTGTCCAAGTCATGCTTCTAAAACATGCGCGGCGTCTTTGATGCTTTGCATCAAAATTCGTCTTGTATTTGACTCGGGAAGGTGCATAGAGATTGAAACTGACCTTAACTCGTTTGGCACCAATATCCTGGAAGTCTGCTAGAGTGCCAAATATAGTCGCAGGCCCTTGTATTTGACTAGGAATGGTTCCTAGAGGTCTAAACTGATCTTAACTCATTTGGCACTGAGATCCTGAAAGTCTGCGAGGGTGTAAAAGACAGTCTCAGACCATTGTATTTGACAAGGGAAGGTGCATAGAGATTGAAAATGACCTTAACTCGTTTGGCACCAAGATCCTGGAAGTCTGCTAGAGTGCCAAATACAGTCGCAGACCATTGTATTTGACTAGGAATGGTTCCTAGAGGTCTAAACTGGTCTTAACTCATTTGGCACTGAGATCCTGAAAGTCTGCGTGGGTGTAAAAGACGGTCTCAGACCATTGTATTTGACTAGAGAGGGACCATAGAGCTAAAAATGACCTTAACTTGATTAGCACCAAGATCCTGGAAGTCTGCGAGAGTGCCAGAGATAGTCGCAGACCGTTGTATCTGACAGAGGTTTGCATTGATCTTTGTAATGAGACGCTAGTCATGAATGGGTTAAAAACGTGTTAAGTAGCAAACATTGTCAACTTATTGACTGGTTCTATGAACATAAGACGATGTGTAAATCGCTTCTGTCAAAATCGAAATAAGGAAACTGAACTAGAGGAGTTAAATGGAAGGACGAGGAGTGGAAATGAGGGAGAGGAGTGAACATGAGGTAGTGGAATGAGGTAGATATTTGTATGATTTGACCAATATGGCCGATACATCTGCAACAAAGATTTGAGTTTGATGTCTTGAAACTTTCTTAAGCAAATGTTTAAATGTCTGACTTTTTTCGACGTAGTCGTATACTTTTGATTTGAACTTCCGTTGGTATGGACGCGTTGCTAACCAACTTCGTTATAATGTGACCAATCAGAATCTGCAAATTATTGGCTAGCGTTTCGGTACCGGAATAAGCTTTTGAGATTGGTGCCTACTGCTAGTAAGGAAGCCTTCTGAAACACAAAATTGTGTATATTTTTTTATATTATAGTTATTTATGGGTTGGGGGGGGGGGGGGGGGGGGGGGGGGGGGGGGCTGTCAAATACAACTGGTCTGAGACTGTCTTTACCCCCCCCCCAACCTTCAAGAATCTGTGTAAAAAATAACACACCCAAACCCCCCCCCAAAAAAAAAAAACCCCTCCAAATATTTTTTACCCCCCCCCCACCCCTCAAAAACCCCCCCAAAAAAAAAAAAAAATTTTTATAAAATTTATAAACTTTCTTTAAAAAAAAAAAAAAAAAACAAAAAAATTTTTTACCCCCCCAACTTTTTTTTTTTTTTTTTTAAAAAAAAAAAAAAAATTTTAATTTATAATTTTTCCCCCCCCTCAAAAAAAAAAAAAAAAATTTTTTTTTTAATTATTTAAATTCAAAAAAAAAAAAAAAAAAAAAAAAAAAAAAAAAAAAAAAAATTTATTAAATTATATAAAATTTTTAAATTTTTTAAAAATTTTTTTTTTTTTTTTTTTTTTTTTTTTTTTTCCCCCCCCCCTCTTACGGTTACTTTACATTGTTTCACCGGCCATCAAATATATCAAGTTTGATCTGTGTTTAATCTGTGATAAATGTATTGTGTTGTACAAATAAAAATGTATAGTGATGTTTTATAATCAATGCTGTTCTGAGATAATTTCCTGTTAATAATCACCTCTCATTGGCCACATGAACGCAGTCGATAATTTTCAAGAACACCCGATCGAAATTTGACCAAACATTATTTATACAAATTAAAGACATAATACAGACCACACCTTCGAGTGGGAATGTCTAGTTCCCATGCAATGTGTTGGGACTGATCGGATCGACTTGGTTGTGTTAAGCAGAGAATCTATGCGGCATAACTTAATCAACCACATTTGATTGTTTTAAATATGTTTTATTTTTCATCAAACTGTCACGTATTCGTTGAAAATTTCGTTTTTATTTGCCTTTTTCTGCATGTGAGATATTCGTTTTCGTGTTCCTATAAAATTCGAAGTCAAACGTATACATCACATATTATGTGCCATATACGTTTCACGCGAAGACTATTTTCGACCGAATATATACACGTGTGACATGTTCGGTGGAATTTTCCCCCCCCCCCATATCCCCCCCCCACACGGTTCAATCTCGCTCTTGTATCTCCTGGCATATACGTTCAACTAGCCAATATTGCGATTCAAAAAAATATCGGTCAATATAACAAGCAAGAAGACTATGTTTCGACCTTATTATATAGCTTGCATTTCCATCGGACCCTGCGAAATTCGCAGAACAATTGTCACTTTGCCTTAGAACGAGTTCGAATTCAGTATTCTACGGTGAAAACTAGGCCACTCTGTCAAATATAAAAAAAAAAAAAAAAAAAATATAAAAGCTGCCTTTTTCCTCCTTTTTTTTCTAATTTTTTTTTGGTTTTTTTTTTTAAAGATGTTTGGAAAGAGTTCGAAAACGGGTAAACTTGGCTCAAAACTAGATCACTAGGTCAGATATGAGTAAAAAACTGTTTATGGCTTTATGCAATACAGGCTGTATTTTTCATCGAATTTTCGCGAAACTTGGTTAGCATTACGTGTATTATTTGATTTCTCGGATGAGTAAGAATAACGGTCATCTTGGCACTAGGTTGAATATAAGAAAACTTATATAAATTGCTCTCCAGACTCACTCTAGAAGGAATCAGCATCGAAGCGAGATGCAATGTGGAATCATCTTTGTCTTGCCTAATGACACTATAACTACTTGGGCATTGGTTGGGACAGAACCCGGGACCCCCCGATCCTGAGGCGAACGCGCTATCACTGCATAAAGGCAGTTCCAGTGGCAACTTAACTAAGTCTCTAGTTTCCTGTAAGTAAATACATGAGGATGGAAATCTGTCTTTTCAGGTGTGAGTGGTTTGAAAACCGGAAACTAAGCACCGTATCAGATACATGGCTGTTTGTTGAGCTCTCACATCTTTCCGAGGTAAGCTTCAAAGTCAATTATTTTATTTGAAAGACAGAAAACAGGGTTTTTAACTACAGAAACTTCCAGTGTTAAACAGTTTAGTAAAGGTATAATCTAGAGTTTTGCTATTTGATAGAATTAAGCGCCATCAATTTTATCCATTTTATCAAGTGTACTGCATGGTATTTTTGTTCTTCAATAGTATCAATCTAGGAAGTATCTAGGAAGGTTATCCTGTCTGTCCTTCATTCAAAATCTTGATACGGGTCATAACTTTTATAGCTATGTTTATTTGATGGACAATGCCTTTAGACATAAATTTCGAGTTACTGGCCAATATGTTTTGCAATGAGAACTGATTTGTAATTTTAACAGCAACCCATTTTTACTACAGTGCCTATTAGCAAACCACAGAGAGAAAAACAACTTGCGAGCCATGTTTCTGAACCTTTGAGCAATATGTTTTGTGCAAATAATATTGCAATATAAATGCAAATCCCGTCGTTTATGTTCAAGCCTAGTTGCTATATTTGCATACAAAAAGGCTAATTTTGTAAAATTCTCAGAGCTGCTTCTGCATGATGCTGTTAGATATTGTCTTTAACGGCAACATCCGACTTTTTAAAAGTTTTATACATCAAACTGAACAATTCGATAAGTGTACAGTTGAACCTCTCAATGAGCAGTCACCTGTCAATGAGCAGTCACCTGTCAATGAGCAGTCACCTGTCAATGAGCAGCCACCTGTCTATTAGTTTAGCAGCCAATACTGATGAATACATTTTCTTGATATCTAACATACGATTATTAAGGTGTGGTCATTTTTATGCATCCTTTGCTGCTTGCAAAAAAACTCTTTTGCTGCTGGTGGCATGTGGCAAGTAACTGGTATGTGCCTTGGTCTTTACGTTCAGAACATATTCCTGCAACCTGATCATGATCTGCACTCTACACTATTCATTCACTCAATTGTAAGTTAGCACCCCTTTGAAGGACAAATGGTCCCGTCTAAGTGGACAAATCCATTCTACTATTTTATAGTTGTATTATGATTACAAAATATAATAATATCAGTATTAATACTTCAGGCTGGTGCGTGGATCGGTTTTCTGATGTACATGATCCAGACGGGATTGAGCATGTTGAGAATGTACCGAAATCGTCTGCGACAAAAATAAAAGATTTCTAGAGACAACAAAAAGCAACGTTTCTGTGTCATAATATTTTATTGTTTAAAACAATTATGCGTTGTCATGAAATATGAAAAAGAAAACAAACTGATTATTTGAAAGATCAGGATGTGTAGATGTGAAAGATCATGTAATTTTGTTTATATTCTGCTTGTTTTGAATATTATTTATATACTACACATGCACAATAAAAGCATGGAATTTCTACTGTCGAAAAGCAGTGATCAGAAAAAGTTTCACAAATTGTCGTCTACTCTTAGTGTTTGAAATTATTTTTTGCCCAATCGCAATGCAGTATTCGCTACACTTTAACTTGGGTTAGATCAATATTTATATACAGAGTCTACTACAGATTTACAAAAAAATAATTTCAAACAGTAAGTAGGCATGCGCCGCGCCAGACCAATTTATTTTCGTAAATACATCAGAATGAACACTAACCTATACTTAAATTTGTCGTTTGGATTAGTTTATGTTGTTAATGGTGTCTAAAATTGGATGTAACTATGTATTATACAATGAAAATAAAACAAATGTTTGCGTATATTTCTCAACATAAACTTATTTAGATTAATTGATTGTTTTAAAAAAGTTGATAACAAATTTTACATTTCGAAAGTGCATCAATTGCATACCTGTAAAAACCTTAACGGGCAATAAATAACAAACGAGATTGTCATGGTGAAAAGATTGAATTATATTTTTGAAAAATACCAAAAACACACTGCGACCCGTAAAACCGCAAGCCTGTTCTATAAATAGCGTGCATTTTAGTGGGTCTCTTTTATTGAAATTTGCGTTAACACTCCCTGATATTATTCCCGCCGTGAAAAGTAGCCCAAGGTGACTCACTGGTATGGTGTCTTGTTTGTGCTATAACATTTCATGTAAGCCCTATCTTGTTGGTGGCAAGTGATCATGTTTTGAGGCCAATGCAGATCATGATCAGCCGGCACAACCGTGCACTCTGATCATGATCTGCACTGTTCGCAATCCAGTCAATATATCAATTTTCGGTGAGCACCCCTTTAAATAATTAATAATATTTTGTTAATTGACAGATATAGGCTGATCTATTTTAGTAGAGAAATTGTAAAGTTACCAGAGCTTATATAGAAAACATTCTGTAGCAAGACAACAGTTGTGTGGAAGTACATATGTATACAGTACAATTTGCATCAAAATGCAGACCATTTAATTCCAGTTTCCTCAAGTTTGTGACTCAAAAACCTACCAAATGAAGTAAGGCCGAATTGTAAGTTTAACTTACGGAGTTAGAGGTGCGTAACGTTCATTTTTAGCTTAACATTTGGAATATTATATAGTTGAACTACTAGCCGGTAGTCGGGTATATCATACAAGTGTAATGGGTAAGAAAGCAAAAAAATATAAATAATGTATTCACTTGCAACAGTACTATACCCAAAATGTAGACTGGTCGTTGAGTATTTTGCAACAGTACTATACCCAAAATGTAGACTGGTACTTGAGTCTTTTGCAACAGTACTTTACCCAAAATATAGACTGGTACTTGAGTCTTTTGCAACAGTACTATACCCAAAATGTAGACTGGTCGTTGAGTCTTTTGCAACAGTACTATACCCAAAATGTAGACTGGTACTTGAGTCTTTTGCAACAGTACTTTACCCAAAATGTAGACTGGTCGTTGAGTCTTTTGCAACAGTACTATACCCAAAATGTAGACTGGTACTTGAGTCTTTTGCAACAGTACTATACCCAAAATGTAGACTGGTCCTTGAGTCTTTTTGCAACAGTACTATACCCAAAATGTAGACTGGTCGTTGAGTCTTTTGCAACAGTACTATACCCAAAATGTAGACTGGTCGTTGAGTCTTTTGCAACAGTACTTTACCCAAAATGTAGACTGGTACTTGAGTCTTTTGCAACAGTACTTTACCCAAAATGTAGACTGGTCGTTGAGTCTTTTGCAACAGTACTATACCCAAAATGTAGACTGGTCGTTAAGTCTTTTGCAACAGTACTATACCCAAAATGTAGACTGGTCGTTGAGTCTTTTGCAACAGTACTATACCCAAAATATAGACTGGTACTTGAGTCTTTTGCAACAGTACTATACCCAAAATGTAGACTGGTACTTGAGTCTTTTGCAACAGTACTATACCCAAAATGTAGACTGGTACTTGAGTCTTTTGCAACAGTACTATACCCAATATGTAGACTGGTACTTGAGTCTTTTGCAACAGTACTATACCCAAAATGTAGACTGATCCTTGAGTCTTTTGCAACAGTACTCTACCCAAAATGTAGACTGGTCGTTGAGTCTTTTGCAACAGTACTATACCCAAAATGTAGACTGGTCCTTGAGTCTTTTGCAACAGTACTTTACCCAAAATGTAGACTGGTCCTTGAGTCTTTTGCAACAGAAGATTTATTTACTATACCAAAAATGTAGACTGGTACTTGAGTCTTTTGTAACAGTACTATACCCAAAATGTAGACTGGTTGTTGAGTCTTTTGCAACAGTACTATACCCAAAATGTAGACTGGTACTTGAGTCTTTTGCAACAGTACTTTACCCAAAATGTAGACTGGTCGTTGAGTCTTTTGCAACAGTATTATACCCAAAATGTAGACTGGTACTTGAGTCTTTTGCAACAGTACTTTACCCAAAATGTAGACTGGTCGTTGAGTCTTTTGCAACAGTACTATACCCAAAATGTAGACTGGTACTTGAGTCTTTTGCAACAGTACTATACCCAAAATGTAGACTGGTCGTTGAGTCTTTTGCAACAGTACTATACCCAAAATGTAGACTGGTCGTTGAGTCTTTTGCAACAGTACTATACCCAAAATGTAGACTGGTACTTGAGTCTTTTGCAACAGTACTATACCCAAAATGTAGACTGGTCGTTGAGTCTTTTGCAACAGTACTATACCCAAAATGTAGACTGGTACTTGAGTCTTTTGCAACAGTACTATACCCAAAATGTAGACTGGTACTTGAGTCTTTTGCAACAGTACTATACCCAAAATGTAGACTGGTCGTTGAGTCTTTTGCAACAGTACTATACCCAAAATGTAGACTGGTACTTGAGTCTTTTTGCAAAGTACTATACCCAAAATGTAGACTGGTACTTGAGTCTTTTGCAACAGTACTATACCCAAAATGTAGTGGTACTTGTGTCTTTTCAGTATATACCCAAAATGTAGACTGGTACTTGAGTCTTTTGCAACAGTACTATACCCAAAATGTAGACTGGTCGTTGAGTCTTTTGCAACAGTACTATACCCAAAATGTAGACTGGTACTTGAGTCTTTTGCAACAGTACTTTACCCAAAATGTAGACTGGTCGTTGAGTCTTTTGCAACAGTACTATACCCAAAATGTAGACTGGTACTTGAGTCTTTTGCAACAGTACTATACCCAAAATGTAGACTGGTACTTGAGTCTTTTGCAACAGTACTATACCAAAAATGTAGACTGGTTGTTGAGTCTTTTGCAACAGTACTTTACCCAAAATGTAGACTGGTACTTGAGTCTTTTGCAACAGTACTATACCCAAAATGTAGACTGGTCGTTGAGTCTTTTGCAACAGTACTTTACCCAAAATGTAGACTGGTCGTTGAGTCTTTTGCAACAGTAGATTTATTTACTATACCAAAAATGTAGACTGGTCCTTGAGTCTTTTGCAACAGTACTATACCCAAAATGTAGACTGGTTGTTGAGTCTTTTGCAACAGTACTATACCCAAAATGTAGACTGGTACTTGAGTCTTTTGCAACAGTACTATACCCAAAATGTAGACTGGTCCTTGAGTCTTTTGCAACAGTACTATACCCAACTTGAGTCTTTTGCAACAGTACAATACCAAAAATGTAGACTTACTTGAGTATTTTGCAAAAATGTAGACTGGTCGTTGAGTCTCTCAAAAACTAAATTTTCTTAATTGCATTTTCATAGAAGGTTTAAACAAATCGCCTGCCTCTTACTTAAAAACGACTCCCAACATGAGCTTTTCTATGGAAGAAATATTTCTCCAGTCTTTTTACTGTAACACTATTGATCTGAATATTCCGGAATGGAGCCGATAATGACTCGCGATGAACTCATTGCGTGATCTCTTCGTGAGTTATGGTTAAACCGCCCACCATAGCATCAGTAGTTTGCCTTCTTTTGTGTAATAGATGTCACACGTGTGTTACGCTGTAAAAACGATACTATCATTGGACTTTAATAGTGTTTTGTACAGTGACTACACGAGATGAATTTATAACGTTATGACTTTTTGCATAAAGGTAGGCACCTTTTTTATTCATACTAATTTAGAACCTATATCATACACCCGTAAGGCTGTACATGAACTATATGCATACAGTGAATTAAAAAAAATCATTATTTTGTTTTAATATTATTAATGGGGTTACATGGTTGTATACCCCGCGTCGGTAACCTGTGGGTTTATCAGGGAGGTCCTGCGACAAGTTTCAGATTTCTGTGAACTGTAGCACGTTAAAAGCCACTTCCCCAAAGTTTGGGGCAAACGGAACTAGCCTGATTCATTCGGCTCATCGGTTTAACCCGTTTTTTGGAAAACCTCAGAGCCGTAGAAGAAAGCGCCCATCAAACAAAAACTATATATCTCGCTGGCTTCAACGTCGAATTAATTAGACTATCGGTTCGTGTATCTAAAAATATGTCCGGCGCGGCGCGCAGAAAATGCATCAAAATTAACATGAACTGATGAAGGTAGCACACATTTTAGTGGGTTTGCTAAATGTTTTAGCTCGTTGTCGTCGTTGTTACCCCTGGGTAAAAACATGAACTTTGTTGGATCTTTGTCGATTTTGAGAATTACGCATACCTTCGTCATTTTTGTTGATTTCAATTTGTTCACAAACGATTAATGGATAATGTACTTCTACTTATCAAATGGGGTTTTGAGTCATATATTTTGGGGAGCAATATTTTTAGCTAGTCTGATTGTTTTGTTTTGCGTTTAGGTTATTTATATACTAACTATCAAAGATATCACTTTGAAACTTGGAACACCTGTTCACTATTAAATGTACAATAGAATGAAGGAGCCACCCCTCGTATCGCCCTGTCGTGCCCTGTCGTATTGCAGACAGGATTTTAGACGCGCTTTTCTTCAAAATAGAGGACTAACAAAGCCGTGTGGCAATCAGTTGATTCAATCGCATTTTATATATAGTACTGGCTTCGTAAACATATTTTAGGGAAATAACGACGTTTTAAACAAAAGTCTCTACCGTACAGTAAGACGAGTTAAAATGGGGTTGGTTGAGTCACTATTTCCTGTTGTTTGTTTTGATTGATAAGACTGAGTAGCAATTTGAGCTTCGATTTTCCATAGAAAAACCCTAATTCAAATGTCTGTAAGTGCACATCGAGTGCGGTGACCGGCTGCTCGTTGGCGAGAAATGGGTGCATACTATTTACACATAGACACACATTTGCGCATACGCACGAACACACACGCATTATACAAACGCACACACATCAACTTAATATTATAATGAAGAGATCATTGATTGTATGTGTTTGAAGCGCTGAATATAGCTTTATAGCATCATACTACATGATATAGCATTAAGTTAAACTCAAAATGTAGATACTTCTTGTAATTCTATATAATTATATCGTGTGTCTGCAAATTGATCACATTGTTCTAAACCAAAAATAAAACATGAAAAGTGGCTCATTCAACAAAAGGAATAAGACTAGAAACATGGGATTTTCCAGTTAAAAAATATACTGATAATTTTGTCCGCTGATTTACGTCATTGCAAATTCTGGACTTATATGATGTAACTATTGTCAAAACATAACGTGCATGATGATTTGTTTGTCTATAGAATGGTTTAACTTCTTTAAGGTCACTTTGGGTCATGGGGCGGGTAGGGCACAATCAGACACAGCAGGGCCATTCTGACGTGTGTTCTGCATTGAGAGGTGATTTGCAGTGCGTGGAAACTGATTCCCTGTGCTCAGAACTATGAAATTATGGCAAATGAGGTAGAAAAGCAAGAATTTGCAGGATTTGACGAAATCGAACAATTCTTGGCCAGCATTAGCTCTGTACAAACGTCGACTGCATCCCCTGTTAAACTTTCTCCATTAAAATACTGTACTAGTGGGACTCAAACATCGGTCTTACCACAAAAGGTCGACATCAGCATTCAGTGCGATATTCTTTCGCCCGCAACTGCCGATGACTATGAATGTCGTCACACGATCTCAAGCTATAAACAACATACTAAGAAGCGCAATCGTTCAGATAAGTCAGCTGGTAAACGCCGTATTACCTTTGCCGAAATCATTGCCGATATTGGAACCCAGTCGGAACCGAAGTCTCATGGAATACCAGTGCACATCTCCAATCGTTTCTATTCACCAAGGCCCTCTGACTTTGAATCAGAAAACATAATAAATATGGTTTATAATGTATAATTGTAATCTGAATATTTTGACATGGAATGTTTCCGCTTTACTCTCTAGCTGTTACAGTAGTTATCTATGTGATGTTTTAACATGGAATGTTTCCCGGTTTATTCTCTAGCTGTAGTTATCTATGTGATGTTTTAACATGGAATGTTTCCCGGCTTACTCTTTAGCTGTAGTTATCTATGTGATGTTTTAACATGGAATGTTTCCGGCTTACTCTCTAGCTGTAGTTATCTATGTGATGTTTTAAAGGAGAGGAAGGTTAATTTCTGAAGTGGTATTTCAGAACATTGGCTGTATAGGCACAATATGTATTATTATGAATGCTATAGACTCAAACTACAAATGTTTAGGGGTGTCAGATAATAGACGTGTCGGAAAGGGTGGTGTTGCCTTAATGTGACATATAAAGCACGACGACTTTGTTACACCGCTCTCCATCGACGATGATAGAGTAGATGGCGTGCAATTTCAATTCGCCCCAAATGAATTTATGTTTATTTTTCAAATATACCTGCCCTGTCGAAATGATCATTTACAGGGCTACAGGGATTATATTGATAAACTGTATAATTGATGGAGTTGTTACTCTGAAAGCGGCTTTGTATGTTTTATGGGTGACTATAACGCATCTTGTGTAAACTCTGTGCTAGATAATAGAGATATCTATCTTTTGCATTTTATGAGAGATTGTAATCTTGTAGCCTTGAATACACTGGAATCTTGTATAGGGGCGACTGCGTCTTAAGGTAGTAAACCCCTAATGGGCACCTATTCAAATCATTATAGGCTTAATATTTTCTTAATCTGTATCATTTCCTGGATTTAAAAACAAATTTTAAAATAATTTTACCATGAAAAAAAAAGTTGATTATGTATTAATACCGAATGAAAGAATGTATTGTGCTCGACACATTGAAATCATTGAATGTCTCGCGGCACAGACCAGTTATGTTATTTCAATTTGAATACCCCGCTAGGTAACGGTATTATGCCCGATAATAGCTACCTGCAAAATAGTGTCTATATAAACTGGAAAAGGGGTAAAGAATGCGAAACCATGGCGTACAAGGATCGTATCGATTCTTCCTCTAAGTTGAACGCACTTCAAAATAAAGTCGTACGGAGTACCTCTGATATAGACTATATCTATAATGCTCTAGTAGAGTCTCTGTCAAATATCTCGCGTGAATGCTTTACTAAAAAAAATGTAAGCGTCACCTCAAACCTTACTGGAACCTGTCTGAACTTCATGGTCGTACTAAGTTACGCCGTCAGGACTGGATATTGAACGATAGACCTCATTCATATCATTATGATGCTTACATATCATACAAACAATCCAAACGCGAGTTTCAATACTGGCACCGATTCTACATGTTTAAATGAATGAAATATGAATGAGCACCGTACCGCCGAACTAGACAATAATCTCTTCTGGATGACGCTAGAGCCATAACTGACCAGTGGCAAAAGTATTTTACTAATTTGTACTCTCCAAGAGATGACCCCGAATTTGACGATAGTTGGAAATCACATGTAGAGCATGAAGTAATTAACAGTAATAGTTTAAGATTCCGAGATCCAACGTTACCTCCGATTGTATTGCGTGACAGTGTGGATAAAGCTTTAAGATCATATAAACGGGGTAAAACGACAACATTTACTATGAAAATCTTACACATGGTGGGCCTCTTGTGCTCAATGTACTGACAAATCTTTACACAGCTATGTTGTCTTTTGGACATATTCCACCAGATATGAACCATAGTGACTATACATAAGGGCGGTAAAAAGAAAAAAGATAGCCCAAATAATTATAGAGCCATTTCCTTGTCATCGTGTGTCATAAAACTCTATGAATGTATTTTGCTAGAGAGATGTGAATCTAACATACTCTCTATGCTAAGTTCGCATCAAGGGGGCTTTCAAAAACAGCTTGGCTCGTTAATGTCGGCATTTTTACTACGCCAAAGCATTTTATATGGCAAAGAGAATAATAGCAAAGTATTTGTATGCTTCTTGGACGCCCGTCAAGCTTTTGATATTGTTTGGCATGACGGTCTTTTATATAAACTGCTACAAACTGGCATCGATAAACATTCATACTATGCGTTCCAGTCTATGTACGGTTCGATGGAAAGTCGCGTCCGTAACCGTGGCATCCTGTCTGACTGGTTCAGAGTTAGGCAAGGTACTAGACAGGGTGATTTGATTTGATGAGAATTTTATCAAGGTCCGTCCAAAAGAGCACTTATGTTAGCTTGATATTTGGATGAGACCCCACTAGACAGGGTGAAAAGACCTTTTCTCTTTTATACCTCCTCTATATAAACGGCCTCATACTCGAACTAGAGAGTTACGTGTCCAACAGTGGCCGATGACATGCTACTTTTATCAAAAAGGACTGTTCGGGTGTGAGTTATGGAATAACGTGTCCCCATCAAACCGTCTTCAATTAGAACGAAGTCATCGTTTTTGTGTGAAACTTGTCCAAAATCTGCCTACTTATGCAAATATTGACTTTGCTCTTAGTTGTCTTGGTGTACCTCCGATTGAAACAAAAAGTTGACTATAGAAAATTGCAGTTTTTAGGTCAGTTGTGTCGCTTACCGTCCAAGTATCTCTCCAAGCAAATCTTCGCAAAAAGACTTGTTCATTTCTATAATAACGAAAGGCAGGTACTCGGTTTCATCCATGATATGCATAGGATCCTTAATAAATATAACCTGAGTTATCACATCTACAATTACCTAATTACAGCCTTCTTTCCACCAAAAACGCAGTGGAAAAACATTCTAAGGAAAAATATGTACGATCGAGAATTTAGGGAACGTATGGAACGTAGTAATCCACTACTACGTACAGAAGCTTGTGGTTATACAATGTACACATTGTATCGGCAAAACGCACTGGCTCCAATTTAACGATAATGCTCCAACTAAAGTAACGAACCGGCTCCAATAAAAAATGGCTGATTTTAGTAAACAAAACCCAAGTCAGTATAACAGATTCGTGTATTTTATATGGTAAATCGCAACTTCTGAAGAAACGAATACTCTTACGGAATGCTCACTTCTTTCCTGCATGGCCGTAGCTAGTCGGCTGTTTCAGACATCGATGCGTGTGCAAGTTGAATGCAGAGGATTCAACGGTAAAAGTGCAAAACACACCCAAAATGCATGGATTTTGCTCAAAATTATCGAAGTTAAGGTGTTTAGCATAAAAGATTTGCACTGGCATGTAACTTTGGGTCAAATGTCGTAAGGATGTACCAACACTTTACCGATCTGCTATTTTTATAGGCAAAACTACCCATTTAAAAATACAACGATTCAGGCTCCAATTGACGATACAACGAAAATGTTCCAATTCGTGTTTCACGGATCATTTTCAAAGACGTCTATGAACAATTACAAATATAAAAGTAACTTTTATCGGACAAATTTAAGTGTTTTCTTAGTGAAAAAAATGAAAATTCAACTCAGAACTTTTAAATATTCAAAATACTTTCCAAAATGGCAGGATTCATGGACACAGTGTTTAAAGCTGCTCGCTCTCGCAAAACCATTGACATTCTTATTCATCAGTATAAGACTAAAGGCTAGAATTAAAGAAAGCAAAAATCGAGGTAGGAATTCACAGAAATCGATTGAAAAGGTCGGTTACACGACACCGCTACACTATATGTTATATTGAAATTTCAAGTGTTTGCAACGCTTTTGAATTTGGTAGCGTATTTTTCAAAATTTAGAGATGTACGTAACATGAGTTTATACTGGAGCCTTTTTATATCACCATATGTTCTAAAAGACGTTATTTACATACAGTTTGAAGAAATTATTCTTTTACGAAAATCTGAGAGCGAACAGCTTTAAGGTTTTATTTGACCTAGCGTTTTGACCGCTATCAATAATCACATGCAGCTTAGACTAAAATCGAAAATGTCATCTAATGAAAATTTGGAAAGCGACGGTTGAAGAAGTATAAAATTTTGCATTCGCTTTTTATGCTTTATCATCTTTCTGTGAACTTGTACACGACCTCAATATAATCTATCTGGGCTTTTTTGCCTAAGTGTGCTTATTGCGATAAACTTTCTGGAATTCTCACCGAGCCAGTTCGTGTTGAGTTTATTCTGGTCAAATACAAATAGCAAAGGTACTGGCACTTGATATCTACTGAAATAGTACTGTAGACTTTAAGCCATTATTAAAACACACATAAAACCATTCAAAAGTAGAATATTTTCCCAATTAGTCGAGGTAGAAGTGGAAGAAAACAATTACGGCGATTTATTTATATGCCTAAATTATGTAGCTCTACAGCGACATAGTCAAGGTAGACAGTACGTAAATGTTTTTAAGTTTATCACTAACAAACCGAGCATATACGGTATCCATGAATCCTGTTATTTTAGGAAGTATTTTGAATACTTAAATGTTAGTTTATACTTATTTATTTTGGCTCGATTGTATAGAAAGCGTGAAGCTTGGAGTCACACTCGAGTCTACTTCATGGAAAAGAGTACTGGTGTCATATGAGGAGGTACGGTCGTGACCCCAGTGGGGCTCGAACTCGCAACCCCTGGATGAGCGATGTTCTCCTTTAAATTATTTTTTAAAGAGAGTGGGTACAAGGTGACATAAAACTCAACATTTTGTTCGATACGAGATTCTCTTATGTTTGTAATTGTAAAAAAAAACGTCTGTGAAAATGATCCGTGAAACACGAATTGGAACATTTTCGTTGTATCATCAATTGGAGACTGAATCGTTGTATTTTTAAATGGGTAAGTTTTGCCTATAAAAATAGCAGATCGGTAAAGTGTTGGTACATGCTTACGACATTTGACCCAAAGTTACATGCCAGTGCAAATCTTTTATGCTAAACACCTTAACTTCGATAATTTTGAGCAAAATCCATGCATTTTGCACTTTTTACCGTTGAATCCTCTGCATTCAACTTGCATTACTTTCACACGCATCGATGTCTGAAACAGCCGACTAGCTACGGCCATGCAGGAAAGAAGTGAGCATTCCGTAAGAGTATTCGTTTCTTCAGAAGTTGCGATTTACCATATAAAATACACGAATCTGTTATACTGACTTGGGTTTTGTTTACTAAATCAGCCATTTTTATTGGAGCCGGTTCGTTACGTTAGTTGGAGCATTATCGTTAAATTGGAGCCAGTGCGTTTTGCCGATACAGTGTGATGTATCTCAGACGTTATTCGAACTTAAAATATAAAGGCTGCTTTGCGGTAGCTTGTATCTTTCTACAAAATAGAACACTGTGCTATTTGCAGTCAAATAACGGATAACATAACAGTACATGCAATATTCTTTTGCAAAAATAATGAGTACTTAAGAAAGTCGCTCTGGTCGAGTATCTTTGATTTAGTCGGACAAGATCACTATATCGATCTAATAGAGAAAGACCCTAAATCCCAAATATTTCAAATGTTGATCGGATTTTCGTCTGACAGTCTGTGTCCGGATATACACGACAAACTAAAAATTATATGCATTAATGTACTATATAAAATGCTACGCCATCAGTACAATATAGCCAGTGGCTGGTAAGCCTACTAGTATCTGTTTGTCCGCTTGGTAAACAGTGTTCCCGTAACCAGTCCTCTAAGGTTCCTTATATTTCGGTTCATTAAGGTGCTTTAATATGGATGACACTCCGTTACAAAAGCTTAATCTGTAACATTTTGCTATCATGCTTTTGTAAACGTACATGTAACGTTTCCTGAACATATGCGTTTGCAATTGTTGTGTGCCCTATTTTTATGTGAATTTAACTGTATAATATGTATATTTATATATAATTGTGCTTGTATATTGTTATTGCGGGCCGCAGCAGCGGCCCGCTATATTTAATACGTGGTTGGAAAATGTATCATGTAGGTGAAGTAGTGTATAGTTCTTTGAACAAAATGTTATGAAAATCGCCTAGGAAGGTACGATAAAGAATGGGTTAAACCACTGATCATTGTATAGCTTTAAAATTGTCAAAAAGTTGATATTTTTTATCTTTTATCCATGTAAACGTCAAATTATTTGATATGCTTATGTAACGTGTAATTAGTAGTGAAAAGTTTTTATTGTTCGGCTAGTATAAAAACCGATATCGGTCAAACATGCCGGTATTTTTCCGGTATCGGGTAAAGTGGGTCCATTACGTTACTATGACTCGATTTTTATTATTTAAAATTTACAATCACACTTCAGTTTGTTTTTGAATGATAGTATCACTATGCAGTCACTGACAGTCTATTTTAATCAGAAACGGCATGTAGAGCAATAAAGTGACAGGTAGCCAAAGTTTACTTACTGGCCGGGATGCACTTTCCATTTTTATCAGACTGGTTTACATTTCGAATTATCAGACTGGTCTACAGCAATAAACAGACAGGTAGCCGAAGTTAACTAAATTGGCCGGTATGCACTGACTTTTCAGTAATCGCGAAAATGTGCGTTGTTTTGTTTACAAACATTTTGACTGCAAACGATTTTGTGAGGATAGAGGCAAGAATAAGTATTGTATATTCTGAAAATCACCTTATTGGAACATCGCGTAGAATATATTATAATATTGCTGCGTTAACTTTGTTCTTATTAACGCTGAATAAAAATAGGGATCTTATATACAATCTAAGAAATCCTGATGAAAAAAAAAACGGAAAGTGCGTAAAGATTTTCATGAATATTTTTTAGTTTCTTTTTAAGTCAGAAATGATACACTGAAAATGAGTAACAGTTACTAAATCGTAACTACACAAACCCTATAGTCAAGTGTTTGCTTTACATGAACCTAGAATATAAATTTATTCCGTCTATGTTATAAAGTCTATAAAGTTTATTTGCATCTCCCATTTCAAAATATTAACATGAAAGCTGTGTTTCTAGGCCCGCTGTGATACGTAGTACATGTGTATCGCAGTTTTTCTTGTGTAATTCTGTTTCTATGTTTGTAACTTATTGCTGTTCTATTGTATTTTGATAGCTCTCCTTAATGGAGGTAAATAAAAAATCTCTATCTATCTATCTATCTATTCTGACGTGTGTTATGCATTGAGAGGTGATTTGCAGTGCGTCAATACTGATGACCGCCTCAGCGGTAGAGTGGTTCGAGCCGCTGGCTTTGAATCACCGAAACATTTCATTGATTGAAGGTCATGGGTTCGAGACCCTCTACCGACCAAGTCTCTTTATTTGAGAAAGCTGGCAATATCGGATTTAGAATGGGCGACAGGTACAGGTCTTTCTCGCGCAGCTATCCGCCTATACAATAGTGTTGTGTTACGTATTTAACATGTTTAACGTGCCAGTAAGCGTGAAAAATTACAGTATCTCTCAATAGATGTGTTTTGATAGACATAATGAAATTTAACAGAGCTAGTTTTACTAGTTTTGCATTTTTGTTTTGTTTTCAAGTACTTAAAGTAGGTTCGACCGTATTTGTATAAAACACGTGTGTGTTATCAATGCATCTTGTTCTTTAGTTTTATTTGTGAGGAAATTCAAACATGCATTAAATCTGATAGCATGACTGTAGTAGACGTGCTTATTCAAAAATGCTCAATTTCAATGGGGAAAATACCAGCTATACTTAGGAAAATGATATACATATATTATTAAGTACATAAATAGGTGGTACATATCATTTACAATGAGGCCTTTAAACAATTTTTAAAACAAATTCAAAGCAACGTATGAACAACACAATATGAGTAAAATACAGAAAACATAAAATATGTCGAAACGATGACAGACATAAAAGATAATGTTACACTTTCAATATAAAGCAGGCCGCAAAAAGTAGTTACAATTAGTCAGATTGAAGCAGAAAAATATATTTGAATGCATTGACATTTGATAAAAGTCTTATGTCAACAGGTATTTTGTTCCAAATGCCCATACTAGAGTAACTAATGTCTTCTTGAAATAATTTGTGTTAGGTTTTGGTATTTTTCTTTGATTGTTTATAAGTCCCGGCTGACCCTGGGACTTCTCTCTGGGCGAACTTGCCAAGACCCCTGACAGGCGCAGGTTGAAGAGAGACAGAAGCAGTTACAAGGGAATCCGGGAACCAGACCCTATCTCTTTTACGAATAGATCCCTTGGTTCTTTTACATGCCCGGTGTATAACACCAATACACGTGATACTACCTCTGGGTTTCTAACCAGTTTATCTCTAGATGGGTGGGAAACACTGAAATTCGAACCGGGAACCTCCGGATTGGTAGTCCACAGCGTTAACCACTCGATCACCGCACCGCCCTTGTTAGGTTTTTCGTGTGTGATATCCTTTCTGGATTTTAACCGTAATTCATAGTCTGTATAATTTGAGAATATAGTGAGATCTTTGATATATGAAGGTGTCAAATTATGAAGGGCTTTATAAACTATTAGACCAGTAAAGTATTTGCATCAGGTGGGAAATGAAAGCCATTTAAGATTTTGAACATCTCAGACGACCGTGAATATGTGTTGGCATTTAGTATAATTTCGGCTGATCGTTTTTGCATTTGAGTAATCTTTTTACATCTGTGCCATGTTAAACGCCCATAACCAAATGTGGGTGCAATAAACTATGGAATAAAATATAGAGTAAACACAAGAATTGCCAACGGTTTTGTGTCAGTAACTTTTTTGTTCCTTTACATACGAACTTGAAATAAAAATCCTAGTGAAGCAACTAAAGCAGTTGAGCCGATACAGATTTAGAGCACTGCGTCGTGATTTTCAGCTTATTTATGTAAAACCATGGTAAAAAGCGAGGAAAACATATGTGAAGGCCGTAGCTCAAGGACCATATTTAGGCGATAATATTTAATGTTCTCAATTCAGTACCACTGCTTACCAGGTGAAAATGTTTACACATGTGTCAAAAAATAGATAGGCTGAACAAATCTCACTATAAGCTAAAGGTTCATGTAAAGTGTTCGAAAGGGTGGTTTATAAATGTTTTCTTTGCTTCCAGTACACCCTTTACTTTGTTCTGTATAAAACATCACTAGGCTGTCCAGCACCTTCTGACATAAAATTAGGGATTTTGGGGCAATATTTCAGAAATTTTAGGACTAAAATAGTAACTCACAGTTAGTGCTTTAGTTATAGCAAAGGTGTCTACCAGTGTTTAAATTAAACTGCATGCCTCTTCTGATTTAGTATGAAAACATTTTCAATGTTGTAAGTCTGTTTATAACAAATGATAAAAAATAGGACATTTTTAGGAATACCCTTTGATTTTTTAAATAATTTTAGGAATTTTAGCAAAACTCAAAAAAGTAGGATATTTTGGGGGAATTTTAGGGACGCTGGACAGCCTGCATTTTTATTCAAAATAATTTTTCTCAAAACTTATCATTGATATGTGTATAATATGCTTATGTAGGTAGTCCGAGTAGTGAATGAAAAAGTCAAAATGAAAGTGAAAGTAGAACACTGTCAAAAACAAATAAATTGCTGGCATCTTACATTGAAATATTATTATTGTTTTTGATTACTCGGAGTACCTAGAGTAGTACGTTGCACACATGACAATAATAAATTTTGAGAAATGATGTTTGAGTAAAGTAGATGAGCCCTATCGATTGCGAGGTCAATGGGTCAAAGGTCAATGTCAGGGAGACCTTAAGCACAAAAAATTGTCTGATCAAAAAGTAGAGAACGCTTTGACCTACTGTCCTCAATTTTTTGGAGATACGTTGGTGATTTCAAACAAGTAGATGCACCCTATCAATTTTGAGGTCAACAGGTCAAGGTAACGGTGACCTTTTTTTGTTTGTTATAGTAGCTACTTCCGTCTTTCAGTGCATTTGCTTTCATCTGTCCGCGTAGTGATTGTCGTCTGCCAGCATATTATTTGTCGTCTGTATGTGCAGAAAATGTCGTGTTGTCAATGCAGTGACTGTCGTCTGCCAACGCAGTGACTGTCGTCTGCCAGCACAGCAACTGTCATCTTGCAGCAAAGCAAATTGTCTTGCAGCGCAGTGACTGTCGTCTTGCAGTGCAGTGACTGTCGTCTAGCAGCAGAGTGGCTGTCGTCTGTCAGCGCAGTAACTGCCGTCTGTCAGTGCAGTGGCTGTCGTCTGTCAGCGCAGTAACTGCCGTCTGTCAGTGCAGTGGCTTTCGTCTTGCAGCGCAATGACTGTCGTCTGTCAGTGCATTTTCTGTCGCCTGTCAGTGCAGTTTCTGTTGTCTGGCAGCGCAGGGATCGCGGTCTGACAGTGCAATGATAATGTTGTTTTTCTTTCTATTGCAGATTATGATCGGCTAAACTGAGCAAAGGAATTCTTTAAACGGTAAAATTATTTGAAAACGTTAGCCATGGACTTCATGCTATTACTGCAAGCAATCCTGTATTTCTGCATTGTTATCTTAGGATTTTTGGTCTGCATTCCGGTTGGTGTTAACCGGGTAAGTCCGTTTTCTTATCTGCTTTTACACCATTGTCATATGCGTTAACATGAGTATGAATCAGTTATAGATATCGATATAGTTACAATTATTTCTCTTTAAGTATTGAGACACCTTATTTATATTGCGAATTTGCAGAGGCATTACAGTTATGTATTAGTACAGACGGTCAGTTTACGTAACCATCATTGGTGTTGCTGCAACTCAAATGGTGGTACTTCAAATTCTTTAGCTTTACTCAATTAAAGCTCCCATTACCATGTGAATCTTCAGTAATGTACGTTCTTTTGTTAACCCTGATACAGTGTTTAAGTTTAACTCATTGCACTGTAATCATATTTTTCAGTCAAATTTTGACGGACTATGCATCTTGTACGCCGATTTCAATGGAAGACGTATTCTAGGAAGCACAGAGTCGACATGTGATTTTCCTATCTACTTTGGTGTATTCGGAATGATAATCTTTGGTCTACTGGCTGGACTCTGCTTCTCGTATTTTGTGATCAAGTCCAAATCAGACAAAGATTTTGGGTATGATTATTTGTTTATATCTTATACATGAATCAACAGTTTACAATACCAACTAATATGTTATTTTTTCCGTAACTTATGTCGGCATCATGCCAGTATTGCTAAAAAGCCTCGTTCACTTAGTGTTTATGTCTGCAAAGGTGGGAATATTAAAATCGCACCGTCCGTCCGGTCGTCTTCCGTAAACTTTTCCTTGATGATACTACAGGTCACGATACAAATTAATATGCTATTTTGTTCCGTAACTTATTTCGGCATCAGGCCAGTATTGCTATAAAGCCTTGTTCACTTGGTCTGTATGCCTGCAAAGGTGGACATATCAAAATCGCACCCTACGTCCGGTCGTCTTCCGTAAACATTTCCTTGATACATGTAACACCACAGGTCACAATTTCCATTTGACTCTCCTGAAACTTGCTCAGAAGGTTGCTTGCGATCTGTAGATGATCCCTATTGTTTTGGGGGTCAGTGGGTCAAAGGTCACAGTGACCCGAACTTTTAAAAGCACTTCCCTTCAACATTTTAGATCTAATTATAAGCAACAGTCTTCAAACTTTAAGGATGATTGGTCTTACTGAGTAGATGATCCCTACTATGGGGTCAGTGGATCAAGGTCAAGGTCACAGTAACCTCTGTTAGTTTTTCCTTGATAACATTCCAAAAGACTTTCACAAAACTTACTCAGCCCAGTAGAGCGATACTGGCCTTTAGGCTTTTGGACCTCTTGTTAGGAACAGAGTGACCCCTGTGTGCAATTGACCAGAACCATTAAGCATGTTGTAGAGCAAATGTGATGACATTCCATCCATTAGTTCATGAGAAGTTTTTCTATTTTTAGTAACTACGGCACGTGTGTACTAGACCGAAACCATTTCATGTTTCTTGAAAGGTTTCAATGCAACAATGCTACAGAGCAAGTTTGGTAAAAATCTTACAACTAGTCTAAGTAATATTTGACTTGATGTAAGATGGGACGGGACAGACGGACCGGACACCATGGGGCGATTCCTATATAGCACCACTAAACTATGTATAGCGGGGGGTTGATAAAACTGTGTTGTTATTTCAGAAAAGGGATGTGGACATTACCCTTTATCCCACTGAATTGTATTCTAGCACTGATTACACTGGTTGTTGCCTGTATGCTGAGTGTGGGCATCAAAATGTTTTGTGATGATATTAAAGAGCATTAACGTATATAAAAAGGTATGTGTGCAAGTAACTGTCAGTATTTATGAAGTCTGCGAGGGGATATATACGAGAAAAAGACAAATTAGAGTAAAGTGAATGTTTACACACCAGAGATATTTATTGAAAACTAGCATTTTTGTTGCCCATTTATTATTCAGGCGTTCTTTTACACGTTCAACGCTATGCATTTATTGTATACTGAATAATATTGATGCATAAATATAAATATGTTTTTTCCACACACAAAAACCCATCATTCCGGATCAAATGCAGTACACTGTATTACCACAAAACAAAATCTGGCATTGTTTTTGCAAGAATGTTTCCCGTAGATAAATGTTAATATTTTGTATAGATGTGCAGTTTATATAATTTGATTTCTGTGTTTACAATTTGTTTTGTTGTGCAGTTTTAGCATTCCAAGCATTTGAAATATAAAAATGCGGCGATGGGCTTGATGCCACCTCTGCAGGCGAAAAAAGGTCAATTTTATGAACTCGAAAATTAATGTGTTTCTCAGAGCATTTGCCCGTGTTAGCAAGTTTTCATTTAGTAGTAGTATAAAATGGAGTGTCCCCCCCCCCGAAAATTTTGCTCATTTACCCGAAACTTTTGCTCATACCAATATATGTGCTCATATGGTCTAAGGGAAATAATTGTGACAGTCATTCGAGTTTTATGTTGACAAGAGTTCTCCTTTTGAATGAGCTGAATTAACCAATGAGGAGTGAAACAATGACGCGATTGAATCCGACTCGATAAAAGAGCAGACTTTTCAGGTTATAACGACCGGTTCGGAGACCATATCATCGCTTTTGCGTCCGCCATTCAATTAGCACTTAATGTCCGGTGTGTAAATCTTACATGCATGAGTCGGTTTTCTATAGGATGTGTAGCAGAGCAAAGGTCACTAATATTCTCTACAGGGGTATAGTAGGAATTCACTATTATATATATCAACACTATAAGCCACACGAAGTGACAAGATGAGTCATTCAGGAGGTATGATGAGGTATTGAGGAGGTAATGAGGAGGCTGAGGAGGTAATGAGGAGGTACGAGGAGGCATGAGGAGGTAATGAGGAGGTATGATGAGGTTTGAGGAGGGTCACTTCTTGTGGCTTATAGTGTTGATATATATGATAGTGATTTGGTCGACGGCGAGGTCAGTTGCTAATAAAGCGAGACCGTTATCTCACTATGGAGAGTAACGACAAGAACATCATATTTCATTGTAGGAAATGTGGTTACGTTTTTTTGCTTTGGAGAAACCTATTACACCCTTCAGAGTATGGCATACATGCGAGTATTATTCAAATATCTGTGTATGCTGCGACTGCGTGTTTGAAAACCGTAAGGCATTTCTCAAGCATGTGAAAATGAAAGCCTCGGAGGTAGTGAGGAGAAACAGACCAATGCAAACGGATTCTAACCTTTTAGGGATATCTAAGGGAGGTAAAAGTCGTTTGGTTCGGTCTCCTGAATGTTTGCGGCTATATGCGTCAAAATGTTTTATTCGATTTCTATCTATATGGCCTGGTTTCTGCAAATGAGACATGTATGTTGATTTTCGGATTATTTCATTTCAAATTTGGGGTATGCCGTCGAAATCATACAAGTAATACTGGACTTTAATGAGCACCCCAATGACCAATAAATGGGAACCTACCCATTGTAAAATTCCAAATGAAACACTAATAAAAAGATAGGACGGTTTATTCAAGCGTATAATGCAATGAAAATAAAACAACTTTTGCGTATTTTCTCAACATACATGTAGATTAATCAAATATTTTAAAAGTTGATAACTAATATATTTCGAAAGGACATCAACTGCATACTTATAAAAACCACAAACAGGTATTAAATAACAAGCGAGATTGTCATGGTGACACGATTAAATTACTTTTTTTTGAAAGAACTCCAAGCCACACTGCGACCCGTAAACCGCAAGCCTTTTCTTTGAATAGCGTTATTTTAGTGGAGTGAGCGCTGTTGGAAAACATTATTTTTAATCTTGCGTATATTTTAAATGAATAGTTTTAGATAAAAGCTTATTACTTGATTTAAACTCTTGCTTGTTGCTAGACGTTTTATATACCCTTAGTTAAATGGTAAACGCCCCTACTGGAAAAATGCCGAGAAAAGAAGTCACAAGCAACATCTGTGTTTATTAGCTACATTTATTTTTTTCTTCTAAATTATCTACATTTCTTTAATATAAAGCGTGAGTTTTAATAAAACAGACACAAGTTTTGCTCTTTCCAGATGGAACAAATGAATGAAGTCAGTCAATTCGTTGATAGAAATGTCACAGATCTAAAGGCTTTTTTTATACAAAGACACGCAGCTCACTTTAGCTTCGACAATATCGTTTTACTATTGCCGAACAGTTTGACAGTCCTGTTATACATGTATCACTCTCACTCAGTATCTTCCATTTGTTCCGTATCTTCTTCCTCTTCAAACTGTGGAGTGACGTATTGTCCAGCACTTTATCAAACAGAAATCTCCGTTTAAGAATGGCGTACTTTAAGGCTTCCTCCCCTTCGTAGTGTTCTGTTGCAATTAGTTGACTGACTGTCTTCTTTATCGCTTTATAGATGGGATCCTTCTTCATAGCATCGAACCACACCAGTTTTCTACCGAAAATGTTCATCATGGCTTTCCTGTAAGTGCTTTCATGTCCTCAAAGACTTTTTCTCTGGCTTCACTTTCACTGATCTCGGTATCTTCTTCCAAGCTCCTTCACTTCGGTTTCATACTGCAACTGGCACTTATCAAACGCTTCCTCTACAATGTATTCCCAAGGGTCATATCCAACTCTTCTCAGATGTTACAGACACGTCGTCGCTGTTATCAGAATTGTTTTCATACAGGTCCAAAAATGTCCTCTTGTACAGAAATGTCTGACATCGCGTCTTCCTCTGAATCTTCGTCCGGATGTGCAGACCTTTTATGCCGCAACATATTATCCCGTCTTCTAAAGACTTTGAAACATATATCACTTCAAACTCGCGCTTGAAGGCTGCTGCAAATGAGGAGGAGTCATGTAAGTGTTCCTTTAATACCTGTCCAATAGTAGTGATGCTTTCATCTCCTTTTGAGGTCTGCTTCGGCTTTCTGCTCGCAGATGGTGCCCTCTGCCTAAGTTTCTTGTTACTCTTGTTACTAATACCATCTAACTTCCCTATGGAACCTTTACGCTTCCGTGTTTTACTGACTTCTTTTCATTCGTTGCATTCCAGATCGATAATGTCACTTTAGGTTTGGACTGACGATCAAGCATACTCTTAGCTATAGCTGTCGTCTGCTCCGCTGGGAGGACCATCCGTATATACATTTCAGAATGAGGCACATGGCTTTTACGAGATGCGCTCCTATTAAACTTCCTCTTTACTCTCTTTTCTTTTGTATCGAATATATCCATTTTTCTCAGGTGTGCGTCTTCACTTCTTGACATCCAAGCAATCACTGAAGTAAAAATGTCATTCTATTTATTTATCGTTTAAGACTCAAGCTTTAAGACGTTTGAAAACCACCGTTGCAATAATATCGATATTCAAACGTAAATAGGTATATATCCTACTTACTACCAGCTTATCTATCAGTTCGACTATATTGTTCACTTACACGCTTAAATGGAGTCCTTCTTAAGTTTATGATTCAAATATGGTTAACTCCTCGGAGGTAAGGGAGTGCCCCCTTCGCTAGGGGGTGGTGTCAGACACGTTTGGGGGCCTCCTCCCCGAGGAGTTAACCATATTTGAATCATAAACAAGAAGGACTCCATTTAAGCGTGTAAGTGAACAATATAGTCGAACTGATAGATAAGCTGGTAGTAAGTAGGATATATACCTATTTACGTTTGAAGATCGATATTATTGCAACGGTGGTTTTCAAACGTCTTAAAGCTTGAGTCTTAAACGATAAATAAATAGAATGACATTTTTTACTTCAGTGATTGCTTGGATGTCAAGAAGTGAAGACGCACACCTGAGAAAAATGGATATATTCGATACAAAAGAAAAGAGAGAAAGAGGAAGTTTAATAGGAGCGCTCTCGTAAAAGCCATGTGCCTCATTCTGAAATGTATATACGGATGGTCCTCCCAGCGGAGCAGACGACAGCTATAGCTAAGAGTATGTTTGATCGTCAGTCCAAACCTAAAGTGACATTAATCGATCTGGAATGCAACGAATGAAAGAAGTCAGTAAAACACGGAAGCGTAAAGGTTCCATAGGGAAGTAGATGGTATTAGTAACAAGAGTAACAAGAAACTTAGGCAGAGGGCACCATCTGCGAGCAGAAAGCCGAAGCAGACCTCAAAAAGGAGATGAAAGCATCACTACTATTGGACAGGTATTAAAGTGAACACTTACATGACTCCTCCTCATTTGCAGCTTAGCCTTCAAGCGCGATGTTTGAATGTGATATATGTTTCAAAGTCTTTAGAAGACGGGATAATATGTTGCGGCTAAAGGTCTGCACATCCGGACGAAGATTCAGAGGAAGACGCGATGTCAGACATTTCTGTACAAGAGGACTTTTTGGACCTTGTTAATGAAAACAATTCTGATAACAGCGACGACGATATGTCTGTAACATCTGAGAAGAGTTTGGATATTGACCCTTGGGAATACATTGTAGAGGAAGCGTTTGATAAGTGCCAGTCGCGTATGAAACCGAAGTGAAGGAGCTATGGAAGAAGATACCGAGATCAGTGAAAGTGAAGCCAGAGAAAATGTCTTTGAGGACATGAAAGCACTTACAGGAAAGCCATGATGAACATTTTCGGTAGAAAACTGGTGTGGTTCGATGCTATGAAGAAGGATCCCATCTATAAAGCGATAAAGAAGACAGTCAGTCAACAATTGCAACAGAACACTACGAAGGGAGGAAGCCTTAAAGTACGCCATTCTTAAACGGAGATTTCTGTTTGATAAAGTGCTGGACAATTACGTACTCCACAGTTTGAAGAGGAAGAAGATACGGAACAAATGGAAGATACTGAGTGGAGTGATACATGTATAACAGGACTGTCAAACTTTGTTCGGCTAATAGTAAAACGATATTGTCGAAGCTAAAGTGAGCTGCGTGTCTTTTTGTATAAAAAAAGCCTTTATGATCTGTGACATTTCTATCAACGAATTGACTGACTTCATTCATTTGTTCCATCTGGAAAGAGCAAAACTTGTGTCTGTTTTATTAAAACTCACGCTTTTATATTAAAGAAATGTAGATAATTTAGAAGAAAAAAATAAATGTAGCTAATAAACACAGATGTTGCTTTGTGACTTCTTTTCTCGGTCATTTTCCAGTAGGTGGCGTTTACCATTTAACTAAGGGTATATAAAAACGTCTAGCAACAAGCAAGAGTTTAAATCAAGTAATAAGCTTTTATCTAAAACTATTCATTTAAAATATACGCAAGATTAAAATAATGTTTTCCAACAGCGCTCACTCCACTAAAATTAACGCTATTCAAAGAAAAGGCTTGCGGTTTACGGGTCGCAGTGTGTGCTTGGAGTTCTTTTCAAAAAAATGTAATTTAATCGTGTCACCATGACAATCTCGCTTGTTATTTAATACCTGTTTGTGGTTTTTATAAGTATGCAGTTGATGTCCTTTCGAAATATATTAGTTATCAACTTTTTTAAAATATTTGATTAATCTACATGTATGTTGAGAAATATACGCAAAAGTTTGTTTTATTTTCATTGCATATACACTTGAATAAACCGTCCTATCTTTTTATTAGTGTTTCATTTGGAATTTTACAATGGGTAGGTTCCCATTTATTGGTCATTGGGGTGCTCATTAAAGTCCAGTATTACTTGTATGATTTCGACGGCATACCCCAAATTTGAAATGAAATAATCCGAAATATCAACATACATGTCTCATTTGCAGAAACCAGTGCCATATAGATAGAAATCGAATAAAACATTTTGACGCATATAGCCGCAAACATTCAGGAGACCGAACCAAACGACTTTTACCTCCCTTAGATATCCCTAAAAGGTAGAATCCGTTTGCATTGGTCTGTTTCTCCTCACTACCTCCGAGGCTTTCATTTTCACATGCTTGAGAAATGCCTTACGGTTTTCAAACACGCAGTCGCAGCATCACAGATATTTGAATAATACTCGCATGTATGCCATACTCTGAAGTGGTGTAATAGGTTTCTCCAAAGCAAAAAAAACGTAACCACATTTCCTACAATGAAATATGATGTTCTTGTCGTTACTCTCCATAGTGAGATAACGGTCTCGCTTTATTAGCAACTGACCTCGCCGTCTGTACCAAATCACTATCATATATATCAACACTATAAGCCACAAGAAGTGACCCTCCTCAATACCTCATCATACCTCCTCATTACCTCCTCATGCCTCCTCGTACCTCCTCATTACCTCCTCATGCCTCCTCATTACCTCCTCAATACCTCATCATACCTCCTGAATGACTCATCTTGTCACTTCGTGTGGCTTATAGTGTTGATATATATAATAGTGAATTCCTACTATACCCCTGTAGAGATATATTATGTGACCTTTGCTCTGCTACACATCCTATAGAAAACCGACTCATGCATGTAAGATTCACACACCGGACATTAAGTGCTAATTGAATGGCGGACGCAAAAGCGATGATATGGTCTCCGAACCGGTCGTTATAACCTGAAAAGTCTGCTCTTTTTATCGAGTCGGATTCAATCGCGTCATTGTTTCACTCCTCATTGGTTAATTCAGCTCATTCAAAAGGAGAACTCTTGTCAACATAAAACTCGAATGACTGTCACAATTATTTCCCTTAGACCATATGAGCACATATATTGGTATGAGCAAAAGTTTCGGGTATGAGCAAAATTTTCGGGGGACACTCCATTTTATACTACTTTTAGTACTTCCACTAGTCACTTACCAAGAACTTTAATGAATTACAAATTCAAACAATAATGCTAATTAGACCCGAGTGTTCAAGAGATAATCTTTAAGAAATCGTTTATTAATTTAAGTTGAGCAAAAATATCATTCTGATATTGACCTTTAAACTACCTTAAAACTACCGACACTTAAAAGTCAATGGTGTCCATTACTAGGCATGGATTACTCTTGACAATCTAAATTTCAACTAAATTCATTGACTGCCAGGGAAGCAAGTAAATGTTGCAGGAAAGTTTTTTTAAAATTAGAATACAACATAATCGAATTTGGTGAAGGCCATATTTGCTAACGCATTTGTGCCATTGCAGATGCTGGAGTTTTGGTGTGTTAATTTAGTTAATGAGAGTTACCTAATAGGATGTTTTCTTTTTACAGTTGTGCTCAGTATGAAAACCAGCCATTCAACAGTGAAGTAAACACAGGACCATTTGTTGGTCTTTCTTCATGCTCACAGGTAATATTTAAGAAGTCTATTCTTTCCACAGTCAGTAAACTACTATCATACAGGCAATCAGAGCTCAAACTGTAAAACTTTTTACTTGCCTTCTCCTGGACGTCAAAAAACGACATAATGTTTGTCCGTCCTTTTGTTGAAAGTCAGTATTGGTCCGCCACCGTGGTTGAGTGGTTAGAGTCGCTGATCACTTGCAATCACTGTTATCTTTTACTGATTAAGGATCATGAGTTCCAGCCCTGCTACCGACCATGTCTCTTTATGTGAGAAAGTTGTCAGTTTCTTAAGGAATATAGGAATCTAGTAATGGTTCTTATAATGAACAATTGTTAGGTAACTGCCCGTTAAAATGACGACCAATACAGTTGGAACGGGCGTAAAAATAAACTCCTACAACACAAACACACACGAAAGTCAGTTTTTTTCTAAATGTACTGCTTCTCTGAAGAGTTTTAAAGTGTTAAATCATTAAATCATTAATCAAAACAAAGAATAATCTGTAAGTTTACAGATTGTATATAACAATTTTGTTCTTCTAACCTGGAATTTTACTTCAGGCCGGAGCTTGGATTGGGTTTTTATTCTACCTAGCACAGACGGGGATAGGTGTTCGAAGATTTATTCAGAGCCGCAAACAGGACCAACAAAAAACGTAAAGCTGTGCAAGACAAATATGAAAGTTACCTTTAAGAAAGAATCTCAACATGCAGATCTTCATTTCCAGAGATTCCACATATACTAGAATTGAAGCTTTTCATTAATACGTATGCCAATCAGACACTCATTTTTAAAGTGGTAAAGGCCAATGGTCTTTTTGGATGTTTCGGCTACTCATAACATTTAAATAACCATGGTACCGAGATCTGTCTAACTGGTAAAATAGATTGTAATTTATAAACAAGAGGGCCATAATCGCCCTATATTGCTCACATGAAGACTAGTGCACGTACGTAAGGAAGTGACCTAAGGGAGTCAGTAGTTGCTACGGAAGTCACTGGTTGCTAGGGAAGGTCACTTGTTGCGAAAGAAGTCATTGGTCACTAAAAGCAGTGATTGCCAGAGAATTCAACTGTTGCTAGTTGTGTAGGACGTCAATGGTTGCTTATGAAGTCACTGGTGGCAAGAGAATGCTAATGGTTCCTAACAGTCAATGGTTCCTAGGGGAATAAACTGGTTGCTAGGGGACTAAGTTGTTACTAAGTAAGTAAATGGTTGCTTAGGAAGTCACTTGTTCCTAGGGGAAGTCACTGGTTGCTAAAAAGTCACTGGCTGCTAGGGCAATTCACTGGTAACTAGGAGACTAAGTTGTTGCTAAGGAAATTGGTCGTTCCTATGGGAAGTCACTGGTTGCTAAGGAAGTGGCTTCTAGGGAAGTAAGAGGTTGCTAACAAATAATTTCATATAACAGATAATGTTCAAAGATCTTCCTATATAAGTCAATGTAAGATAAGTTACCCCTACCTTCCCCCACCCCTCCCCCCCCCCCCGTCAATTTTGAACTTTTGAACTATACATACCAAATACCATTTGAACAATCTTTGAAGAGAGTCCCTAAGGAACATTCATGTGAAGCTTGATTGAAATTGGTCATGCAGTTTTTTACAAGAAGATTTGAACGTACACTGGATTATGAGTGGTCACGAAAGTTCACCATGAGCACAAGTGCTTATGTGAGCTAACAACACAGTCTTAACCTTGTTTTTTTAAGATGAAACTCTGTTATGAATAGAAGGCATTTTTTCAATGATGCTGAGAAACATTAAAGACTGAAGAATATGTTAATCTTAAGTGTTAATTGAGAAAGTAGAACACAATTCCATCCTTATTCTATCAGTAAATCCATTGTTTTATTTGAGCAAATTTAAAGTGGTGAGTTGGCTTTAATTTGTAATATATCAGTTGTGTATTTTAAAGTTTTTCTTATTTGTTGCCATATATATAATTATGCATGAAAGATTTGATGAAAGGCAGTATTTATGAATCTTGATTTCTTATCATTAAAGTTGTTGCTGTTTGCTTCAGAAGCATAGAAATGACCATGTTTATAGAATAGTGAATGTAGGGTTAACGCACGTTTTTTCGTGTTATAACATCTGCAGAAACCCGAGGGATGGTTGGTGCCCGAGCCCGTTAGGGCGAGGGCACCAACATATCCCGAGGGTTACTGCAGGTGTTATAACACGAATAAACGTGCGTTAGCGCTATTCTAGCATAAATAACATAAAAAATCATAGAAATAAAAATGAAACGCTCTTACTGGTACGACGTTCAATAATGCGCGGGACAACGTCCGTGTTGTTTACGTCATATTTATGACGTCACCAGCGGTTTTTAAGCCCGGCACTGTTGACGTCGTACATGATGTAAGACTTGGAAGACAGGTCCATTGTTTACAATGGCCCTGTACTGTGCATAAATGAAAACGGTTATAACGGTGCGTGAATCTCCCCGTTAACACACGTTTTTTCTCCTGTTAAAACACCGGCAAAATGGACAAAAACAGCACATTTTATGCTAGAATGTAGAGAAAAAAAGAATAATTGTTGTTTTGGTTAAAAAAAAAAATAAAAATTAAAAAAAAAAAAAAAAAAAAAATATATATAAAAAAAGAACCAAAAAAAAAAAAAAAAAAAATATTTTTTTATTAAAAAAAAAAAAAAAAAAAAAAAAAAAAAAAAAAAAATATTTTTTTTTTTTTTTTTTAAAAAAAAAATTTTTTTTTTTTTTTTTTATATAAAAAAAAAAAAAAAAAAAAAAAAAAAAAAAAAAAAAAAAAAAAAAAAAAAAAATAAAAAAAAAATTATTATATTATTTTTATTATTATTAATAATATATATTTTATATTTATTTATTAAATAAAAAAAAAAAAAAAAAAAAAAAAAAAAAAAAAAAAAAAAAAAAAAAAAAAAAAAAAAATAAAAATAAAAAAAAAAAAAAAAAAAAAAAAAAAAAAAAAAAAAAAACCAAAAAAATATCTAATTTTTGGATAGGTGAGAACATGACAAGTTTAGAGAACAATAATGCCATTATAGGCCACTACTGTGGTCAAGTGGTTAAAATCGCTTACTTGTAACCACTGTAACCTCTCATAGGTTGAGGGATATGGGTTGAGCCCTGCTACCGACCATGTCTCTCTATGTGAGAAAGCTATGTGTCTAGTACTTGTTCTTCCCAGAAACAATTACTTAGTAAACTGCCCGCCTGTTTAAAATGAGCAAGATACTGTTGAATCAGGCATTAAATTCATACAACAATCAAAGACATTATGATACAATGTAATCACTAAGATACAAGACTAAATTTTCTGTAAAGTTATATGTTCTTTGGAACGTGGTCGACATAATTGTTGCACATCAGTTGCTACAACACGTAATTTTATTTTTGGTGGTTTTGTTATGTAATAACCAGTGGTCATGTTTTCAAATTTTACCTGAAATTAGTTTTTAAGATATTATATTTAGATATCGTGGATAATCTGTATCTTTATGAACTGTGAAGTAAACTCTTTCCCAGATGACATTATGAGGGTCTGCCTTTGTAACAAATGCAGATCAGGATCAGTGTTGGAATATAGTTGAGTTTATACGAAT
This sequence comes from Saxidomus purpurata, assembly GCA_022818135.1. Lineage (NCBI taxonomy): Eukaryota > Metazoa > Mollusca > Bivalvia > Venerida > Veneridae > Saxidomus > Saxidomus purpurata. Next base: position 2,904,031 of record JAFMSR010000001.1, on the reverse strand, counting down.
TAATTTTATAAACTAAACTATATTTCAACACTGATTATGATCTGCACTTGTTACAAAGGTAGAACCAGTGTTGAAATATAGACAAGTTCACACAAAAAATGTCTGAATAAATGTAGGAAGGTTACATTACTAAAATGAATGAAACTGCAATCTCTGTCCAGTATGTACACCAGATGTTTACCAATCTCATGATGTGGTTTTGTTCTGAATTAGTTGGTTTCAAACTGTTTGAATTAGTTTGTTTCGAGCAGTTTTGACCTGTTTGTTCTGATATCACTGTATAGTAACTATATGCAACTAAAATTCCATAGAACATTGATCATTTAAACCCAAAAGAATAAATTCTAAAGAAGTACTAGTTTAAGAACAGTTTTTAAATTTAATCTTTCATTATGCTGAGTGTTTTTCTCTTCATAAACATGATAATTAAACTTTGTTTAGTTTATACTAATTTATTTTAGCTCGATTGTGAAGAAAGCTTGGAGCTTATTGAGTCACTCTCGAGTCCTTTCCTGGAAAAACCAGTACTAGTGTCATATGAGGAGGTACAGTTGTGACCTTGGTGGGGCTCAAACCCGCAACCTCCCGGATGAGCAGCAAACATATCTCTACACCACCGCTCCCCTGTTTAAATTTATTATAATTATGTTTCATTGTCAACTGCAAGGTAACATGTATAAACGCAATAGGAAATGTACTTGTAACATCTAGGTTTTAACCATGTTAACTATTAAGTAAGTGTTTTTATAATACTTGTAGTATCAAAAGACTTCAATAAAACTGTTAAAAAACTAGTCTTAAAATTGACGATTTTCCTCATTTTTTCTTTTCTTGTATAGCATGACTGTGTACAATGTACATGTAAAAAAATGTTGCAATAAATCTATTTAATTTAGATTGCCTTTCCTTAGAGAAATGGAGTGCATGTTTATTAATTTCATTTCTTTTTCTATTTTATATCAAGCTTTGGTTTGGATGCGATAATATTGTAGTACGCTTACACAAGTAGTTCGTGTAAAGAAAAATTAGAAATAAGTAAATTAATAATGAAAAACGGATACATTTTAGAATATTGCTCGTACACGAACAAAGACAGCGTGACAGAATCAGTCGAAATAAAAGACCTAAAAATAGTTTAGACCACTATCAACAAATTTCCTGTATCAAATCATACTTTAAAACATAGCTGTACAACCATCAGGTGTGTTTTGCCATTAATCTCTGGGTTTTTTTAATTTCTTTTAAATGGCTTGGTAAACACTTTTACAGGAAGATGTTTATAGTGGTGTTGCTATGCTTTTGTTATTTCGTTTTCACTGATTCTGTCACACTGTCTTTGTTCGTGAACGAGCAGGAAAATGTTTAAAAATCTGTTCTTCTTGATAATTCACTATTTTCCATTTGTCTTTACATGAAATGCTACAATATTATGACATCACAACCAAGTGAAGCACATATGGTAATAAAGTAAAATATGCAAAAACTGGCACCCGACCCACAAAAGAAAATGGTGCGCTGCCTATATGAAACTACACTGAATCCGTTTGCAATGCTTTGTGTAATTTTCTATTCTCCCTATTTAGAAGGCAAACCGATTTTACATGCTGACATTTTAGAGTTGTATGACATTTATTAAATGTCAGATCTATGAGAGGGTCACACCACATTTTTACCTTACTAAGGCAAGTAGATTTCATGTAACAGTATTACTATAAAGTTTGTCAATTAAACAGGTGTGTCGACATAACATGGGTATGTGGGGAACCTAGCTAATGTACAGACATTTAAACGCGTTTTTGGAGGAATTAATTTTTTCGAACAGCTTTAATTTATTGCAATGCTCCGATTCTTGGTTGCTAAGGAAGTCATTGGTTGCTAAGGAAATCACTAGCAACTAGGCAAGTTTGAGGCTGTTAATAAATCACTAGTCACTGGTTCAAGTTCATTGTTGCTATGAAGTCATTGGTTGCTAGGCAAATCACTTGTTGCTGTATTAATTTGTTTTCTATTTGATACATCTAAAGAAATAAGGTGGTCAGGCATGGGGCATGCTGTGGGGACCAATTAATTTTACAGTAAAGTTCTGCTATTAAGCCCACTGGAGACTGCCTTCAATATCAAGAACAAACATTTAGGAACCAAATGGCCAATTTTATAATTAAAAGGTCCCAATAAAATGATCATTTCTATATTTAGACCACATAATGCTGGTCCGAAGGGTGGTTTTATTACAGGAACTTGACTGTAGTACCCAAGGTATTAGCGCAATCAATACTGTGCTGCGATTGGACAAAAAATAATTTCAAACATTAAGTTTCATTGCTAACTGCAGAGTTCCTGAAACTTGCCCGTAGCTACACTGAGGCACAGGGCCCTGTTTTTCTGCCAAAATTATGAAAAAAAGGATATATTTTGGGGCACCATCTTTTCAGCATAGCCGAGCTGAGGCACTATTATTTAATTTAATTTATTTAAACTATATTTCGGCAGATCTATATGTAACTAAAATGCACGAGAATCCTCATAATGTCATTCATTGTTTCCGAAATTGATATCTTAGAAGTATCAACAAGAGATGTCCCTCACAAGTGACGAATGCCCCCGAAAGAGGTGCCTCACAGTCTGTGTCCTCTCCATGTGCTCAATAAATGTGCTATGTAATTTTAAAATCCTTCCATGCATGACAGAGTAACCATGCATACAGTTTTCCATTACTTTAAACACTAAGTGTGACCTTGACCTTTGAGGTAGGGACTTGGGTCTTGCACGCGACACATCCGCTTGATGTGCTAGACATTTGTGCCAAGTTTTTCAAAATCCTTCAAAGCATGATAAAGTTATAGTCCGGACACAAATGTATGCATATATACAGGATTCCATTACCTATAAACTCTAAGTGTGACCTTGACCTTTGTGGTAGGGATGTGGGTCTTGCACGCGACACGTCATCTTGATGTGCTAGACATTTGTGCAAAAATTATTTTAAAATCCTTCAATGCATGACAAAGTTACAGTCCGGACACAAATGTGTGCATATATGCATATATAGAGGAATCCATTACCTTCAAACTCTAAGTATGACCTTGACCTTTGAGCTAGGGACGTGGGTCTTGTACGCGACACGTTGTCTTGATGTGCTAGACATTTGTGCCAAGTTATTTTAAAATCCTTCAATGCATGACAAAGTTACAGTCCGGACACGAATGTGTGCATATATAGAGGATTCCATAACCTTCATACTCCAAGTGTGACCTTGACCTTTGAGGTAGGGATGTGGGTCATGCACGCGACACGTCATCTTGATGTGCTAGACATGTGTGCCAAGTTATTTTAAAATCCTTCAATGCATGACAGAGTTACAGTCCGGACACAAATTGTAAGTGGGAACGGACGGACGGACGGTGCGATTTTAATATGCCACCCTTTGGGGGCATAAAAACATGTTTGAAATGCAGGTAAATGCACGAAATGGCACCCTCGAAAAAAAAAATTCCGGGGGAGCATGCCCCCCAACCCCCCAAGAAAGTGCCTCACTTTTTTTTAACCTCTGGCTGCAGCCCTGTGTAATAATGTGGCTCTTGCACGCGACATGTCGTCTTGCTGTGCTAAACATTTGTGCCATGTTATTTTAAAATCCTTCAATGCATGACAAAGTTACAGTCTGGACACGAATGTGTGCATATATAGAGGATTCCATTACCTTCAAAATCTAAGTTTGACCCTGACCTTTGAGTTAGGGACGTGGGTCTTGCACACAACACTACGTCTTGATGTGCTAGACATTTGTGCTAAGTTATTTTAAAATCCTTCAATGCATGCCAAAGTTACAGTCCGAACACGACTGTGTAAGAGGGAGGCACAGGCAGACGTACGGACAGACGGACGGTGTGATTTTAATATGCCACCCTTTGGAGGCATAAAAAGACTTCAATAAAACAGTAAGTGAAGTTAAATTGACCATTTTTCATTTCTTTTTATTGTATAGCATCATGTATACAACGCATCCATATTTTATGTACTTAGAAAGCTTTTAATTTGTGATTACACTGTGTATGTTTCTGCTTTGTAGTTAATAGTTTTTAGTGACTAGTCGAGAAGAGCAGGCCCTTCCTTCTTTAACTTTAAGCCACACAACAAAGGCAGAAACCTTGGAAAGCACGTCACTAGTTTAACAATCCTGTTGTGAAAATCTACTGGAAAATGTGACCCGTTATGAAAATTTGGAATAATTGCCCATAGTGTGGCTCAAAAATAGTGTGGATCATTTACTAATTGGAGGCAACCTTCTGAACATATTTTAAGAAAATTTATTACCCATTATTAAAATTTGGAATAATTGGCTGTAGCAAAATTGCTTTTCCCATAGTGTGGCTCAAAAATAGTGTGGATCATTTACTAATTGGAGGCAACCTTCTGAACATATTTTAAGAAAATTTATTACCCATTATCAAAATTTGGAATAATTGGCTGTAGCAAAATTGCTTTTCCCATAGTGTGGCTCAAAAACAGCATGGATCATTAACTATTTGGAAGCAACTTCCTGAGCATATTTAAAGAAAATCTATTTGAAAATGTGTTGAGTAGGGTGTTGTCATGGTTTCTATACAGTTTATCCTCAGGTTGCAATCTACAGGTTGCAGGCAATCTACTGAGCAAGTTTCAAAATGCATTCGAAAATGTGGCCTGCAGAGTGTTGTCAAGATTTTACAATAATCAACTGTAGCATGGTTGTTTTTCACTTGTCTTAGCTCATTTTCTACACAGTTTATCCATAGGTGGCAGACAACCTTCTGAGCTAGTTTTGTGAAAATCTATTGGAAAATACTACCTGGAAAGTCTAGTCAAGGTTTTACAATTATCAGCAGTAGCTTGGTTGGGTTTTCGCACATGATGGCTCAATTTCAATATAGATCATCAACAGGGCGAGTTTTATCGAAGTCAAATGAAAATTGTGACCTATAGAGTGTTATCATGGAAAAGTTGATGGCTTGGCATACCACCAAGGCATAAGCTCTACTGGACTTCACTTTGTCAACTGGATATAACAAATAACACATTAGTCGACAACTTTCTAAACCATCTGACCAATTTTTTTATAAGAACACTGACCTAGTGCCTTGACAATGGTAACTGTGACCACACCCATAAAGACTTTTAGATTGAAAGCAAGATTTTGGAGTATAATGTATACCCTGCTGCCAAGAGAAGAACATTCAGTCAGCATCCCTTTAAACTATTAAAGTCACATTAGCACTGTAGATGCTCAAAAACAGAGGAAATATTTACAGACAGAACAATGGTAAAACTGTGTACTATTCAGCCTAAAACAATGTTTACTTTCACATTTCTTTCATTTTTTTGCCACACAAAAAATAAAACCTTGTCGGATACCATTGAAAAAATGTTGTGCTATGTTTATAGTCTGTACTTTCCGTTTAAAAAGCAATGTTACAAGTGTTGTTCATACAAATAACGACCAATTTCACCAGTAAGATATCTCTCTTGGTAATGTAAGAATTACAAGTAGTTTTACATCCTAAGTGCCAATGGGACTTTAATCATGACACTGCCCATACTGAAAGATGGATACTGCATGTAAACTTTCTAAATCTTTCTAATATAAGTCTACAGTAAAACCTGTGAACAAAAATCACTGTTTGGAAGCTACAAATGTGGTCTTTGTCTGCAGGTGGTTGTAAATCACAGGTGTTTCTACTACAGTTGAATAGTGCACTGTGATCTCCCTGCTGGTCTTTATCATAGGGTGGTTTTTATTTGTAGGTGGTCTTTGTCACAGGTTTGGCTGTTTATATAAAACATGTAACTCCTGGACTAGGCAATTTAAACTCAGGGGCATGAGAAGAAATTCTTTATAGAGGACCTCTGAACCCTTCAGATATCCAAGTGCTGCTAAGATCCGACCTACTGTTACAGCCAAGAAGACATTTGAAGTTTTCCCTTTTTGTTGCCAATGCCATGGCAACCAAAGTTCTGCCAAGTTTTATCACCTACCAACAAGTGGATATAGTGTTTGAAGACAGTGGTGGCATCTGACAACATTACAGTGTGTAGCAAGCTGTCACATTCACTCGGCCTTTGCATGCATTCTCAAGAAAGGTAAAACCCAGATCAGAAATAAAAAAGAATGTAACAGTTTAACACCCAGATCACGTTTAACAAAAAATAAAGATTTTACTGTCATGATTGACCTTGCTGATAAAACTCAAATAAAAAATTTCATTTATGGAAGCACAATGTTTAAATAACTGGTAAAATGAATAAATACTTAAATATTATGTTCTGACAGAGTGCACACTTTAAACTATTAACCTGCTGGCAGTAAGTGATTCTGCCATTGTGATCAGTGCAGATCATGATCAACCAATACATCTGTCTCGTCCAATCATGTCTACACTATTCACTATTCAGTCAGTTCGTTTTTGCAACGCATGCCTTGACCATTTCTTGGTAAAGCCCAAACTGAACGGACCACATCCACTATACAAATTTAGTAAGGTATAGGTTAAAACCTCATCAAGTTTCCCAGGACTTTTTCTGGTAGAGTTCATATTTGAAATCCTTGGTATTGTGCGCTAACATATCTCTAACAAGCGCAATATAGTCAATCTCCAGTTTAAATGGTCCTTTAACACCGTCTGCAGCAGTAATAGAGAGGTACTTGATTTTTTCTAGGTTGATCCGTTGCTGCTTGTCTTGGGTTCTTCCCTGAGCTGCCAGGAAGAAACTTGAAAAAGGAACCTAAAAAGCAAAACATGAATGGTTTGTTAATTTCTATTGGCATTTTGCATGTGCGGGGGCAGGGGTTGGCACCCCTTCTTATCTAACCATTGTGCTTAGGAAGAACTTATACTCCCATCCTCTGTATGATACTGCCAACTTTCATTTGCCTATTTTATGCCTGTTGTTTTACTATATTGGGTTTGAATTATCAATTGTGGTCACTAAATCTGATACAATGTCCCACACTGGATATAACAGGCTGAGATGATTGCTCCCAGTATGTGTTGTTGCTGTTTTTTAACGCCAATTCCAACCTTGGTCATTTTAATTAGCAGACAGTTTACAATCGTTCCTGGGTAGAACCAGTACTAGACTCTGATCCTCCATAAGAAACTGCCAACTTTCTCACATAGAGACATAGGCTGTAGCAGGGCATGAACTCATGGCCCTCTATGAGAGGTTACAGTGATCTCAAAACCACTTGACCACAGAGCCGGTTTGAATGTATGTGTAAAGTGTCATGAAAATCATTCCAAGGAGTTTGTAAGATATAGTAACATGACCTTTGATCCCAAGAATAACCTTGACCATCATGCTAAGATGAACATTTAATCCAAGTTTGTTAAAAATCCTTCAAAGGGTTAAGGAGATATGGTATGGTGACTTTTGACTCTTAAATGTGACCTTGAACTAAAGCGAAGCGTGACTGAACAAGAGGCACAAAAGTGTTATCGAGGAAAAGCTAACACTGTATTTACTGTGACCTTGACCCACTGACCCCAAAAATAGCAAGGATGATCTACAATGTTGCGTGGAACCGTCTGAGTAAGTTAGATGAAAGTTGACTGAAAACTGTGACCTGTAGAGCATTAATTATCAAGGAAATTCTAACTGAAGTTACTGTGACCTTGATCTCTGACCCAATAAAGAATAGGAATCACCTACATGTTACAAGACATTCTGAGGAAGTTTGATGAAAGTTGAATGAAAATTGTGACCTGCTGAGCGTTATCATGGAAAATCTAACAGAGGTCACTATAACATTGACCTTAAGGAACATCTGCATGCTACAGGGAACCTTCTGAGCAAGTTTGATGAAAGTTGAATGAAAACTGTGACGTGCAGAGCCTTATCCAGTATAATAAAATGAAGAACACTGTCATCTAAACCTTTGACCCACTGACCCCCAAAACAATATGGATCATTTACATGTTGCAGGGAACCTTCTGAGCAAGTTTGAGAAGTGAATAGAATTTGACCTGTAAACTTTATGGTGCTTCCGAGGTCACTGCGACCTGAACCTTTGATCAACTGACCCAAAAAACAATAGGGAACATCTACAAGTTGCAGGAATACTTATCAGCAAGTTTCATTACAGTCAAATGAAAATTGTGACCTGTAGAGCATTATCAAGAAAAAGTTTATGGACAGACAAACAGACAGATGACAGACAAACAACCATGGTATAAGCTCTGCTAAACTTAGTCCAGAAGAGCTTAAAATCTATTCTTTGTATCCTCTCCATTAGATTTATAATTAGCTAGTTTCACAAAAATCTTTCTATGAGAGATATAGAAATATGACCTTTTACCCTAACTTTGACCATGAACAGGCCTGGTTGAAACATGTATATTGCATGTTCTCTCCATGAGGTGTATATTTGGTCCAAGTTTCAAGAAAAATCTTCAAGGCTTTGATGAAACAATGTCTTTTGATCTTTGACCCTGAAATATGATCTTGACCTTTGACCCTGAAATGTGATCTTGACCTTGACCACTGTACCTCATGCCATTTGTGGAACAAGCCTTCAGATGTTTTTTTAAAGGGCCAATATGCTTTTCTCTTAGATAATTGCCTATGTACAGTGGTCATGATTTTAATCAATGTGGAGGTCCACTACACAACGACCCCCCACCCCAACTGCTAGGAAGGGTTAATTTTGACCTGGAGTCATGATTTAAACAATCTTGGTAAAGGTCCACTGGGCAATGCAACATGCTAAATATCTAAGCTCTAGGCTTTGTGGTTTCAGAGAAGAAGGTTTTTAAAGTTTCCTATTTGTTGCCATAGCAACCAGAGTTCTGCATGGAATGGAATTATTTGAACAACTTTGATAGAGCTTCATGCAAGGAACATTCCTGCAAAGTTTCATCAACATTGGCCCAGTGGTTTCAGAGGAGATTTTTCTTAAGGAAATGGTGGATGGACAGACGACAGAAGGTGAGTGATCCCAATAGCTCACCCTAGCACTTTGTGCTAGATGAGCTAAAAATAAGGGTGGTTTTAAATCGACATAATGTACTGAAACACATAGCTACTTCCATAAACTCACTGATTTAATACATTTCTGAATTCTGGAATGTTGTTCTTTTAGAAAGCAGCCCTGAACAATTAAAACAAAACTGACTTCAAATCTTTAACACATAGTAAATAATTTATATCTATTTCATTTGAGTAAGGAATCCTCCAAATGCTTTGTCTTTACCCAAAACTGTTAATGCATCATGTTTATTCACAAAATATAAATTCATTTCACAAGTGAACCAAAACTGATAAAATTAGTGTTTTTGGGGTAAAGATAATGTTAATTTTCACTGAAACAAACTTTTCTCTTTTTAATGTTTCTTGTTATCAGGAATTAACATAGTTTTATTCCCGACCCAAGAGCAAGGTTATTCCCATGGTGAACCCCATAATAATAAGAACCGCATTACTTCCATCTTACTGATAGAGCACAAAGTAGTTCTAAGTTTATTTCAGATAAAAGTATTTATAAGCATTATAACCTTATGTTTCAATGGGTGATAAATGAGATGCTTGTCCCCTTGAATTGCGCAACAATTAAATCTTGCAAAACTTTGCAACCAAAGTGGTGGTCATGTATCACCTCAGCATCACTTATTTCACTGGAAACAAAATAAATGTATTCAGTTATAATTAATTTAACACAAAAAAAAAAAAAAAAAAAAAAAAAGCATAACATGCACTATCTGATAATAAGTCAGTAAATATTTTATGAGTACCCCTCTGAACAGGCAACTGAACTGTCCAGTTTAAAATGTGAACAGGTTCATTATAGAAATTTACATGTAGAAAATACATGCAGAAAATAAACAATATTACCTTGACAATCTGCCAGTATGGACCTCCTCTAGTATATAATGGGAAATTATAAACATCATACATCTGTATATCAAAGTGCCTATCCATTTGAATAACAAGCATATAGTTTCTACCATCTCCTCGGACTTTTAGATACATGTGTGTGTAACGGCTCCAGTCATATGGAACCTGTCTATCAAATGCTAGCTGTGAAAATAAAAGATGACATTAAGTAATCATTCTCAAGGAAAAGGCATTTTTAAAAATTTTTTATAACCACTGCTCTTATGTAGTCAAATTAATTTGGTAACATGATCACTATTGAATGACATCTAGATAGTTTTGATGGTTGGCCTCTTACGGTTTGCAAAGTTCTACAAATTATTGTATCATAAAATGTTTCAATTTGACAAATTCCTAGTTGGCGCCATTAAAATTGATCAACTGAAGAAGTGATTTTAGTGCCAGAATTTTTTGGTCACTTAATTTTGCATAAGCTTATATAGAAAAAACTTAAAAGATTTCTATACAAGTACATGACAGTTTTTTTGTAGTCTTTGAACTTGTTTAAATTTTAAACAGTGAGATATTGTAATTTGATTAGTCTCATTTGGCACACATGCACCAAAGAGGTAGTTTAGCCAATCACAAAGATGTATAGTAAAATTAATATGCGTAGAAATTACCTTTTTCAAAGGCGATCTTATATTGCAAAATCCAGCTCTTTTTGAGACTCCATCCTTCGGAACATCTGTGTTGAGGTATCCCTGAAAAAGTGCAGAACCTGTACTACTTAACGCAAAAGTTGCACTACTTTTACCCTGGTCCGTATCTTGATCAGCCGATACCAGCCAGTTCTTTAAACTTACATTACCATTAAAACGCTGAAAGTACTCAAAGTCTCCATGTTCGGGAAATATATCTTGATCGAAATTTATTCTTTCTAGCAACTCCTGTTTATACAGCGGTATTCCTTTCTTAATGATTTCTAAACCATCTGACACTTCTTCCAGTAAAGTTTGATTGGTTGGTACTTTTTTCTTTGGCTCAAAATACACTCCAATATCCGAGGGCGGCTCTTGTAGCTTGTGACGTTTCTGTACATTTGGAACAACTTTGTTCATAGACAACAAAGCTTTCCTACGGCTGTAGCTCTGTGTACGAGATAGGCAAAATTTTGTTCTTACAGAAATATACTGACAATCAATATTTTTCATGACAGCTAACAAAAACTGCACACGAGTTCCTTGCTGCCGAAGTATCTGTACTGCCATGTTTGTGTTAGTATGCAGGAGTCCAAAACTCACACTTTACATGTAATATCATTTAACGTAGAGTTACTTCTTTAAGCGATTCTCAACATCTGAAAAATAAGATGATAATTTTAGCTCTCATACTTATTGCATACAACATTTTAAAGCTTCTTCTTTTTCTTTCTTATAACTTACATTGTACCCGCCACTGTAGACAAAAGACAAACTTCACACTGTGGCATCAGCAAAATCTTTTTCTTTGAGATGAATTCAACGTTGTTTCAATAATATCAGAGTAATTCACAAGAAGGCAGTTTACCTAACCGGTGTTCCTGGAAGGACCAGTTTCATCGGGCACCCCTAGGCTCCATACAAAGCTGCTAATTTTCTCACAGGTTGTTGTTTTAATGGATAAATTTGTTTCAGAATTGGATTATCTTTCCTTTTATATAATTATGTGGTGACTGGTTTTGGCAAATTTATATCTACTAATACAACGTAAACTCATGTAAACATATACAAAACATTATATGGTTGCTGATTTCGGATGTTTTTTTCTTGGGTGCATGTGTGTCTGAAAGGCGCATGAATTACAAATGAAGCGCACCAATACGACAAATGATATATTTGTTGTTGGGGGATCAACATGCTTAATCAAGAATTTGTTGTTCTGGCACCCCTGCCAGTATGACAACTACTTTATTTTCCATTTAGGCACACTTGTTTGTCTTTTCAACACTTTGGGGTGGCGCCAGTAAGGCACATTTAAGGCCCTAACAAGCCGATTAGGCAAAAAAAAGAGTTCTGTTTTCCTTTCAAAAAAAAAAAAGAAGAGAAAAACACTTTTTTTTTTTTTTTGGTAACTGAAAGTTGTCTCTATCTTTGTAAGCCCTTATTTTTTACAGGAGGGATAGGCAACTAAAATTTTACTTACTTTTATATTAGTAATACCTTAATATTTTAGACATATTTCATATACAACAGATCAAATCAACAGATATTTTGAAATAAGAAAATTTAGTCAATCTCAGAGTTGTCAAATACATCTACTTCACTTGTATGTAATAACATATTTATATATCTCTATGATATCTCTATCATCATTGGATCTTGAAAGAAGTCCATTTCAGTGTTGTCAAATTTTCACATAGATTAGGCTTTTTTCTGTCTATTTTGGAATAAAAGTACCTTGGAAAAATTGGGATTTTAAGAGTCGTAAAATTGTCCAACTGGGGAAAATTAATATTTGGGGTAATAGTTCATACTCGGGATTTGTTAAATTAATGTTTATATAGATCTACATAGTTTGCCAAAAAGTAAGTGTTTATTTAAATATTTACAAAAAATATTTGGTTATTACTCGATGTTCTGCAGTATATTTTTTTTGAATTATCTTGCGAATGTGTACAGACTACATGAATAATAGGGAAGATTAAAGCTAAAATGCTTCAGGGTTCTCAGAAGGATTTTGAAAGTAGGTGACTATTAAAAAAGTATGTCAGAAACAATAGGAGTCCTATCAAAAAAGTTGGGAGTCCTATGTTAATTTAAAGGGGCACTCCCTACATCTAGCAGATTATATTCTCGAAACATAGATTATGACTGTGTTCAATGAACGTAAAATGATAAATAAATAAAATTTCAAAGAAGAACCTATGGCGAAAAATGCCTCATTTTACCAGAATTAATCATTATAGAGGCTTTCTGTAATTAAGCGCATCCACCCATTAATTGTACAACAACAACTCTACATAGATTATAGAATGGTTTATGGTAGCATAATGTCATTCTCTTTGATATGCGAAAAACGGTTTGAAATTATGTCCCTAAGTTTTTGATGAATTTTTGTCCAAATAGGGATAATTAAGCGCCAATTTTCGAGTCACTTTAACATATTTTGATACATTACCATATTTTGATACATTACCATTTGTAATACGTACCTCAATCATGCACGGCTGAAAAAGATGAAGATGTAATTAACATTGCAAACAGAAATTTCAAGTGTGTGTTGTCGTTCTGGGGCATATCATGACTGTCTAACTGCTGCATTTATTTTGTCATTTTGCCATGTTGGCACACTATTAACACACCAGCTTACCAGAATGATAAACAAGTAAATCAATTTGACAAATAATGTATGGTGCTGGGCCCAGTATTCGTGGTAGGTCCAGAATTCGTGGTATTTAGACAGTTTGTTCTTTCCCCATTGCTCTCATTAAATAAAACAACCGAAGTAAACCCAACCGTAAAGATGTTCCAGCTGATGTTTTTAGTTGATATCCGTTACGAAAATTTAGTGTTCTTATACCGTAAGTGTTGCTTCATGTACTCCCAAAGTGAGTCTGAACATTTTGTTTATTATTGAAATGGTTGCTTTTAAAGTACTGGAAGAATAGCTGACTGTTTGTTTACCCCCCCCCCCCCCCCCCCTAAAGGTAATTACAGGGTTATAAAACCCACTTATAAGGTGAATTGCTAAAGTCGTGCATCTTTTTCCAGCCGGTTTACTGTATTTAGAACACGCTTTACAGCGGAGCGTGTTTGCGTGAAAATTACAGAAGCATTACTGTAAAGACTTTTTTTTAATTTTGAATTTTCAAATTTTCCAATAAAACAAAAATGGTAAAATGCATAATATAAAAAACTGGTACTATGAAAAAAGTTAGCTGACTGTGAAAACTGTTTTTTATGAAAAAATATATAACAAAATGTTTTGCTTTTATAACCTTTTCCTCTTCTTTTCCATTATATTTTCAAAGTTAAAGGGTTAATAAAATGAATACTTTTTAATATATTATTTTTAATATATTGAAAGGGACATGTAATCTCTTTATAATTTCTTTTCTTCTTTGCCGGTTACCCCTCCGTCCAAGCTTCTCCGAAATACGTGAAACTTTTTCCTTGTTTTTTTTAATTTGTTCTTTTTATTTTTAATTTCTTTCCTATTTATGATCTAGGGTCTTGTGATAAAACAAATGTTGTTTTCTGACCTCTAAAACATTAATTGCGCTATAAACAAACCCTTAATAATATATAATTATCTGTTTGGTCGGTATTTGTGTAATAACCTAGTTTTAAGAGATCTAAAGGGTTAACAGAACAATTATTTAATTAATTAATGCCACGTTTCCAAACTGTGGATATCAAAGGAGCTATAACAAGTTTCTCTAGTTTTTTTTCATTTCTTTCCTGCTACGGACAGCAAGTTTAGAATGGCTTAGTAAGAGCGCTTTTTTAACGGGTGAGGACTTAGATCTTGTTTGTTGCTGGGGATTATACCCATGATGAAAGTGAACTTTCAGTGATGATGACTTTAGTGACAAAAGAAAAAATAGAGAATATTCAGCCTCTGAAAAAGGAAAAAAGGTGTTTGCTGTGATAATGGTAAGGCTAGCCTAATTCTGGAACGGGGACACATGAGGGCAAATATCTTTGTCTTTGTGTATGGTGCTTAAAATCGAGTCATAATCAAACTAATTTTACCTCTGTTAACATAACCTTAAATTCTTATCCTAACCTTAATTTGCTTGGGCTTCTCCCTTCAATTTTGACAATAATATTGCTATTCAAAGGGTGCTCCATAAGACTCTATAATAATGCAGACTGCAATCTGCACGGTGTAAAGGTGTATGTCCGTGTGACGTCAAAGGTCAACTGTTTTCTTTTACAAAAAAAAAAAAAAAAAAAAAAAAAAAAAAAAAAAAAAAAAAAAAAAAACCCCCCACCCCCCCCCAAAAAAAATGTTTTCTTTTAAAACAAAAAAAAAAAAAAAAAAAAAAAAAAAAAAAAAAAAAAAAAAAAAAAATATTTTTTTTTCATTCCCAAAACACACTTTATATTTTGGAACAGCAATGTACAAAATCACTTGCTTTTAATACTTAATGTGACAATCAGCATAAATAAAGTGAATCGTAATGTGTAAATGTTAGATGTTCTTGGTTAGAATGATTTTGACCTCGATTGTTTCTTTGTTTATATTTTTGTACTCCGTAGTGTTATAAAGAGTTCTATGTTACCAAAAACTGGGCCAACCAGCATTTTGAATGGAGTTACGCTGAATGTTTAGTTTGCACGTCAAATGTCAACTTCTATATTTTTGAAAAAAAAAAAAAATTTAAAAAAAAAGTTAAAAAAAAAAAAAAAAAAAAAAAAAAAAAATAAAAAAAAAAAAAAAACCCCCCCCAAAAAAAACCCCCTTTTAAAAATTTAAAAAAAAACCCCAAAAACCCCCCCCAAAAAAAAAATTTTACAAAAAAAAACCCCCCCCCTTTTTTTCCCCCCCCCCCCCCCCATACCAAAAGTGTGACTTTGGTGCAGCATTGCCAACATGTCAGAACAAAAAACTCTTTATTTGGCTTTCTAGTGCCCCTGTCAAATATGTTTCAAAATATTTATTAAAAAAATGATCTGATACAGTACTTTGCCCCCCCCCCCCTTTAGAATACCTTTTTAGTTCGATCAAGCTCAAAAAGCTCGATCTGTCGCTCCCTTTCTACCTTTCAAAATATTTATTAAAAAGATCTGGCTTTGAACAATGTTATCAGAGTTTTGAAAAGGACTTGTAAAACGTTATCTCAGGTCTTATATACAGTACCGGATTGGACTAGGGGAATTAAAGAAGAATCATTATTTTCTAACCTATGCGCATTTTTCAGTGTTTTTACCATGTTTACATGCGAAGGTGAAATGAACTCTAATGAGTGAGAGTGATCTCCCTTTAAAAATTTTAATGCACAAAACTGAACGTCGTAGAACTTTTTATTTACTCAAACAATAATGCTAAAATCGAGGATTATACAATATTATTTTGTTTGTAATGTCATTGATTGTTTTAATCTGATAATTTCGATTGAATAGATTTTCATGTTTAAAAATATATGAACATTGAATTGCATGACCTTGACCCTTAGGTGTTGATTTTTTTTGTCAGGATCCCGAGTTTTCTAAGTTTAGGCGGAATTACACGTAAATCATGGGCAATCGTTCTTCTATGCAGCTTCAGGAGGAAGAAATACATGACATACAAAACGAGACGGGGTGTAAGTACTTCATTTAACAGATTGTAACATCACATGTTCACATCAGTGTCCAAAAATTATTTTCACTCCTGTCAAACCACAGTCGCTTGAAGTATGGAAAGTGAATCTCTTGCCAGGTCCTTAACCCCTTGGCTGGCACTATTTTTTCAGGGCATTACATCTACGGTCATACAGTTTTCATACCTAAAGTTGGTTTGTTGTACAAGCATATTCTAAAATTTCAAATTTTTGCTGTCAAACAGCTTATTAAAATAAATAAAAAAAAAAAAAAAAAAAAAAAAAAAAAAAAAAAAAAAAAAAAAAAAAAAAAAAACAAAAAAAAAAAAAAAAAAAAAAAAAAAAAAAAAAAAAAAAAAAAAAAAAAAAAAAAAAAAAAAAAAAAAAAAAAAAAAAAAAAAAAAAAAAAAAAAAAAAAAAAAAAAAAAAAAAAAAAAAAAAAAAAAAAAAAAAAAAAAAAAAAAAAAAAAAAAAAAAAAAAAAAAAAAAAAAAAAAAAAAAAAAAAAAAAAAAAAAAAAAAAAAAAAAAAAAAAAAAAAAAAAAAAAAAAAAAAAAAAAAAAAAAAAAAAAAAAAAAAAAAAAAAAAAAAAAAAAAAAAAAAAAAAAAAAAAAAAAAAAAAAAAAAAAAAAAAAAAAAAAAAAAAAAAAAAAAAAAAAAAAAAAAAAAAAAAAAAAAAAAAAAAAAAAAAAAAAAAAAAAAAAAAAAAAAAAAAAAAAAAAAAAAAAAAAAAAAAAAAAAAAAAAAAAAAAAAAAAAAAAAAAAAAAAAAAAAAAAAAAAAAAAAAAAAAAAAAAAAAAAAAAAAAAAAAAAAAAAAAAAAAAAAAAAAAAAAAAAAAAAAAAAAAAAAAAAAAAAAAAAAAAAAAAAAAAAAAAAAAAAAAAAAAAAAAAAAATTCTCAGCTAAGGCTTGACATCTTGCTTGTTGTCACGGACCTATTCTCGATGGACCAGTTTCAGTGACCCTAAGAATACTTCAGGCAGAATTACCAAATCTGTTGAGGAAGACCTATTATCTTTATGAATTACTATTGTGTTATTAGTCCTTAACTTGTGTGATGTATAAAAAAGTGGAAAATACTCCAACAAAATTATATTGTGCTGTTTATCATAGACACCCCTGTTTTGCACTACAGATACTCAGCCGGCCCTATTTCAGTGACCCCTACTTCATTTGTAAACAAGTGTTATCAGCCGGAAATTGGCATTTGCGCAAAGTTGACTTTCACAAACTGAACAAAAAAATAATAATTATCCAGAGTGAGCCTTGTTTATAATGAGATACAGAGCACATTCATTTTAATGGTTACACCATTTATAAATACTATGAAGCACAAGGGGTGGGGTTCAAAGAGTGGGCAAAAGTATGTTTTTTTATATTTAAAATCTAATGGTATTGAGTTGTATGATGCAACAAGAATCTGTTTACCATATCTCATAAAAATATGAAGGTATTTGCCACCTTATTTAAAAAATATCAGATTTGAAAGTTAATCACAACTTATCAGATCGGCCATTTTTTCATGTAAAAGCTATAAGCAGATCACGTGCTTAAAACTTGTCTTTTGTCAAGAAGATCTTATTGGTCAGTTACATCTGCATACAAACAGGGAGAAAATAAGACAACAGTCATGTGAAGAAAGAAAATTAGTTGAAATTATGTTTTTGACCACAGATCTACATCTCAACTTGAAAGTGTAAAAAAGTATTAAGAAAAATGCCTCAAAAGTAGGGTTACCCTGGAAATATCAACCACATGAATAAACTGTCGCTGTAAGCAACTTTTCTTCCAATCTGAAGAAAGCTAAAATGGTATATTTCACAACCCTAGTATGAATAGTTATCCAAAATATTGCACTTAGAAATGACTGCATAATTTCAAAGGGTCACCGAAACGGCCATCACTGAAACAGGGCCACCTACGATATATACACGTGTATATAGGTCCATGTTGTCGTTTTATAAATCGGATTAACTCAGACCCCTTTCTTTTATCTATTCTGAAACCAGGTTAAACTTGGTGTTTATTCTTGGCTTCGCACATCCGGGTGCTGATAAATTATTTACAGTCGGGGAAAGGGGATTCCTCGGCTGTCATTGCTGGTCTGTAGTCTATCATAGACTATGCATCTTTAATTTTTAAATGTACAATAACCAAGAATAGAAATGATAGACAACGATGATCTACCATTAGCATGATAAGCTTGTAACTATCAGATTATTTTTATAATAATTCTATGTTGTTAAAAGGTTTTTGTTTTATTTGGAATAAATTCAAACTTGCATATATGAGACTATGGTAAAGACCGAGTTTTCACCGTTCACCGAATGAAGAAATGAACCCGACCTAACAATCAGATTGGTTAACTGGTCAGTATGACAACACGGCTTATTTTATTCAAAATGAGAAGTGGAGAAACTCAGGAAAAAATGATTATCTATCTATCTACAGTACAGTACAGGCATGGAGGAATATGCCAAAAACGCAGCAAAAAGTGTTGAGTGATTGGAAATAGTGTGACTTCAAGTAACTCGAAGAAAAAACGTAAATGACTCCATTCAAAAGCATCACTTCGCGGCTGTTTTGAGCGAAAATTTCGATCACAGGACTTCGCGTTTCTCCAGGTTTTTTCAAGTGACTTCGAGTGAAAATATTTATTAATTAAAATGTTGGTAATTATTAATACACATGTAAAAGAGACCTGTTGAAATTAAATCCATTGTATCACAAAGACTAAATCAGAAATCGCTGCCAATGTTTTTTCGTCACAAATCATCGCTACTGTATACTATCACAGCATTATGTTTTTGTTTTATTTTATTGTTTCAGAAAGTATTGAGTTATTTTTATCACAGCCTAAAATATTATTTAAATCACCTTTGTGTTGATTTAAAATATTTATTTCCATTAAAAATCCGCTGTAATTGGTTGCTTTAAAAGCATTTGTCACTGGCAAGTGTTATAGGCAGGGCTGAAGTGCACGTCAAATGTGTTGTTATATAGAGTGTGTGCCAGTGGTAAACTTGCCCTGACAACTATTCGCTCTAAATTTCTTATTTTTTAGTCGATTTTCATAGGATTTTCTTTTTCAATTTCTTCGACTCAAAGGTTATCACGATGACACCTCTGTGCATGACATATACTGGTATGTAGATGAAAAGGTGTGAATTTTTGAATGTGCATGTAGCTTCCTGTAGCTTCAACATAGAAAAATGAATCTATGCAAAGAAGTTTGTATGTGCCAGAATACAAGATATGAATCTTTGCATCTTTAAAATAATGCATTTGCCTAGGTTATCGACTCGTAAATTACATGTTTTGCATCAGTTATACATGTTATGATTGTCTATCGATGTAGAAAATATTTATTATTGTTGTGCATGACAGTACTAGATGTTCTGTGCTGCCGACACAATTCCATCAGAAACTCTGCAGATTCTGAAAAAAAACTCAATGACTTGTCACTTATTTTTAGGATACTCAGATTTACCTCTGGTTACCAGTTTCACAGCCATTGTAACAACACCACAAGATACAGAAGAACCAAACGGAAGACGTCTTTGTACATACTCATTTCTAAACAAATTTATTGTACATTGTAGCCACTTGCCAGTGCACCTCTGCACATACTGCAATAAAAGTAACTGCTACATATCTTTCGTGAAATAAATGTATGATTACTGATACTATGACCGTAGAATGTATCATATACTGTGGTTAAAATTATTACGGCCAAGGGGATTTGAACCTGGCAATTGGGGGTCACTTTCCATACTCCATGTGTCTGAGCATGCTTCTGTTATGTCATTATCACATTGATTGTCCTATGTGAACTGTATAGAGACATGTTTTAGCTGTTAATACATGCCTTATTTTTGTTTCAGTTTCCCAGAATCAGATAGTGCGACTGTTCAGTAGATTCACTAGTCTTGATAAAAACAACAATGGCTTTCTGAGGTAAGTTCATCGCTTAACAATGCAGACAGCTTGTTATTCTTGAGGTACATGTATACATTGTCACATACAGATGTCTTCAAAATCATAAATGTGTTTTGAACAGTAAAGCTTTTTCAATACACGTAGTAAGTCCAGTTCGTTGTAAAACTGGGATGTCTGTTTTTATTAACCTCGAAACGAAGTTTGGTGGGGGGGGGGTATATAGGAGTCACCCGGTGGTTGGTCAGTCAGGTGGTCTGTTGCATTTTCCTAGTCCTGAGCATAACTTGAAAACTACTAGTTGGAATGCAATACAACTTCATACAATGGTCAAGCACATTAAGAGGAAGTGCATTGCACAAGAACCATAATTCCATCTTGACTCATACCAGAGTTATTGCCCTTTGTTACTTTTCCTTGTCCAGAGCATAACTTGAAAACTACTGGTGGGAATTCAATACAACTTCATACAATCGTCAAGCACAATAAGAGGAAGTGCAGTGCACAAGAACCATAACTCTATCTTGAGTAATTACAGAGTTATTGCCCTTTGTTACTTTTCCTTGTCCTGAGCATAACTTGAAAACTACTGGTTGGAATTCAATACAAATTCATACAATGGTCAAGTACATTGAGAGGAAGTGCAGTGCACAGGAACCATAACTCTTTCTTGACTCTTTACAGAGTCATTGCCCTTTGTTACTTTTCCTTGTCCGAAGCATTACTTGAAAAGTACTGGTTGGAATTCAATACAACTTCATACAATGGTCTAGCACAATGAGAGGAAGTGCAGTGTACAAGAACCATAACTCTATCTTGACTCATTACAGAGTTATTGCCCTTTGTTACTTTTCCTTGTCTGGAGCAGTACTTGAAAACTACTGGTTGGAATTCAATTTAACTTCATACAATGGTCAAGTACATTGATAGCAAGTGCAGTGCACAAGAACCAGAACTCTATCTTGACTTATTACAGAGTTATTGCCCATTTTTACTTTTCCTTGTCACAGAGCATAACTTGAAAACTACTGGTTGGAATGCAATACAACTTGATACAATGGTCCAGCACAATGAGAGGAAGTGTAGTGTACAAGAACCATAACTCTATCTTGACTCATTACAGAGTTATTGCCTAGAACAATATCTCTATTTTTTTTTTTTTTTGCAAGGTATTCTGTTACTACGAACTTCCTCAGTTTATAAAGCAGTCTTACGGGGGTATTAATCACATTTAGCGATAGCTCTAGTTGTCTTTAATGAAAATGATTATGTAAAATCTTTGGTATTTGACATGTTAGGCATGTGCCATTGTATAACTGTGCAATGTGTATCTTCCCAGAATGCAACAATACTGGAAACAGTAGCTAGAGATATATACATTGTAAGATAAGCTTGAAGCCATTTGCAATAGAGCTAACATTAATTTTGTTAAAACTAGATGACTTTCAAATTCATATATCCAGAACTGTCGAACCAGACAATACAGTTAATAGCAGGTAACTTTTTTTGTTTTAAATACGTAATTTTTGCATAATTGCTTTGCATTTGTTCTTTATTGCAGTCGTGAAGACTTTCTCAGAATTCCTGAGCTTGCTATTAACCCCCTTGGAGACAGGATTGTTCATTCTTTCTTCTTGGAAAGGTGAGAAAATCTATTTAACTATTTGCAATAGTTACTTAGTAAGTAACTATCGTTAATAAAGTTAGTGAAGTTAGTTTATAAATGGTAAAGTGTTTGTTTATCATGGTGCCATCCCTTTTTAAAGAGCCAGCCATTTCCGACATGTGAGATACAAGATACTTTTCTTGGCACTTTTACCTGCCAGATCCTATCCATTGATGCCATATAACTAGGCAAACGGTGAAACCATTACCATTCTGTTTCTTGATGGAGCTCACCATCTGGCCTTATCTGGATGGATCCCTGCTTGGATTTCGAACCTTTGACCTTCTTCTCCAAAAAGCGCATGCCTAGATAATTAGGTCAAGGAAGATGGTAATGTTAATTTAATTCAGAATTGTTACTCTCCTTACTTTCCTGTATCTGTGAAGCTTACAGAATACTTTTTTTGATTATAATATTTGAAAATACATGTATGTCATGACCCAGTTTAATGTTTTCTGTAATTAAAACTTACATTGACTACACACACAATATATATGTATGTTTGTGTTGTGCAGTCTTCAGGATGGGACTTCTATGGTGTGGATTGTTCAATGATTCCACCAGGTTAAAGAGGGACATGTCTGTAAATAGACTGTTATGGTGAATATTCAATGTAATTTGTTTTCAGTAATGATGAGACAGTGAACTTCAAACAGTTTATGAGAGTACTTGCAAGGTTCAGGCCAACGAAAACAAACATTAACAAAAATAAGCTCAACACAAGAGAAGAAAAGCTCAAATGTAAGTGACCGTTTCATTTCAAGATGGTTGTATGTTGACTCTGACAGCTGAATTTCTCCAATGTTTATCCAAATAAAATAAATAAGATACAGATATTTATTACGCATAAAACATTTCACAATGTTTATTATATAGCACAGTTTAACAAAATGTGAAGAATAAATTATACTTTAGGGGTCTTGGAAAGTTCACCAGGGGAGAAATCCCACGGTTGGTCGGCCGGGACTATCAACAATAAAAAATGATTAAAAACAATTGATTTCAAATAAAGTAAATACTGAAGAAGTGGAAATATTTTTGCAACAGTTTTATATTGAGTTTTAATTTAATTACTAAAACAGTCTGACTTGTTATACCAGGTTTGAGCACTGGTTGAATATGACCCATACATGTATTACTTTTATTAACTGTATTGTTCTTACCATATTTGTCTCAGTACTTTTATTCCCAAAGTTTCCAAGGATTAAAATGAAACTTGGTATAAATGTGCATGACTCACTTATTATGTTTATTTAACCAAGCTGATCAGAGTTGTGGCCCTTAGTCGTTGATTCTTGATGTGATCTTCAATATAAAACAAACTAACTTACTTTAAAATTTACTTTTGATTTCAGTTGCATTCCAGATGTATGATTTAGATGGAGATGACAAAATATCCCGAGATGAGTTGCTAGCTGTTCTACATATGATGGTTGGTGATAATATATCAGATGAACAGGTCAGCACAATCTCTGTAGCATTTTTATCTAAAGTACAGTTGAGTCTATGAAAGGTGTCACCCTGCAGATCTCTAATTCTTGCCTTTACCAGCCTTTATTGCCAATTTTTGAAAAACAGACAAAATTAAATTTTCCTTGTTATAATTGAACAGTGGAGAATCAATTGAAATTTGATAGATATTCGGGAATAATGGGGTTTTCTTGTAAAATTTGAAAAGGATACGTAATTTCAGTATTTATTATAATTTGTATCTGAAAAGTTATTGAAACAGTGAAAGTTGTTGTTTTGTTGATGATGTTTGTCATGATATGTTTACCTTGTTGTCATTCATATGCATGTTTTGTGTTTTCTGTTTCCTCACAGCTTAACAGTATAGCAGACAGAACAATTGCAGAAGCAGATGAAGATGGTGACCTGATGATCTCCTTTTTGGAGTTTAAAAAAGTAGGTGGAATTTATAACATTGTTCTTTGGACATATTCTAGTTCTTTGGTTTACATAAATTTCTTTAAGCACTTCCTGCTTCCCTTTTTGCCAGTTTCACAACCAGTCTGAGCACCATGGCAATTTCATCTCTAATCTGATTGGTTAAACCACAAACATGACATTAAGCTTGTGCTGAGAAGAAAGAAATACTAGGCATTGTAAATATTTTGCTGTGCTTTCTTCTCCAAAAAATAATCAAGACCCTTAGAAAAGTCACTAATGTTGGCCTATTATTGGGACAAGTTTGGACGCTTTGATATGGCAAATAACCATATGATGTATTGTACTTATACGTTTACTCAAGAGGTATTTCTCAGAGGGTTTCAGGAGATGGGAAAGTGGATACAGTTGCTTAGCAACATGGTCTCTTGTGATTATTGTATGTCACACTATATGATAATGTACAGATTGTAGCCAGTCACATGGCCAGTGCAACATTTTGGCATGCTGGATTGATGTGATTAAAGAATAACCATACTTTGTGCACAATTTTATACCTTTAGACTGGCTTCTACTATAAAAAAGGATGTCTGCAAAAGTTTTACCAAGTCCATGTGTGTTTTCTTGTTTAAATGTTTAAAAGACTGGTTAAAATTGTTCGAATGTTTGAAGGACAGCTTTAAATATTCATATTAACGTAAACTTTGATTTCACTGATTATAAAAACCATTTAGACAAAAATTGAATTTATATCAGAATTGAATGTTATTCAAATGCTTTTTAAACATTTAATATACTAAAAGTGTCTCCTTTGTACATATAGCATAGGATATTTCATTACAAAACCTTGATGCACCTTTTTTTTAACATTTTGCCCATCCTGAACTCATAATTTTATAAACCACAAAAATTCTGAATAGAATTCATGCTTTCTAGTAGTTAGTTTATCATTACAAACAGGATCTTGCTACAGGCCAATAAATTAGAATGTATGCATGAGTTGTCAGGAGATACACTGTCACTTCCTGGTTGTATAATATATTTCATTCATTTATTAATTGCCTAAGGATATTAACATTCAATTTTTAAGTGTTTTTTTTAACATTTGCCGCATTGAAATGCAGGATATGTTCAGTTTGAATCACTTTTCAAATCACTTTTCAACTAATTATGGTTGAGTGACGTCGCTTGATTTCAGAGTTAAAATATATATAATGAGTCATGTTTGTATTTCAAAAACAGTGTAATTGTGAGACAGTGGGGCAGTTTTACTTTGAACAATATTTTATTATTAAAGTTAACCTTTGGGCTACACTGTGAGGAAACCAGCAACATGTTATGTACATTATGTACATCCATGGTACAGTTGAACCTGTGTTAATATTCACCTCAAGTCAGCAGTCACCTGCTGTAAGCAGCTAATACTGATGTATTCCCATAGGTCATTGTATATTAAGGAACCACCTTTTAAATAAGTCCCTTTACTGCACCCCATAGCTGGTTGACAAGTCTGTTTATCCATATAGATAAAACTTATTTGGTCATGTCCGATGAAGATATGTTTATGTTTGAGTGAGTCATGCAGTGTTAAAAACCTTGACTTCTTAAGTTCTTGTGGTATAAATATTCATTGTGAATTCTAGTTAGTATGTATGATCATCTCAGAGTGGAGAGGGTACATGTTTATAACAAGAGTATTATGTATATAGGTGAAATGCAGAAATTACTGTAAAATCTGTCTCATATCATGTTTTGTGAAACCCAGTAGAGCATTGTTACGATTGTATCAATTACGGCAAAGAGTCTGATCAGTGTACATGTATATTCAATGACAACAAATGACATGTCGTGAGTATTGTCCAAATATTCCAATTTCTTCATTCGTTGCTCATTCTAGACTAATAGTCCATTCAACAAGCAGATTCTGAGCTCAAAATGATATCCCTGTCCTTGCACCAAAGTGTTAAAAGTTAGACATGTTATATAATGATATATCTGGTGTTATAACACAGTCATGACGTCTGACATAATTCAAGTTTTCGGCACAGTCTTATCTAGGTGCATAAGTACTGTATCTAAAAGTTAAAGATTCATATATTTTGTTAAATGAATATTGAAAAGGCACATGTATTGAATTTATATGGGCTGATTTTGTTCTATCTCTTCATTCTAGGTTATGGACAGAGTTGATGTGGAACAAAAAATGAGTATACGGTTCCTGAATTAAACATCTCTAAAAACCTGAAAATCTGTATAACCATCGAAGAACAGAAAATTAACACCGAAATCCACAGAGACAGATATTTTGGACACCTGAGAGTTGAGAATCAGAGAAATTGCTCAGAATGTGTTTGAAACAAAAATGTCTTCTCTTGATAGTGGTAAAATTCCTCAGGATCATTTGGCCAAAAAGTTAACACACACAATCATTGGAGATCCGAGGGCACCATTTTTCTTTTGATAGTTTCATTTTTTGGTTTTGTGCAATTTCTTTTACAGTTTTGCATTATATCATGTGTAAAAAAAAATTGACTAAAAATACTGACTTTTCTCATAGGTGGCTATACTAACAGGCTTGCATTTACATGATTTATATATTTTATGTCATGAAAGTTTATTTTTTACATGTGTCTTGTTAATGTACATACATTTTGTTGTAAAAGCTATTGAAATATTAAAAGTATGGGTGCCAAATTTCACTGTGCGATGTATGTATTAAGTGCAATTTTCTATATAGAAAGCGAGGCAACTATGACAACATTAAGAAAGAGAGGTTAAAATTAAGTTATTTTCATTGCTGTTTTATTATAATATGTTCAATATTTTTTCTTCGTCATGTTCTTAAGGCTTATGATGCTGGCATCAACTGGTTCTGCCTCTTGGACCCAGTGCAGATCATGATCAGTGAGCACATCTCTGCAGACTGATCATGATTTCACTGACAGAGTGACAGCTGTTCAGGCAGTTAATATTTATAGGGCAGCCCTCTGAACAAGTAACGGTACTTTTCAAACTTAAAGGCAGTTCCTTTTAATGAGCAGTTGATATTTTTGCAATGGTAAAGGGATCTGGTATTTGTTCCAGAAAAGAGGCTCAGGTATCAACAAAGGGGCGCAACTGATGGAGGCTTAATGGTGTTTGAAAACGGTAGAAATCCAGATAAAAATTAATAATCATATTAATATTCAGGGACATGCATTGTAAAGAAAGGAAAAGACTGCGGGTTTAACTTAAGTTCTCATTTCTTCCTTTTGATATTTATTAAACATTAAGAAGCAGTAGCTACGCAATGAAATGCATTCTTTCAAGAGGCGTTAAGAGTGTTTGTATTCAGGTACATTGTATCTTAAGTCTTTTGCTTTTTATCCAGTAGTTTTTATTATTTTAGATATATGAATATATGTGAGTGCTGCAGATATTTTTTGTCCATATATTTGAATATATATTACAATATTTATATTTTTGTTAAAATGTATGTTTGTGACATTGTCTTGAGTTGGTGTGTGTATCAAATGTTGGATTACATGTATATCCTGGGTTTTACTGATTCTATATTGCTGTATAGTCAGTTGAATTTGCTTGAGCAATATTTTCCCATAGTATATAAATTTTTCAAATGTAGTTTGAATGAGTGCTAAATTCATTGCCATTAGAAATATTTAAACTGTTAATAAAGATAGTTGCAGCTTCGGTTTCAGGAAGCTAAATTGGTGATGTCTTAAATATCCTCCTGACACTGGAATGGCAATTCGTGATTCAAAGTGATATTTTTTTTTCAAAAAGCATGAGTGATATACCAGTTTCTATACAGATATAGATTGTTAAATTATTTCTGAAAAGTAGGAGCAAAGATGGAAGATATTCCAAATGCACATGGTATTCAAAATTTACATTGTGTTTCCAAATGCATGACAACATTTAAACAACTTATTGAAAAGAAACATAATAATTTTAGAAATCTACCATGATAATGAATGACATATCAAATTTTGCACAAAAAAAGGATTCTGGTTTTTAAAAAGGTTTAAATGGATTTGATGTGTATTTAGTATGAATTGCTATAAATGTATGTTGATTTTGTTTTATGCTAAAAATTCAGCTGGAACTTGTGTTGCCTGCCTCCTGTTGTTTTCTTCTCTGCCACTATATATCTATATATAGGTACAGGAAGGATCTAGTCAGATCTTTGATGTCAGGGGTGCAGCCTCAGGTCATCTTGAGAATTGATAAAGTTCAATCCTCTCTGGGTTCCTTGTTTATCCTGGCTGTCAGCCTAATATATCAACTTCAGTAGACTCTTCTGGGGTTCGGAGTTAAAGTTTTGAAGGTCTGATCATAAAGTGTAGATAAGTATTTTTGTCTCACTTGATTGTCTTGGTTCTGCTGCTCAAAATTAAAACAAATTATGAAATCCTACTGATCTCTAATTGTATAATCAATAAATAGTGATTGTTTGTTAAATCAATGAATAGTGATTGTAGTGTTTCTTTGCAAAGCTTTATTGTTCAGTGATTATGTTAGAGTATGTGAAGCAAAATGTAATGTTTTGTTACAAAAGCTGACAGTTTAAGTGCAAACTCTCAAGAGTGAATACCCTTGGGAACACAGATATGGAGTAGAGAAGTGTTGTTCTAGAGAGGTCAATGCCTTATATAATTGATGCACTGGGAAAGAAAATGTGTGTTATTATAAGGAGGTTGTTGCTCTATGGATGTGTCGTTTAGGAAGGGGGATGGACAGTATATCACAAAACATGTTCATATATTGATCTATATTTGAAAAGTGATACCTCAGTCTCAAAACTACATGCATGAAATCCAGCATTACTACACTAGTTCTAGGACCAACAGAGCTCCTGAATACTTCAGAAAATATATATTATAATTTATAAAATCATACTCGCTTGATTTCTATCATTGTAAAAATATACATGTATATCATAACATTCCTGTTAAAAAAAGACCTTATATGCTGCTACAGCTCTGCCATGAGGCCAAAAATTGAATAGTACGGATTAAAATGATACCATAAAGGCCTATAGCAGGGCTCAACTGAATTATAGAAGAAGTAGGTGCTAGTTAATTCTGTTTTGAAATTATTTCTCATTTATTTCGCAATTTTACTTGTACATGTATAATGAAAAATATACTGGATGGATAAAGGGATAAACATTTTTTTTAGAACATATTTCAATATATTCAGAATTTACGTGCATTGTGATGCATTTTCATGATATTTCTTGCCATATCATATAGACTTAGACATTTTTTTGTTGATTTATGGGTTGTTTCGATTATAAGATATTTTTTTTTAAATTTCACTTCTTACAAATAAAAACTAGTAGTACTCATTCAGGTTGCTTAAATATTTAATTATGTGAATTGATTCTATTTTCTTATCAAGACATATGCATTCTGTTTCATGCATTGATATCATAATGTTGTTGCTTTTTTCTATTCAATTGTTTTATTTTTATCATGTATTTTATATTACACGGACAAAAGCGATGAGTTTTCTTCCATATATTGTATTATTTCAGCTAATCTCGAATCTAGAACAGCTTAGACTTTGAGAAATAGATTTTTTTTTAATTGATGGACAGATCAAAATGGAGTGCAGTGGAGTGATTTTACATATTCTAGTATTTAAATTTGTAAAATACAAGGCTTCAGTAAAGTAATATTCTGGGTTTGTTAACATGCTTTACAAGGAAAAAGTAACGGTAGATAGAAAAGAGTGTCATTCTACTCTCTTCATTTCCACGGTAACCCAGGCTATTCATTACATTTAGTCACTTAATTGAATAATGACTGGAGAGAAGGGGAAGAAAATAACCATAGGTTCTGACGATGCCTGGCCAGTTCTGCTTGTGGCTAACAAAGAATTATTACAATTAAGGGTCAAAAGAATAGTTGCGGTAAGATTATTAGAACCACAATATTACTTTATTTTGGTCTGATAAGATCATCTGAACTATCATTTAAAAAGAATACCCAGTGATTTCACTATGATAAAAGATCAAAGGATCAAACCTTTGCGAAAAAAGACAGCCAGGGGATATACAACCGTTGTGTCTATTTATAGCAGATGACTGGAATCTGGTCATGATGAGCAATGTTTGCTATTGAGTCGGGAAGTTTTCAGAAGGCACCATGTAGAACAATTTATGATGTTTAACAAATATGGATTGAATCAAATACGGTAAAAGGCAAGGTAGCACTAAATCATAATGTAGGTTGTTACTTAAGGCGCATTTATATCATAGGTATAATTCTAAAAAGACTTCAATTTCCTGATTGAGCCGATTAAGACCAGACTTAACATTAAAAGATAGTCATACTGTATGAAAAACTTTGAAACCATTTCACCACTAAGTAAACAGTTAAATTTGTTACTAAAAGGGAATAAAAAAGTTTTTTGTTGTTGACATTTTGTCTTACTTCCAAGATGCTCCCACTGTAGTTAACATATTTTCTCCCTGCTGGTCTGTATTCGCAGAGTTATCATTTTATGGAGAAGGTCTTTAACACAGGGTTGACTGTAATAATTGAGAATGGGGAAGGCATGTACGTGCTGAAGCATGTCTATACATTTTAGACAGACCTCAAATTTTATTACACATATAGAGTGTCTTGATTTAAAGTCAAATCCAGTGTACTTTTGAAAGTTTCTTTTGTGACTTCATTGCTAGTTTTCTTCAATCTTCTGTGATAGAGAAAATAATCTGTTCAATATAATATGTTCCATTATAATAAAGATTGATAAAATGACTACACTCTTTGTTTTTAATGTGTGTACATTATGTACCTTGGCGAGAAGGGGCATATATGACCTTCGACGTGCGAAAATGTACCTTCGGACATTTGTTACATTATTCGACAATAATTGATTAAAAAAACCCATAAAATTTACATTTTTGTCACCCTCTTTAAATGCAAAATCAATGTTAAAAACTGATAACCACTATATTTTCCTCAACAGAAACATACTATTGCCTTCAAAATCCTCCAAGACCATTACTATGGCAACAGCGATTTAAAATTATTCTTTTTTTATTTTGGCTATACCTTATGCAAAAAGGCATATCGTGGAAAGAAGACATGATATAGTTCACCAGATATGATATATATTGAAAGAGTATATAATGTTGCAACCAAAAATAAATGATGCTGTTAGGAAATGATTACCGTAATAGTTTACTGCCAATGTAAATTGAAGTGAGTTTTGACGTCAAATTGTGGTACGTGACGTCATTTTTAGAATGACAAATGACGCCTTGGGTATACTTTTTGAAACTGTTGTAGTTTTGTATGTACTGGACTCAGGTAAGTGAAAGTTTCCAATATTGATATTGAAATATTGTTTATTCAAAATATACAAGAAAGCTAGTTTCCAAGTATTTTGTCCGAAGGCCCATTTTCCCGTGTCGCTGGTCATATATAAGTTTACTTTATTTTTAGCTCACCTTAGCACGAAGTGTTCAAAGGTGAGCTATTGTGACTGTGTTGTCCCGCCGGCTGTTTGTCCCTCTCCTGTTGTCCGTCGTCTGTCTGTCCAAATTTTACCTTGTGTATACAATAGAAGCGGCATTTTTCACTGGATTTTCATAAAACTTGGTCAGTATGACTGCCTTGATAAAATCTAGGTCGAGATCGAACATAGGTCATCTGGGGAAAAAAACTAGGTCACAGGGTCAAATCATAGAAAAAACCTTGTATATGCAATAGAGGTTGCATTTTTCATTGGATCTTCATGAAACTTGGTCAGTATGATTGCCTTGATAAAATCTAGGTCAAGATCGAATATGGGTCATCTGGGGTCAAAAACTAGGTCACGGGGTCAAATCATAGAATTACCATGTGTATGCAATAGAGGTTGCATTTATTATTCTAGCTTCCTGAAACTTGGTCAGTATGATTGTGTTGATGAAATTAAGGTCGAGTTCAAACATGGGTCATCTAGGGTCAAAAACTAGGTCAGGGGATCAAACCATAGAAAAGCCTTGTGTATAAAATATAGGTTGCAGATTTCATTCTATCTTCATGAAACTTGGTCAGTATGATTACCTTGATAAATCGAGTTCGAATATGAGTCATTTAGGATTAAAAACTAGGTCACCTGGTTGAAAACCTTGTGTATGTCATACAGGTGACATTTACAACCCAATCATCATGTAAATTGGTCAAAAGTTTTTTTGTACAGAATGTTTGTGTTTATGATGTATAGTTTAGGGTTAAAGTTGGGTCACATATTGTTATAAGTCGCAGGTGAGCGATATTAGGCCATCTTGGCCCTCTTGTTCATGTATTGTCTTTCCGTGAATTAACCATATCTTTCTTTGATGGTTCTTCTTACATTAGTGCAGAAGGTTATGTGTAACATGGAGATGTGTGTACATGTATTTATTGATTTGGTGTAATCTACATAGATGTGTGTAGTCATTTTTCCAGTTTTTAAACACTGAGCTACATGATTGTAGTCTCACTATTTCCATTGCGAAATATTTTATTTTATTTTACAGGCTGACATTTATAGTGTTGTGAAGGTATGACAGTTATGCAATGTCACATATATGAGAGGGGTCATACTGCAATGTCAAATTAGGGAGTGCTTAATTTTCTAAGTAGTAGGGACCTATGTTTTTATGCTCTGTGAAGGGGGTATATAGAAGCCCCAATATCCTTTTGTCCGTCAGTCTGTCTGTCTGGAGCATACCTTGAAGAAAGGTATTGGAGAAATTGAGCTGATACTTCACACAGTGATAGAGGTCATTGGCAGGAAGTGCAGCGACACGGAACTATTACTCTAGCTAACCCTATTTTTAAATTATTCCCCCTTATGTAAAAAGCTTGACCGGAGCATAACTCACAAACATATAAGGGATTGACTTGATAGTTCACAAAATGATAAAGCTGATTGTGAGGAAGTGCAGTGACAAAGAGTCATAACTCTAGCTGACCCTACCTTTTTATGTATAAAGCTTGCCCGGAACGTACGTTGAAACATATATAAAGGGTTGATTTGATATTTCATACACTGATAGAGGTCATTAAGAGGAAGCTTACCCCATTGTTGAATTATGTCTCTTTTTGGATCACCTGAGCATAAAGTGCTCAAGGTAAGCTATTGTGATCGCTTGAGGACCGTTGTCTGTTTATCATTTGTCTGTTCATACTTTCAATGGTTTTTCATGAAGCTTGATCAGAATAACTGTCTTGATAAACTATAGGTCGAGCTCGTATATGGGTCATCTTGGGTCAACATCTAGGTCACAAGGTCAAATTATACGAAAACCTTATGTATGCAATAGAGGCTGCATTTTTCATTGGATCTTCGTGAACCTTTTCAGAATCAATGGCTTGGTTAATTCTAGGTTGAGATTGAATAGGGGTCATCTCTGGTCAAAACATAGGTCACCAGGGTAAATCATAGAAATATATTCTTCATTTTTCATTAGGTATTCGTGGAACTTTGTCAGAATGAGTATTTTGGCAAAGTCTCGGTCATGTCCGAAAATCGGTTATCTCGATTCAAAATCTAGGTAACCAGCTACAGTAAAACCTTAAGTATGGAATAGAGACTGCATTGTTGTTGGATCATCGTCAACCTTGTCAACTTCATAGGATTAAGTGTCTTCAGTGTCTTAATGAAATCTAGATCGAATTTGAATATGAGTTACATAGTCAATAACTAGGTCACCAGGTCAAATGCTAGATAAATCCTGTGTATGCAAAAGAAGGCTGCATTTTTATTGGATTTTCATAAACTTTTTCAGGTTGATAGCCTTGTTAAAATCCAGGTTGAGTTTAAGTATGAATCATATTGCGTCATAAACTCGGTTACCAGGTCAAATGTAAGAAAACCCTTATATGTGTAAAAGAAGCTTCATATTTCACCGGATCTTCATGAAACTAGAATCATTATCTTGATAAAATCTACATTGATTTCGAAAATGCATCATCTCAAGCCTAAAACTAAATCACTATGTTAAAGCTTAGAAAAGCAATGTTTATGCAATAAAGACTGCATTTTATAATATATTTTTAGTAATCATGGTCAGAATGATCGTCTTGATGTAGTCTAGGTCGATTTGAAATTTAGGTCATCTGAGATGGAAAACTAGGTTACCACGTCAAATCTCTTTTCATTGAATCTTCATGAAACTATGTCAGAATGATTGCCTGGTTAAAGTCTAAATCTAGTTCAAATATGGGTCATCATGGTTCAAAAACTAGGTCACCAGCTCAAGTCTTAGGAAAGCCTCGTTCTGACCTTTAGATTTAGTTTTTATAAGCTCATAAGAATGTTTTATGGGAACAACAGCGGGCTCGCGGCGTCCACACATTGTCCGTTCTTTATCTCGGACAGTTTTCATTTGATCGCCGGATCGCCTCAGCCACTTTTGGATTATGGCCCTTGAATTACCCCGACTTTGCCAAATTGGCCGTGTCCGCTCTCTTTGTCGAATATTTTTCATCCGATCTTCACCAACTTGCTGAATACGTTTGTGGGCATAGAATCTGGGCCAAGTTTGATAACCAGCCAAATCGCCCAAGGCACTTTTGAATTATGACCCTCGAATTTAACCAAAATAAGCCCTGTCCGCTCTCTATGTCGAAAAGTGTTCGTCCGATCTTCACCAAACTATAATAATTGTTGGCATAATGTCTAGGCCATAAACAAATTCACTTGATACTATACATAGTGATTGAAGATATTTAGAGGAAGTACAGTGTCTAATAACATTAACTATACCTTGCCTTGTATGATCACCCTTTATCATGCAAAATTTTGTTTTTAGGGAATATAGCTTGATATTTAGTACAATAAAAGAAGATATTGAAAGGAAGTACTATGTTTGAGATTCATAATTTTGTTTGGCCTATGATTGCATTACACCTTTTTCACACATTTTTTATAATGAATTTCTACAGTTTGTTTATGTAAATAAATTGAAATTTAAGTTTTCATTTACCAGAACAGAACTTGTTTGCTGTTCATCCGAAAATGCAGGCTTCGGAGAGCATCCACCTGTGTTACCGATGCTCTTGTTTCATTTTTATCCATGGTGATTTGTCTGTTGTCCGTCCGTCTATCCGTTATCCTTTCCTTGAAAATATTCTCCATGTCACAATTTTCAATTGACTTTCATGAAACTTGCCCTAAAGGGTGACCGCAACCTGTAGACGATCCGTTTTGGTGATTTGTCCATCTTTGGTCCGTCTGTCGGTGAACTTGATATAACTCTCTGCAGGTCACAATTTTCATTCAACTTTATCAAACTTGCTCGGAAGGTTGCATGCAACATGTAGATGGTAAATGGGCCAAAGGGTAAGGTCACAGTGAGCTTCGTTAGGTTTTCTTTGAAAATGCTATACAGGTTACAATTTTCATTCAACTTTCATCAAACTTGCCAAGAAGGTTTCATGTAACCTTTAATGTTCTCTATTATTTTTGAGGTCAGTGAGTCGCAAGTCAAGATTACAGTAGCCCCAACTTCGATAATCTTATCCGTTCAATATCTTGAGATCTTAATCACCTTTAAACTTCATAGAATAACTGTTAGCCTTTCCTTGATAACATTCCAAAACAGTTTCACAAAATTTACTCAGGACAGTCCAGTCAGTCCAGTAGAACGATACTGGGCCTCTTGTTTTAGGGATCATTTGGTCACGGTCACAGTACCTTGAACTTGAAATCGCTTCAGCACAATATCTTGAAATTTACAACACCCGCAGTCTTCAAACTTCAAAGGATGATTGGTCTTAATAAGTAGATGATCCTTACTGTTATTGGGGCCAGTTGGTCAAAGGTAAAGTTACCAGTTACCTCTGTGTGACAGACTCAAAGGAAATAAAGGGACTAAAACATAGATTATACCGCTACAAAAATATTTAAATGGAATTTAAAAATTCGGAGATTTACTGCAAGACACCCTCGTGCCTTTACAGATATTTTTCAAAGCACAATGTATGTATCTGATACAGTTAAACGAAACAAGAGTTTAATGATAGCATTGTAAACTATGTTTTTAGTTCCTTTATTTCCATTCTGTCTTTGTTCGTGAACGAGCAACATAATAAAATGTACCATGGAATGGAATTGGGACGCTTTCTGTATCTTGCACTATCCTCCGAAACCTAAAATAACATACCTCTTCTGGGGGCGTTGGTCATGTGGGAAATAAAACCCTAATATACGATATACGATACTTTGTAAGTGGCATATTATAGATACTGAGCCAAAATTGAAAATAAAATGTGTGTTTTTAAAGTAATGCGAGCATTTATTTGATTCGGAAAGTAGGGTAACCTAAAACTTTTAAATGCCTGTTTATTACTTTGATAGTCCTCTTATTTACCGGAAAGATCATTTAGGGGAAAAAACATACAAATATTACAGCCGTGATTTTGTAGGTCTCAAATTCACATTTCATATCATATTATTACTAAATGAAGCTCTTAAAGTCTAGTTAGTTTTCTTATACTGTTTTGCGCAAGACATTTATTGCGTGATATTTCTGCAACTATGAGACAAAAATGCAGCTGTCGTTTTGATATTTATATTTATTAAACTGTTACCAGCATCGTTTCAACCAATGAAACCAAAGACATTGTTTTCATTTTTCTATATTTCAATATTGTTTTCAATTCTGCTCAAATAACTTATACTGGATACGCCAATAATTATATTGAACCTGTTTGGAAATGCAATATACGTGATACCAAGCGATTCACATAATTCATATTCATGCTTGAGATGTTTCTTTCTTACTTCTTCTCTCTTTTCTGTCTCTTCTTCTAAATCCCTCAGTGATTTTTGAATTTCATCATACTATGGTGACAAAGATGCATGTCCTTCGATGCTGTACATTTCAGGCTTATTATTCATCCTTAAATTTAACACATAATCCCCAACTTTACTAAAAAAACGTTTTATTGAGCGTCGATTTACTAAGAAGTCTTGTTAAGGAGAAGAATCTAATAAGACAGTATTGTCTTTCATTCTTATCCTTTTCTCTGTGTACAATTATGTATCTGTCAATCTGTATGTACGATTGTATATATTTGGGAATAAAATATGTTTAAACTAATAATTATATTGGATTATTTAGGATTGATATTTATTATTTCTTAATACCCTGTGAAATTGCTCTTAGCTGAAAATTGTATCGACTTCAATGTATATTTACAAACTTTATTTCAGTCGAAATAATTTCAATCTGGCGTTACGTTTTCCCTTCCCGGTAAATGTATTTTTTGGGGTCCATAAAAGATTTAAATGAAACATCGGATTAAATCTAAATTTATTCAAATACCTTAAAAAAGCAACCAATGCGTTTTGCCGCATGGGTAGCATGCATGAGTATAGCAACAGAGCCATGATGGCCCAACAAGTTCCCCTGAGAACCAAATTCCAAATTGAAAATTTTTTAGCAGCTTGCATGCAAATTCAGTGTTGATTGGAATGTATCCAGTGAGAAAAGTTGATGCTTAGATAATAATTCATTCTTATACAAAACGAAGATTAAAGCTGGACATACTGTAACAGGATGATTGACCTTCAGCCAAACGTACAATCAAACAGACGGACATATATAATTATGTATATTGTCCCATGATGTAAATAAGAAAATGTTCCCACTAGTATGGTTTGATATTGCACGTTAACATACAAACTAGAACTATCTTAAAAAAGATGACCGGTGCGATTTTGAGTATATTAAAGAGATGGATGGCTAAATTCCATAGCACAAATTATTGTCGAATTCAATCTTTATGCAGTAGGAGTGCGCCAAATATCACACGGAGTAGTATAGGGGCCGGTTTGGCGTCACCAACTGCGCATGCGCAGCGGCCATTTTGAATGACGTCACAGCGCGCCAGCCATTTTGAATGACGTCACAGCGCGCCGGACATGTTGAATGACATCACCGAAAGTTCGCGGCGGCCATTTTGAATATAATTTAAGACATATATTATCAATTAATGTATCACAGCAATTTATTCCCTTAGCTGCTGTTAACAAATTGTGCCTTTCACTATCTAGGACCGGGATGTTCTTTATGTACATATTTATAATACACGTTGCCTATACGCAAGTGTTTTTGCCATTTACTTTCATGGTCGTCAGCATGATCTTCTATGGCTATGGCATGTGAAATTTCATGTATTAATGTTTCAAGAAAATGAATATCTGACACATGCCTTTGAAGGTAAAGGCTTATTGTCATTGTCTTGGTTCCAAATCCTGCGGTTGGTCCAAATATAATTTTACCATCATTTTCCTTTGTTTACTTTTTCCCTTCCAAATGAGGATGTTTAGATTTTTGAAAGGGACGTCCATGGCTTTAAGTAGCGTCAATAACAAAGACATAACCTTAAAATAGAAAACACGTATGCCAGTAAGAACATCTATACGAAAACATTTTGGAAGTATAGAACGCAACCAAGCAAAATGATAGCAGACTCGGTTATATTCAGTTTGTTCATGCCAGGTAATGAAGAATAATTACGGAGAAAAATAGAAGAAACACAAAGAAAAAATGCCCTTACCTTATTTGTTTTTTTACTGCTTGGTCCACTGCAACTGTTTTAGGGTTATATTTCCATTCTGTTGGATTATTGTTACAACACAAAGTGCTTGCAAACTTTTCATATTCTACACAGCACACGTTCTTTTTCTTTTACTTCTACGTTTTCTTGGTTAGTTTTTATGTTCACATTGCTTTTGCCAAATTTTTGGTATCCGTAGCCTGCTGTGTTAAGCATAGCTAATACCTCCCATAAAAAGATATGCAGAATGTTGAAATTACAAGAAATTTCACTGAATGATTTGAACATATTTGCAAGCTGAATTCCATATAAAGAGTGAACAATTCTTTAACAATTTTATATATGATATTAACCTTTTACTCTGATTTATTGTCAGTATTTTACGCTTGAGTGACTTTACTTCCGGTTTGAGCCAATAACTCAATAGAGTTCGTAGTAATCGTTTATGCCAGTTAGAACATGCAGAGTTAACCAAGCGTGACTTTACTAAACAGTAAACTAAACAAAATTAATAAATTGGCGCATGAGTAATTTCTCATGTCAGTCGGTAAAATCAAGTATATAAAACTGGTCAAGCTTTTTCATTTGATACCAAACACGAACTTATATGGTCAAAAATAAAAATAATAAAACGTTACGCCTGATTAACTACTCTTCTAAATGCAATTTTACAAAGTACACTTTCTGAGCTTTCATTTGATACCACAATCATCAAAATCGCTTAAAAAATACCAAAGTTATGTGAGTTTTAAGTTTTACTCTTGAAATATATTAAGGGGATATAACCTCAATAAGATGGATAATCCTTGCACAGTATATACAATTTTAAACTTCAGTATCTCTAGACTTATTAATCATAGTATTTTGAAATCAGAAAAAAAATATCTGTCCAATGGTACCCATGCTTAAGCGATAACTTTAAATTAAATGAAAACCATGGGTTCAAATAAAAGATTTTTGCCAGTTATATTGTTTATGACCCTATCTCAAAAAGTGTCACTAAAAGTAAAATACTGATTGGTTACTGACGCTTCTTAAAGACATGGACGTCCCTTTCAAAAATCTAGACATCCTCATTTGGAAGGGGAAAAGTAAAAAAGGAAAATGATGGTAAAATTATATTTGGACCTACCGCAGGATTTGGAATCAAGACAATGACAGTAAGCCTTTACCTTCAAATCATAATTTATATGTATATAATGTATATAAATTCGTTTATGTTTCGCAGATAGCAGTGTACTTAAAACCTGATATACATTATACATGTATAGGAATAGATAGCCACCCACTTACTTCCTGGTGCTTTGTCATATATAGGTCGGATAAGAATAAAGTTAATCCCTGCCAAGCTTATATTTACACGTGACCGTGGTCAGTTCTGCATCATATCATGTAATCTTTGCATGCAAGCTCGCAGCATCTCAGATCTCGACCAATCGTAAGGCTCAATTCGCGTGGTTTTGAGTTAGTTCAAGATTTGTAATTTGTATCGTTTGCATTTTATTTTTACTTTATTATTTTCTTGAACATGTGCAGGATTACAATTTATTTATTTACTCGACAGAGGGTGAGAGATGCACTTTA
The DNA here is from genome assembly GCA_022818135.1 of Saxidomus purpurata. Lineage (NCBI taxonomy): Eukaryota > Metazoa > Mollusca > Bivalvia > Venerida > Veneridae > Saxidomus > Saxidomus purpurata. The sequence goes on along the minus strand of JAFMSR010000001.1, from coordinate 2,864,269 downwards.
TTTATAAACGAAAGGTTACATAGATTTCCTCAATGTTGTTTGCAATTTTCGACGACGACGTTTATCATTGACAACTGTTTATCATTTTGGTGAGATATAGAGGATAATTGTTGGTTTCGGTGTAAGATCACGTTATAATTTCACCGAGTGGGCACCAAAAGTGATATTTTCACGAGTGGCGCAGCCACGAGTGAAAATAACAACTTTTGGTGTTCACGAGTGAAATTAACGTGAACACCGATACCAACAATTTTCCTGTTTATTTTATGGTTAGAACTCTACTTTTTATTGAGCTTGTTTCTACAAAATATCGAAAATCGCGGGAAACGTCACCAGAAACATAGCGCAAATGACGTCATTTAAACGACGTCATCGTCGCTGGTTTCCAGCATTAATTAAGCTCGGTATCTTTTGACGTAAATCCGGGTTAAAGATTGCAAAACAGTGAAAAATAAAAATGGTAATCCACTGTTTCAAAACTGTGGATTATCACTTTTATTTCACTGAGAAAACTCTATAATTCACTGAAAAACATAAAATAAAATAATTTAATGTGTCGTCTTTCTAACATTTTCGAACCTCATGGCTTATACCCTGTCTGACCCGCCTTTTACAATACAATTGTGACAACACTCTTTGAATGTTTTGACTATGGGTCATTCATTCACAAGGCATCTGAGAGATTGTGCAGTTTTGAGTGGGTGAATTAATATAAATTTAGATGATGTTTGTCGTAAAATGTTTATGCATTTGGTACAGGCGGAGCCACGGTGTTCTGGAAGAACAGACTTAACTTGAAACCAGTTTTGGACGACCAGCCTGAGGCAAATATTGTTTACTCAGATATGGATGATTTAAGTCATTTTTCGGTCACTCCAAGAAACCCCGATAAGAACATTCCACACTTTGCAGATGAATGCAAAGCTCAGCGAACAGAAATCGTTACGAATTCAGAATTTCTTCTGCAACTAGACAATTATTAGTTTCAATGAGAATGTGAACGAAGGAAATAGAATTTTAACTGCTGAAGTCCAGAATTCCGTGAATATTTATTCATAGCAGAAATAATTTTAACATTCGTTTCCTTTCAGTATTTTTAGCAATGGATGGAGTTCATATCAATAAGCTACTTGCCTTGTTCTACTATTTCAGGAGCAATTATTTTTGCGGAACAAAATTTTAGAAATGGAAATATGTTAAAGCTGAACACATAAACATGTAATCTTGAGAGGAAAGAAATGAAAAATATTAATTTATTTTTTACTGAGATTACTTTTCATAGACTTGCACAAAATGTGTTATACTTACGAACAGAATGATCAGCATTTGAAAATTTCACAACGTAAGTAATCATTTATCATATTTTAGCTGTGACAAACATGTAGCCTAGACTTTTACATTATTTATATATTCATCATACGGACAGCGAGAGAAATGTTTGTCTACAGAATATACATGTGTCTAGGGTATTATTTGTCTGACACGTCACATGATGAAACTTTTTATTGATAAAAGATGACGGCGAATTTACATCAAATTTGATAGGGTCTAACACTTCAATAGAACCGATCATATGTTCCATACAGTTTTATAAAATGTATACGCCATCATGCAGTGTATACATGAATATCTAGCCATTAATTTATTGGTCAATTCTATCTGTCCCTGCATGTGTCATACATGTCCATACAGTTAATCTATGTTTAGCTCGACTCAACTGTTCATGCGTGCCATACATGATCATACAGTTGATGCTTACTATATATATTTTTCGGACCATTTTTGACTGTCAATGCGTGTTTATCATATTTCATGTTCATATATTTATATATGACTAGCCTGACTCAACTGTTCATGCGTGTCATACGTGTTCATACAGTTGGTACAAGAATACCATTGATGCAAAGCATCAAAGGGCGCCGAAAATAGTTTCTATTTCAACATTTATTAGTTATACGGTTTTTGCATATCGCAATGTAGCCTGACAAAAACGTATAACGATTTTGTTATACTGCAACACCCCTGTTTTATACCCCCTTCGCACACACCGTCACCTTGGAGCAAAAAGTCATGTAACTGACATTTTTTGCGAAAATCACTTTTTGGCATTTTTAGGTTACACATATCAATTTTCATAAGTCATTAAAGTTTGGAAGCTGTTTTTATGAAAAATACCTTTTTTGCCAAAAAAGTGAAAACACGTAACTGAACTTCAAATTTAGTTGGAGCAAAAACTGTGGTAAGTGCACTTACTTGAGTTTTTGCACTGAAAATCTTTTTAATTTTTTGTAATTTTTTGCTACTGAGACCATCATAACGACAAGATAGTTATTGTTTACATTACCTTTACATACAATTATGTCAATTGTTGACCTTCATGTAAAAAATCAACAAAGCTTGACTAAACCACTTCTGGGCCATGGGCCTATTTTGGGCATATTGTTGTATACTATATTGAGTGCCAAATGCCTATTTTAGGCCTATTCTGAAAGGTTTTGGAAATAAAGTTATACATGTAATAAATTGTTTAAATAAGTGCATATCTATCATTCCAGTCATTAGCACTTGTGTAAACAAAATTATTTCTGATATTGAACATGATGACATCACCAGTAGTTGATGACAAGAGCGCAATATTGACGACAATAGTTTGACACTGTATTTGTTATCTATTCCTGTCTAGATTTTATAGTTTTCCATGCGGGTGCAACAATGTATGAGATATAGCCATAAATATATGCAGAGCTAACTAAGGAATAGTATTATTGATAGTGTTGTTTCTGACCTTTGTTTAGTTAGATGAAATTATCAAAATTGTTAAAACAATTTATGACTGATCAATGCCTATTCATTTCATGCAACAAAACTTTTAATTGATTAACAAAAAAAGGTGCAATTCCAGATTAAACATATTTACAATTCACTGAATGTCTTCAATTAATGTCCATTATTTGTCAATTTTCTGCTCATTAAAATCATATGACATGATGTGCCTCCGTTCCGTCCATGTTATATGTGATGCAATATTGAGAAGGCTAAAGGTTAGTGCCAGATTCAAAATGATGAAATGGCTGAAGTGAAAACAATCCCGAGAATACTTGGACCTGTTACTTTTCCTTGTGTTTCCGCTGAATTCAACAAAATCTCTCGTCATCACAGGACTGATTAATGATATTGACTATGTAGCATTTATTACTGAATCTTTGATGTTGCTAAAATAACTATACAACACAAGCTGTTCTTTAGGAGATTATCTGACTGTCATACCAGGAAAAGGTTATTTCCATAAATAAATTCAGAGACATATTACCATCTAGAATATTGTTGGTTTCTGTAATGTCATTAATAGAAATTAAACGACTTAAATTATTTTTATAAAACATATTAAACAATTTCAAAATATTGTATTATAAAAATAAAGGGCAAATTTCTGCTTTTAATAATTAAATTAACTTTTGGCAAATGACTAAATATGAAAATGAAAAATGTATATTACTTAGCATCTAAAAGAAAAGAATACAACATCTTCTGTCAGTTGTACATTTCAAATTGGGATTTTCTTTTTAAAAATTTGGCATAGATCTATACTGAAGTTGATTTTCAGACTTAACAATTGTAGCAAAAATTTATTGCATCTTATGATTTGTTGCAAAGTGAAGAATTATAAAAAAATATGATTTACTCTTCTGGTGTCAATTATAAGCCACAATTACTAAGACACGCCTTTTGAGACGAAGTTTAAATGTTCACTTTGTTATTTTGAAACACTTGACGTAATTTACAATTTTGACGTTAGTAGTAAAAAGGTTAAAACATCAATGATGTCATAACTATATGATGTCAAACATGGACGTTATCCCATGCAGTTTTAGATATCCAATCAATATATAAAAATGGGTTATTTCTGTGAAAGATTGAGATTCATTTTAATTTTGGAACATGAAATAGAAGATAATTGTTGGTTTTGGTGTAATAGCATGTTATAATTTTGCTGAGTGGGCACCAAAAGTGATATTTTCACTATAGGCGCAGTCATGAGTGAAAATAATTATTTTTGGTGTTCACAAGTGAAATTAACGTTAGAAAATGTATGTAATTGCATCTATACCTACAATTTTTCTGCTTATTTTACGGTTTAAACACTACTTTTGTTGAGTTTGCTTCTATAAATAATCGAAAAGCGCAGAATCATCAGAAAATGTAGAACAAATGAAAACAGTGAAATAAAAATGGTAAGACATTACAGTTTCAAAAATGCAGATCAACACTTTTATTTCACCATGAAAATTCTATAATTCACTGTAAAACATAAAATAAAAGTAATTATTTTCACTTGTGGCTACAAAATGAAGTATGCATTTACTTTGACACCCATTTGAAGATTTAATAATGTAACTGTATGATCAAGTTTTGCAAACACTGTTGATGTTGCAGAAAGGAGATTCTTTTCGGCTTCTTAATTGAAATCTTCAATCAGTTACTCCAGTCTATAATTTGTGTGTTACTGTTCCAAATCAATTAATGTTAAAAATTGGTTTATTTTTGTTCAATTAATATTTTCAAATGTAATAACTGATTTGTAAATCCATAATGAACACAATTTTTAACTACAGTTATGTTATAGCTATCTTCACAGCAATTTCATAATGTGTATGATATACTGTAAGTTATATAACTTTCAGTTAAAAAGTTAGTGCAAAAACTCTGGTAAGTGCACTTACATGACTTTTTACGTTTAATAAAGTTAGCGCAAAGAGTCATGTAAGTGACAAAGAATATGTAACATAAAAAAACATAATAAATACTAACTTCACACGTCAGTATAGTATATATATATGAAAAGATTTACTGGATATAAACAAATCAGTTTTTTGTGTCTCCTGTAAAATTTTCAAAAAGTCAGTTACAGTACTTTTTGCGCCAAGGTGACGACACGGTTTTTTCTTACGAGTCCTTACGGATTGCCAACTTGTAGTCAATCGCAAGCATCCGTACATAACTCGTTGGTATCCGTTAATAACTCGTCACAACTCGCAAACACACGTGAGGATCCGTGAAAGTAGAGGCAATTTTTTTGACATGTCAAAAATTTTCTTGCGATTGTCCACGGATAACATTTCCGTACATAACTCGTAAATAACTTGTAACAATCCGTCAGTATCGTAAACCGGTCGCAACAACATGTAACCCTCCGTAAACTACTCGCAAGAATCCGTAATTGTCGCGTAAACAATTTGCTTTACGATTTGTTACGGTTAGTTTACGTTTGTTTACGGACTATAACGAGTGCTTAAGTGATGTTTACGATTTCATTCACGTCGTGTTACAGTGGCTTTACGGATTGTTAAGAATTATTACGAGCACTATACGTATAGTTACGACAACTTTACGAATACATACGTATACTTTAGGATTTAGGTAAGGTTATCTATTTGCTGTTGGACATCTTCCTCTTCCCTCTGAGCTAGTGCAAGGAGCAATTGCAGAAATCGTTGATATGACTGCAATCTGTTTCTCTCATATGCCATGTTGTCTCGCTGGATGTCAGTTGTCGAATGATACATAGAGAATTGCATACTTTTTTGCAAAAAAAACATATGGACTCGTAAATAGTTGTAACTAACTCGCATTTATTCGTAACAACACGTTAACAGGTAGTAATTTACACGTAAAAGTTTTATTTAGATGAATCGTAAAATTCCGTAACATACTCGTAGCAATCCACAAAAAGCTTGTTTTGCTCGTATTTATCCGTGGTAACTCGGAAGCAATCGTAGATTTTTGCCGTAAATACATCGTATTAACTCATAAAAGTGACCAAATCGTAATGATCCGTGTACTTTTACGAATTTGTGCCATACGTAAGGATTCGTAAGACAAATCCTAGTGTGTGAAGGTAGCATTAATTTTATTTTCATGTTTAATCTGTAAAATTAATCAAAATTAATGCTTCTCAATTTTTATACGTTCTCAAGTAATGTACATGGGTGGCGTTAAATAGCTAGAATTAGCTTTTTGATAAACAATCATTATTAGTTTGATTCGAATGAAAAAATTTATGAATATTTGCAGAAAACATTTAAAGTCATGGTGGTTTTAAAGCTGAAAAAAAAACGGAAGAAAAATTATTTTAAAAAATTGGGTTTGACCGGGATTTGAACTCCACTCGTAAAATTAGGCGGTCATCAGCTTACCCACTACACCACGGAGACTGACTTTAAAGCACGTGGTAAAAAATAAGCTGATATTATAATTTTGCAAAACTGATAAGGGAGAAGTTTTTTCGTATTTTTTCTAAAAGATATAAAAAGGAACATTACAATTAAACAATTACGTTTTAATGAAGGAAATGTGTATAATCAATATTTTAATGTCTATTTCGTATTATTTTAGCATACAGTTAAAACCATTTTTCTTCGCATTCTAATAACCGCTCCTAGCATGTACTTCCGGAAAAACTATTCCATAATAGGCCGCCGCCGTCATCGGCGGCGCCAATAATACTATGCAAAGTGGCTTTGACTGTGCATGTTATACGTGTCCAAACAGTTCATTTATGTTTTTCCATTTCAACTGTCAATGCGTGTTATACATGTTCATACAGTTGGAATAATACTATGCAAATTGGCTTTTGACTGTCAATGCATGTTGAACATGTCCAGACAGTTCATTTATATTTTGTCATTTCAACTGTCAATGCGTGTCATACATGTTCATTCAGTTGCTATTTATATTTTGTTATGGGCTTCCTCATATCATATATATCTTATAAACAGGCAGCGTCTGGCAGAGATTGATATTGTCTGGCAGAGCCAGATCCTGCCAGACGTTTTATTTTCAAATATGTATTCTAATAATTTCATAGAATAAGATTATCAGATCAAGTTCAAATTAATAATGATACAAAGTTGGACAATGAAAACCACCAAACTGTACAACCAAAGAGGCAAATATTTTCAGATGCCATAGCCCTAGAAGATCCATGATAGTAAATGGCAGAAAGCTTGCGTTTCGCAACGTGTATTATAATTATGTACATAAAGAACATCCCGGTCCAAGACAGTGAAAGGTAAAATTTGTTAACAACAGCTAATTGTATAAATTGCTATGATACATTGATTAAATAATAATATCTGTCTTATATTATATTCAAAATGGCCGCCGCGCAATTTCGGAGATGTCATTTAACATGGCCAGCGCGCACCTGCTTTCACGTCATTCAAAATGGCCACCGCGCATACGCAGTTGGTTACGCCAAACCGGTCCCTATGCTACTGCACGGTGAGAAAAATGTGCTTACACCGCGAATGATCTCCCGACTGAGATGTCCGGCCGCTCCCACATTTTCTCGATTTCTGTTTCGAAGAAAACTCGACAAATCAAAAATTGTTCTATTTTATTTTCATAATATCAATATGATTAAAGTTACAATATCAAAATCAAATGTCATATTTTTTTCAAGAACCATAACTTGGATTTGTTACATATTACACTATAATAAATTATAACGTTACATAGCAAGACATGACAAAACATAATGTCACGTAATGCAGCTCAGTGAGCTGAGAGTTATTTGGTGAACAAATATTGACCAATGAAATTATATTCACGGGGTAAACATTTGTCTTGTCCCAGGGATCACTTCATTTTCGCCGACTTATTATCTGAAAGTTAAAATTATTTAAATGTATGCTTTCCAGAAACCGCCTGCTAAGTTTCAAACGATTTCGTAGTAATATCTCCTATGGCAACCATCTACAAAGATTTTCAAATTCCTGTAAGCAATCAATGTCACGTTTCTTTGAAGTATATTAAAACTAACTTATACATTGCGCAACGCGACACATCACAACTTGTATAGCAGAGTAGATCGCAACACAATATACACCAAAACACAAAACAGCACAGTTCTGTGCATCACAGCAACACAAAACATAGCGCAACACAGCATAGCTTCATAAATACATTGTATATTACAACACAAAAACATAACAACAGTTCTCTATAATACGGTACAGTTAGATAAAACATGATACACTATTTCCTACTTTATGAAAATTTTATGAAAACATAACACAACATACGTTATATTACGGTGCCCGTGACGTGTCATGTGATACATTGTTTTATTTCGTAAAAATGAAAAACATTTCGTAGACACGAAATAAGATTTCGTAGAAACTAAATAACATTTCGTTTAAACGAAATAAGATTTCGTAAAAAATAATGTATCACATGTCACTTCACGGGCGCCGTATTATATTAAATCTGACAACAACTTTTAAAAGAAGTCAGTCTCAACACAGGAGCTCGTGGTCGGGATTGCGCTTACATTCATATAAATACCAAGGAAACATAATATGATCTTATTTTCCCCAGATCTTAACTTTTACCGCTGAAGTACACGGTAGTCTATATTAGCTCGATTCCTATATGAATGTTAAAAGATAACACAAAGCCGTAAAAGCGTAATCCCGATCGCGACCTACTATATGAGGCGCAAATGTTCCCTTGGTGCGAAAATGTTTGATCTTATTTATATTAAAGGTATACCATCAAATCTAATGTAAGACTCATTCTTGACTAAATTTGTTGCATATAACAAAAGTTTCATAAATACAAAACAAATAATAACTGCTTTTTATAAAATAGTTAAGTTAAATAGGATATGATAAATCTTCCCTACTTAATGCCAGTTTTATGAAAAAATACAACACAACATACGTTATATAGAATCTGACAACAAAAATTGTCATTCTTCAAAGTGAGAAAGAAGTTTTGTGGATTTTCCTTTATATAGATTGAATTAATTAGCGTAACAAAAAAGTACATGTATAAAGCAGACTAGCACTGTATGTGGTCCATACTTGCAGGGATGTTTTTTAAGGCATCCCCAAAGGTGATAAAAAGTTCGGTGCTTCTCCTTAATATAGATTGAACTAATACGCGTTATCTTAACAAAAATGTATAATGCAAAATTACGTGCAGCCAGGGTTAAATGTTTGCTCTATGTGTTACCATAATAACTTCTTCCGGTAGTGGAATGTTCGACTCTAGCGAAAAACAACTTCTTGTACATGCCATAAACCCTTCTGTTGCAGACAAAGGAGATAAAAATGAACACTCCCTGCAATGTGGTAAAGCCGAGAGCAATATAGGAGAACACGGATATATCCGAAATGGCGTCAATAATTAGAAGTGGCCACGTGACACCAAGCAGGGTCCATAGCCGCAAATAGATCAAGAAATCTTGCCTATCATTGGGTCTACGGAGCATAGGATTTCCAATAGTCTTTCGAATGAAAAGACTTGTCTTCAAGAAAAACACAACATTGGTAAGAAAAACGAGAACGCATGGGCATAGAAACGCTACAATATCTGTTACTGTATCTGTCAAAAAGCAAACGGTTTTGCCATATCCGAATGAAATCCCCTTTGATATAATCATATGAGTGCCAGTTGTTAACAAGATAACAGCACTTGGTGACATGTACGTGTACAACAGGTACTTGACCCTTGTTCTGGAGTTAAATATAGAATGCATGACTGTCACTGCACTGAAAACACGGCTCATGTGATAGGAACATACATTCATAGAACAAAAGGTTGCCAACCAAAAGAAATGAATCAGAATACCAAATACAGGACACAGTATGGAATCGGTTGGTTGCCAGATGCCTAGCTTTAATGTTAGCTGCGCGAAGAAAAGTGAAAATGTTAAGCTCATATTGTTCAAACCAGGAACTGTCTGGAGAGATGGGAAAAGACAATACGTGATGAATGTCAATAAGAGGCAAAGTAAGGAAAGAATAGAACAAATATTGTCAACCAGTTTGTAGATACGTTGAAGAGTCGTTACTTGGATAGCTATTTGTAAGTTTTTGTTCAAATCCTCAATGCATATTCTCACGCGCCCGTCTTTTATAATGAAATGTTCTATTTGAATTTTACCGTCATTGAGTAAAACTGTTTCCGACGTATTGTCAAAAGTAAATTCGTCTTCTAGAAACTCAATCTGTGGACAGGTCAATAACTTGTTTACATATGTCATTTTCCAAACCGTCAAATCCTTTGTGACATACATGATTTTAAACCTACAAAGTGGCTGTATCATTTTCCTCATAGTTTTACTCAAAGGTGTAAGTCTCCAGCTACAAACATACACATGTCCAACATTATGATCAATAGTCTGAGTCAACGAACCAACAAAAGCTTTCTCAACTGCAGTTAACTCTTTAGTGAATTCGACCATTACCATTAAAGATATTTCTAAATGTGAACCAATTGCTTTTGCTGCAATAAAATCCTTTGAACACTCCATATCCGCGAATATTGCGCATGAGTGAAACGAAAAAGAAGTACTTTTACTAAATACAGTTTCTTTGACCATTCTTTCGACGCTTTTACATACGTCAGAAATATTTACGGCTATCATATCGTCGCAATTGGTACCAAAACTGTCCGACAGTGCATATTTGTATGTAATTTCGTACAGTAGGTTAGCATACGTTTCGTATTCATTTATGCAGGAGCCGTTGACTAAAACATGTCCATCGGAACACAGTATCTCCCAGCAGTTCCCCTGTAATGAGATCATTAAAACATGATGTTAACAGCATGTAGGATATCGTTTCATAACTTTGTATCATTTTATTAAGGTACGATGAAATAAACATTTAATCTTGTCGTGTCCGAGTTGTAAAATGTTCAAATATTAATTCATAAATAGTACTGATTTTATGTAGTCTTTTATTAATGCTTCTTAATATTCTGAATGTGCGTGCGTGCATGCGTACGTGTGTCTGTCTCATAAATGTCTCGAAAACGAGTTTTTATTCCTAAATATAATAAACAAGATAGAAATCTAAAGTCTCTTGTGTATCCAATTTCAACGAAGGTTTCTTTCAACCAGAAACATAAAGTATACTAACTTACATTAGTACGATTTCCAGAAGAACCAACTGTTCTGGTGCATTGAGTGTCATCTGATGCGAATCGGCGTTTGATATCTAAAAGAGCTCTCCAGTCATTATCTGGTAGTGCAAAGAGTTTTCTGTACGATCCAAAGTAAAAATTTCCTGTTTCGTCTTTACAAGAAAATTGATCAATGAACGGAAAATCCAAACATTCATCCTGTTCGATAATTGCCAATGAATAATTGCCATCAATTATTCCTGACGGAACGAATATGATTGAACAGTCACGGGCTACCTCGAGTAGAGAGAATATATCTATATACAACCACTCCTCTAACAAATTTGAGCATTTTATTTTCATGAGAATTTCAAACCCTCCATTCCTTGCATTGGCATCATCATGCATGTATTTACTTCCTGTATTACATGCAAGACAAGAGAGAGCCCGTCCATCGAGAGTCAGTCGATCTTGTCCAGTAACTTTAAGTTGCGGACACATTTTGTTTTCTTCAACAGCATCACATAATGTGTTTTCCGTAACTGACTGGTCGCATAAATACATTTCCAATATATAGTTGTAAAGTGATTCTTCATATTCATTAACATTATTATAATAACCGTCAATGTTATTATCTCTGTTGAGGAAATGCTTTCGAAATATCCCAGTGCAGTTATAGCCTGAAGTGTCTTCCCGACTGCAAGTATGGTTTCTTGAACATGATAAATCCTGATCACTGCAAAGAGGCGCTCTTGCCTTAGCATTAAGGGGAATAGAGCATGCATAATTGATCCCGTCATACCTCATATTCAAATTTAGATTATCACCAATATCTGAATAGTTATTGTTAGTACTTTGGTGTGAAATGTAGAATAATTTACTAATAATGTCGGCAACGATTTCTGTTTTTATATCTTGAACGTGTATCCAAGTTTCATAGAACCCGTCACTGATCGACATGAAACTGGCGAAACCCTTATTACATATTTTGCAGAATATATTTTTAAACGGGAGATGATACGGAGTTACTTCCCTTCTAGTGCAAGCATTTGTTACCTCCATATCAAAAGAATCTTCTCCGTCAGACAAATTACATGTGCTTATAACGGGCTTTGTCCTGTGGTATTTATATGATAATCCTGGATTACACATGTAACAAAACACATTTTTGTAGTTTCTGTACTTCAAAGTCATATGTCGGCAGGCAAAATCTATGCTATGATCAAAGTTTCCCCAAAAACCTGTTTCATTGCATTTGTCGATAAGTCCTTTATTGTCGAGAAACACTTTTCTTTTGTAATACTCCTTTCCACCGCAGGGGGTGGGACGTTGAACATTTTTATCTGTAATTAAATGTAAACTCCCGCAACTGCGGTTTCTGATGTGTTGCAAAAAATCTTCAAATGTCTTTATTTCTATATCATAATGCAAATGATTTGGGCAAAAAACTGTCGTGTTCCATATTACAAGCGCCTTGTTATCTGCGTTACATTCTGCAAAATGTTTTGTTTTATAAGTTAATCCTGTAGTCCAAGACGTTACAGGAATATCCTCGGTAGTGTGGATAGCTGTAGATGTAGACTCGTTTGCTGTGTCGGGACAAGAGGATACCATGAAATAAGGGGTTTGAGGAAAGACATGATTGCGGTCTATCAGCTGTATTACGTCAACACATTCATATTTCAAATATCCATATATAACATCCGGACAACATTCGTCATTCAAATGACAGTTTCGTCGGCAACTGCATTCAGGACACTGAAACATCAAGCTCGCAAAATCTGTTCTACTTTTGTTGACTGATAAATTACCAGAGCACTTGTCCTCGTATGGGCAAACTTTGGCATATTCTTGTTTTAAATATTCAAGATTCACCTCATCGCTATTCAGAAGATTTTGGTATATTTGTTGAAGTTCTTCATCAGCAGTATCTTGACAACATGCAGGACAAATGGAAACAACTACAATTACTACGGCAACCATCTGATTCAATGCTCTCCACATTCTTATGTTGAATCACCGATAACCTTAAAATCAATAGAAAAAAATTCAGCTTCAAGGAAAATGCTAATAAGCCAGTGACAACGCATCTTATCATGTTGTTTGAAATATTTCTATAGATAAGGTGAGGGTGTTGACAGTAATAGAGAAATGAAAACTAATTCGGAGATTGTAGAAGACCACTTCGGAAACAAATCTTTATAGATATGTTCATTTACTTAACAGAAATTATTTAAACATTCAGCTAATATACCAAACATAATCGAATGTTGAACTTTGGCGTGATAATAACATGAAGGTGCAATATTTCTAACACTAACTTCATTTCGTCTCATATAAGAAAGAAGGATTTGAGCATGATAAACTGTACAGTATATCACCATGATGACCGGAACTATTTACAGCTTATGAAAATTACGCCCGAGTAATTTAACATAATTAAAAGCGTCCATACACGTTTGTATTGTCGGACTTTGTGTTCTAATACTATTTGTTAGATATTCAAGAACTTAATATTTATTTTCTTTGTTTTATGCTAGAAACATAGTTTTGGGGTATTTTATATATCCGTCATGCTAAAAATTACGCAGGACATTCTCTGTGCTTTATGTAGTGTATATGACGTCATCAAGGATTTAAACTCGGCACTCGGCACATTAACAATTTCTGTACGTTGTTTTGACAAACTTTGTTATTATCAAGCTACATGTTATTGATACTTGACAGAATTGTTTAAAACTCCAACTTTTGTGCCGATTACAAATATGCATCAAACTATGTCGATATTTTATAGAGGAAAATTTCTCTACTCTTTGAAATTACAAAAATGTCACAAAATAGGCATTTCCTACAATTTTAGAGATGCTAATTTTCAGATTTGTGTAGGCAGAGTGATATTATTTTTAAAACAATCGAACACTGGCAAAGCTTCGAATGGTATTCATTTGCTAAACTTCAAATATATATATAAAACACTAAAAAATCCAACATTTTTTCCAGCACTTTTTTCTTAACAATCATTTTAAAAATGGTTTCATTCTTTACAAAGAAATTAAAATCTTCTCCAACAGCAGGAAATCCCCCCTCACCCAAATTCTATAACTTAAATTGCACTTACCAGAGTATTATTTTGTGTCAGCTATCAAACAAGTCCGTAAAACGTCTCTGTATTAAACTTCAATTGAACGTTCATTGCTGAATTTATTGTAGATCTGATTATTAGGTAAAGGGAGTAGCTATTTTATACCTTACCGAGAAAATGGGCGTCTCTTTCATATAAATTTGAAATTTTAGATATTACAAATCTCTTCATAAAATCACAGGGAAAGTTTCATGATATACAAGGAATGCACGAAATACTACAATTTCAAGGCAGCGACTTCATGTAGGCGCATCAAAAGTACCCCTTCGAACAATTTTTTGTTTAAATTAACGTGTTAGAATGGAAAAAGATTTTACTTCTTGAGTGATACACCGGTAAGTATATCACTTTGTGCCGTTAAGATGCTTCGTAATGAATCAATCAGGCCTTCGGCCTTCGTGGTTAGATAACTACGCTTTACACTCCACACAGTGATATACTAACCGGTATATCACTAAATGTGAAATCTATTTCCTGAATACAAAAGGCTTTTCAAGTCATAAAGAATGGTGTTTAGCAAATGATCATCGAGAAAATATACCGAAATGTGTGCTCTCGCCGTTATACGTGTCAATAGTACATTGCCAGTATTCAAATAAGGATACTATCCGGAGACGTAAAAGTCGTATATTGTTCAATGGTGCAAAATTATATTTTTTGAAGGGTACATATTCAATATAAGAGCACTTTAAAGTGTACGTTATGATCAGCATGGTATATTTCCGGCCTTAATTATAAGCTTTTTTTGAAATTCTGCAATGTCACTTTCGAATCATCAGGATGACTTATATCAAACAAGATCATAATTCAGAAATTTATGGCCACATTATTTAGAAGATTTAAATAGCAATGCCTGTTTAAACAAACCCTTTATGGTATTTTAAAACGTTTGTATCATGGATCTAAAGGGCTTTATTACCCTTCAGACTGTTTTATCACTTTAAGTTTCTATTTTCAATTAATATTTGATGGCGGCTAAATAGCATTGTTGCATAATGAGTTTTTTTTCCATAAAGCAATATCATACTTCATTAAAACAATACTCACTTAATTATATTTTACTCAGTATATTTTAGATAATTGCCCTAAATTAAAACCAGGGGCCTTTAGTTTGCGCGGTACAGAGAAACGCGCAGTGATATTTAAGGACAGTACTTTTTAAATTGAAATATACCGCATCAACTGACCTCCAATGATTGTAGAGCAGAAAGTTTGTGCGTACAAATATTTCCAATATCAAGTTTTTACTTATCTATACATAGTACATGTACATGAAAGTTTTGAAGTCTTGGAAGAATGTATGTAAAATTACTTTTGGTTTATCAATCGGGCCAAAGTTAACAAAGTATAGCTTCCTTACGACCGAACGCTTTACATACAAACAAGTAGTTCCATATATTCAGTTGTTACGAATTATACTGTCTTCCGTTTTAAATATTATATAGTAACAGATATAAATAATATCAAAACATTTCAGAATAGCATAATATCATATTGTTGTTTTTCTTTGTAATTTGTAACTAAAACATCAACGAGGTATCTGTTCTGTATAGAAATATTTTCCTACGCGGTTTTGACCAGTACAAGTCATACCGGAGACACTAAAAGACAATAGTCATACCGGAGACACTAAAAGACAATAGTCAGACCGAATAATATTATGTCTATCGGAGTATCGTAAAACGTTATGGAACTATTAGGTACTCTTGAATTTTAAATTACAAAACTAGTCTGTATGCTAGTGTGTGTCGTGTGTGTGTGTGTGTGTGTGTGTGTGTGTCTGTGTGCGTTGGTGCGTGTGTGTGTGTGTGTGTGTGTGTGTGTGTGTGTGTGTGTGCGTGCGTGCGTGCTGCGTGCGTGCTCTGCGTGCGTGTGCTGCTCGTGCTCGCGCTCGTGCGTGCGTGCTGCTGCGTGCCGTGCGTCGTGCTGTGTGTGTGTGTTGGTGGTGTGCACTTCTGGGTGCTGTGGGGCTCGTTTTGGGGAGGCTGCGTTTTTGGTACGTGGCATTCCCTGTTTGATTTTATTTTTGCTTTTTTGTTTGTATATTTTAAATATGAAAGATAATAGCCTGCTATTAAAACATTCAGTTGTTGTTTTAGACAAGTTATGAAAATTGAAAACAGTATGATAGAAAGGCTGGTAATAACTAGGGGTGCGCAAAAGACCCGGTATATTGCAATTCGCAGTATTTTGGAAGCACTCACGGGGATAGTTGATGTAAGCTGCAAATACTTCTACTACAATAGGTATATACTGAATCAATTTATAACAAAGTATTGATTTATCAATTTTTATCTTTTCTTTGAAAAAGAGAAGAGCAATTGTCATAACCTCATTGACGTCAGTCGGCACTGTCGTCTTGAATCTGGTTAAGCTTTCTTAAAATTCACTTTCTCGGTAACCATTAAAACTTTGAAGCTGCAGACAATTGCTTGGCATCATACAATGGCATCTGTTGCCGAGTGGTTAAGGTCACTGACTGATGTTTACTTGTCCCTCACCGCTGTAGGTTAGTGCCCTACTTGGGTCGAATTCTTTTATGTCTAGGAGCTATCAAGGTTCTACCCAGGTCCCCGCTCGTGACTGAAATAATGCCAGAATTGGCACACAGGGTCTTCCTCCTCCATGAAAGCTGGAAGTTGCAATATGACCATAGCTGTTGAGTGCGACGTTAAATCCGAATCAATCAATTGGCACAATACAATCAACCCTATGGGCATATCCCATAACTTTTGAATGACATTAAAAGTTGTTCAAACTATGAACTTAGTCTATCAGTTCAGTTTTGTCAAAATCCATTTCTCAATTACCATTCACAGCCTAATACAGCATAGGAGTAGTTGAACATAGTCACTGAATGCAAAATGCAAAATGCACATGGGTTCCTATCTCAAAAGCAAAGTTTACACAAATGGTTAAAGGTCAAAATTTGATGACAGTTGTGTCTCCAGTTTATAACTTTACTCGTGCAAGGGTTGTCCTGATATTTACACATGTATGTGTACAGTCTGTGTTGTCCTGATATTTACACATGTATGTGTGTAGACTGTGTTGTTCAGAGGCAATCGATCCTCCAGCACGTTCAGTCCTTTGTTTGTTCTTACATGATCAAGAAATATGTCTTACCGGCAAGAGTGACTAACTCTATAGTACATGCTTTACTGGTATATATACGCCTAACTCTATAGAGCATGCTATACTGGTATATATACGCCTAACTCTATAGAGCATGTTATGCTCTAATTCAGTTCCCTCAAACGAGCATAAATCATTTATAACCTATATTTTCGCTACCATGTGTCTTCCTAAAACCATTACCTATATACCATACTTTCATTATGGATTAATAAAACAAAACACTTATTTCAAGGGATGAGGCCGTCAGCCAACTGTCGAAACATAAAGAACGGGGAAAAAGTAAACAGTGTATACTGATTCATGTATAAATGCCTTGATAGGCAAAAGCCATACATTAGGCGTATCATCTTTTGATTAAAGCTTATATCAAAACAATTCAGCATGACAAACGGGGCCACGTGCTCCTCTTTTCTCTAATTATTTTCTTCATCTCTCTCTTTCAAACTATAAATTACCCATCACATCAGTATTAAAGTTCAATATAATAACATGAGCGTGGCAAACGGGGCCACTTTCTCATCACAAGGCAAACAGGGCCTCTTTTCTCTATTTTTTTGTTTGTTTGTTTTTGTTTACTTTATTACAAACATATCAATATGTTATGTTATATGCTCATCTTTTCTCTTTTATACTATAAATAAAGCTCATAATATGGCAAACGGGACCTCTTTCTCTCTAACACTATCAATAATGCTAAACAATGAATAATCGACCATATCATAATTAAAGTTCAATATAATAACATGAGCGTGGCGAACGGGGCCACTTTCTCCTCACAAGGCAAACGGGGCCTCTTTACTCTGTTTTTTTTTTTTTTTTTTTATATATATATCTATTAGTATTACTATATTAACAATATATAATTATTTTCATAAATAATACTTCAATATCAAAAACCGGAGTCATCTGCTCATCTTATCTCTCTTATACTCTCAATAATGCTCATGAGGCAATCAAGGTCTCTTATGTCTCTTGTACTATCAATAATGTTGATGAAAAGGTAAACGGGGCCTCTTTCCTCTTATACTATCAATAATACTTATGACAAGGCAAAAATGCATCCCTTCTCTTAAAACTATCAATAATGCTCAGGACGAATCGTACAGGGCATCTTTTCTCTCTTTTACTATCAAAAATGCTCATAACAAGGCAAATGGGGCCTTTTCTCTGTCTTATACTATACGGAATGCTTATGAGGCAAACAGAGGCCTCTTCATTCTCTAGTGCTATCAATAATGCCCATGACTAGGCAAGCAGGGCCTCTTTTCTCTGTTATACTATCAATAATGCAGACTGTCTCTTTTCTCTCATTTACTAAAAGTAATGCTCATGACAAGGCAAATGGGGCCTCCTTTCTCTTATATTATCAAAAATGCTCATGACAAGGCAGATGGGGCCTCCTCTCTCTCTTATACTATTAGGATTGCTTATGAGGCAAACAGGGCCTCTTAAGTCTCTTGTACTATCAATAATGCTCATGACGAGGCAAACTGGGCCTCTTTTCTCTCTTAAAGAAATCAATAATGCTCGTGACAAGAAAAATGGGGCCTCTACAGTAATGCTTATGAGGCAAACAGGGCCTCTTTAGTTTTTTTTTGTTTTTTTTTGTGCTATCAAAAATTCTTATGAGGCAAACAGGGCCTCTTTAGTCTCTTGTGCTATCAATAATGCTTATCAGGCAAACATGGCCTCTTTAGTCTCTTGTGCTATCAATAATGCTTATGAGGCAAACAGGGTCTCTTTAGTTTCTTGTGCTATCAATAATTCTTATCAGGCAAACGGGGCCTCTTTAGTCTCATGTGCTATCAATAATGCTTATCAGGCAAACAGGGCCTCTTTAGTCTCATGTGTTATCAATAAAGCTTATGAGGCAAACAGGGTCTCTTTAGTTTCTTGTGCTATCAATAATTCTTATCAGGCAAACAGGGCCTCTTTAGTCTCTTGTGCTATCAATAATGCTTATCAGGCAAACAGGGCCTCTTTAGTCTCATGTGCTATCGATAATGCTTATCAGGCAAACAGGGCCTCTTTAGTCTCATATGCTAACAATAATGCTTATGAGGCAAACAGGACCTCTTTAGTCTCTTGTGCTAACAATAATGCTTATGAGGCAAACAGGGCCTCTTTAGTCTCTTGTGCTAACAATAATGCTTATGAGGCAAACAGGGCCTCTTTAGTCTCATGTGCTAACAATAATGCTTATGAGGCAAACAGGGCCTCTTTAGTCTCATGTGCTATCAATAATGCTTATGAGGCAAACAGGGCCTCTTTAGTTTCTTGTGCTATCAATAATGCTTATGAGGCAAACAGGGCCTCTTTAGTCTCATGTGCTATCAATAATGCTTATCAGTCAAACAGGGCCTTATTGTCTCTTATACTATAAATAATGCTGATGACAAGGCAAATTGGACATCCTTTCACTGATACTATCACAAACGCGCATCAAAAGGCAAATGGGGCCTCTTTTCTTATACTATCAAGATTGATCATGAGGCAAACAGGGCCTCTTTAGTTTCTTGTATTAACAATAATGCTCATGACGAGGCAAACTGGGCCTCTTTTCTCTAATATACCATCAATAATGCTCATGAGGCAAGCAGGGCCTCTTTTCTCTCATACTATAAATAATTCGTCATTTCATAATTATAGCTCAATATTTATGATATTATAGCACATCTTTCATGTTCTACTTTTAAACAGAATGCTGATGATTCCTATCTCAGAATTACAGAGACGCCATTGTTTTGCAAGATATCAAACAAAAGTTACTATGTAACCTTTACTTAAGCAGTACCAGCGTCAAACCGGTGTTCCATACGCCTTAAGAATTATAAAACACAATTTGGCTATTTTATAAGATGCATAATATAATCAGTGAAGCCGGAATGAAGCGTGCATTCTTGCTACTGCATCAATTAGTCATGGTTCCAGGCATAACGGTAATCAAGGATTGTGATTACACGAGCACAGGGGCTATAATGACGGCTTAAAGGGGCAACAGGACTATATAAACCACTAGATGGCGCTGGGGCAGGTTTTTCAATATTTTCAAACATGTTTCAGATCAGAGACCCTTTTTCTTAAATTTTGACAAAGTTACAGAACTGTTTCCTTTGAAATTTGTTACAAAGGTAACCTGTGCTATTTCAAAACAGTTAATCCAAAAATCTTAATTTCATATCACTTCTAAAAGTGACTTTTGAGAAAAAAATCAAACTGTCAAGCAGACGATCTCAGATTTGAATTTCCCGGGAGGTGTGGCTAATTGCTGATAAAGTCTGTGTTTATAAACAAAGCCACGTGGTGATGTTTATACACTTGAGAGCAGTGGCATGCATTACAGAACAAAAACAGTTTACTAACCTTGATGAAAGTTTATTTCCATAAAATGAGAATATCCTTCATTAAAATGAATCATTAAGTTATTCAAGACCTATATAAGTAAAGGTCACTAGATAACAATCATAAATATATTTTTTGTGCTAAAATCAATTCAAGTTGCCAGTTGTTTTTCGAGTATTAAGTATTGAACTTTCTAATTTTGGTGTAAATGTCTAACTTGCAAAAGTACACAGCAGGACATAACTTTTCTTGCAGTTCAAATGTTTTGTTCTTCCCCCATTCGTCCGTACTTTTCTTCAAAACCCCTTCTGTCTATAGTACAGTTCAGTATTTTCTATAATAATTTTTTGTTGTATGTTACTATTTCCAGGTTCAGGTAGTCTATTTCTTAGTCACTGAGCCCATGTGTATGCAGATACAATAAGGCAAACAATAAACAGTGTTGGTATAAAAAATTAAAATGTTTATGCGACTTAGACGAAGAATCCTTACTAAACCACTGCAAGGATCGCACCTGCAGGGTCAGTTAGTATTATCCTGGCTCATTATATATTATGATCCATTATTATCCAAGAATGAGCCTTTTAGATTGATTTTACTTTTGATTTTAGTAATTTCTCCTTTTTATTTTTTTCTTGATGGTCTATAATTTACATCATCCCAGGTTATCATCGCTATGAATTTTTCAAATCCGTGTCAAAAACATTAAAACTAACACAAGTAGCTCCTTTTTATTCTCTTTTTGATATAAACAATACATGTCTGTTTCTGCAATGCTTTAAATATAAACTTTTATTCTTCATCAACTACATGCATATACATTGCATTGTGTTTTGAACTGCTGTGATAATTTCCCTCCTTTTTTCTGACACATGTATCAGTTTCATGTCTGGAATTTGGGTCCTTCAAAAATACACAAACCAGACCTGCATGCCGATGGCTTTAATTACCAATTAATTTTGTGACTATCTTAATTGGGTGCCGACATATTCATTTTACCACAATATATTTATATTGTAGGAAATTACACAAAATCAGGCCTTGTGCAAAATTTGACTTTGTGAGTTAGGTGTGAAATGTAATATTTATCTTTAAATTTTCTAAAAAGGGAGAATATAATGAAACTCATGGGATAAAAAGAAAGTGGAAGAAATGTTCAAGAGGTGAATAAATTTTAATCTGATTCCAAAGTGCTATAAAAAAAACCGTAAAGAAAAGCCCCAGGTCAGCTCAAGAGCTAAAATCGTCTGCTTGCTGTTGTGATCAGCTGTTTGTTTACATTTTCTCCATTGCATGTTAATGTAGAACACTGAGTTTAACTGACAGGTACATAGTTGAGAGAGTTTAACAATAGCCCCTCCCCAAATACTTGCTGCCGTGGCAGCGATTGTTGCCAGTTTAACATAACTTTATCAAAACACCAAAGATCGATCCTCTGCAACTATAAACACCTTTCTTAACAACAGTATAGATCTACATGTTCATGATTTGATGTCCTCGCAGTACATTGGTAAAACAATTACCTTCACCTATAAAAAGTAACATTTAAAAGGAGAGTCTGAACGCATTACCAAAGTTCTGTATACAAATGTAGTTCAAATATATTGTCATGCAGAAAACTGCATTGACACACTTGGTATATGTAAACAAGTGTTAAACAAAAATGTAAACAGTTTCGCTGTATAAAGAAACAACTTCATTTGTCTTTCTACAATCCTACGATTTGTTGTAACTGCATTTTTTCTTTAGTACGCTTTTAACGCGACTCAAAAAATCACACAAATAAACGGAGGCGTAAAGTACATAAACATTATGTCTCTTATCACACAAGTTTTCGAACTTATGTATTTGTTTTTAAAAGAAGGTTGCACGTGCTTCTTGTTTTCTCAATATTTCTGACGAATCCTTTTCTCAAACCTTGTTCAGTGTTCTTGATCTGAATCTTTGAAAATTAAATACATTACCCAGTAATAAATAGATTCTAATATTGACACGATTGTCATAAAAATCACACCACAAAGTGTTCACACACGACACTTCGATCACTACGACTTAATCAACATTTACCTCTCATAATACTGGTATGGACCAAGAACATTTTCATTTGATATATAAATAGTATCTGTTTCAACGTAACTATTCTCTTTTTGAAACTGAAAAAGCTGCAGCAAGTATATAACGTCATTAAATTTTGAACAACGCATGTGTAAAACACAACATCCATTCCAATCCTGAAGTAATTGAAATCAAGCAAACTATACTTATCTCTTTTCCAAGCATTATTATCTGTGTACACGTGACAGAGAACCAAGGAAAACATGCATAACGCTACCAACTGCTCGAGAAACGGGATATATCGATATTCTTTTTGTCGATTTAACGTGACCACACGTTGCTGAAATCGCTCTAAATGTTGTAACCTGCAGATATAATTAAACAAAACTTTCATTAAACTCTTACATGAAACGTATATTACCAAAATTATGTTTATCGTAATGATACATAGTCAATTTCCGTGAAAATCATGCAGACATTGTACTTATTTTATTTGTTTACCTGTCCGTTTATGTACACTTCGTCCCGATCATGAAAAATTGTGAAATATAACTTGTAGCTTTCTGTATCAAATATTGAATTATTGTATCCGATATTCAAAGTGAATCATTCAAAATGTAATTTATGCTGCGACTTTTCAGGATACATGCAGTCTTGTCGCAAACAGGTCTTGTGGAGAAATTTCTCCATAAGCTTTCCTTCCGTGAAATATACGTGTATCTTGTTAAAGCAAGTACACAACAAATTAAAGCAAAATCTGTAACTATCTGATATTGTACTTATCTAATATACGCATGTCTTCAATTCTGCTCTGTATTTTGTCTGAAATGTTGACATCTTGACAATTTAATGCACCAAGCACATCCAATTTGAGTGTAAACGATCTGGCGACGAAACCTCGAATGGCTCTTCAATACCCATTACACACTAAATCAACTACCATCACGTGATTCTTTTCCCGCCCTGCTATGCACGAGTACATTCTTAAGGTAGCTCCAACGCGCTAATAAATTCATCTATACTGGTATATATACGCCTAACTCTATAGAGCATGCTTATATGGCGTATCCCTTTCTGCAAAAAAAGGAAAAACAATTTCGGACAACGCATTTTGGAGAATAAGCGACAAATGTAGGCATATGTCAACATAGTTTCATCATTATTCTATCTATAAATTAATTATTCTATATATGCGCATTTATAGTGATAATGGAACCTTAAGTTTGTCGAAGAGTGCGCTCAATATGAAAAAAGAATTTTCTGACGTAAACCAGCCGCTTTTTCAACTGATTTTGCAGGAAATGATTCCAATATTCGACTGTTTGATTTATCATAAATAGAAGCCAAAGTTAAAACAAAAGTAAATTTCAGCTGCGACAGAATGAAACGAAATACGGAATTTGATGCAAACCAACTGAGGAACATACTTTTTCATTAGTTTAACCATTACTATTGTTTTTGAGAAACCTAATTAATTGATGGAGTAATAACTGCAGGAAATAAATAACACATGTAAGAGCCGTAAGATTTTTCTTGTAATTTTCAGAAATTCGTTGTTTGTAGAAGTTAAACTGAATTTGAACATAAATGTCTCTATTCTATTCCAAATTCAATCAAAGCGCTGAAAAGCCTACCGCAATATGACAAATTATGCACTCTCACACTAGGTAATCTTGGCAGCGTCAACGGGCCATCTCTCCAAGTTCCCTTTTGGTGGGGTGTATGCGCCCAGATACGGATTAATGTTCTCTCTTTACAAATCTATGATTAGGTTTCTCTAGATAGTTTGGAAATTTGGCAAAAATAAACATTTCCCATTTTCAACTTTGTATGCAAATGGGTTATTATTTTTCCTATATAGAGTGTGAAAAAGGAGAACACCGACACCAACTAAAATTACTAATTGTCTTTCGGATGAGACAAAAACCGAGGTCCCATGTATGGGTACTATACACCTGGCATGTATAAGAACCAGGGGTGTCTCTGGAATTGGGACGCTTTCTGTACACATCACACTTTCTTGCACTATCCTCCGAAACCTAAAATAACTAACCTCTTCTGGGGGCGTTGGTCATGTGGGAAACCGGTACCAACGATAAAACCCTAATATACGATATACGATACTTTATTTTATATTATAGATACTGAGCCAAAATTGAAAATAAAATGTGTGTTTTTAAAGAAATCTGAGCATTTATTTGATTCGGAAAGTAGGGTAACCTTAAACTTTTAAATGCTTGTTTATTCATTTGATAGTTCTCTTATTTACCTGAAAGATCATTTAGGGGAAAAACATACAAATGTTACAGCCGTGATTTTGTATGTCTCACATTTCACATTTCATATCATATTATTTTTAAATGATGCTCTTAAAGTCTGGTTAATTTTCTTATACTGTTTTGCGCAAGACAGACTCCTGTACATAAATCGATCAACCAGGGTCTACATGTTGCACACAATTTATTCAAATACATGATAATGAGCACTATCTCAGTATTGCCCGCCATAGACACGTTAAGTTTCATGAACCTAATTAGAATATTATGCTCTATATTTTCCATCGTCCTTCATCAACATGTGAGGTTTCATGAACCTATCGTGTGAACTTGAAGAGTTATTGCTTAAAGTCCCATTTTTAACTATTTCGTTACCATAGCAACCACAGTTGTGAACTGATCAAAATGTTGAAGTGATGTGGTGCACTATTTCCTAATTACCCCTCATCAACATGTGAAATTTATTAATTAAAAACTATCATCCAACTGATGATTGAAAACTAGTAGGAGACATCCCTACTCGAATAAATTATGGCAGAAGCACAACCTAATAACTATTGTATGACCCACGAGTGACCTTTAATTGACTTTGTTCAGAGTTAAAACACTGAAGAAAAAAACAATAAAATATTACATCAAATTAGCAGAAATATTCAATACTAAAAGAAAAAATCGGAGAGCATCCCGAGGGACCTGAATAAATTAATGGCAGAAGCACAACCTAATAACATTATTTGATATGACCCATTTTACTATCTAACTACACGACCTTTTTCCGGTAATGTGTAGACGCATATGTCTGTTGGAATTGACTTCCCCTATTCGAGCAACCACAAACAAACATAACTATATTATACATTTAGTTAAATCATCTGATAAAAAGAAAAAAAAAAAACCTAACTAAAATTAAAAAAAAAACACAAAATAAAAACGCAAACAATAAATGCTATAATTTGAACTGTACAATTAAGTGGATTTCGTAGTGTGGAAATATCAAAATTAATTCCCCCGAACAAAACATTGTATGATAATCCTGATTTTCTTGGCCTTTTTAAGGAAAAAAAAAAAAGGGTTTTTTTTCTTTTTCTTGGCCGCAATCAAAAATAATATTTAAGTTCTTAACAATCTTTTTCATGCACGAGTATTCTGATATTCCATTTCTATTTTTTTGAGTAAATAAGAAAAGTCGGAGGAACTAATTCCATTCCAAAAACTCCCCTTTTTTTTCCTTTTTTTTTTTATATTTTTAAAAATTTTTTTTTTTATTAAAATATTATTTTTTTTTAATTAGAATAGTTGATATAATCTGCATATACATCTCCGTCCGTTTGTCTGTACGTTTGGCTAAAGATCAACGGTCCTGTAACAATATGTTCAGCTCTCATCTTCATTTCATCATAATAATGAATTATTCTCTCAGCATCAACTTTTCTGATAAAATAGAACAGAATCTGCATTCAAGGTAAAAATGGTTGGATTGCCAAACACGGTTTTCTTCTTATGTGATTTTATAGGGCTATCTTGTTATGTTCATGCACGCTACCAATGCGGCATAACCCACTGGATATTTTTAAGCAGCAAAATTGTTTTCTTACGAACTAGATGAAAATCTTACCTTGTGCCTAGCACATGCGCAAATTTTCCGTTTGAAAAAAAACCAGGTTGTTAGCATATTTCTAAAAACACATGTAAATGCAAAATCAAACTTTGCTACAGCAGCAGTCTAACAAATCATATTTGGAGAATGTATCTACATCTAATTATGACATAAATTATATAAAATGCGGTACGAAACAGTAGCGTATGTGTGAAATTGCTGATATTTTCTTTTTTTCTCAAGGTAGTCTGACATATGCAGGACTGTTACTATTAAATACATAAATTGCCAGTCAATCCTAGTATGTAGCAAAACTGACAATGTGTCGAATGAATCTAATTATATAAGCTTAAACACCCTACGCGCTTTGGGTGTATCACATGTTAACTAGAAGAACATACTTGTTTCATACAACTCTGTACATTCAAGTCAACTTAGAGTACCTTTATTTCCGACTTATTTCGTTTTTATCTTGACTTGTTTATTCACCAAAACTTGGCAGTAATCATTAGAAATTTTATCGTCCTCTATGACTGGCTATATGTTTTCACATCTGCTGCGAGTGTCAATGCTAAGTCGAAATAAAACTTTGACCAAATACGGACATAAACAGCGACAACTTTTTTAAATTCAGATTACCTTTGGAAACATTTTTTATACGCGTTAAAACACTATCGGAGATTCGTAACAATAGTCTTTTGGTTCCTTTAAGTAAACTTTTGTTAGAAAAAAGCACGAACAAAACAAAACGAACACCATAACAGACAAACAAAAAGCTCACTACTCCACATAGCAATTCAACAGCAGTAAATGCGTGCGCGCAGTACAGGCTATATACAGTACTCCAATGTGTATTACCGTCCCAAAAATAGTTTCATCACGTGATAGACACCACATGATTTGTTTTACGTGGAAATTACCCCTCTTCGAACCACTTGTTCAGCTTCGAACTATTTGTTTCGGCGGAGCTGCCTGTGGTTTTATGAACGTCGTATCTCTAAAATCCGTTTGTCTCGTTTGTTTACTCTGGATTGTCTGTCTGGTGACACGTGTCCCAAAACACTGATACAGATTGACCCCAACACTGCTTGTCGCACTTTTATACTGGTTATTTTAAATACTGCACTGGTTATTTTAAATACTGCACTGGTTATTTTAAATACTGCACCCCCTTACGCATCTCAAACCAATTTGATTATCATAGTGCTTAGCTTACATGGATAATAAGGGTTGTTAATCTTCCACTTTTACATTCACTGTGTATTTGTAATAGCACCGTTACGGCATATAGACCGGTCTAATTGCTGGTTGTTGTTTCAAAACTCGCATGCGAACTCTTCAAGAGGCACTCCCTTCATCTAGCAGATTATATTCTCGAAACATAGATTATGTGTTCAATGAACGTAAAATGATAAATAAATACAATTTCAAAGAACCTATGGCGAAAAATGCCTCGTTTTGCCACAATTAGTCAAAATAGAGGCTTTCTATAATAAATCGCATCCACCCATTTATTGTACAACAACAACTCTACATAGAGTATTGAATAGTTTACGGTACTTCAGTATATTTTAAATGGCTAATTTATCAATAACGATTGGGAATGCATAGCTGAAACTTTTAGGTTAAGTAATGATACTTCCAAAGATTATATTATTTATGATTTGAAGGTTATGTAGTGTAACATAAGTTATAGGGTATGTCCCTTTAAACAACCATAAGATAATATACAAAACATTTGAAAGTTTATTAGATCCATTGTTCTGATTGCAAACATATATAACGAAATTTCAAGCTAAACATATTTTCTCCACAAATTAAATGTTGTTTTCTCTGTGTAAATGTATGGGTCAAGGCTGCAACACGGTACCCCAAAACTCAAAAATTTCAAGCGTATAGAGATGCTGACTTTCTTGTAATTGAAGACAATTATAAAATGTAAGAGACTGCTGAATTTGAAACGGAAAGAGCACTCCCAATCGCACAACAGGTTTCGAACCGGGGGCTACAAAGACATGCTTTGAAGTATTGGTTCAACAAAAAGTCACAATGAGAGTGGTCTAGGCTGGATTTGGCAAAACTTCAATATACTACAATGCTGAAAGATGCGCAGGTGGGGGATCCAACGTGCAAAAACCCCTTGCGAGGCTTTAACCTTTTTATAATTAAAAGGACGACTGACGAATTTAAGCCTGATATGTCACGTGTCCCTTCCACAGTGTACCGTGCATCTTGTGACAGTGTCAATGTCTTTGCCAGAGGTAGCCAACATAAGTCGACTTGCACGGTGCTCATTTTTAAGGTTTGTTCGACTTTTAAATAGTATTACCCGTTCAGCAAATATGCGGTAAGGAAGGACAGTCTCTTGATAAATAGTGTCTAAATCAGCTTTAATTTCAGACATGCTTTTACTACATACCAGTAAACCATAAAATTTTCAAAACGTTCTCCATTCCTCGTTAAACTTGACAGAAATGAACTTTTAAATACGTGGTTGTTTTAAACCACGTTGTATATCATTCTGACACTTGAAATACGACATTGTCGTTCGTTTAACAATTTCAATAAGCTTTCCAGTGATATGCTATACAAAAATGTACATGTATTTCTATGGGGAAATCAAGATCTAATTGAACTCTTCAATGTGAGAATTTTGAAAACCCTCACAGCTAAAATGCTGAATCTGATAACAGAAAAGTCGTTATATTCGGAGAGATTACATCGTGAAATATTTTAAACTAGTTGTTTATTTCTATAAACAAAAGAAGAGTTTGTGTACATGACGGAGGAAATGTAATACAATAGACGAATTTAAATTAGTCGTTTTATTTGTTATGCTTTTTATTTCCACCAAAGTGATTAGCGACTAGGCTACATTTTATGCAATGTATATACAATAGAGTGAAAGAAGACAATATCAAAAACATACAATCAAATGGACAAATACATTGCATATAATAGTTATTTGTATCATAACGTGATCCAGCATGCCAGATTTGTTCGACTCGTGCGTTGGATCATACGAGTTGGAGAGACAATCCGACTTATGGATCACATTACTATACATGTACTTATATCCCTTTTATAATTAACATTTTGCCACTTGTCTGCGCGAATAAACTTAGATTAAAACATTTTAATATGTTTCAGAGTGCCCGATTTGCTCGGGTCGTGTATCGGATCATACGAGTGTATTGTCTTTCAATGAATTAACCATACTTTTCTTTGCATAAAGTGCTAAAGGTGAGCTATTGTGATCGCTTGAGGACCGTTGTCTGTTTATCGTTTGTCTGTTCACACTTTCACTGGTTCTTCATGAAGCTTGATCAGAATAACTGTCTTAATAAACTATAGGTTGATATCGTATATGGGTCATCTTGGGTCAACATATAGGTCACCAGGTCAAATTACAGGAAAACCTTGTGTTAGCAATAGAGTCTGCATTTTTCATTGGACCTTTTCAGAATCAATATCTTGGTTGATTCTAGGTTGAGATTGAATAAGGGTCATCTCTGGTCAAAGCCTTGGTCACCAGAACTAATTATGAAAATATAGTCTTCATTTTTTATTAGGTATTCATGAAAAATTGTCAGAATAGTATCTTGGCAAAATCTAGGTCATGTTCGAAAATAAAATATCTCGGTTCAAAATCTAGGTAACCAGCTATAGTAAAACCTTAAGTATGGAATAGAGACTGCATTGTTGTTGGATCATCGTCAACCTTGTCAACTTCATAGGATTAAGTGTCTTCAGTGTCTTGATGAAATCAAGATCGAGTTTGAATATGAGTAATATAGTCAATAACTAGGTCACCAGGTCAAATGCTAGAACAATCCTGTGTATGCAAAAGAAGGCTGCATTTCTATTGGATTTTCATAAAAAAATTCAGAATGATTGACTTGTTAAAATCCAGGTTGAGTTTAAGTATGAATCATATTGCGTCATAAACTTGGTTACCAGGTCAAATGCAAGAAAACCCTTATATGTGTAAAAGAGGCTGCATATTTTACCGGATCTTCATGAAACTAGATTCACTATCTTGATGAAACCTATATTGATTTCTAATATACATCATCTCAAACCAAAAACTAGGTCACTATGATAAATCTTAGAAAAGCAATGTTAATGCGATAGAGACTACATTTTATATTAGATTTTTATGAATCATGATCAGAATGATCGTCTTGATGTAGTGTAGGTCGAATTGAAATTGAGGTCAGTCATCTGAGATGGAAAACTAGGGCACCAGGTCAAATTTCGGAAAAATGTGTATGCAATAGAGACTGCACTTTTCTTTTGATCTTCATGAAACTATGTCAGAATAATTGCCTTGATGAAGTCTGAATCTAGTTCGAATATGGGTCATCATGGTTTCAAAAACTAGGTCACCAGCTCAAATCTTCGGAAAGCCTCGTTCTGACCTTTAGATCAAGTTTTTATACACCCATAAGCACATAGTATGGGAACAACAGCGGGCGCGCGGCGTCCACACTTTGTCCGCTCTCTAAGTCGAACAGTTTTCATTTGATTTTACCAAACTTGCTGAACAGCTAAATCGCCTCAGCCACTTTTGGATTATGGCCCTTAAATTATAAAAACAAAAATAATATCAAATAATATCTCAAATTTGCCAAATTAGCCTTGTTCCCTCTCTATGTCGAACAGTTTTCTTCCGATCTTCACCAAACATGCTGAACACGTTTGCGGGCATAATGTCGGGCCAAGTTCGATAACCAGTCAAATCGTCAAAGGCACGTTTTTATAATGGCCCTTGAATTTAACCAAAATTAGCCTTGTCCACCACTCTCTACGTCGAAACGTTTTCGTCCGATCTTCATCAAACTTGGTGAAAAGATTTGTGGGCATAATGTCTAGGCTAGAAACAGATTGACTTGATACTATACATAATAATAAAAGATATTTAGAGGAAGTGCAGTGTCTATTAACATTAACTATACCTTGCCTTGTATGGTCACCCTTATTCATGCAAATTGTTTTAGGGAATATAGCTCGAAAACCGTTCAACAAATTTACTTGATATTAAGTACAATAAAAGAAGATTGTGAAAAGAAGTACGAGATTTATAATGTTGTTTTGCCTATGATTGAATTAAACCTTTTTCACACATTTTTATACACATTTTTATAATGATTGTCTACAATTCGAATGTTTATGTTAATAAATTGAAATTTAAGTTTACATTTGCTAGAATAGAACTTGTTTGCTGTTCATCCGAAAATGCAGGCTTAGGAGAGCGTCCATCTATGTAACCTATGCTCTTGTTTCATTTTTATCCATGGTGGTTTGTATGTCGTCTATCGGTTAGCCTTTCCTTGATAACATTCTACATGTCACAATGGTCAGTGTGAATTTTTATTCAGCTTTCATCAAACTTGCCAAAAAGGTTGCATGTAACCGTTAAATGATCAGTGAGTCGAAGGTCAAGGTTACAGTAGGCCCAACATCGAAAATCTTATCCGTTCAATATCTTGAGATCTTTATCACCTTTAAATTTCATAGAATGATTTATCGTACTAAGCAGATGATCACTACTGTCTTTGGGGTTTACTGGATCAAAGGTTTTCTTTATAACACTCTAAAGGTCACAATTTTTATTTCACTTTCATGAAACTTGCTCAGAATGTTACATGCAATCTTTAAACTATTCATATAACTTTTGGGATCAGTGGGTTAAAGGCCAATGTCACAGAGACCGAACTTGAGATCTTATTATCAACAACAGTCTTGAGACTTCACAGAATGATCTTCTTACTGAGTTGATGATCCCTACTGTTTTGGAGGTCAGTGGGTCAAGGTCACAGTGTACACTGTTAGCCTTTCCTTGATAAAGT
This sequence comes from Saxidomus purpurata, assembly GCA_022818135.1. Lineage (NCBI taxonomy): Eukaryota > Metazoa > Mollusca > Bivalvia > Venerida > Veneridae > Saxidomus > Saxidomus purpurata. The sequence continues at coordinate 2,831,953 of JAFMSR010000001.1, read as the reverse complement.
CCAAAACAGTTTCACAAAACTTACTCAGAACAATCCAGTCAGTCCAGTAGAACAAGACTGTCTTGTTTCGGGATTATTTGGTCACGGTCAAAGTAACTTGAACTTGAAATCGTTTCAGCACAATATCTTGAGATTTATATCAATATATTAATGTGATTGTTTAAACAAATGTGTAATGAAATTTAAGAATTAGGAGATTTACTGCAAGACACCCCTCGTATATTACAGATATTTTTCAAAGTACAATGTATGTATCTGATACGGTTAAACGAAACAAGTGTTTATTAATAGCGGTGTAAACTGTGTTTTAGTTCCTTTATTTCCACTGATTCGTGTACGAGCAAGATGATAACATGTACCCATTTTTAGCTTACCTTGCACGAAATGCCAGGGTGAGCTATTGTGACCGTTTGATGTCCGTCGTCGTCATCGTTCGTCGTTAGTCGTTGTCGACAATTGCTTCTCATCTTCCTCTTAACCAATTGACCAATTTCAACCAAACTGCATAGGATTGGTCCTTGGATAGTACTCTACAAAAAATTATCAAACGCTTCTGCTCCACTTGTCAGCCACTGTCTGATTAGGTGTATTTAGTCCAATAATTAGCCAATTAATTTTATTGACATGTAAATATAATTTTTTTCATTTCCTATTGTTTGTTGATTTTGGACATTAGTTTATTAGCAATCAATGAAAATGTTTTTACGGTATTTTACATATTTAAAAAGGTATGATACCTTTTGTAATAGTTCGCTAAAACAAGCGAAACATTCAAATGTAAACAAATATGAAAAATAAATAAGCTTAAATGTTAGTAAACTAAACGATATTTTCAATGTTTCCTTATTCCTCTCTGTAACAGTTGGTTATGGAAGAATGCGCACGTATCACTACAAAAAGTATACTCAATTTTCGTTTTATGAAAGGCATAATTTTAAGTCATATGCCGAGAGCTTCCCCTTATGATTTCCACTTGAGCTTTACCATCGACCCACTATGGAACCTACAGTTTGACTTGAATTATGTGTAAAGTGCGTCTTGACAGTTTCACACGTGTGACTGGGCAATAAACATTTTTATGATTGAATAGAGTACCTACTGCAGTTTAGGAAAGAAAAAAAAATACCCAAAAGCCGTTCTAGCCGTATTTATGTTGTGGTGACTTGTCTTCATTATAGGAATACGCAAATTGATAGCAAAGGAGCAAAAGCGAACCGCAGCAATAAGTTTGTTAATTTCTGTACTATGGAGCTATATTCGGTTTACAGTTTGTCTCACATACTACGAATAAGTTAGAGTTTATTAAGTCAACTATTAACAATTGAGAAACCCCAGGGGAGCGAGCGGTTGCAAGCGACCGAGGTTACTTAATTGTTAAAATTTGTGTTAATAAACTCTAACTTACTTAATGTTTAACCTCATTTGACCTTTTGCATAGCCACCGACATGTATTGTGGCATGAACTTATATGTATATAGGTCCGTAATTGTTGGTGGAGCTAAAGTGCTTCCTATTAAGAGCGAACTTTTAATAAATTAAGTGATTTCAGCAGGTGGTTTTAATAAAGAAGAAAGACATTTATTTGAAAATCTGAGCGATTCGAATGGTGGGCAAATGGGGTCAAACACTAAAGATGTTTGTAGAGATTTAGGGCGGAGTTTGTCTCTATGATATCAAAGTCCTGTACTTCTTGTAAATATATGTGACTTCGTAAGTCAGTTCGGTTAGCTAAACCGGTAGAGCACGAGACTTGTAATCTCGAGGTAGCGGGTTCGATTCCCGGGGTTGCCCAACTAGAATTACTAACAGTCTTTCGGATAAGACAAAAAAACTGAGGTACCATGTATGGGTGCTATATATCTGTCATGCTAGAAGAACCTGTGGTGTCCATGTAATTAGGAAGCTTTCTGTATCTTGCACTATCCTCCGAAACCTAAAATAACTAACATCTTCTGGGGACTTTCGTCATGTGGGAAACCGGTACCAACGATAAAACCCTTATATACGATAAACGATACTTTGTAAGAAGTATATTAAAGATACTGCGCCAAAATTGAAAATGAAATGTGTGTTTTTAAAAGAAATGCGAGCATTTATTTGATTTGGAAAGTAGGGTAACCTAAGACTTTTAATGTCTGTTTATTATTATGATAGTCCTCTAATTTACTGAAAAAGATCATCTAGGGGAAATACAAATGTTACAGTCGTGATTTGGTAGGTCTCATATTTCACATTTCATATCATATTATTATTAAATGATGCTCTTAAAGTCTGGTTAATTTTTTATACTGATTTTCGCCATTTATTGAGAGATATATATTCAACTATGAGACAAAAAAGCAGCTGTCGTTTTGATATTTATATTATTAAACTGTAACTAGAATAGTTTTAACCGATGAAACCAAAGAAATTGTTTTCATTTTTCTTAAATTTTCAATATTGTTTTCAATTCTGCTCAAATAACTAATACTGGATACGCCAATAATTATATTGGATATTTAGGATTGAGATTTATCATTTCATAATATCCTGTGAAATTGCTCTTAGCTAATCAACTATTTGATATGAAAATTTGTATCGACTTCAATACATGTATATATTTACAAACCTTATTTCAGTCGAGATAATTTCAATCTGGCGTTACGTTTTTCCTTCCCGGTAAACGTATTTCTTTGGATCCATAAAAGATTTATATGAAACCTCCGATTAAATCTGAATTTATTCAAATACTTGTAGTTAACAAACAACTTGGCTGCTTAAAAAAGCATCCAATGCGTTTAGCCGCATGGGTAGCATGCATGAGTATAGCAATAGAGCCATGATGGCCCAACAAGTTCCCCTGAGAACCAAATTTGAAATTGAAATTTTTTTTGCAGTTTGCATGCAAATTCAGTGTTGATGGGAATGGATCCCGTGAGAAAAGTTGGTGCTAAGAGAATAATTCATTCTTATATGAAACGAAGATTAAAGCAGGACATACTGTAACAGAATGATTGACCTTCAGCCAAAAGTACAATCAAACAGACGGACATATATAATTATGTATATAGTCCCATGATGTAAATAAAAAAAATGTTCCCACTAGTAAGGTTTGATATTACACGTTTACACACAAACAAGAACTATTTTGAAAAAAGCTGGCCGGTGCGATTTTTAGTATATTAAAAAGATAGGTAGCTAGATTTCATATAGTCTCGACTGAGCTATCCGACCGCTTCCACATATTCTCCCCAATTGTGACCAAGTCCGTACCGTGACATGTGCATCAGGAAAACAAATTTAATTCTTGTTTTTCTTATCAAAAATGTTACTGTAAATAATGACCTGTCTGTTAATCACTGGTCGAGAAAGTGTAATTACTCTACATTCATTATTATAATTAGTTTGGATGTAATAACATATTATGCTGGTAAATATGAATTATTTGCGTAATAGAATTATAAAACTATTCATGAAAGACTGAAAACGTACTAGCATTTTATTGACATTTTTCATGCGGTATTAACCAATTGAAAGGTGCCTTTAAGAGTAAATTTTTCAATTCAAAAATCATTAAACATTGTACTTTTCATTTCATTGGCGATTGAAAGGTTACCAACTTCCGGTCAAAAGCGAGCGGCTGCGAAAATAGCGAGATACTAGACGTACTGTACAACGCGAGTTATTTGAATTGAAGTCGCCTTTACTTTATTGTCAAATTCTAAAAATGGATGTAGTATAGAGGCGCTCGGAGGAGAGAAGCTTTGATGATTGACTCTCTGCATAAAAGAATCGCGCAACTATACTGGGTGATACCTTTAGAGGCATAACCCAAAATTGAATTCACGAGCTATAGCGATCGATTTGTTTCGAATTAAACTCGACAAATCAAAAATTGTTTTATTTTATTTTCATAATATCAATATGATTAAAGTAACAATATCAAAATCAAATGTCATATTTTTTTCAAGAACCATGACTCGGATTTGTTACGTATTACACTATAATAAATATAACGTTACATAGCAAGACATGGCAAAACATAATGTCACGTAATGCAGCTCAGCGCGGCGCAGTAAACTACAAGATTACACCACACGAGAGTTGAGAGTTATTTGGTGCACAAATATTGACCAATGGCACTTGACCAAGTCGTTGAAATTACGTTCACGAGGTTAAAATTTGTCATGTCCTGGGGATCACTTCTTTTTCGCCGACTTATTATCTGAAAGTTAAAAGTATTTAAATATCTTCCTTTCAGAAACCGCCGCTTAATTTCAAATAATTTCATAGTAATATCTCCTACGGCAACCATCTACAAAGATTTTCAATTTTTTCTTAGAAATCAATGTCAGGTTTCTTTGAAGTATATTAAAATTAACTTATACTTTGCACAACGCGACACATCACAATTGGTATAGCAGAGTAGAACGCAACACAGTGTACACCAAAACACACCACAGCACAGTTCTGTGCATCACAGCAACACAAAACATAGCGCAACACGGCATAGCTTCATAAATATTGTATAATACAACACAAAAACATAACAATAGTTCTCTATAATACGGTACAGTTATATAAAACATGATACACTATTTCCTACTTTAAGAAAATTTTATGAAAAAATATAACACAACATACGTTATGTTACGGTGCCCGTGACGTATCATGTGATACATTTTTTTATTTCATAAAAACGAAAAACATTTCGTGAACACGAACTAAGATTTCGTAGAAACGAAATAACATTTCGTTTAAACGAAATCAGATTTCGTAAAGACGAAATAAAAACATTTCGTTAAAACGAAATAAGATTTAATATTATTTCGTTTTTACGAAATATTATTTCGTTTTTACGAAATGTTATTTCGTTTTTACGAAATATATTACGTAATTACGAAATAAAAAAAATGTATCACATGCAACTTCATGGGCGCCGTATTATATAAAATCTGACAACATGTTCTAAAAGAAGTCAGTCTCAACGTAGGAGCCCGTGGTCGGGATTGCGCTTACATTCATATTACAACCAAGGAAACATAATATGATCTTATTTTCCCAGATCTTAACTTTTACCGCTGAAGTATTAGCTCGATTCCTATATGAATGTAAAAAGACAAAACAAAGCCGGAAAAGCGTAATCCCGACCGCGACCTTCTATATGAGTCGCAAACGTTCCCTTTGTGCGAAATTGTTTGATCTTATTTATATTAAAGGTATAATATCAAATTCGTGACTAAGATTTGTTGCATATAACAAAAGTTTCATAAATGTAGTACAAAAACAAATAATAACCGTTCTTTATAAAATAGTTAAGTTAAACAGGATATGATAAATCTTCCCTACTTAATGCTAGTTTTAGAAGAAGAAAAAAAACGTTATATAGAATCTGACAACAAAAATTGTCATTCTCCAAAGTGAGAAAGAAGATTTGGGGATTTTCCTTAAAGGTCCACTACTAAGCGAAAATCAAGTGACAGTTATTTCAATGGCAAGTATATTACCTTATGCAAGACACTAAATAATGAAGATTGTCAGGTTAAAATTTACAGAAAGTGTTTGGAACACAAAGAAAAGTATGTGTATTATGTTGAAATCTCAGTGATTTGACAAAATGACCACCCAGGTCTTTTTAACTTTCTTCATAATGCATAGAAAAATAAGTGTACATGTACTGTGGTTTATTTAGAATTTCTACATACCAACTTTCATTTTTTATTAAAAATAACTTATTTCTGTGTTTTTTAAAGTATATTTGAATTTTCACTTTCCTTAGTATTGGACCTTTAATATAGATTGAACTAATTAGTATAACCAAAAAGTACATGTATAAAGCAGACTAGCACTGTATCCCTGGTCCATACTTGCAGGGATGTTTTTTTAAGGCATCCTCAAAGGTGATAAAAAGTTCGGTGCTTCTCCTTAATATAGATTGAACCAATACGCGTTATCTTAACAAAAATATATAATGCAATATAACGTGCGCTAACCGAAGTAAAATGTCAGTAGCCAGGGTTAAATTTTTGCTCTATGTGTTACCATAATAACTACTTCCGGTAGTGGAATGTTCAGCTCTAGCGAATACCAGCTTCTTGTACATGCCATAAACCCTTCTGTTGTCGACAAAATAGATAAAGATAAACACTCTATGCAACGTGGTAAAGCCGAGAGCAATGTACGAGAACACGGATATACCCGAAATAGCGTCAATAATTAGAAGTGGCCACGTGACACCAAGCAGGGTCCATAGCCGCAAATAGATCAAGAAATTTCACCTATCATCGGGTCTACGGAGCAAAGTATTTGCAAGAGTCTTTCGAATGAAAAGACTTGTCTTCAAGAAAAACACAACATTGGTAAGAAAAACGAGAACGCATGGGCATAGAAACGCTACAATAACTGTTACTGTATCGGTCAAAAAGCAGATGGTTTTTCCATATCCGAATGAAATCCCCTTTGATATAATCATATGAGTGCCAGTTGTTAACAAGATAACATCACTTGGTGACATGTACGTGTACAACAGGTACTTGGCCCTTGTTCTTGGGTAAAATATAGAATGCATGACTGTCACTGCACTGAAAACACGGCTCATGTGATAGGAACATACATTCATAAACAAAAGGTTGCTAACCAAAAGAAATGCACCAGAATACCAAATACAGGACACAGTATGGAATCGGTTGGTTGCCAGATGCCCAGCTTTAAAGTTAGCTGCGCGAAGAAAAGTGAAAATGTTAAGCTCATATTGTTCAAACCAGGAACTGTCTGGAGAAATAGGAAAAGACAATACGTGATGAATGTCAATAAGAGACAAAGTAAGGAAAGAATGGAACAAATATTGTCAACCAGTTTGTAGATACGTTGAAGAGTCGTTACTTGGATAGCTATTTGTAAGTTTTTGTTCCAATCCTCAATACATATTCTCACGCGCCCGTCTTTTATAATAAAATTTTCTATTTGAATTTTACCGTCAGTGAGTAAAACTGTTTCCGACGTATTGTCAAAAGTAAATTCGTCTTCTAGAAACTCAATCTGTGGACAGGTCAATAACTTGTTTACATATTTCATTTTCCAAACCGTCAAATCCTTTGTGACATACATGATTTTAAACCTACAAAGTGGCTGTATCCTTTTCCTCATAGTTTTACTCAAAGGTGTAAGTCTCCAGCTACAATCATACACATGTCCAACATTATGATCAATGGGCTGAGTGAACGAACCAACAAAAGCTTTCTCAACTGCAGTTAACTCTTTAGTGAATTCGACCGTTACCATTAAAGATATTTCTAAATGTGAACCAATTGCTTTTGCTGCAATAAAATCCTTTGAACACTCCATATCTGTGGATATTGCACATGAGTGAAACGAAAAAGAAGTACTTTTACTAAATACAGTTTCTTTGACCATTCTTTCGACGCTTTTACATACGTCAGAAATATTTATGGCTATCATATCGTCGCAATTGGTACCATAACTGTCCGACAGGGCATATTTGTATGTAATTTCGTACTATAGGTTAGCATACGTTTCGTATTCATTTATGCAAGAGCCGTTGACTAAAACATGTCCATCGGAACACAGTATCTCCCAGCAGTTCCCCTGTAATGAGATCATTAAAACATGATGTTAACAGCATGTAGGATATCGTTTCATAATTTTGTATCATTTTATTTAAGTACGATGAAATAAATATTTAATCTTGTCGTGTCTGAGTTGTAAAATGTTCAATATTTCATAAATAGTACTGATTTGATGTAGCCTCTTATTAAAGCTTCTGTAATATTCTGAATGTATGTGTGCGTGCGTGCGTGCGTGTCGTGCCGTGCGTGCGTGCGTGCGTGCGTGCGTGCGAGCGTGCGTGCGTGCGTGTGCGTGTGTGTGCGTGCATGCGTTCGTGTAACTGTCTCATAAATGTCTCGAAAAACGAGTATTTATTGCTAAATACAGTCAAATACTTTTATTAAGAGACCGCCCAAGGGAAAGGCCAAAACCGGTCGCTTAATAAAGTGGTCTCTTAATACGAAGCATCACCAGAGAAGGCAACTCTTATCCATAAAATCGTACCACTTGTCACGTGGTTATTTTCCAAAAATAGCAAAATAGTTTGTACATGAAAGTACCGAAAGTCAATAAATATGCGACAAGTAACACATGCGGACATAAGGATGGACGATAATCCTTACGAGATTTGATACCTCCGTGCCTAATTGGGACGTTAAATGCAACGTTAAAGTGGTCAGTTTCCATAGAAATATTCTGTTTGCACATAAATGGTCGTCTAATACGAACAAAAGACCGATTATTGGTCGCGTTAGACAAAAGTCGCTTAATAGCATAACAGTGTAAAAACGCTCGGGGGGATTTAAAAGCGGTCGCTTTTGACAAAGGTCGCTTAAAACACGTGTTCGACTTTATAATAAAGAAGATAGAAATCTAAAGTCTCGTGTGTATCCGATTTCAACGAAGATTTCTCTTAACCAGAAACATAAAGTATGCATACTTACATTAGTACGATTTCCATAAATACCAACTGTTTTGGTGCATTGAGTTACATCTGATGCGAATCGGCGTTTGATATTCAAAAGAGATCTCCAGTCATTATCTGGTAGTGCAAAGAGTTTCCTGTATGATCCAAAGTAAAAATTACTTGTTTCGCCCGTACACGTAATTTGATCAATGAACGGAAAATCCAAACATTCATTATGTTCGATGACTGCCGATGAATATAATTGCCATCAATTATTCCTGATGGAATGAATATGATTGAACAGTCACGGGCTACCTCGAGTAGAGAGAATATATCTATATACAACCACTTCTCTAACAAATTTGAGCATTTTATTTTCATGAGAATTTCAAACCCTCTATGCCATGCATTGGCATCACCATGGATGTATTTACTTCCTGTATTACATGCAAGACAAGAGAGAGCCCGTCCATCGAGAGTCAGTCGATCTTGTCCAGTAACTTTTAGTTGCGGACACATTTTGTTTTCTTCAACAGCATCACATGTGTTTTCCGTAACTGACTGGTCGCATAAATACATTTCCAATATATAATTGTAAAGTGATTCTTCATAATCATTAACATTATTATAATAACAGTCAATGTGATTATCTCTGTTGAGGAAATGCTTTCGAAATATCCCAGCGCAGTTATAACCTGAATTGTCTTCCCGACTGCAAGTATGGTTTCTTGAACATAAAAAATCCTGATTACTGCAAAGAGGCGCTCTTGCCTTAGCATTAAGGGGAATAGAGCATGCATAATTGATCCCGTCATACCTCATATTCAAATTTAGATTGTCACCAATATCTGAATAGTTATTGTTAGTACTTTGGTGTGAAATGTAGAATAATTTACTAATAATGTCGGCAACGATTTCTGTTTTTATATCTTGAACGTGTATCCAAGTTTCATAGAACCCGTCACCTATCGACATGAAACTGGCGAAACCCTTGTTACATATTTTGCAGAATATATTTTTAAACGGGAGATGATACGGAGTTACTTCCCTTCTAGTGCAAGCATTTGTTACCTCCATATCAAAGATTTTTTGGGGTTTTTTTTCTGTGGGAGCTGCGTTTTTGGTATGCACCCAAATGATTTTTTTTTCTTCTCCGTCTGACAAATTACATGTGCTTATAACGGGCTTCGTTTTGTGGTATTTATATGATAATCCTGGATTACACATGTAACAAAACACGTTTTTATACTTTCTGTACTTCAAAGTCATATGTCGGCAGGCAAAATCTATGCTATGGTCAAAGTTTTCCCAAAAACCTGTTTGATTACATTTGTCGATAAGTCTTTCATTGTCGAAAAACTTTTTGCTCTTGTAATATTCCGGTCCACCGCAGGGGGCGGGACGTTGAACATTTGAATCTGTGATTAAATGTAAAATCCCGCAACTGCGGTTTCTGATGTGTTGCAAAAAATCTTCAAACGTCTTTATTCCTATATCATGTTGCCACTGATTTGGGCAAAAAACTGTCGTGTTCCATATTACAAGCGCCTTGTTATCTGCGTAACATTCTGCAAAATGTCTTGTTTTATAAGTTAATCCTGTAGTCCAAGACGTTACAGGAATATCCTCGGTAGTGTGGATAGCTGTAGATATAGACTCGTTTGCTGTGTCTTGACAAGAGGGTACCATGAAATGAGGGGTATTAGGAAAGATATGATTGCGGTCTATCAGCTGTATTACGTCAACACATTCGTATTTCAAATATCCATATATAACATCCGAACAACATTCGTTATTCAAATGACAGTCTTGTCGGCAACTGCATTCAGGACACAGAAACATTAAGCTCGCAAAATATGTTCTACTTTTCATCAAATTCCGTTATTCCGTCTAAAATGTTTCGTATTTTTGCCTCGAAAGAAGACTGCACGAACAAATATGCCTTTGTTTGTAGGCCTTTCCTGTTCCACGTGTTGATGGCACAGAAACAAAAACACTAATAAATTTATTGGCATAAAACAACCATCATAGAAATTCCTGAGCGTACGTGGACAGAAAGGGTAGGCTAACCTTTTCAGTTTAAAGATGTAAGGAAATAAACCTTGTCCGGTTTTTTTTCTTGTATAGACATTCTAAAGCCATTCCATAAATAAATACAGATAGGGTTTTGAGCAAATGGACATCAAGAAAATATACCGAAATACGTATGTGGTAAAAGTAGCTCTCGCCGTTGTACGTGCCAAAAGTACATTTTCAGTATTCAAATAAGGATAAAATCCGGATACGGAAAAGTCGTATATTGTTCAAAGTTCTATTTTTGAAGGGTATTATGTCAATATGAGAGCACTTAAAAATATACGTTAGGATGAGCATGTCATAGTTCCGGCCTTAATCATAAGCCTTTCTTGAAATTCTGCAATGTCACTTTCGATTCATTAGTTTTATGAATAAATGATGACTTATATCAGACAAGAACATAATTTAG